>JAWNOI010000156.1:1200000-1800000 GCA_035046045.1 Zaprionus bogoriensis
GACGAGCAGGTTGCAATGTTGCCATTTCTGTTGACACACACAAACACACACACAGCCAACCACAAACAGTAGCAAGAGGTGGAAAGGGAGGTGTAGGCAGTTTGTTGCCGTATTTGTCGATATACACTATACTATCTATGGGAGGGAGTAGTACGTGCAGCATTTAGTATAACCAACTGATCTCAAAGCAGGGCATGCAATAAAACGTAGAATATTGTACTGAGTTATAATTATATATGCATATATATTCTTGTACCGGGACATGTGCTAAAGCGATTTTATTTTTTTTATGTAAATTTACAGTTTGTTGTAAGACTTATGCAGATTACTTGAAAAACACGCGTATTCTGGAGAATAACATATATAAATATATCAGATATATCGCTGAATCGAATGACTATATCAAAAAACGATCAATCTTAATGTAGTTTTATAACTGAAACTCTCTATATAACTAAAGAGAAATCCATTTTTAAATATTCTTAGCTTCTCAGTCAGATTCTTCTACATCGAATTGATATATAGGCATAAAATGTTTCTATAACTAAAATACTCAATATAACTAAAGAGAATTTTATTTAGTACTATCCTTATAAATTATATTAACTTACGATATGTGTATTCTTGCTTCACAATCTGCTTCATCGGCTGATATATATGATATACAACTGGCAAGCAATTTTTATGTTTCTCTATAATATAATTGAAAAGAAATTCCTTTTAAAATATATTTAGTTTCTCCTAAATGGAATCATATGATATAAAACTATCAAGCATAATATGGTTCTGTATCTAAAATGCACAAAATAAAAGAATAGAAATCTTTATAGAACTGATAAGAAATACGTTTAGAAATATTTTTATTTTCTCCAATTCCTTAAACTATATAACTCTTAGAGTATTCAGACGGCGACTTGTTAACGCTTTTGTTCTTCTTGTTCCGTTTGCCGTTCGTTATTGTAATCCATTATGTGTGTGGCAGGCTTGTCTGGTGTGCTGGTGTGGTGTGCTTCACTTTGAAGCAAAATTCTGCTAATGTTCATTAATAACTCAAGCGTTAAACAAAAGCATCGTTGGCTCCACACCCTGCCCCTAGTCCGCTCTGGTACTCTGTCCATAAAGACCGCACCACAACTCTCAGTGCTCGTCTGGCTTTCCGGCTCTCTCAATTGTTGTTGAAGTTGTCTGGCCAAATAGACTTGAATGGATTTTAAAGTACAGTGCACAGAATTGTCTATTGTGAATTAGACTGTTGCAAATTGACATGGAAAGACAGAAAGGAACTAGCAGAAAGACAGGAACTTCTAAATAGATTGAGAGAACTGTAATTAAATGACTTTCGCATATTTCGCGGGCGGGTACTAATTAAGTTGTAATCTAAATTAGTTGAAAAGGTCACCTACTTTGGTTTCTACTTCTTCTTCTTTTTCCTCTCTCGAAGAACAAAAGAATTGATTAATGGGAATTTTCACAAACCGGCGAGATTCTGGCATAATGAACTCATTGTACTGATCCGGATTCCGCGGAAAGGAAGTGCACAATTTAATTGAAAGCATAATGCAAATGGTCGTCGGGTGGGAGCTTTGGGGTTAGCAGATCAGCAGAGCGCCAATCTGAGATGATTAAAGCAATTGACTCTGCCCATGTTGTCGGTTGTCTGTGGTCAGAGTGAAAGTACGCAAATTGTGCCAAGAGATAAATCCACACACAAAGCAATGAAAATGAAATTGGGAATGAAAATGGAAATGGAAATCGCAATGGAAATTTCAATGGGAAATCGAGACGATAGGGAGAGAAAGAAAATAACTTCAAAGGCAACTCCTCGAATCAATTTTGCAAATTGACCAAGGCGGAAAACAAGCAAGAATCAAGTGGTCTGCCAAGTAGTACCAGGCATACCCCATGCACTGGGTTGTGTAATCTCATATACTGATAACTTCCCTAATATGCAAGCTTATACTTTGCAAATCACAGCAATGTTAAATAATACTCTTAAGATGCTTTGTGCCAAGTTTCCTTAGTCTAGTAATCAAACTAGCCTGCACGCAGGCACTTTAACTACAGGGTATGCTCAGCACAATGCTTGAATTTCAATTTGATATGTCAAGAAGATTTAAAGGCTCTTTCCATGTTTGGTTTACACAAGCAAATGAGGGAGACCAAGTAAACACTGAAGAGAGAATGAGAGAGAGAGAAAGTGGGAGCGAGAGAGGGGGACAAGTTCCCTTGTTCTGCTTCCTGCACTCCCGGCAAACTTGCATTTGCCTCTGGCAAACAGTTTCAACTGCAATTAAATTTAATGGAAGCTCATTAAGCGTACGAATTGCTTACGGACAGATGGGGGCGAGTTTTGGCAATTGCCAACAATTGCATAATGTGCAGAAAGAAAGAGAGAGAGAGAGGGAGAGAGTAGTATATACTGCCTGGTCTGCCTATTGCTTTCTGGCCAGAACTGCGTGCGGAAGTCGCATAGTTGTCTCATATTTTCAAATGATTTACAGAGCAAAGAGTACAAAAAAAAAATAACTGCTGTCACTTGCAACCTTTTAGCCTGTTCTTTTCCTTTTTCTTGCTTTGTTTTTTGCCAGTTTCCGTTTTGTGCTCTTGCAACAGGACAACAATTAAAACGCAGCCTGCGGCGTCAATAAAACGAACCATTGTCAGGTTGTAAAAGAAAAACGTTTTACAGCAGCTGAGGAGACAATTGCAACGGATGTTGTTGTAGTTGCAATTGTTGTTGTATTGTTGTTTTGGTCGGACAACAGGATTATGGGTCCGTCCGAGCCGATAAAAACTGTTCGAAAGAGATTAATGTCTGTCTGTGCGAATAAATTGTGGAAAAATTGCAGGCATAAAGCGAAATTGACTATGGGAAATTTGGAATGGATGAAAATGCAATGAAATGTGGGCGGGACTTATTTTGAAATTTTGATATGGAATGTGAATAGATTTTAAAGAATATAAAATTTTAATATTTATTTCATATTTTTTATAAGAGGTATAGATTTTAATATATACAAGTCGCTAGATTTCATAGTTAATTAAATTGTCTAGCAATATAGCTTACAATTCAATATAATGTGAGTAAGATTAATAAATTATTTTAAAAGTATTCTCCTATTAAATATTAGAAAGATTTTATAGGTATTTAACAATTCTATAGCTGTTTTTCATAGTCATATACAGTCATGAGCAAAATAATAGAAATGTAGAATTTTTTTCGTTGTTTTTAAAATCTTCTTTTGTGAAAACTTTTGTTTTTTAAGTTTTATAATTTTTAAACAGTGCCAATAAAGTTGCACTTCAAAATATTTTAAAACAGTAAAATTAACAAAAATAAAGGAAAATAATGTTTAAAAAAAAGCTGTAGTCAAAGGGTATATAATTAATAAAATAGATTTCCCTATATCATATTCAAAATATTTGTATATTAGTTTCCATAATTTTTAAAGACTTGCGCTGGCAAATAATATGAAACGACGATTTTAACTAAATTAAAGGAATATAATATTTTATAAAAGAGCTTTAGTTATAACTTTTAAATGAATTATTACCATTTATATATAAGAAATAATTATATAGATTAATTACAATATAATTGAAGATTCTTAAATTAAATTAATTAATTAATTAAATATTTTGATTCATAGAGTATGAAGATTTAATTGAATAGGGATTGCTAAAAATACTTGGAGATGGATTTATATATAATATGATTTGTATAATATATACAAGGAATGAATTGTTTTCGTTTTTTCCCCAATTTATTTACCTAAAATCTCAGTTCAACGCTTTAAGCTTATATTTAACTTTATTTTCTCGCTGACATTTTCGCCACTTCCGTTTCCCGAGTTTTCCATTGTTTTGCTCGCATGCAACGCAAACTTTTCACAAAAGCAGTTGGCAACAATTTCATTGTCAAGGTTTTCTTGGCTCTGTGTCAAACTGCTAAGCCACGCCCTGTCGTGTGCGCACTATTTCCACGCTCCCTCTACCTCTCTGTCTCTTATGCTTGATAAGCTCGGCGAAATGCAGGTAACAAGTAGAGCAGCTTGCAGCATTAATTAAGCCAAATTTTTTTAATTTTCTTTAGCGTGGGCGATAGGGGAAATTGAGGGGAGGGGGAAGGGCTGCCAGGGACTGACCGGCAAATGGATTTAATTATGCAAAACGAGCAGCGAGAAACGTAGTGCACATCGACACGCCGCCTGGTGAACTGAAGCATAAACATTGTGCGGAAATTGAGCTCAAGAATCGGAGGAAGAGTAATGGGGGGGGGGGGGCTGCATGGCTGGAGGAGTGGCAGGCAGGGAATCGTCAGTCGGTTATAAACAAATTGCACTCTAAAATAGCTCACCAGTTTGTCTGTCTGTCTTCGCATTGCTTTCGTGACGTTGTTATAAATATTTATTATATCATCAAGGGGAATTGCCCTGGCTGTGCAGGGGGAGGGGCTAGAGGAGCGTCGCAGTAAGACGAACTGCATCGTAATTAAAATGCATTATTAATGAAATGCAAATGTGAAGAAATTAATGAAAAATGCAATAGACAAGCGAATGCGAAAGCAAAGTGCAGGCGGAGAAAGAGAGAGGCAGAGGGGTAAATAGAGACAGACGCTGTCAACCCTTTGCACCTTAAAAGCCTTCATTGCAGTTTGTCACTTTACCCCGCACTGTTCCAATTACGTCACATGCTCGTAAGCGCCTTAAAGCTTTTGACCTCCCCTCGCCTTCTCTGCTTGCGTGCTCATGCGAACTAATGGAACCAACTATAGTACCGCCCCTGCCCCTTTACTTCTGTGTGTCGCCTCGTTTTCCACTCGTTTCCCCCTGTTTTCATTTACAGCGTAATTAAGCGCCCAAGTTTTCGGCATTTTTATAGCACTTAATTAGTAGAACCCCCCAGGCAGAGGTCGTCACATAAGGCAATAGGGTAATTTTCAAGAATTTTACAGTGGAATTTGACATCAGAGAAGGTGATTTTAAAAGCTTTTAGAGTTACGACTTTGCCAAATGGAATTAACATATTTTTTATATATATATTGATTAAATCCTTAAACAATTGATTAACTTTATCAATTTGCTATAAACTTTGCTCAGAAGCTTGCATAAAAGCTCTACTTAAAATCGTATTCAAAAAACGTTGTATTGAAGCACACTGTTGTTCAAAAGCTTTATTAAATGCAAAAATTCTGCTGTAATCTGAAGCTATTTGAAAAATGTTTACAAATAAAATTTCCACTTGAATCTTAAAATAAGCACATTAAAATTGAAAATAAGCGCATTAAAGCTCTCTTTCAAATGGGGACTTAAAAGCTTAAGCTTTATGATTATTTATGATCGATTTTAATAATTTGAGCACATATTTATACAATTTACCAATTATTATTATAAAAGATTACAAATAAAAGAAGTTACGAAAGACCACTTTTTTGAAGCTAAGCTTCAAATCCATATTTTTAATAATTACATTAAATCTATCTTTTAAAAAATAACTTAAAGACTTAAGCTTGATAATTTATAGTTTGAAGTTTAAGCAAATTTTTACTCCTATTCTTATTAGTCTAAAAATAAGAATGAGTTTCTCTCTCAGCTACATATATCGGGGTCAAACAGAAGTCAAGTAAAGGAAAGGCGAGCAACTACCTGAGTTTTCCTGCTGTGATTGTAAGTTTTGTACAAAATACACGCAACACCCTCGACATAACCTTGAGCGTAACGACAGCAGCAGGCAGAGTTGCTTGCGTTAGAGATGGGAGCGTGACTGAAGCGATGTTGTGTTTGAACTTTGCTTGAACTTGACTTGTTAATCGCATCAAATTACCAAATTGGTTAAGTGAACATGCATAGATTCGTTTTCTTTTCAATTTTCCAAATGAAGTCGAAGCATTTTCTTTTATTTGGGTGCAGTCGAGTTTTTAATTTGTGTGAAATCAAGTTTTATTTACTTTTCCAGTTTGGCTTTGGGGCGGCGGCGGCGACAGCAGGTGCAGTCTGTGGCGGGGCCATTGACAACTGCGCTTTAATTGCATTTAATTATGCGACAAGAAAATTGAATTAAATGCCATCAACTGCAGCATTTTTCACTTGTCTCGCACAAGAAACCAAAACAAAACCAAAGAGGGGGAAGAAAGAAATTTCTTGCCTTGTTGACAAGTCGAAATGGCAAAGCGTAGTTACGGGAATTTTGCTCTTTGTTGTATGCTCTTTTATGGGGTAAAATTAATATACCTATGAAAAATATAATAAGATCATATGATCAAAGCGAAGTGCCAGCTGCCTTTTTTAGTGTATTAATATATCGTAGGATTTTTTTATAATATATAGAATTTATATGCATCTGCAAAATATAGGCAAAAACCTTTATTAAATTAAATATTATATAATAATAATATACTGAAATATATTAAATATATTTTAATAAATTATATACAAAATTAATTTGTTAACTGCACAAAATTTCTTGATTTCGCAGCGTATCTAAAAGCCGTCTGTACGCAGTTTACCGTTCATTCTTGTCATACTTGTTGGGTTTTTGCAACCAACCAGCACATAAATTACCGTTATGGGGCCCGTCCGTCGCTTGACTTGCAACGGAAATCCAGTTGGCAGTACTAATTCCTTTTGGCCATTGCTTGTGCGTTTCCTGCCTGCATATTTCCCACCCTAGCGCCGTTTTTTCATTCAATTAGCGGAAGTTGCACAAGCAAAAACTGCGAAATATTTCAGCACCTGCCCAAGACGGAGAGAGAGAAGAAAAACTCCCTTTAAAAATGGCCGAAAACTACTGATCCATTTTTCTACAATTTTCACCTGATTATTTTGTGTGAATTTTTATGATTTTTATGGCTTTTTTGATTGTGAGCAGCGAGGCGATACGCCAGCGATTGTGAGTGTTGACTGCAATCATTTCACAGCTTGGCGCATTTTTTGTAATTGAAAATTCGCCAAATTGAAAATTTATTACTCTGCACGCTTAATAATTTTCAGCTGAAAATATTTCTTGCTTTAATATGCAATTAATATTCGCGAACGAACAGTGAATTAGTGTTCAGAGCAGCTTAATAGTTGTTTAAATAGTACTACCTATGTATAAGTATGTATATCATAACTTCTTTTCCGTTCTAATCTGTTTTAATTTCTTCTCTTTTAGCGGTCGTGCGTACAACGAGGACAGCCAGAAGAGTTCGCACAGCGATCTGAGCTCGTTGTGCAATGGAAATGTCAGTGGCGGCGGCTCCCCAAAACTTTTGGCAAAAACTCCAATGCGTAAGTGAATAATAAATTATATTATTATAGAATATTAAATTATTTCGCATAGCTTTTAAATGTAGCTGATGGGTACTTCTCATAATTTTTATTAAAACAACTGAACTCAGAAAATCTTTAAAAAACAAATGTTGTTGATAATTGAACTCTTTTTATTGATTTTTAATTCAAAAAAGAATTTGAAATTTTAATGAAATATGCATAATTTTATTAAGTACTGAAAGGGGATGTAAAGCTCCGAAAAAGCTAATTTATTAATTTAAATCATATAACTTGAATATAAAATCAATCTAGGTATTTGCAAGATCATAAACATAATGCTTTCTCAAATGGGAATTTCCAGGTCAAAGTATTATATAAAAAGAATTTATTATTGGCCGCAGGAAAATCTGGAATAATTGTATTGTAGGTATTCTTTAGGGTACATTAATATTCGGTCAACATATAATATATAATAAAAATTGTTTTCAAACTTGCAATTGCACGAGCTCCGACGTGTAATGCCGAACAAAAATGCAAAGCATACTCTTAGGATATCGCAGTATACATTTTCCACCATTCGCTCAAAAGCATGCTATAGTTTTTAATTTATGGATCGCTGCACTTCGAGCACTGCTTAAGCACAAGCAGTGCAGCTCATCAAGCAGTTATGTTGCTGCAACACCTGGCAACTTAAGAGCGTGGCAAACTTGTTTCACAGTACTCACAGCCTGCCCCTCTCTGTATGTTCCAAGAAAGGTACGACCTGAGCCTGAGCTACGCTTTGAAGCAGGCTAAAGGCAGAAAGCCAAAATAACGAACCGGCTTTTTGGAGCACAGCTGCTTTGGGACAACTTAAGAGTTAAGCGGGAGAGCACTGCTTGTCGTGTTCGTGCTTGTATCTAGATACAAATGTATCTGCAGCGATAAAACGGCACAGCACCGCGCCGCACATGGAATTCCATTTAGCCTGCACATTGTCAGTCTCTCTTTAGTCTGCGGCGAGTTTTCAATGTTGTCGCGCCGCTGCTGCTCGCTTCACAATACTCAAAGTTGTTTTCGTTGTCGAAGTTGTTGCTGTTGTTGCATGGAAATGCGTGTTTTGTCGTGTTTATGGCGCGTTCTTTAACGATGCGCGCGTGTAAAGGCCAGTGAAAAATAGTTGCAAAAAAAAAAGTATGTAAATAAAAAGCAAAATAACGAGAAGATAAAACAAGCATGTGTAAAATGCCAAGTGAATAATAAGTGAATGCAAATTGAGTGCAGAAAACAACTAATTGGAGTTTTGTATGAAATGCCAACCCTTCTCTTTGGAAAAAATATATATAAAAAAAATTCGCCCCTATTTCAATTGTGCCAAAAACGGTGTGAAAAACTCTTAGTTTCTTTCGGACAGACAAACTGCAAACGGGTTTGGTTTTTGTTGTTGTCTATAGAATGCCGGGGTTCTTTGTTTGTGGCTGTTGGCTCCTCATCTCTCTCTCCTTCTCTCTGTTTTTTAATGTATTCAGCGAATGTGAAACAATCAAACCGAAAGCCGAAGCAGCAGCACCTGAACTTTGCTTTTTTAGCTTTTTTTTTTTTTGTTTTTTACCTGTGCTGCATTTGACGTCATTCGTGTCTTGGGGTTATAGTTTTAGCCTTGTTTTGTTTCTGGTTTTCTCCTCTACACTTGCATCCAAGAAGACATTTCCGATTCGTTAGAATGAGCGCTGATCTGATCTCACTTATCTTGTTTTCTATGCTAAACAAACGCCAGCAGGTTGTTGCGATGAAAGCTGCTGGAGGCATAGATGGATGGGGATATAAGATATTTTTGATAGTAGTATAGTAAAGTAATATATAAACTATAAAAGTATATATATCTAATATTTAAATGGACTTACCCTTTTAAAGAAAATTTTTCAGATTGAGTTGAAATAAAAAAAAAAAACCCAATTTAAATAAAGATATAAATAAAAATACTTTATATATATTACAAATTTTAAAAATAAAATTAACTAGGGGTATTAGATATATTTGATAAATATAAAATTTGAATATATATAATCTATATATATAAAAGAAAGTCGTGTTAGTTACACCGCTAATAACTCAAGAACGCCTGGAGCAATTTGGCAAAATCTTTTTTTAAATTGTTCGTTGAAGTTCAAGGATGGTTTTTTCTGGTTTTAATTGGACTTATTGCTGGATAAACCCAAGAAATAGCCATTTTCTTTTTCCCATACAAATTTTCCCGCCCACTTCAAGTAGCCTTTCACGAGCACGTCAAAGTAAAACACACCTAAACACATTATTTGTAATACATAAACAGTCTACTTTTGCTCACCTAGCAGCAAGGTAGTTTTATTTATTTCAAAATTTTAAAATCGCTCGGTTAGTCGCTTCTTTTGTATTAGTTACGGTGTTGTTGGCCACTTTTTATGACTTCAAGACATATCACATTTTTTGAAAAACATTAATATAGTCTACTTTTGTTTGGTGGCAGACTATTTTTTTTAAAAAATTTTGATATGACTTGAAATCGTACAAAGCAGTTCACAACATCGAAACTAATACAAAAGAAGAAATCAATATTAAAACTATTTCCATTAAAAAAATATTTAACAAGTGGATTGAAGTGAAGTGAATTTTATTTAATAATGCCGCTACCAAGACGATCGAATCTTTCCCGGCAAAGCCGTAATGGAAAAAGAATACAAAATACAGCAAATGAAAGGACTGAAGAAGAACAAGAAAATGAACGAGAACGGTCCCGCAATAGTATGGCTCGACTTCGTGCTTCTCAATCACGAGAGCAAAGAGAAGCAGCCCGCGAAACAGCTCGGTTGGCAATGCAGAATCGTCGAGCGAACAACAGAAGGCAACAAAGCGATAATTTGCGACGCAGAACAAGATATTTAGCTGATTTGAATCGAGCGGCGTTTCGATACGATTGCAGCAATGATTACAGCTTGCATCCAAGCGTTTGCATTGGGCAAATGGACGTTGTTTGCGAGTATTGTGGGGCATTAAAGTTTCCCGGAGAAGCGCCTGGATTATGCTGCGTTAATGGAAAAGTGAAATTGCCGGTATTGTCTCATCAAAAGACGAACTTATCAACAATGTTTTTCCAAATATTATTTCGAACTACAAAAATAATGAATGGTTGAGTGAGCGTGCAATTTTAGCGGCTAAGAATAAAGATGTAGATGACCTGAACTACATAATTCAAAATAAGATCATTGGAAGAATGCATTCATTCAAATCTATCGACTGCGTCACAAATGAAGATGAAGCCACCAATTATCCAATTGAATTTTTAAACTCTTTGGACGTGCCTGGCTTACCACCGCACAATTTACGCCTAAAGGTTGGCTCCGTCGTAATCATGCTTCGAAACATAAACCAACCAAAACTGTGCAACGGTACGCGTTTGGTGGTTAGTAAATTGATGAACAATGTAATTTCCGCTACTATAATGATAGGAAAATTCAAAGGTGAGGAGGTTCTCATTCCGAGGATCCCGATGATCCCAACCGATATGCCGTTTGAATTTAAACGACTGCAATTTCCGATACGTCTGGCATTTGCCATGACAATCAACAAATCACAAGGCCAATCCTTACAAGTTTGTGGTTTAAATCTAGAACATTCATGTTTTTCCCATGGTCAATTATACGTGGCATGTTCACGGGTCGGAAGACCATCTGCGTTGTTTGTTTTTGCACCTGAAAATAAAACAAAAAATGTCGTGTACCACAAGGTGCTTAAGTGAAGAGCCACCTATGTACTGAAATACAAAAAAAACTGCTTATTTATTGCCATTAAGGCGGAACAAAGTTAACCGGGTCAGCTAGCGACACGAGGAAGGATTGGGAGAGGGACTGGGAGAGGGATTGGGAGAGGGATTGGGAGAAGGATTGGGAGAGTGACAGGGAGAGCGACTAAGAGATGGATTGGAAGAGGGACTGGGAGAGGGACTGGGAGAGCGATTGGGAGAACGACTGGGAGAAAGATAGCCATCTGGTGGCAAAACGGAGTTTGCCGGGATTTCTAGTATAACATAAAATATAAATAAAATTATATATTAAAATAGTCTTAGACTTTCCAATCTAAAAATATTATGATAAGCATATTAATATATTTTCTATACCACGCTAAACTATCAAAAATCAATAGTTGTAGTATATACATACTTTTTTATGTACGTACCTCACTTACAACGCTCCCCATAAACTTATCTGCAGCTCAGCTAAGCCTCGACTAAATATTTGTTTTTTTTCTTTCTCTTATCGCTTTTTCTACTTCTATATTCTTCTCCTGCTTGGGGCCGCCTGAAGGCGATCGTGTTGCGTTCATTGAATAACCAAAACGAGGCGCAACGTAAATTCGCATTAGTCGAGGCGCCCGATCAAACAATCTTTCAATCAATCAATCAATCAATCATTTGGTGCGACGGTGCAACTGTCCGCCTTTCCGCCAGTCAGTTAACATATTTGCCGCTCGCTCTTGTTAACGTCTTGTCTTGGCCATAAATTATGCGGCTAATCATTTTGTTACAGTTTACAGTTCTCGGTCCAAGTCGAACGAAACTTTGGAGTTCTCCGCTTTGCCTTTCGTTCTCACGAAACCGCAAAAAATCTACACACACACACACAGACACAAACACACTCTCCCTCTCCTTTCTCTCTGTCTCTCTCGTTCTTCTGGCTATTCTATCAATGTCTTTTAAGCGCCGTTAGCTTTTGTCTGCAGCCACGGAGAGTTCATTTACCTGGCAACACATCAGACTGCGCCGAGGCTAGAAACGTGCCTCATGCTATAAGGTTCGAGATCAAATCCATTAAATGGGCGGCATTAAAGAGGAAGTGCCTGAGCTCTTGTATATGCTTGAGCCTACAAGTTCTTTGGGTCGCACTCCCGATAAATAATTTGGAGCAGCTCAAGCTCAGGAGCAGCTTATTATAAGATTATTATTGTTGAAAGGAATCTTATGATCATTGCATATGCAGTTATAATGTGGGGAGTTTTCTTAAAATATCATATGTGAAACTGGTTTGGAATATAATAAACTTTACGTTTAATTAGAGGCACTTTGAGACCCAAAAACAATATGAATATAAATTTTATACAAAAATATAGCCTGCTTTGTTTCTCGCAAGATTATCGCCCAGACATAAATAAATTATTATTAATTATTTATATTAACCGCAGGCAAAAAGGTTCCATTCCGCATGTGAAAGTTGTGCTTTAATAATGATTGATGATGCTGCTGGACCTTTTAATTGATCTGCCAGTTTCTTTTTCTCTGGTACTGGTAGATGCTACAAAGTGCAATTTGCAACTTGAGTTTTTTCTTGGTTTGGTTTGGTTTGCTGATAATGATGTTAAGGTTCTGTCGGCGCATTAGAGACAAGTGCAAGTGCGACACCTGCTTCCGGCTGCCGAGCGCTGCTTCACTTGCAAGTATCTAGCGCTGCTCCCTCTCACTCTAACTCTCCCTCTCTTTCTCTATCTCTCGTTCTCGTACGTTTGAAGTTCGTACTTCTTGTATGCGCTGTATATGTTTATCATTGCGAGCTACTATTATTTTCATTATACAGCTGAGAGTCTTGCACTGACTGACGGTTAGACATTGTCTGTGCTGCAACTTTTAATATACCCTGTAGAAATAGCGTTTGCTAAGTGGGCTGTGATATGCTAGTTATGTTATTTTTGAATTAGTCTTATTTTTTCAATTGGATCAGAGTTGATATGCTTTTTATAATATGTTTAGATCATTTTTTTTTAAATTACATCAGAGTTGATTTTTATTTCAATTTATATTTTATAAAAACATTTTAGATTATTTATATTTATATTTTTTAAATGCGCTTTTGTCATTTCAAAGCAGCTTTCTTTTTTTATCGGTTTAATTTTATTAGCTGAGAGAAGAAGTTTGAGCTTCCTGTGTCACTTATGTTTATTTTTAAAATTAAATAAAAGCCTTCTAATTTGTAGTTTTTTTTTAATTTTAAAGCCTATAAAAATGAAAAATTTAAGAAAATCTGCAGGGCTACATTTGCTTACTCTCAAAAATATTGAAGCATTAAATAATCATTCTGAAAAAGAGCATAGCAACATTTTAGCTGTTAAGTAATTTTTTAACTGTGCAGGGTATTTATGGAGTACGATAAATTTCTCGTTCGACGCATTCTTACCGGTATTTTTTGCTCTTACTTGATTTTCACTTGACGTGCTGTGGCATGCTTTGTGCTTTGTGCTTTTTACATTATTATTATCATATTTGCATTTTTGCGCTCTCTCAATTTGTCTCTGTCTCCCTCTCTCTCTCTCTCTCTCTATCTCGTTCTGTTTATCTCTCTCGCTCTAACACTCTGCTGCCTCGTCCATATAATTTACAATCGCTGGCTCAACACAAGCGTAACCAGCGGCGGCTTTAGTTTTTTTTATCTTTTTCGCACACCCTTTCCCCCTCTTTCTTTCTGCTCTCTGGCATGCTCTCCCGCTCTTGCTACTCAGAGCTGAGCTCAGCTGTCTGTCAGCAGGCACTGTGAAAAGTTGCTGTCGGCTTTTCTCTGTGCTTTCATTTAACTGCAACTATGCGTTTCGCTCGCTCCTTCTTTTTTTACCCCTTACTCTGCCCTACTCTGTCCACCTCCGCGCCTGCCTTCCTCACGAATTCATTTCATTTCACTATCTACGCTATTTTGCTCTGTGGCGCTTCATAATTATGTGGGAAATTCGCAAAACGCTAGACAGAAATATTTTTTTTCTTTTTTTGCCGTTTGCCTTCGTATTTGTTTTCTGCTGTATTTTCTTTTCATTTATGGCAAATTTTTTTGTCTAGCCATTTTTATTGTTTGTTGTATGGGCTTTTTTTTTTGCTGATTTCCATAATTTGTCTAACAAGCCGAGAAAGTGTTGTAGGCGTTTCGCAACCAAAAAAAAAAAAAAAAAAATATTTGAAAACTGAAAAACGCAAATCGCAAATGGGGGAAAAAATTATTTTACATAAAATGTTTTGCATTTTTGGAAAGGAAAATAGTTTTCGAAAATTTTCAATATCTTAAGTTTTGAAGTTAAAATTAAATTTTTAAATTAGGCTCGAAGAAACCTTAACTTGCTTAACTTTATAAATTAACTGGTAAATGTTCTTAACTATTTTATTTATTTTATTATGCAAACTTTCAAAGTAGTTGATCTTTTCTCTTTCATAAAATTTGGAAAGTCTTACAAAATTTTTGCCCAAAAAATAAATGAAAATCTTTCAATGTTGCGGAAAATTGAAAACCTACCGGGCAAAGCCCCAGATCAGAGACAACCCATCAATTACGATAATCAGCTGAGCCACACAACTGACGCCCTTTTTGCAATTGTAACTTGACCTCGGGAAATGCAGCACAACGAGCCAGAAATAACAAGCATTACAACAACAACTTGAGCAGAAACAACCTGCTGCAACTTGCTGTCAACTTTCACTTGCAGTTATTGTTGTTGTGGCTTAAATTGAATTTGGTTTTTGGATTGAGGGAGATACGATAAATAATGTTTTGTATAAGCCGCAAAGGTCTTGAGACTTTTAAGAGATTTTTCTAACTAAAGCAACAATAGTTGTTGTTGTTGATCTTGTTATTGATCTTGTTGTTGTAGCTCTTGTGTCTTGACAATTTTCCTTTTTTTTCGTGTTGCTGCTGATGATCGCATTTTGGTGCTAGCGTGTCCGCATTTGCCACCGTCTTTAACGATCGTTGGTGCAGTGTATTATTAGTGTATCGGGGTCTATCAATAAATTGAGCATGTTTAATACGTTTTGATGTTTGTAACCAACTGCAGCAAATGCTATAAAAATCAAGCTAACAGCCAGCGAGCACATTAACAGATTAAACAATTCGCTTTGATCTTGTTCTCTCTCTCCCTCTCTATCTCTCGCTCTGATCGTAAAAGATGGAGACATTTCGTATGGCCAGATCATATCTCGAATGGGGTTAAATACAGTTTTTGGGTTAAGACGGCAGCATAACAAAATGCGAACAGAACGTGTTCCAGTTGGAGAAGCAAAAAAAAATACAGCAGTCTGCTTGAATGTGTTGCCAGATGATCTTACTGAACTGATCGGTCGATAAAAAGAAGTAGACAATTTATATAAAATATAAAATATAATTTATTTTTATTGAAATGCGTAGTTGAAATTTATAGTGCATTTTCAGGTATTTTAAATACGATATACTATACCATATACGTATTCTTACAGGTTATAGATCATTTACATGATCATAATCATAAGCAGCTGTTCCAATCATTTTCTTGAGAACTTTCTCCTTTTTTTGCATATGCTTAAATCTAGTATACAAACTTATTAATATTTTTTCAAATACTATACAAATTTGTGTTGCTTTTTTCTGGTATTTTTAAATACGATATACCATATATTCTTATAGATTAAAGATCATTTACGTGATCATAATCATAAGCAGCTGTTCCAATCATGTTCCTGAGAACTTTCTTTTTTTTTTGCATATGCTAAAATATTGTATACAAACTTATTATTAATTTTTAAAATTCTATACAAACTTAATATTATTTTTTTCAAGTTTTTATACGCTCAAGAGTTTGCCTCACTTCCGATTTCTACCAAATTCAGTGAGCTCTTTCTACTTCTTACAGTTCATAGCATAGTGCATTGCATAGTCTTTAAACTAATTCTACGGATTGTTGTCGGCATGGTTCAGTTTGCTTTTGATTGATCGCAGCAGTTAAAAAAGCCACCAGCAGCTGCTGGCCCCAAATGTTTGTTGAGTTGTTGAATGAGCCACGCGATAAGCAACAGCTGAGAGCCAAGAGAGTGGTCGAGCGAGATGGAGAGCTGGGGAGCAGTGGAGCAGGCAGTCGGATTGCAACGTGCAGCTTGCCGCATCTGCTGCATACTATTGGTATCTCGTTGTAGTATTATTATTATTACTATGGCCAATGCAGAGGCACGAAACGCATTCTGGCTAATTTGCATATCAAACTAAGTCAGAGCAAAGCTCTCAGACAGCTGTGAGTCAGTGTGTATTCATGTGTGTGTGTGTGTGGTGGTTCGGAGTGGCTGCTCAAGTGCTTTCCACTCGGGTTGAGCCATCAAAGTGCATTTGCTTTCAAGTGGAAAACACTTCCACGCCCCCCAACTCTGCCCTCAGCAAGTCGCCTAAAAGGGGCTTAGTTCAATAAATTAATTGTGTCGTTGGAGAAAACTCTTGGCCAAAAGGCATTTCCTCTGGGGGCCAACAACTGCAATAATACTAGTAATAATAATAACAGTAAAAGTCATAGTTATACCACGCGTAATTGTTATTCAGATTGTAACTGAATGGCCCAACTGAAGTTGCTGTTGTTGATATTTTCTTTGGAGGTCGCACGTGTCAGCGCCAAACAAAATTGAAACCGAATGCGAGAGACAAGCGGAAGCATTTGGCCAGCAACTTGTCGACATTCATTAAGACGGCCCAAAGTACATATCAAAAACCGATTTGAGTTGGGAAGTCGCGTACGTTTTCTGTTGATCGATTGGCGAAACCAAGGCGGGCCCCAAGGCGATATATGATATCTTTCCATATTAATTTGCCATATTTTGTTTGTAAAAAAAAGGGACACATTTTGGGAGAATATTATTAACATACTTTACTACTCTGAATTCAACATATGAATTTTGCTCGGCATGTAGATAAATATACATAGTATAGTCAAATATTATAAATTTAGTGTATATAATAGGACTAGTGTGTTAGAGGCTCTTGCAGTTAATCATTGCATCGGTGCAGTATCCCGGAAATTGCACGCACTTAAGAAAGAAATCTGATACTTTCTGCAAAGGAACGAAGTATAAGTTAAATATTGAAGAGAGTAGTAGTAGTAGTAGTAGTAGTAGCACTCAAAACTTACCTCACAACCGCTACAGCATTGTGTGAATACATATGTCCATATGTAGAAAAACGCGCAGAAAAACGCAACAAAGAATGAAAAGAGGACAAGCACGAGAAACCAAAATATACCCCAACCGACATTTGCCATATCGTCGTAAAATTCTAAAATTCAAGCTTTTTTTTTGAGAAGTTGTTTTTTTTTTTTTGTCTTAAACTGTAGTGTTTGTGTTGATATCTAGTTATGAACTGAGGTTAGTTTACAATGTTTCCGTTCAAGTCGAAAAGGTGACCTGCTTCAATTTGAAACAAATTCCGAAAATTTAAAAATGTGCAGAGTGTTGAGATACCCTATAAAATGTATTTTATGAAGTTTTTCAAAAATAAATCTTGAGATTGCGCTAGACTAAGAATAAGAGTAATCCTTTTTTTCTAACAGTATATAGAAAATAATTACAACTGCAGCTCCTAAAGCTATTTACCAACTACGACCCAATTTAATAAATTGTTTATTTCCGAAGATCCGCAATTGTATATAATCTATATATTTTCTATGTGCAGAAAAATTCTTTTAATTATTGTTAATAAATTTATTGTTGTAAGCAGTAAAATTTTTAGAGTTGCTTTATAACATTTTCAAGTTTATTTCTGCTATAGATGGTCATCAGGCAGCAAGTTTCCTAAACAAAAATCTCATATGATTTAGAATTTATTCCTGCAGAGTGGCACACAGCTATGGATGGTCGTCAGGCAGCGCTTCGGGTATTGTACACATCTCAAAATGAGGTCCTCAGGTGACTGTAAGCAAGTAGAACGCTTAATTAAATGATCTTTACAGAATCACGATATCAGATCACTTACCTCACAGCCGCTGCAGTGATATATCTTATAGCAGTAATAGGGTATTGTGAGGCTCAGAATGACAAAGTACATAGTGACAACAATAAAGCAGTACAAAAACTTTCCGTCGCTCATTTTGGGCAGATTTGAGATCTCTTCTACATTAGATTTTCAGCTGAGACAAAATATTGAAAACTATTTAAGTTTCTGTCGCTTTCAGCAAAGTCTACTATGTTGAAAGTAAGTTTCTGCGATAAAACCCCGATTTTCCCAGACCTTTCGATCAGCTGATCTTGGCAATGAAAGACGTGAAAAGGGCATTGCTACTTTTATGCATTTCCCAGAGTTTGAAACTTAAGTTTATGTTTGTAATTGATTTTTGTTTTTGCTTTCGTTGATCAGCATGATTTTTGAAAGTCATTTTGTCGCTCAAAGCCGAAAAAGATATGCCAAATATGTGAGGATGATTCTTCAAATATTTGTGATAGAAAGTGAAAACACTTTCGAGTGGAAATCTTGAAATCACTGAAGAGCGTGAGAACTTGAAAGCTCTGAGAGCTGCGATCGAGAAGGAGAATCGTCGAAATACCATAGAGGTTAAAGGGAGAATTGTTTCCTACAATATTTAAGTTTTTTTTAAATATTATTTTGCCCCTTTATAAGTCAAAATCTTCATAGTCTGCTGACTTTAAAACAAACATGTTTCTTATAAATTACGCTCTTATCCTTGGCTCTAAAATTGCATATTTATTCGAGCCATTTGTCAGCCTCATTTAGCAAATTGGCGGCCACTTGTTGCCGTCAAGCGAAATGAGGTTTATGTCGCCTTCCGAGAGTGTTGCATATGCGTATGCATTGCATTAGCCGACAACTTAAAACTGGGCAAATACGCGCCTAATAGACAACTAGCTGCATATTTGCCTTACATCTATGTCTATATGCATCTTTCGGGCCAGTTCGAGAAATAGATGCGAAATTGCAGCAATTCCCCTTCCCTCTGCGTGTGCTAATATGCAAATGAGTATTTTTATAACAAATTGCCGCCACTTGCTTCGTCGGCGAGCAGTCAAAAAGTGTGCCAGGAGCCAAGACGACGACAGTCCAAAAAAAAAAAAATCAAATGAATGAATAAAATGAAAATTTACGGAAAAAATACGGAAAATGCTAAGGCAAAAAGTAGTTCGTAATGTGCCCCCCTAAGCGAAATGACAGGCAGCGATTTAAAAATAAAATTGCATTATGAATGCATTTGCCTGCGCCTTTTGTGTTGTGTGTATGTGTGTGTGCGAGTGTGTCTATGTATTTGCCATTTCCTCCAAGCTAGACAAAGCCAGACGAGAGGGCAATAAAAACTGGGAAGATGAACTCAGAAATACCCTAAGAAAGATTTTGACTTGAAGCTAAGAAATTGAAAGAATAATAAGAATATAAATATATTAAATAAAAAGTATTTGAAATTAAATAAATTTAAAAAATAAGGTACATATATATTAAAATATAATATTTAAAATAAAATATATATAAAATAAAATATATATAAAATAAAATATATATAAAATAAAATATATATATAACAAATTATATATAAATTGCATTTTTAAACAGAAATAAATAAACTAAAAACTAATAAAAGTTTCTACCCTGCCTGAGAGTTAAGCTCAATTGTGCCATATCCTTTATTTTTAAACTCTATAAATATTCTCAACAATTGAACCAATAAATTTTACTATTTCTCTCATAGCCAGCTTGCATTCATATTTGCAGGGTATTAAAGACACACAAATCTATGTCAACAGCTAAATTTGTCTTGGCCCTGCGCAGTTTTTTCTGCGCCTCTTCCACACTGAAAATTTACTGGAGCAAAATGGGGTAGCCGTTGAAGAGAGAGGGTCAGGAGGAGGGAAGGGAGTGCGGGTTGGAGGCTAAATGCATTTCAATGACATCATGCGCGAATTATGTTACTGTGCTGTTTTTAGTTTAATGCAAATTCGTTGTTTCAAATTTATGTTTATATTTGTTGTAGTATTATATATAGTATATTTAGGTTGATATAATTGCAACTGCATCCGCCTCGACGGTATGAAGTAAGTGCGTTTTTATGCTTGTTTAACGTGTTTGCTTTTGCCCTTTTCTGTCCCTGTCACTTCCTCTCTCTGCGTGTCTGGCAGTAGCAGACAGTATGTTGACGATTTAAATAGTGTGCAGTTAATACTCTTTCAAGAAGCTTCTTAAATGTGTTATGCATTTAAGGAAGCTTCTAAAATTTGTTAGGAGCTGAGAGATGTGCGCTTGTGATAGTTATTCTTGTTCAGTAAAAATCAGAATGTTCTCAAAAAAAATGTTTACGATTTAGTTTTATGCTTATAAAAGTGATTTTTATATTTTGAAAATTTTTAGCAGTGTAAATTCGTTTGGAAAAAATGTCTTTCTATATTTATGCCTGATTTTAAAGAAGGCTGATACGTCAGATTGTCCCACTGTATTGAAAAAACGTCTATAAAATATGCAATACTTTCAAACTTTATAGAAAGAGTATCTTGTCGCCCATGAGGATCGTTTTCTTTCTTTATATTTATGTGCGCACAACACATTAAAATTAATAAAACTAAAAAATGCTTTCGCATGGCAATTGTTAATTTCATTGCAGTTGGCAGCGACTCGCTCTGAACTCAGTTCAGTTTAAATGATGCAGTTCAGCTCAGTTGAGCGAGTGCAATGAACTCCTGCCTGCTGCCTGCTGCCTGGTCGACTCTTTATGGCTTTGCAATAGCTGCGGCGATTTGCATGCTCCATGGAGAAAGAATAGCGAGTCGTCCGTGTGATGTTGCCTCCTCAGTGGGGCATTCAGTGGGGGCAGGTAATCAAATGTGTTCGGCCTGATCGACGCTAAAAGCCAACTTTATGGGCCCATTTCCATGGGGTTATTGTGGGAAATTATTCAGCACGATTTCGTCGAGTTGAACCTAATGAAACGTAAAAGTGCAAAGACTTTTGTTTTTTTATGCGTTAATGCGTACTATAAATTATTGTTGATTCTAGGAAAACGAATACTAGTTTTTTATTCAGTTTTCAGCGTTTTAAAAGGCCCATAAAGTGAACTAGTTCAGTTTGAGGAACGACTATGCTTTGATAATTTCACTACTGCAAATTTAGCCTTTGTTCTCTATGCAGTCAAGTTTGAAGTCAAAGCAATAAAATATATTTTTTCATATACGACCATTTTTGGTAGCGGTTTTAATTAGTTTTAATTTTAAATCATGTGCTAAAATTATGAAATTTCGTATGCGATAAAAATATTATTATTAAATGTTTCTTGTAGCTTTTGATTTTGTTCAGTTCAAAAACCTTAGGGAATATATAAAAAAAAATCCTAGATGTTGTTATAAAATATATGAGTTCTTGGCAAATGTATTGCATTTTTTTTTGTAGCTTTTAATTTTCTTCAGTTCGAAAGGAATAAATCGATAATATCATATATCTAGAAAAATACCAGAGAATTGCTTAATTTAAAAACAAAAATTTAAATATTTAGAAAATGCAGTCTATAAGTTTACATTGAACTTCATTGTCGTGCAACCTTTTTTCCCAACTATGTATTTATAGCGACCCTTTCGAACCGGTTTCTGTTGCTGTTGCTTGCGCTCTATTAATTTCGTGACGTTGTTATTTTTTCCTCCGGCTTTTTTTTATGTTTTGTGTCCTTCTTTGTGTGCAAATTGTCTCAACAACTTTGCACTTGCCACACGTTTGGCCCACGGTTCGCCCCTGAATTATGCATATTTATGCTCACCTGTGTCCCGGCGCTGGCACCCTGTAAGCGCCATGTTAAGAGGAGGGCTCGCCCCTTTAACTTGTGCCTCCGCTCTGGTTTCCTTTCATTCTCGCCTCGTTCTATTAATTGCTTTTACTGCCAGTCTGCAGACTGCAGCCAGTTCCCTCGACTCGATTCACCTGTGTCTGGGCTTGCCCAGAGGAAAATCGCTGCTAAAATGCGGAGAAAAAGAACGAGAGAGAGAGGGAGAGCGAAGGAAGAGCGAAGGGAGAGGCGCCCACGCAACGAGGCAACTTTTAATTAAAAGTCAAATTCAATTTTTGCATATTAAATGAAACGAGCCCGCAGCTCCTCCAGTCTTGCCCCAGCAGACAGGGGCAGCTGATCAATTACAACAACAACAACAACGAGCGCAACTACAACAACAGCCCGAAAATGCCCTTGAGAACAGCCCACAACTTCCGCTGTTAGTTGAAAAACTTCCGGCAGTTGAGTTTCGGCTTTTGCTTTTGTTGTTGTTGCTGTTGTTGTTGCTGTTGTCAGCTCAATCATGTGCCAAGCACGTGAATTATGCTCCAAAGTTTTCCAATTGACTGACGCCAAATTTAGAGACACTCGAGAGAGCACACTACAACCTGATACTTGGGCGACATTTTTCCCCCTGCATGCTCTTTCCCCCAACTCTAATTTGGTCCCCGCTGCAGTAAAGCTGCAGTTCGTATGCTCATGGGTTGCGGGGTCGGGGGTAGTGCGGAGCGCCAACACCTTTCAACAAATGGTGGCTAATTATAGTTTGGCCGGTCGAATTGACATTTGCAGGGCTGCCTCACTGACAAGCTGCAGCGAGGGCTGATCGAGCAGAAGTTGATGGAAGCGGGTGAGAGAGAAATATGTTAGACGAAGAGAGAAAGATGTTAGTAAGAAAGAGAAATATGTAAAAGAGAGAAAAATATGTTAGTATGAAGGAGAAAGTAAGAGAGAGAAATTTGTTGGTAAGAAGGAGAAAATAAGAGAGAGAAATATGTTGAAGACAGAGAAATATGTTAGCAAGAGATAGAAAAAAGATTTTTAGCTGAAATGAGAGGGGCATAAAAGTAAGTAAGAGGAAATATAGATAAATGGAGAGAGAAATGAGTATAATGGAGTTATATATACTAGATAAAGAAGACTAGAGTAACTTATAGAGAGAACTATAGATATTAAGAAAGTTAATGTAGTATTTCAAATACTTACAATTAATACAATAAGTACAGAAACATCATTTCAGTATTTCAGAAAAAATTAAATATATTAATATACAAATATTTCTTCAACAGAGAAATTTCAGAAGAGGAAGAAAAACAGAAAGTTTTAGGAAAAAAAGATAGCGAAACTTTGAAATAGAACTATGAAATAATTAAGAAAGATAAAAATAGCGTAACGAAGTAATTTAAGTTTAGGATTTAAAGAAAATTGGAAAATTGCTAAGTAAGAAAAGTATAGAGCGAAGAGAGCTCAAGCTGGAGTTATATATAGGTTCATTATTATTTATTTTTTTAGAATCCATAAAGAGCTAGAAAATGAAAGAGAAAATGGAGTATGGAAAAGGGTTCAATTTTCACTCCTTCCACGCAGACTCTACAGCAAATGTAATGCGAACTGAGCAAAAACTCTCGAACTGCCCTCGCTGTGGTAGTTTTATATAGAGAACGCCCGCTTTATTTATAGCAATGAGGTTGCGCTTGGCCTGCCACACGTTGCAAGCGTAAATTTCCCTACTTTTTGTCTTGGGCTTTTTTTTGTTTTTTGTTGATTTTCCAACTGGCAGGGAAATTATAACCGGGTACTTTTGCCGTCTCGCTTTGGGTGCCGCTGCTGCTGCTGCTGCTGCTGCTTCCACTGTTTGCCATTTGCCGCTCCAAATCTTTGGGAGCATTGAAATGCTTTTCAAGCAATTTGTCAACTCATTTCGCTTCCTCGAATTGCCGCGTCCGCCTCAAACTTATGATGGCATTTCGGGGGGAGCTGTCAACGGGGCACAAATTCTGCGCGCTTGCCTTTTTCCCATCTTTCTCTTCTTCTTCTACTGCTTGTTTTCCTTGACGGCGCTACGAAGATTTATTTCGGGCCTGGCGCAATAGTTTGTAGTTGTTTTTTGTTTTCTTTTTCTTTTGGGGTACCGCCGCCGCCTGCACCTGCCAGACCAGACGACGGCGCAGGCTGAAAATTGAGGTCATCTCTGGCTTCGCGGCAATTTATCAAGCGTCCGAGACTCGCACGACATTTTTGTTGCGAAATTCCAGAGGATATATCCCGAGGGGGCCCCCAGAGAGATAGAGAGATGTAGCGTGCACTTCCAATGACAGTTTTATGATAGAGTGTGCTCGCACTACTTACGCCCAATGGACGAGAAAATGATATAGTGCGTTAATTGGGAAATTAGTTTAATAAAAGAAAAATCTAAAGCCAATTTAATGCTCTTGTTAAGAGAAATTAAATTAAGCCAATTTGTAAAGAAACAAGTCAGATATTTTGTTATAAATTTTGTTATAAAACTAAGGAATTAATTCCAAAAAAAATTCCAAAAATCTCAATTAATCTGAAAAAATCTGGAAAATACATTCTTGTATTTAAAAAATCTAAAAAAGAAACTCTTAAGTCCTCAAAAATGTTGAACATGTTCCCGAGCATCTTTTTTCAAAAATGTTTTCGAATTCCCATTGAATTTATACACGCACATAAATATGAGCGTCTGCTGTGGTCTGTCCAGACAGACGATTTTAATGCGATTCTCGATACGAAATGGAGAAGAAAAGCGGAAAACTACTTTTCAGCTTGACTGAATGCGCATGCACTTGGCTCACAGCCCTCCCACTGTTTTTAATGGCGCGGCTAATTGAATGTTTTATGGGGTTGGCAATTAACACAGTTATGAAAAGCGACGAAAAATCTTGAATTAAATGCGAATGTCAATTGCAGAAAACAAACGGCAGGGAAAACTACAAAACAATGCAAGTGAAAATGTCAAACTAAAAACTTGGCAAAAAAATTAACAAACAAACAAGGAAAAACAAAAAAAAAAAAAAAATAAATAAAAAAAAAATAAAAATGTCATAAATTGTCAGCGTCAATCAAAATTGAAGTCTACTGCTGCGCGGGTGTCTTTTCAAATTGTGAGTTGAGGAGTGAGAGGCGCGTCACACTCTGGCTCTGTTGTGTGTGTGTGTGAAAGTGAAACTGCTAAAGATATAACCATATAGAAATTGAGCTATACGATACGATACGAAAATGGGTGCTCATAGCTCCAAGGAGAAACTGTCGCGATCGTATTCCGAGCGCTACATACACAGTCAGATGATCGAGCGCGAGCGTTTTGGCAGCTTCGGCAAGCGCACGAAAGGCCTAACCAAAGGTAAGTAAAAGAGACAGTAGGAAAGAGATAGAGAGAGAGAGGCAATGTTGCCAATTTGGAATGGAAATGGCAATGGCAATTGGGTGCGGATTGATAGCATGAACGCCCACAACGATCGCAGCTGATCTGCAGCAGATTTGTGGCATCTTGAGAGCAAAACTGTTGCATAAAAGTCTCGCTCGCTTCGCACGCTTTCAAAACTTTGGCTGGGAAAGTTGCGGCATTTGTGTTGGGCAAGTTCTATAGTATTACGAAATGTGTTATAACACGCTGTGTGAAATCTGATTTGCAGTTGAGCTTTCAAATTCATATATATTAAACTGCTCTAAAACTGACCTTAAGCTGCATTTTGCTGCTGCTGGCCACAAGCGCTTATTACCAAGTTGTCACAGCCACAGCAAAAAGTTTTACAGCAAAAAAAAAAAAAATACGTAAAATGAAATGTACAAAAATTTCTCATCTCCGGTGTGTGGCGAAAAAAAAAAATATATATATATAGAATAGTTTTTTGGCCGGCTGCTGCTGCGGTGGCTTCATTTTTGATAAGCCCCAAGGGGATTAAGCGACATGCACTGCAAGGGCTGTAGGAAGTGAACAGAGAGAGACAGAGCGAGAAATATATATAAATAGAGAACGAGGGGAAGGCGGGGCAGGCAATTCGCACACTGATAAAATTCGCTGCAATCCACAAAAGCCAACTGCGCGTTCGCGTCTTAGTCCAAATCCCAGTCCGAGAGTCCAGCATTGAGTCCGAGTCGCAGTCTGGTGTAATTAGCCGACAGCTAAAAATAAAATTTATTAGATTTCATGCAGCTGTGCAGACGAGACGCCGCCGCCGCCGCCTCCTGCTTGTTGTTGCGGCAACTCCCTTGTTGCACTATGCAGACGTTGTTTAACACGTTGTGGCTGCAGCAGCAGCAACAACAACAACAAGTGCAAATAACAAGTGCAAGATTTGTTGAGATCGGAAAGAGAGAGGGAGGAGAGCATTGCCTGCAGTCTCGTGTTGTGGCATGCGAAAATCAAAGCAATGAAAAGTGTACATTTTGAAAATTAAAATGCAATTAAGTAATTGGCGAAAATTGCATGCGAAATTAAAAAAAATCAAGTAATAAATACATAACTTTCAAAAAAATGATTATATTTATATTTAATTGCATAAAAATTACAAAGAAAAGAATAGTAGTAAAAACAAATAAATAATTTGAATACATAATTTTCACAAAAAAAATATAAACTTATTTAATTGTTAATTTGAATACACAATCTTCACAAAAAATATTTATTTATTTTATTGTTTCAAAGTTTCATAATAAGAAATATATTATCAATAAATCAAATAAATAAAAAAGAATGGATTATTTATGCAACTTTGCTCAAATGTTAAATGTGATAAAAGATATCGCATAATTAAAATATATATTAATTATCTGAGCTTCAGCTTATTAATTTGTTTTCATATATGTTTTTTTTATTAAGTAAAACATAATTTAAATATTCAAGTACAATCTTATATTACTTTAATATTAGCACAATTTTACCAAGTATTAAAATTAATGAAATTCAAACAGAATCTTGAAATTAAAAGTTAAGCAAATGTCTCAGCTTAAATTATTTTCATTTTTTGTATATTTATTTTTTATTTATTTTTTAATTTTTTTTTTTTTTTTTTGCCGGAATCATTAGTTCTATTTTTATTTCACCAAATGTTTAACATTTGGGAAGAGAATATGGTACACAGGGAGATTAATTGTTAGTTGTTTATAGTAATATTTACAATATTCTACGGGTGGGGAGATCGGGTGGGATGTATTCTCTTCAGGCTTTGGAGGGTTAGTGGGTCAGCAAGCCTGCTTGCCAGTCTGTCAGCATATCGTTGTGAAAGTTTAAATATTTTATTATTGGTACTGCAATTATTTTCATTTATGATATGAAATTATTAATTTATTAAATAAATTATTCTTTAATCATTCCAATTTATACATGACTTTAATAATAATAAAATAATTTAATAAAATATATGCCATACATTGAGTGAATCGTAGAGTATATTAATGCAATATTATACTCAACAACACTTGCTGGTGGCACTTTAAAGCAGCTTCAAGCTGCGAGCAGCTCTCAACGTATGCGCATAATCTGCCTCCCCTTCCCTCCCCGCCCGGCCGCAGTTGCGAGCTGCCTGCCATGTGCCCCCAGGTCTGTTTTCCATAATGCTTTGTGTACATGCAGTCTTTAATGCTGCGCCCCCTGGCGACGGCTGCATGCACTCGCATAATATAATATAATTTTAACCCCGTTTTTTCTCACACATCCAGTCAGTCTGGGAACAAGGGGGGAGGGGGGGAGAGAGGGTGTAGAGAGAGTGGGAGACTTGGAGAGAGATAAGAGTAGAGACACTTCAATTATATGCAAGTGCTTTGTTTTAATCGACAAACATTGAAAAGCAAATAGCGAACATCCCGCACTCGATTTCATTTGCTCCACCACACCTCCCCCTACTGCCAGCAAACTCTGCGGGCGCAGTTGAAAATTGAATTTTTGAGTGTATTTTGAGTTTTTCCCGGCACTTTTCATTTATCAAAATGTAAATGCCATTGCGTACGCGCCACAACGTGTTCGCGCATAAATTAAATAATTTTAGCTCATCGTTTTTCGCATAGCGTAGAGTCGATGTCGATGATAATGAAAGTTTCCCGCTTGACTGAATTTTCCACACTTTGTTGTCTTTTCCAGGAGCTGCCAAAAAGCGAGATGTTCGCAACTTGAGCATATCGCCAACCGATCTGGGACCGCCACCAAAGACACAACAGACCGCCAAGGGACAATCTGCGCACAAGTCCATCACGCCCATCAGCACAGTGATACGTAAGTAAAAAAAGAAAAATAGAGCCCCAACATTCTTCTTCTGCTAACAGCTGTGAAATAGTACAAATATTTAGTTGAAATCGGAGAATTTGTTTAGTAGTCATTTTAGCAGCTGTTAATGGGTATTAATTATTTTCGGTAGAGAAGTGAGCTCTGAAGCAGCAGTATATGATCTAAACAAGTTCTGTTCATAGTTACTAATGTTTTGTTTTAATATTTTCAAATTAAGTAATTTTTTTTGTATGAATTAAAAACTATATAGATTGCCTAAGATTCTCAAATGTTTTGAAATTTTTATTATTTTTATTGAAGTAGAAAAACTTTCCCAACTATCGACAGCATTTGTTAAGATAAGAATATTACTTTTAGGATCTAAAACAAATTCTAAATAAAATAAGGATGCAAGTTAAATATTACTTTTTTTATGGGCAGCTGCATATTTATTAAATAAATTAATAATAAATAAATAATTAGGTTTAGATCATAATACTGTTTTCAATATCTAAAAAAAATTGTCGATAGTTGGAAGAGTTTTTCTATATTTAAAAAATAATAAATGGGAGTTGAATATTAGTTTTCTATGAGCATCTGCATATTTATTAATAATAAATAATTAGGAAATTAAAAAATTAAAAACTATAAAGTATGGCCAAGTTTCTCCATTTTTTTTTCTAATATTTATTGACATTTATGCGATAAATCCTATTAAGTTATCTTACTCAATCTCAACTAATACACGGTATTAATTATTTCGTTTAGCTTTTGATTGCAGTGAGCTCAGAAGCAGTATTATGATCTAAGAAACTGGCAGTTAATATCAGGAAATTCCGCCGATTGTTACGAACGTTTTTCCATAGTTAAAAAAATAAGATGCTGAGAACATTTGAGTTAAATATGAGCTCATTGCAACTTTTTATGAATAGCTGCAAAAATAAAAGAATTAAAAAAAAAATCTATTAAGTTAAAAAATCATTAAAGTGCAATTTAGTTCTCGCCTAGCGCTGAGCTCATCTTAGCAGAATTCCTGTCTAGAGTCCAAGCATATCTTACAGCTTTTCCAATAAATTCCACTTGAAAAGTGTCGCAATTTCTTCTTGAGAAGAAATCTGCCTGCCGCCCTTGGCCAAGTGCAGACGGCTGGCTTTACCTGAAATTGCGGGTAAATTGCGTAATCATCGCTCTCAGGTGAATGATGATGATGATATTCAACTTGTTTTGGGTCATGCCCTCGATGATTTGCACAATCTGCGGGAACGGAGCATGGCATGGGCTGCGGGGCAGGCGTGTCCGTTAGAGAGCACCCGCTGGGAGAGCAGAGGCAGCTAACAATGGGGCATGGCGAATTGCGAATTGCGCTTGGACTTGCGCTGCATGCCCCGAAAATTGGACTAACACAATTTTGCTTTGGCTCGATGAAATCGGAAATCTGAAATCTGTGCGAATCTCGACTGGGAACTGGGAATTTGGCCACGTTGCTGGGCATGACTCACCGGGGTGAGTCACTAGCGGACAGGCAGATATAGTAGCAGGCAACGACACAGATGCATATACACAGATACATATACGTATGTATATTTGAGTGGAGACCCCCATCAAGTTGATGGGGAATGTGTCAATTGGCAGCTGATGCTGATGCGCCGGCAAACGCGTTTTGCACGATCGAATCCCTCGACGATTTCTGGGAGTGGACGCTGATGTCAGGCATTAGGGTTTAAAAATAACATTTGTGAAAACAGCAGAAGAAGCAACAGAAGCTAAAGCTCTGCATAATGCGTGAAGATATTTAATAAGTCGAAAAAAAAAAATACTTTCAATATTGCAAAGAAACGAACGTAGAACTCTTCAGAGCTGTTGACACTCCCCGCTTTGTATTTTGACAGCTTGTGGAGATTTGTGCTGGATTTTAGAAAAGTCTGCACACGTTTTCAAATATATCTAATAATTTTACTACAATTTCCAGATGTGCTTCTGCCATTCTCTATGCTGTTGCTCAACCAGAAAAAAAATTGTTACAGACACTGAAAGTTTTCCCTTCATATTTATTTACACTATTCTGTTTTTTCTTTACCGAACACACTGATTGTATTTACTTGCCTTTTCACACTTGCTGTGTATGAATAATAGCAAAACTCAATGGGCAACAGGCATTAGTTGCGCTTGCCTCATGTTCCACTTAGAATCGAGCGTTGCACAACAACAATTTCATTATCTTTTTCAAGTGGTTTTGGGTATTTTTAAGTCAAAACGTGCTGACAGTACGTTTGAGTTAAGGTCTTATCTGTCTGCTTTCAACGCTTTGCTGTGCTTGCAACTGTTTGAGATTTGTGTGGATCTTGCCACAAGCATCGGTGGTTCAGTGGTAGAATGCTCGCCTGCCACGCGGGCGGCCCGGGTTCGATTCCCGGCCGATGCAAAATTAATTTTTTTTTCTCTTTTTTTCCATTTCCGCTTTTTGCAAGATTTGTGTGCACATTCGCGAGTTCGCATAAATTACGCTTAATAGGGAAATTCATTGTGTTATTTCGGTTTCTCTCTTTTGCATCTTCGGGCAAATTGCGTCGCATTAAGTGGCCTACGGCACGACGCCCCTCAGGAGATTCCTTTGCATTGTGTATGTCTCCCTGTCTCTCCAAGTGGACATTTTAATTTTATCCACACAGAAGAACCGCACAACCACAATGCGCCACAAGTGAAGCAGCGTAAATTTAATTTACTCGCACTATCGCGCATGTTTTTCCAGTTATTTGCACATGAATAGCGCAAAATGCTGTGGAGAAACGTGTTTTGCATATGCAAATGCCCACTGTGTCGACAAAAAGAAGAGAGCGAGAGAGTGGGAGAGAAACACAAAACGTGGCCCATTGTTTTGTCCAGGCATCACGCAATGGCCCCCATTCGCTGTTTTGCAATTTACAGCAATTAAATTAAATTTAGATATGCATCTTTATTTTCGCAAAAAAATTGTTGGACTAGAAGGAAAAAGCATCAAAAAAATTGAGCTATGCATCGGCCGGGAATCGAACCCGGGCCGCCCGCGTGGCAGGCGAGCATTCTACCACTGAACCACCGATGCTTGTGTGGGATGAGCGTCAAAATTTGATTTGATTAAGCTAAGACTTTTGATTTATTCAAAATATATGGATTTTTTGGCGAAAAGCATTGATATGTCCACAAAATGAGCTTATTCTTCTATTAAATACGTATTCTCTATAATATTTACTGTTAAGTCAGACGCACTAAAGAAAGGTGAATAACGGCAAAAGTTATATCTTAAAGATAAACCAGAAAATATTTATTCTGCTACAGAACGAGGAATGCTTATGTTACTTAGTCGTAAAAATATTTAATTGTTTATTGGTCTTCAAAATATAAAATTAATATAAGTTGCTCCTATGTATTATCTTTTCATATATATGTAAATATTTCATAAGTTTCTTAGCAATGCTTACAGCTGACATTAGATTTTTGATTTTTACAATCTATGTTCAAAAATTTAATTAGGCAAAGCTAACAAGGGGAAAAAAATCAGATGCATCGGCCGGGAATCGAACCCGGGCCGCCCGCGTGGCAGGCGAGCATTCTACCACTGAACCACCGATGCTTGTGTGAGGTGACCGTCAAAATATGATTTGATTAAGCTAAAACTTGTTATCAATTAAAAAATTATACTGATTATCGCTCTAACAGAGTTGACATTTGAATTTATAAGCCTTGTTATCTGTGCTGCCTAATCAGAATTACTAAAGAATATTAATAGACAAATTAATAACATAAAATATTTTACTCTTTAAGCTGAACCCTTGATGTTAGTGTTACACAGTTCCAAAATATAGCCGCATTAGTGTAAAAAATATTGATTATATAAGTTCTTGACACTAATCACTATCTTTCGAAAATATGTGTATTTCCTAATCTTCGTAGCAATTAATTGACCTATCAGTTATCTCCATAGTTTTAAAGAATACATGTTTAAAGATTTAATTCAGCTTGGGCAAAAAATTCGTTTGCATCGGCCGGGAATCGAACCCGGGCCGCCCGCGTGGCAGGCGAGCATTCTACCACTGAACCACCGATGCTTGTGTGAAGGGCTCGACAAAATTTGGCTAGATAAAGCTAAGATCTACTGTGAATATATAGACAAATTTGATATGTCAATATTTTCTTGTATTAAAAATCTGCTATTTAATTAGACACTCCCAAGATTATCAATATGAATATGAAAAGTTCATAATTTGAGCTTTTTATAGTATGACGATAGAGTGATCCAGCAAATATGAGACGTTTAGGCTCTTCTACAACTGTTTTCCATACTCTAAGTAATTGAAAATTTATAAAATGATATAAAAAACTTGGGGAAATGTATGTAAGCTGATAGAAGAAAGCGTGTAGAATGTACTTAGTATGTTATATATATTCTTGATCAGTAGCAATAGCCAATTCGATTCTGATAATAGACATCCACAGATCTAAGTTATTAAAAGAGCCACAACTGTGCACTAACTGAAAATGTAAAATAATGGTAAAATAAATATGTTAAAATAAGTACAGAAAGAAGGAGGCATGCAGAATATACAAAGTATTTATTCTTGAACAGTACCAATAGCCAATGCGATTCGGACATGTTATTAAAAGAACTAGAGACATGTAGTAAATATATGCTTAACTCTCATGGATATTATAGCATCTCATTAAGGTGATAGCTTATTATCCATCTATATCAGCCGAGTTATCTGGAGTGTTTAAGCTGAAGCAAAAAAAAAAAAAATTGGATTGCATCGGCCGGGAATCGAACCCGGGCCGCCCGCGTGGCAGGCGAGCATTCTACCACTGAACCACCGATGCTTGTGTGATTAAGCCGTCAAAACTTGGCTTGATAAAGCGAAGACTTTCGATCTATTTAAACTATATATAAATAATTGTTAAAAGTAAACAGGTTTTTTTTTTGTATATAATTTGATATCTTATCAGAAGACATGCTAAAGAATATTTATGTAAAGATTAATAAGTCCATAAATAAATATAAATATATGTTATTTAATCAGACACGCGCAAGATTATCAATATAAATATTAATAAGTTCATAATATGAACTGAGGGTAGAGTGATCCATTAAATATTTATTATTTATGGGCTCTTTCAAAACTGTTCAGTATACTTTATACTCTTGCACCAATTGAAAATGTATTAATATGGTAGAATTACCTTATGGAAATGTATGTAACATATAGAAGAAAGCGTGCTAAATATAAAAAGTATATGTACATATATATTCCTGATCAGTAGCAATAGTCAGTTCGATTCGAACGTGTTCCCTGCCACAGATCTCAGTTGTTAGAGGAGCTAGAGACATCAAATTTGGCTAGTATGTGGCAAATATGAGATTAACTCTTATGGGTATTATAGTTACACATTGAATGATTTATTATCTATATAAATCGAAAAAAAAATATGCAGTGATTAAGCTCAAGCAAAAAAGTTCATATTGCATCGGCCGGGAATCGAACCCGGGCCGCCCGCGTGGCAGGCGAGCATTCTACCACTGAACCACCGATGCTTGTGTGGGAAGATGCTGCCAAAAGCTTGGCACATGCGCAGCAAACTCCGAGCAGGCAGCTTAAGTCGAAGACGACGGCGACGTGTTTGCTTTGGACTCTGGGGTCTGGAGTCAGCAGCAACACACCCATCAGTTGTGTACGTTCGCCTGCTGTCATCAATCACGTAATCGTAACGTAATTTTGCAATTATAGCCAGCTCTACTCATGCCTCTCTCTCTCTCGCTCTCTCCGACTCCGCTTTTAATATGCAGTGGACAAACGCGTGGTCGAACGTGCCTCTGAATTAGCCCACGTATCGCGATTGGCGGCTTAACGTTCAACACTTATTGGCATAATTATGGAGCGGCAGCGGCATTTTGTCACCTCGATTTGTGTAATGTGTGATATTATGATATGGCCAAGAGATCAGAGCGCGCTTAGTGCCCACACCACACGTGATTAGCGCGTGTGTATTTTTTTTTTGCCAGCAGATCCGGTTGAATTGCGATCCTGCTGCTGCCGCGACTCCCTCCTAGAGGTATTCCTTTTGTCTTGCAGCGCTGGTTTACCTTGAAAGCTCGCCGCCGACGCCGCCTGCAGCCTGACATTGCTGCCACTTCGGTTTTGTCTGTTTTTGGGCGGCTTCGTGAGTTGTGCCCCTAGACTTGTACTAGCCTTTTATGGCTTCTGACTGCGGCTCTCTCGCTCTTGGCATTGACAGGTTTTTGTCGTGCACTCGCAAATTAACTAAAACAATGCGTTGCAGCAATGCGTCGCAAGAAAACAAACACGCTTAACGAGCGTACTGCGACTTGCACTGCTTGCAGGCACGGCGGCGACGGCGACGGCGACGGCGGCCAGGCGTGAGGTCAGTCGGCAGCGCTGGCCTCTGCTTAAGCGAGCGCAACTAAATTATGCTAATTATTTGTTCAACAAAGCGCAGAAGAGAGAGGAAGAGAGATAGTGAGAGAGTGACAAAGAGAGAGAGATAGAGAAAGAGAGAGAGCGAGAGAGCGTACAGGTGATCGCTTAAGAGTTGCGCTCTTTGCTGCTGCAGCAACATGTTGCGGCGCACTGCTTGGCAGCAACTGCTTGTGCTCAGTGCGGTGTGCAGGCAGGCAGTGCAAGACATAATCACTGTCCACTAATATAATACAAAAAAAATATACATATATAAAATATAAATATATATTTATATTCACAACTATTATATTAATTTTAATCATACCTTAAGTTGATCAGCAGCGCGCTTGTTGCCTGTGCCTGTGCTACAGCAACATGTTGCGTTGCACTGCTTGTGCTCAGTGCTTTGTGCGGGCAGGCAGTGCAAGGCTTGGCAGTACTTCTAGTACAACTAATATAATTAAATATAATTATATATATTTTTTTATATATACTCACATTCTTAATGCTATTCAGACAAACATTCTTAACGCTAATCCTACCTGCAGCTGATCAGCAGCGCGCCTGTTGCCTGTGTCTTTGCCTGTACCTGTGCTGCAGCAACATGTTGCTTGCTGGCACTGCTTGCACGCACTTGCAGTCGCAGCAACAGGTGTTTTGTATTCTCATTGCTTTTGCTTGTTATACCATTTACCCATTGAAAATGGGTAAAAAATGGTATATTAACTTTGTGCAAATGTATGTAACAGGCAGAAGGAGGCGTGGCAGACCATACAAAGTATATATATTCTTGATCAGCATCAATAGCCGAGTCGATTTGGTCATGTCCGTCTGTCTGTCCGTCTGTCCGTCTGTCCGTCTGTCCGTCTGTCCGTCTGTCCGTCTGTCCGTCTGTATGAACACACAGATCTCAGCTATTAAAAGAGCTAGAGGCACCAGACTTGGTGGGAGTGTGCGTGTATTCAATACACACAAGAAGTTTATTTCAAACTTGATGTGCCACGCCCACCGCCTCCGCAAATCGATAAATGCGTATTTCGATTTTTTCCAAATAATTCAATAACGAAAAGAGATAAACGCACCAAATTTGGTAGGAGGGTGTCTTGCAACATTATGCAGAAGTTGGATTTTAGAATTTTGGATGCCACGCCCACCGCCTCTAAAAAACACATTTTTATAGTTTAAAAGAACACTAGAAAAGCTAGAAGCGCCAAATTTGAAAGTAAGGTGCCTGTTAACATTACGAAGAATGTTTGATTTTCAACTTTTGGATGCCACGCCCACCGCCCCCAAACTATTGCATTTTAAGAAAAGTAGGGAAATAACAAAACATTTTTTTTACCACTCTTGTAGCTTACCATAGTACAGATCTACCCCATAAATTTCAATCCGATCGGACAATAAACAAAGAAGTTATAGGCGCGAGAAGTTTCCCTTACATCAGCAGAGGCCCGACGCCGACGCCGACGCCGACTGCGCAGGCACAGTCGTCGCGTAGTCAGCGTTCAGTCGGCATGTGCCATTTGCGTCCATGCATGTGTATTATTTGACTTAGAAAATATGCGATGCGTTGTTTTTAGTTCGACGAATAAAAGTAATTAATATTAAAATATATCTTACTGGATGTTGCAAAAAAAATAAAAAAAATCAGTTGTGTTTGGCATTCGAACCTGGGACTCAATGTCACGGAGCCGACAACTCTCACACCAAGCTACCGACGGCAATCAAATTGCCGGTTACAAATTTCGTTCTAATATCTCAGTTGAGGCGCATTGTCTGTTTCTAGTAAATACATACAATGTTTGTGTTTATGTATGCATGTTTTAAGCGCGAAAATTTTTTCATACAGTAGAAGCTCGGCGTCAATGCTTGCGCCGCGCACGCACAGTCGCCGTGCAGTCGGCATGTGCTATTAGCGTCAATGTGTATCTAATTTCGGAAATATGCGATGCGTTGTTAACTTACTTAACTTAACTTACTGTCGAGTGCACTCGACTGTAGTTTTCTTTAATTTTTATACCATTTACCCATTGAAAATGGGTAAAAAATGGTATATTAACTTTGTGAAAATGTATGTAACATGCAGAAGAAGGCGTGGCAGACCAGACAAAGTATATATTACAATCCGTTCGGACAATAAATAAAGAAGTTAAAGTTGTGGGCGCTTAGAATTTTCAACTAAAATGTTGAACTGACGCAGCAGAGGGCCGGCATCAATAAAAATCTCATTTGCCGATCGCACTGTGTAACTGTGTGTGGTCGTGATGGTTGGCTTGCAAGTTTCAAATGCAGGGGGTCGCGGGTTCGAATCCCGCGCTGGACGATTTTTTTTATTATTTTTAAATAATTTTGCACTGTACCGAAAAATATAGTATGATATTTTTAATCAAATTGACGAACATAGATGATGCAAAAAAAATAAGAAAAACCAATAATTTGTTCTTAGCAATACAGAAGGAAGCCTGTGTTGGGAATCGAAACTGAAAATTAAAGTTATGATGCAAAAAAAAAAAAAATAATTGTTTGTTCTTTAGCCCGCTGGGAATCGAACCGGGTACATAAAGTTACCAAGCCGACAACTATCACACCACACCACCGACGGCAATCAAAATGCCGGTTACAAATTTCGACCTAATATCTCAGTTGAGGCACATTGTTTGTTCCTAGTAAATACATATGAATGTATGTATTTATGTATAGTTATGTATGTATTTATGTATAATATATATGTATGTATGGGACGTGCAACCCAATGCGCACTAAGGAAACATATTGTTAATAAATGTATATTTATATTTAATTGCATTAATATACATTTATGGTATAATTCAATATTAAATTTTATTATCTTCGTGATTATATTTAAATGTCAACATATATCGATATCAGCGCATATCGATAAGTCGAACAACGTCTCTAAGGCTGCTCAATATAATCACTTTTTAGCTTGCGATTGGCGTGTGCGGTTGTGATTATTTCGTCGATACCGATTTTCGATTTTCATTAAATTAAATTATTTTTATTAATTTTCACTATTTAACTTTTAAATATTGTCTCTGAAAATAATTCGCGAATGTTGTCCGCTTTGATTTTATTAAAATTGTGAACAAAATTATATTATCGACAAAATTATTTACCGCGCATAATTTTGGCCGTGTGTGTGTGTGTGATAGTGTTAGTGCTTTTTAGGAACTTTGTGTATACGCATCTATACATACATGTATGTATGTGAAATTGCGCTCTTTTGCGTGCAGTTTTGTCAAAATACGTTACATGTGACGTATGAGTACATATGCACTTGCGCTTTGTATGTGAAATTAAATGACTGCAGTGTGTACGATTAAAGTGAATATCGGTATCGGTTCGTGCCGCGAAGCGAATAAGAATTAAAATAGATTAATAAATTATTATTCATTGGTGCTGCTGAAATCGCAAGTAACAAATTTATATTTATATATTATTATTTCATATTTAAATATATAAATAATATTGATGAATGTTAATAATACATTCAAAATTATATAATACTAATAGTGTTATTTATATATAATTATATAATATAATACTATATTATATTATTACTATATCTATATTTATATATATCATATATACATATAAATATATATATTTATACATATTTATTTATATATATATATTAATTAATTAATTTTTCTTTTTATTATTAATTCATACGTATATAAATAATGCCTAGGCTTAATAGAAGCACAGCTGACAGTAGGTCTCAAAGTCGAAGACTTAGAAATCAGTTTAATAGGTCCATTGTAGAATATGTTCAGCAAGAAAGGCAGCATAATGCAGAGTTTCAACGAGAACGTAGGGAAAATGTCGAGTTGAGCCAAGCTGATAGGGTAATCGATTCAATTCGGAGGACAATTCGTCGAACGAATTCCTCAGTTAGGGTAGTAGAACAGGTTGAGAATACTTCGCGTCGTTCGAGGCGCCGACAAGACCCGATTTATCGGGCAGACGAAAGAGGACAGGATTCTGTTCGTAGGACAATTCTGCGAACGAATCCTTCAGTAAGGGCACTAGAGCAGGCTGACAACACTTTGGGTCGATCGAGGCGCCGACAAGACCCGATTTATCGGGCAGACGAAAGAGGACAGGATTCTGTTCGTAGGACAGTTCGGCGAATGAATCCTTCAGTAAGGGCACTAGAGCAGGTTGAGAATACTTCGCGTCGTTCGAGGCGCCGACAAGACCCGATTTATCGGGCAGACGAAAGAGGACAGGATTCTGTTCGTAGGACAATTCGTCGAACGAATCCTTCAGTAAGGACAGTAGAGCAGGAAGACAACACTTTGCGTCGATCGAGGCGCCGACAAGACCCGATTTATCGGGCAGATGAAAGAGGACAGGATTCTGTTCGTAGGACAATTCGGCGAACGAATCCTTCAGTAAGAACACTAGAGCAGGCTGATAACACTTTGGGTCGATCGAGGCGCCGACAAGACCCGATTTATCGGGCAGACGAAAGAGGACAGGATTCTGTTCGTAGGACAGTTCGGCGAATGAATCCTTCAGTAAGGGCACTAGAGCAGGTTGAGAATACTTCGCGTCGTTCGAGGCGCCGACAAGACCCGATTTATCGGGCAGACGAAAGAGGACAGGATTCTGTTCGTAGGACAATTCGTCGAACGAATCCTTCAGTAAGGGCAGTAGAGCAGGAAGACAACACTTTGCGTCGATCGAGGCGCCGACAAGACCCGGTTTATCGGGCAATCGAAAGAGGTCAGGATTCCGTTCGTAGAACAGTTCGCCGAACCAATCCCGTAGTTAGAGCAAGGGAACAATTAGCAAATACATCGGGTCGATCGAGGCGCCGACAAAACCCTCTTTATCGAGCAGACGAGCGCGAACAAGATGCAATTAGACGAGCTAGCCAACGACAAGACTTAGAGAGGAGAATCTTGGAGAGAGCTTTAGATAGGAGTCAAAGGTCTCAAGTCAGAGATAATCCAATTCGTAGAATTCTTGAACAGGCACGCAATACAAGTGCAAGACGAAGTGCTCGAATTCGAGCAAGACAGGAGGCTTTTGATGCAAATAGGAGCTTATCGCAGAGAGTTAGTCAGTATAGAAGTAACTCTATAAATAGAATAGCAGAGAATAGGAGAAACTCGACCCGAAACAGGATAGAACGAGCGAATACCTTGCCAGAAGATAGAGTGTCTCGGAATAGAGTCGTTAGCTTAGATGCTCTAATAGCCACATTTAATATGACAGTAAAGCAGGGTCCTGATCAGGTTTGCATTTGCTGCAAAGGTTTGTGGTTTCCGCATCAAGTGGACAAAATCTCTCGTGAGTTTATAGAGGAAAAGTGCAGTGAGGCAGATAGTGTAGATATTTTATATCTTTCCTCTATATTCCCATCTCACAACGATAGGTATAGCTTTTGTAAAACTTGCAGCCACAGCATAAAATCAGGTAAAAAACCTAAGGCTTCCATAACGAATGGCTTAGATTTCCCAGAGCTTCCCGAATGTTTGAAAGGCTTAACGCCTTTAGAAGAAAGGCTTATTTCCCCACGCCTTCCTTTCATGATAATTAAGTCTTTAGGATATGGTCGTCAAAGCGCCATTAAAGGAGCAGTAGTCAATGTCCCGATTCCAGTTGCAAATGTTGTAACTTCCCTTCCCAGGGCATTTAACGAAGCCGATGTAGTTCAGATACACCTAAAGCGTAGGATGGAATATAACCATGATTTCATGGCTGAAACCATTAGGCCTTCAAAAATTGCTGATGCAATTAGGTATTTAGTCAATACAGAGCTCTATAGGAAACACCAAGTTACTATCAATGAACAGTGGTTGTCTTCCTATTCTTCTGAGACTGTACCATTTGTTGCATCGGCAGATGATAGGGATATTGTTTCCCAATTATTAGAAAGAGCTGCTCAAGGTAATGAGCAAAATAGAATTGATGAAGAGGAAGATTTAAATCCTGGAGGTCAAGAGACTTTCATGGAAAATGTTCCAGTTGCCCCCATTACCAGGATTGCTATAGCTCCTGGAGAAGGCCAGCGACCTCTGGATATGATTGAAGATTGTGATTCAGAGGAGTTGGCCTTTCCCACAATATTTGCGGGCATTAAAAGAAAATGTAAGGAGAGTTTTACAACCATTGTAAGGTCCGAGCTTAGGAATTTCGATAGAAGAGGTTGTAGAACTGATAAATTGTTTCATAACTTTAAAAAGTTAGAAATGATTAACATTAGGAATAACACGTCAATTTGCTTAAGAAAGCACTCCGCCACTCAAGGCATTTCGGCTGCAGACGTGCAAAATCAGGAAACATTAAGAAATTTAATTCTACACGACGATGGCTATAGGGTTTTAAGAGGTATTCGCTATTCTCCTGCTCATTGGGAAGAGGAGAAGAAGAAAGTTATGGCTATGATTAGGCAAATCGGTCTTCCGACTTTTTTTATAACATTTTCCGCAGCGGAAACTCGATGGACAGAGCTTTTAGTCTTATTGTCTAAAAATGTAGACAAGCAAGACATTTCTGAAGTAGCAGCTTCAGAATTAAGTTTTAATGAAAAAGCTCGTCTCATTAGAGCAGATCCTGTGACTTGTGCCAGATATTTCGATTACCGGTACAGACAAGTTCTCAAACTAATGAAGAAAGAAGGCGGTATTTTTGGTAGTCATAGGGTTATCAAGTTTTATTGGCGAGTAGAGTTTCAGCAAAGAGGCTCACCACATGTCCATGGCATGTTTTGGTTGAAAGATGCCCCTAAGCTCGATTTACAAGATGAGTCAACATTTGAGCCTGTCAAGAGCTTTATCGATCAGTTTATTACAACTGATGTCAGCTGCCCCGATGTTGCTCCATTTTTGGAATATCAACTTCACAATCATGGGCACTCTTGCAGGCGAGAAGTTAGGTCTAAGCAAATTTGTAGATTCGGTATTCCATACCCTCCCATGCCTCAAACAGAAATTCTATTTCCATTAGGAGAAGATGCTCCAAACTTAGCAGAGCATCGTAGGAACTTTGATAAAATTCAAAATCTGTTAAATTTTTCCTTCGATCGTGAGACCGTAGATAGCTTTAGTAATTTTAATAGTTTTTTGTCCCACGATCAACTTAACTTAAGCTATGAGTGCTACGTTAATGCTCTAAGATCGAGTTTAAAGAAACCTAAAGTGTTTTTAAAGCGATCTTTTGCAGCAATCAAACTTAACGGTTACAATAAGCACCTTCTTTTGCTGCAACGAGCGAATATAGATATTCAATACATTTTAGACCCTTACGCTTGCTGCAGCTATGTCGTTAATTATATTAACAAGTCTCAGCGAGGCATTTCGCTTCTAATGCGTGAAGCAGTAGAAGAAAGTAGGAGAGGCAATGTAACTATTAAACAGAAGTTACAACATTTAGGAAACAAATTTATCTTTGGCACTGAGATTTCAGCGCAGGAAGCCGTCTACTGCTGTTTAGGTTTGCATTTGTCTGCCAGCAGTAGTGCATGTGTTTATATAAACACAGAGGTTCCTGAAAAACGGGTCAGAATGCTGAAATCTAAACAGCAACTTCAAAATCTGCCCGATGACTCTAGAGACATATTTCTCGTAGGGCTTATAGAACACTATGTTCAGCGCCCAGACGCTTTAGAGAGCTTATGCTTAGCTGATTTTGCTGCTTTTTATAGCTATAGCAAATCGGAACGTGGAATTCGCCAGGAAAACTTGGATGACGTTGACGACGAAGTGTCCAGAGCTTCTGAATCAATAGTTTATGCTCTTCGCAATGGTAGTGGCTTTGTTAAAAAGAGGCTGACGCCATGTATAATAAGATATAGAAGATTTAATATTAATATTGATAGAAAAGACTATTTTAGGGAAGTTGTAATGCTATATGCTCCATGGAGAGATGAGCATTTAGATTTAATTACAAAAGACTGTGAATTGTTTTGTAGCCACAATCAGGAGTTAGTAGAGAACAATCGCAGGAAATATAATATATTAGACGACAGGGAACTCCAAGATGCTCTGAGCCATTTAGACAGAGAACAAAATCAGGATAGCGTGGAAAATCAGGAAGTTGAAGATGATGGTTTTAGAGTTTTAGGATTGCCAGAAATAGATCCCAATTTGAATGTTTTAAATGTGAATGGTAATAATGACAATAATGACTTAGAAGATAGTAATGTCCGTTTAATTAAGCTTCCCCCCTTAGTTTCACAGGAAGACTTAGCAAACATTGTTAGATCTCTTAATTTAAAGCAGAAGTTGTATTTTACACATGTCTTGCACAATGCCAAAAACAATTCAATATATCATGAATTCGTGGGTGGTGGTGCGGGAGTCGGAAAGAGCCGACTAATTTCAGCAATCTTTCAGGCGTTGTCCGTTATGTATAATATGATGCCAGGAAGTGACCCCACGTGTATAAAAATCCTTCTTTGCGCCCCAACTGGAAAAGCAGCATTTGGAATTAGTGGTTCAACTCTGCATTCCATGTTTTCACTTCCTATTAACCAATCCCGTGCATCGCCCTTAAGGGCCTTAAGTCATGACTTAGTTAATACTTTGCATTCAAGGTTGATAAACCTTAAAGTTATTATTATTGATGAAATATCAATGGTTAGTTCTCTTATGTTTGCTTATCTAGACTCCCGATTAAAGCAGATTTTCAAAAATACTAATCCATTTGGTGGTGTTTCTGTCATCGTTTTCGGTGATCTAAGACAGTTACAGCCAGTAGGTGGTGGTTGGATCTTTGATCCAAACTTCAGCGATCCCTATCATGAAATATTTGGTAGTTATCTCTGGGATCTTTTTAAGTATTTTGAGCTCACAGAGATAATGCGTCAGCGGGATGACCAACTATTTGCATCTGCTTTAAATAATATGGCATCGGGTTGCATGACAGCCGATGATATTAGCCTTTTCCGATCAAGGGTTTGCGAACCATCAGAAGTGCCCGATGATGCAATTCATGTGTTCTGCAGCAACAAAGAGGTAGACGCTTTCAACACACTGAAACTTAACTCAATTTCTACGGAGCAATTTTTTTCCACCGCTCAGGATTTTATTAAAGCTGGCCATTTAGATTCGGCTAGAAAGCAAAGGATTTTAGAAGAAGTAAAGGGGTTTAAAACGTCTGCTACACAGGGACTTTGCATGTCCCTGATCCTTAAAACTACTGCCAAGTACATGATGACGGTTAATGTAGATACCGGAGATGGTTTAGTAAACGGAGCATCAGGTATACTTATGCAGATAGATTTCGATGCATCCAACAGTCCCAATGTTCTATGGATGCAATTTTCCGAAGAAAGTGTAGGAGTTCTTGCGCGTTCAAAATGTATGCATAGTACAGAAACTTCATGGACTCCAATTCAGAAAATTGTAAGAAATTTTCAATATAGTAATAACGCGCAAGTTAGCATTGACCGTAGGCAGTTTCCGATTGTACCTGCTGAAGGTATCACTATTCACAAAAGTCAGGGAGCAACTTACAGCAAGGTGGTAGTCCATGCTCATTCCAGAATGCAGAGAGCTGCATTATACGTCGCTTGTAGTAGAGCAACTAATGCGTTAGGTCTTTATATTATTGGAACTTTCGTTCCCCCTAGACCTCCACTAAGTAATGATAAGGTGAAAGCCCAATTGGAGAAATTGCGGACTGAAAAACTACTGGTAACTCATTACGATTATTTAGTCGACAGTTCCGCCTTAGACATTATTTTCCATAATACTCAGAGCCTGAATATGCATCTTGACGATGTTCAATCAGATAGGCTGATGCTTCAGTCATCGGTATTATGCTTTGTGGAGACATCCATATCGAGTGAAAATGTCGAAATTCCAGGGTTCACAATTGTTGTCCGACTTGAAGCAATAAGGCCTTTAACAGGCATACTAGTCTATGTTAGAAATGAGCTTGTAGGTAAAGTTTCGCAATGCTCAAGTGGTAGAAAAATGATTGGTTCAGTAGTTTTTGAGTTCGGCATATTTAGGTATAATGCCATAAGTTTTATTATAATTTATAAAAGTCCGAATTATTGTTCGACAACATTTAAAACAGAATTTGAGGATCTTCTTGGGCAATATGAATGTTTAGGGTCGAATTTAATTATTCTAGGAGATTTCAACTTATGCTTAAAAAGTTTTAATAGGTGTAGGGAGATATACAATTCCTTGATAAGCAAAGGATATAGAAGCTTGATAGATTTGAAAACGTCCACTACCAATATGGACACACATATTGATTGGGCGTTCTCAAATATAGATTTTAATAGAATTAGTGCTAAAACTTTTGAGCTAGTTCATAGCCATCATAATGGAATCTCTGTTAGTGTTGAGGAGAGCAGAGATTAGGCAGCCCTAGATAGGTTTTTCATTTAAGTAGGTTGTGTTGAGGTTAGTAAGATTAGGTCTTGATTAGCTTTTTGAGTAGGTGGATAGGTATTTATATGTATATATGTAAATATATATAAATATTTTAAGTAATTAAAAAATAATAAGTTATGAACAGTAAGCTAATTACCCGGCCATTGAAAATGAGCGAAAAGGGTATATTAATTTATAACTTTTAATTTTTTTTGCCATTGAAGGCAAGTTTTATTAAACCATTTTATTATTTATTATTTTCTTGGGGAACTATGGAACCGATATTGATCAGTTCTAGTCGACTCGTAGGTCACCAAATCTCTGTTTTGGAGAATTGACCCCATTAATATATTAATGGCCTCCCCGTGGTGTTCCCTGGGTACCGATCATCGGATCGGGAGCAAATTCGAGCGGCGTAAATTATTGCTGTATATATAAAATATTATTTATTATTATATATATATTGAGGCATACAGGGTATTTTACATTCAAAGCGCTTGATTATAAAGTTTTTAACTAGATTTAATTTGTATTATTTCTTCGAATAGGGTAAATGGTATCTTACAGTCGCGCGCGCTCGACTGTAGCTTTCCCTACTTGTTTTTTTTTGTTGTTGTTATTATTTTGTTTTTGTTCTGTAAACTCTTAAACTGGTTTATGAAATTTGTATTCGAATTCGAGTTCGAATTTGACATGCGTTGCTGTGTTTTGCTGTGCTCCCTGCCATTGCAGTGATAGGAGACAAAGCAAAACAAGCAAATCAAGCAAACATGTGTGTACGTGTGTGCGAGTGTGTGTGTGCGTACGCTTAATACAATTTTTAATATATTTACACAAATAAAATGTGGGTTTAATAGGCAGACATATACAAATAATATATACTTTTTTAGTTTCATTTATTTAATTTTATTTTGTAAGCTTCAACTTTGAGCTGGTTTTAATGAGATATTTTGTGGCTTATAAGCATTTGCAATAGCAGGCCACAAATTTATAAGCCCAAAATCCTTGCGTTTTGGGCTCGTTCGCATAATAGAGTCGGCAAGCAGTAAACAGCATGATTTTCAATGCAGCCGCAAAGTATGCAATGCTTTTTATGCGCGCAAAAAAAGGCCTGAAACTATGAGTTTGAAAACATTTACTGATTAAATTTAAATTAATTTTAAAACAAAACAAAATTAGCATATTTTATAGAAAAATAGTCATTTATTTATTTTTTATTTTTTTATTTTTCTATTATTTTATTTTTCTCAACAAAAAATTCCTATTTATTTAATTGCAATTATTAAACTTACAACTAACTTGCTCCCATTTTTCTCTCTTGCAGAAAAACGCCTGAATAATACCAATTCGCCGGGCCATAGCAAAGTTGCCGGCAAGGCGGCAACTCAACAGATTCAGCAAAACAAACAACAACAACAACAGCAGATTGGCAAAAACAACGTTGTGGCAATTAAAAACTGCACAAAGCATTTGCCAGAAAATGTTTCCGAAGGTGAGTGCAATGCGAATATCAAAATATCAAACGTAATGGAAATTAATTTCATAACTGGAGCAGCATTATAATTGTGAAGTTTCGGGTTCGTTGTGGTTGCCCCGTGAAAGCATGGAAAACTTGGCACGAAACCAATTGTCGATCGACTTTTGTTTGCAGGCAGTTGCTTCACTTGCGTTAACTTGGCCCAAAGTGCACACACACACACACATAGGTAAACTCAAATTGTGCTCCTGGGGCATTTTACGGCTGTCAAGTTGTTCGTCTCGAGTGGCGCAAGTTTTCTAATTAATATTAATGCCACTAATTAGCCATGCGAGGGCGGAGGGTGGTATTCTGCCTGCTTGAGCCCAAATATTGTGCACAGGTTTGTGTTTACTATACCCTGTAAAAGCTGAAAGCAGCTTGACAATTTCTGTTTAGAACGTTTTAAATTGATAGACTGATAGTCTGACGTACAGGGTATCTAGTAGTCGTACAGTTTATATTACTGTTTTAGAATCATTAAGCGAATCTGGTATTTTGCTTTTTTATTTGCTTATTATTAAAAATTAAAAACGCAAATTGTAGTAGTTTATAGGGTATGCGCAAGTCAATAATGTGTCAAAAAATTAATATATATATTAAAATAAAATACAGACCATTGTTATATATATTATTATATTATATTAGGACATATATTTATTATATTTATACATTAAAATAAATAAATATATTTATTTGTATATTTATTAAAGGGTATTTTATAGTGCAGCACTAAGCACTTGAAATTTAAAATGCTGTTCATATGTGTGCCATTATGCGCTCAATTGCTTAGCAAGTTTTATGACCATTTTAATTTGAACTACTGGGTATGCTCTAGTCGAGCAATTAGAAATCCTTGCAGCTCACATATTTTATGGCATTTTCTGTATTTTGTGTCGTAAAATTTTTGTTTTTGCCTTTTTCTGCAGCTGTTTGATAGCGTAGTGTACATGTGTGCTTAAGGTACACATGTGTGCGTTTGTGCGTGCGTGTGTGTGCGTGCGTATCTGTGTGCTGCATAAGTGTAGCTATTAATTATTCAGTTGACTGCAAATTGCCGGCAATTGAATCAATTTGCCGCATGGAAATTCTCACTGCTTTGTGCATACTTTAATAGTAGTTAGTACAAGCAACTAAATGTAAATATGGGTTAGGCTTAAATAGAGAAATACGTTGGCATTTAGCTGAAATGCAATAATAATTTAATTTTTAATAGTTTTTTTTTTTCGAAGCTTTTCATTGCAGTACGCAGGCTTTTGCCGCCTGGCACTGAAGCAAGCACACAGCGCTTGGCCATGCGCTGCCCTTCCCCCTCCCTACTACATAAATGTCGCCACTTGTTTATGCCGCAAATGCGCGTTGCACGTTCTCGCTTTGATGTTCAACTAGTTGTGCGCCGTTTTATGCTCAACTCTTTCTTTAGGGGGGGGCGCAGCACAGGCGTTGGCGTGTGCCATGAATGCGCTGACACGCCCCCGCAGCACCCCCTCCTTCATCTACACGGCATGTCGACAGTTTTGGCTTATTGAAGTTAAATTGTTTGCTTTATGTTACGAGCTGGCGGCACTTTGCTGCTGACTGTAAACGGGTTGCCTTAGCTGGGACACAAACCGAGCGATTGAGTCGATACTGCAACCGCTGCAGGCAGTTGCAGAGCGTACGCCCAATAGCGCAGCAAATAGCTGGCAATAAATTACTATATACCCTGTAATTGGGGGAATGTGGCTAGAGGGGAGCAATAAATGAAGTAGAGCATGAAAGAAGTGTCCTGTTCTTTATGCGCTTGAGTAAGCGTTAGCTAAAAGCACGCTGCATGCGCTTGCATTGCATTGTCCTTGCAAGCAGTGCATGTTGCCAAGCATGCAGCCAAGCAGTGCAGGCAACATTGTAACTCATTTCCTTACGCCTACAGCTACAGCGTATCTTTAAGCCGTATTCCCTTACTGCCTCACTGCTTCCACTCATTTATTTATTTATGGCTTTCACACCACACTTGAAGCGCGATCAATTAAGTTGTCACTTAATTTGATTGTGTGTTTTTTTTTTCTCAGACCCGCATGTGATACGAAATAAAAAAAATGTATCAAATAAAAGAAAAATCTGTTGAGCACGCCAACTCTTTTTGGCTGGTTAAACGTCGTTGTGTGTGTGTGTGCGACTGTGTTGATGTGTGTGGCACGCCCGTCCATTTAACTTGTTTTCACTCTTATTTATTGCCTACACACACAAACACCACACACACGCACGCACACACTCAAGTTCATTGATTTCCAAGTGTCTGTGTTTTTTATGGACACTTTTCACGCTTTCATTCGATTAATTGACAACAACATTTGTCAAAACATTTGGAACACCCAAATGACTCCATGATCAGACGCGTGCAGTAGCCCATCAGTTGCCAAATGGCAGTGCGAAAGAGAGAGCTACAGAGAGATAGAGAGAGAAGAGTTAATGAGCGCATGGCCCCAGGGCAAAGGAAAACCCACCCAAGTCGTCGCAGCTTTTCTGCATTTTCACTTTTACTTTTTCTCGTGCGTAACCAGAGCTCGTCGTCAGTCGCAGTCAGTCATATGGAAATCGTCAGACGAAATCGCAATCGCAATCGAAATCTTCAGCGTCATCGGCATTGCGAATTTGATATCTATTACGTTGATATGTTGTCATAAACTCGAGTCGAAGTACCAGACAATTTCCCAAAGCACTAAAATTTATTTCCCGGCAATTTCGTCTTTGTGTGAAGTCGTAAACTAATCGATAATTGTCGATAGACAATTGATAATTGGTTGCCAGTGATGGCAATTGCCATAAAAAGTTTGCTATGTGCAAAAATGCCCATAAACCATAGTCATTTATTTTTTTTTAAATTTAAAACTAATAAAATATTTAATTTCTACTGCAGAATTTCTCTATTAAAATTTCCGGCTACAAGAATTTTTGCTTGCATTTATTTTCTCTGGGAAATACCCACAGACTTCCGGCATTCTAAGCACCTCAAACTGTTTAAACTGTTGCAATTGTGTCGTAAAAGTTACAAGTGTAAAAGTCAATTAAACAGCTTAAGCGCTCATAAATAAATAAAAAGTGGTAGGAGCAGCGGTAGGTAAAAGCTGCTCGTTGTTATTATTGCCAACGGCGCAGAAGCTTGAGAAGCTGCCGTTGCCGTTGTGCCAAATACGAAAACTAAAATATCAGCAAATATTTCACAAGTTTAATTGGCATGACAAATAAAAGCAGAAACTGAAAAGCAACAACAACGTCAACAACAACCACAACAAAAGCCATAACAATATGCAAAAGTCTATTTGCACACAAAAACTTTTGACTTAAGTAAGAGCCAAGAGGAGCCCGAAACCAAAGCCCGACCCAAAAGTCGATTGCATAAAATTGTCAGGCGAAGCGAAGTCTTTTTGCAATTTAATTTTCTGTTTTTTTTTTTTTTTTTGAATATTTAACGGGGCAGCGTGAGAACTGAACAATAATCATATTTTCGACCCGAAAGCTGGGAAAATTGCAGCCCAAATAAAATTAACGCAATATTTTTGAACGCGGGTGCGGTCGCTCTTTGAACACTTTCAGCACGCGCATTGTGCAGATCGCTTATATAAAATGTTTGGTATCTCGGTTCCTGGCCATGTCTAGTTATATCTTCAATTGGCAATCACATGCGCGAATCTATGCGCTTTATAACTGATATCCGGCACGCTATTCGTCTGCATGAGTATTGTAGTATAGTATATGTATACCCTGCAGCAGGTGGGCTAACGTGACGGGGTAATTACTTTGCCCGGTAATTAGGGAAAACTCTGTGCTGCCTTCACTTTCTTTCTTAATAATTGCTTAAATTACTTGCTTTTGCTGGCACTTGTCAGCTCTTGTCTTTTTTTTTCCTAAGGGTCTAATTATTTCTTGTTAATAACTATTTATGGTCACCCTTTTCACACTTACTGTATAGCTTCGGTATGTGTCTGTATTCATAAATTATGGTCACTCCATAGCGCAGTTTAGGCTGTCTTCAAAATTTATTATATATGATTCTAATAGTTTTGTACTTGTACATTAAATTATAAATGTCTTTTAACCGTCTATTTGTGATCTTTTGTTTTATGATAGCTCCGTTTTATTTAAAGTCAATTCGTAAATTATGGTCACTCTATAGCACACTTCAGACTGTCTTCAAAATATACTTCTAGGATTCTAGTAGTTTTCTGCTTGCCTTAAATTATAACTGTCTTTTCATAGATAAACAATTTCTACCATATTAAATTCGCAACTCATTCGAAATTCAACATGGTCATCTTAATTTACTCTTATTTCCATTTATGCCGATTATAATAAATTATTTATAATTAAAATATAATTGATATTTTTCGCCATTTTCAATTTTTTAAACTTGTAATAGAATTCGACGCTTTAAGATTTGCCGAATACGGTCGCCTTCTTTCAAGCTAACTCTTATCTAATCTAATTACACCTATTATTACATTTTCTTCATCTTTTCCCTTCTCTATGGTCACTTTATCTGTGGCCTATTTGATCCCAAAAAATTTCGAAAACATTTTTTATTCAATTTTGCGCTGTGTCTGTAATCTCAAGCGGGTTTTCGCTCACCCTTTTCAATCAATTAGAGTACTTTATCTACGTCTCTTTTTCGATTTGCAAGTGGATTATGAACTTTCATAATTCGTCCAAGTTTTTTTCAGGCATTTGTGCAATAATTTCTTTAATCAATTTCGGCATAATTAATGAATGTGCCCATTTCTTGGTTTGGTTTGGTTTCTTGTTATTTTTTTTTCGGGGGTTTCGAGTTTCGGATTGAAGCATAAAATTGCTAATTTCGAAGTTTTTGGCAACATAGTTGTGTGTGTGAGAGCATAAAAACAAATTGGGGTCAGAAAGCCGGCTCGTAGTTTGGCCTGATTGAGACTCCAGACTTTTATCGATATGGGAGAGTTTTTTCTCAGAAATTTGCTCAATGGATTATATGAGAGAGTTTTTCCTACAGAGACGTAAATTGCCTTGCTTGGGGCCTCGAAGGCATTTTATTGATATGCTAGTTTTTTTTTCTAGAGACAGACGTATCTTTCGCTTGTAATTTCTCCGATCATAATTAAACGCGATGGTTAAAAAACTTGAAGGAATTTCTAACTGGAGCGTGGCTGCTTTTAATGAGCGCTACTTCTTTCGGTCAGGCCCAAAAAGCATTTGCATGCTTGCGGTCGGCTCGTGCCAGTCCAAAAACAAACACAGTAGCGAGCTATCTCTCTCTATCTCACTCTCTTCCTCGCTTCCTCTCTCTCTCTCTCTCTCACACACTCTTCTGCTCTTTTTGCGAAAGTCACGGCGACAATTGCAAAAGCGACAAGGTCTACAGTCCACACAATCCACAATCTTCAGACTGCCGTCTACAATTACAGGCCGTACCTTTCTTTCTTTCTTTCTCTCTTTCTGTCTTTCGTTCGTTCGTTGGTTCGTTGCTTCCTTCCAGCGAAAGGGGGAAGTACTTGAGCGCAATTTGCCAAGAGACAAGTGAAAAGCGAGATTAAAATGATATCTATACAGACATACAATCCTCCTCCTTCCTCCTCTGTCCCGCACAGATATGCTAATTATTTATTAGCGATTAAGATCTTGGCTTAATCATAATGCCATTTTTAATTTAATGCTGTCTTTTTGAATTCAATTTCGTTTTTTTTTTTTTTTTCATTTTTTAACAGAATTTCTGCTACATACAATATTTGTGGGTAGCTTTTCCCGAGCTTAGCTTTTTGGAAATTGAAATATTGCAGTTTCTGCGCGCTTTTGATTTATGTGAAAATTTGCGCTTTTGTCATTTTGTTTGGCACACGAAAATGTACGATAAAAACTTGAAATAAGTGTGTAATTTATATGTAACAAGTTTGGCCAGGGAGTTGAACTTGAATTTGAACTGCAAATAGTTTTAAGTATGAGCTTTGAAGTTCATATGCATTTAGAGAATGCTTATTAGCTGGCGAAAAAAATTTGAGAGAAACTTTATGAAAAATATTTTTAAATAATCTGAAAATTAGCTACAAAATTGATTTGCGGTTGGAAACTTCTTTTCAGTAGCTGAAAAAAAATTTAAGAGAAAATTTATAAAAAACTTATAGAAAATATTTTAAAATAATCAAAATATGAGCTGAAAAATTTGATATGCGGCTGGAAAATACATTTCAGTAGCTGAAAAGAAAATGTAAGAGAAAATGTATAGAAAATATTATAAAATAATTATAATATATGAGGGTCGTTCAATAAGTCCTTAGAAAATCCGAGTGAAGAAATCCGAAATCTTATTTTTTGGACGGGATAAAAATGTTGGAAAAACGATTGGCAAAGTGTGTAGAGCTGAAAGGGGACTTTGTTGAAAAATAAAAAAAAAATTCTGCAAAAAACAGTGTTTTTATATTTATTATTATTATTTATTTTTTCTACCGTACGACCGTAATTTACAACATTGATATGCGTTTGGAAAGTACTTTTCAGTAGCTGAAAAAAGTAGAAAATATTTTAAAATATTCGGGACATGAGCTACAAAATTAATATGCGTTTGGAAAAAAATGTTGAGTATCTGGGAAAAAAATAATAAGAAATTTTGGAAAAGGAATTTAAAATAATCACTGCTCATAGAGTTTTTAGTTATATTGTTTAATTGTAATATCTTTTGTTCTAGCCACTTTTCATAAAGTTTTAATTTCACAATGAATTGTACTATATCCTTAAGTATAATATTCTATGGCAGTTTCAAATTGTAATAATTCTTTAATACTATGTCAATAATTTAATAATAATTTAAATACTTAGTAGATAACACAAATCTTGTCTACTATTCCAGCCATATGCCAAGTAATATATAGGAACAATCTGTAAAATGAACTTAACTTATGCAACTCTTATTTCCCCCTTCGAGTTGTTGGGCCTCAAAGCGTGGCTTCTGTGCGGCGGCATGTCCAATAGATTCGCATTTGATTTACAACTTTTGGACGCACGGGACTGTCCATTTGATTGTCCGCCTGTCCGCTCGTACGCCTGGGCTGGCTTTGTCTCTATGGCCAACTGCCTAATAACAATCATTTTTTTTTTTGTTACTTTTGCTACTTTGTTTTGTTTTTATTTTTGCATAATTACAATTAAATTCATTTCCCCACCTACTTTTCCTCATAGCAGTACTTACAGTTGCTTTGCATAGTTGTTGCTGTTGTTGTTGTTGCTTCGATTGTTTTTGCATTTCTCTTTACATAAGCTTTGAAGTGTGTTTGCTGCTGTTGTTGTTGCTTTTGTTGTTGCTTTTCTTCTGCTTTGCCGACGCGACGCCAGCGTCGACTTTGGCGTCGCGCCTGTGGCTTGAAATTAGTCGCGCGTCGCGCTTTCAAACCGACAGACGTGCGCGAGTTCCATTGTTGTAGTTGTGTGTGTGCATGTGTTCAACTGCTTGTTGCGCGTATAACACAGTTTGAGAGCCATTGGATTCGAGTTCGAGTGATTGAGAGAAACAGAGAGTGAGCAAGCAGTGCGCCTGCGCCAAAATGGGCCTCAACGAGTTCGTCTCACTGTTCTACGGCTCCGCACAGAATTTGCACGCCAGCAGCAAATCGACGTCGACGTCGACGTATTCATTGCCAACGGCCGCGGATGTCAAAGAGTTTCGCCAAATGTTGAAAAATCACAAGAACGCGCAGGCCAAGAAGTACAGCTACAAGGATTATTCGAATGATCTGAAATATGGCAAGAATCTGAATGCCATCGCGCAGCAGCAGCAGCAGCAGCAACACCCGCTGCAACACCCTTTGCAACATCCGCTGCAGCCGGTGGCAGTGGCCAAAAAGCTGCTCGCTTGCAGCAGCAACCACAACAACAACAACAATAACAGCAGCAGCAGGAGCAACAACAACCAGAGCAATGCTAAGGCTGGCGGCAAAGCACTGCCTGCCACCAGGATACCAACGAAATCGCTGACCGCAGTCTCCCCGTGCAGCAGCAGCAGCAGCGACATGGACTTGCCGCAGCGTGGCAAACAGAAATCGGCCACAGCGTCGGCCAGTTCCTTCCTCTGGAACTCCTTTCGTCTGCCACGCAGGCAGAAGGCGGCAGCAGTATCCACACAACAGCAACAACAACAACAACAACAGAACACAGATAAGAAGCGAGCGGCCGGTGAGTGCGAGTGCGAAAAATCAATGGGGGACAGATACCCTGTAAAACAGAGTGCGATACTTTGTTACTAGTGCGAGTTTTGAGCTGTAAGCTGTAGCAAAAGCTAGGCAAAAGTTTAGAAAAAAAGCTAAACAAATTTTTTGTATAAAATATACCCTGTAAATAGTGAAAAAAGTGAGAAAGACACACTTTTAAGCAGAGAATAATACCCTGTAAGTAATGTAAGTTGTGCGCGGCAGCAAATGCTTGCCAAAAACTTGAACAAAGTTTTAGCAAGTGTAATACCCTGTAAAAAGTGAAATGTGTTTAAAAGATACCCTGTAGAACAGTGAGGCATACCCTTTAGCAAGGTGTGAGCTGCAGTAAAAGCTTGTTAAAAGTAGAGCTGCAAAGCAAAAGCTGCTTTAGCTAGTGTAATACCCTGTAAAGAGTGGAAAAAGTGGAAGAAATACCCTGTAAAACAGAGAGTAATACCTTATAACTAATGTAGGGTATTAGCGGAAGCATAAGCTTGCTTAAAGCAGTGTTAAAATGCAAAACACAGTCTAGCGTATAGTTAAATACCCTGTAAAAAGTAAGTGATAGTGGGATACCCTGTAAAATAGGCAAGGAAACTCCGTTATAAGTGTATGGCTTAGGGTGAGGTTAAGCAGAAGCTAAGCACAACACAGGCAAAAGGTACTAAGCGTGAATATGATGATAAGTTGAAGGGGATACCCTGTAAACTAGACAGGAAAGTTAAAGATATATGGATATATAGCGTAAGCTGTGAATTTTAGCACATATTTAAACAGGTTCAACTCGAAAATAAACTATACGCTTAAATATATGAGCACAGATACCCTGTAAACTAGGAGAGATACTCTATATTTAATGGAAAATGCGAACTGAAGCTACAACCTACCAAAACAAGGACTTAAAAAAAGAAACACAGGGATATAATTGAAACAAAGCAGTAACTGTAGAGTAATATACTGATTTACTTTTAATCAGAGTATGCTTTGCCTTATCACCTTTCTGCAAGCACATTGCAACATAAGGGGTATTCAGGTAACTGCACACCAAGTTTAGCCACTGCAGCTATCGTACTTACAGAGATCTACACGTTTTTTTGTGGGCGTCTACGCTCTGCACTTACCAAACAAACAAGTCGCCGCGTATCGGCTAAGCTCATCTTAATGGAGGCTATCAAAATTGGCTGCTTTAATTGTTTAATAGCCATTCGAGCCAAGTTATCGGCTGGGCCACATCTTCAGTTGCTTTCTGACCCATTTACATTTGAAATTTTTGAGTTTGGCAGCAAGTGAAGAGTCTGCAAGAGTGAAGAAACAAACAAACAATGGCAATTGTCGGTTCTCGCCGCCCGAGGCTAGAATTGTTTGGCTTTCAGTCTTGGTCTTGTTAGCCATATCTCATCTCGTCTCTTCTCGACATGTGAAGTAACCCAATAAACTACCGAAGAGAATGTGTACAGTTAGGCGAAGTAAAACTGCTTAGCGGTTATCTAATAGCCCGAAACATAAAGCTTGATGTCTGCTTATGCTACCTACATATATAAACCCATAGATGTTACACGCAAGTATTACGATAATTTCCTGTTTTCATGCTTGTTTCTTCCACCATGTTCTTACAACAAACGAAGCGTCAAGTTGTTGGCCGAAACTTATCAAAGTTTCCACTCCACGCGCGTCGACGCAATTAGAACCCAAGACAAGACAAGAGCTGAAATCCCCCCAGAAGCAAACTCTGTCTTATTCGTAATTTTCTTGTCTTCATTTTGGTTTTCACATTCGCCTCACTTGGCGCGTTGCGAATCGGATTGTCTGCGCTGAGAAATATAGAATTATAAACTCTATAATTAAAAGTTGTTTGATTTTGTCGAGTCACATGAAGTCTGTGTGTGAGAATGGAAGTCATAGCCGAGACTGCGCAATTTTCTTTGTTTGAATTTTGGCTAGCATTTTGAGAAGTCATAAAATTTGGAGTTTATATAAAATATACCCTGTAAAATATACTATGCGCTGGTTTTCATAACTTAGCAAAAGGGTATAATAATTTTGGCAGGAAGGAAAATGCGATGATTACAAAACATCAACAGTGTAGTGGATATAACGATGTCCGTTTGTCTGTCCGTTTGTGAGTTTTTGGCTTTAAAAACTATTTTCTTCGCTCATTCTACGCATTGCTTAACAATTTAACTGTTCTAGTTGCCTCTCAGTAAGCTGTTTCACAGCTCGCGGCAACACTGGCAATGCTGCTTGCTGTATATACCCTGTAAATTGCTGATAAATAATGAAGTTAATATAACAATGTCCGTTTTTCTGTCCGTTTGTGCGTTTGTTACAATAAAAACTGTTTTCTTAGTTCATTTTACGCATTGCTTAACAATTTAAATTTTCTAGTTGCCTCTCAGTAAGCTGTTTGATAACTGCTTGCTGTCTATACCCTGTAAATACCCTATGTCTTGACTTTTTGCTTTCTAATACTACGCTTTATTTTATTTACAACAACTTCTATTGTGTCATTAACTGCAAACCAGCTGTTCTCAAAATATACCCTGTAAATTGTATTCACAGTGTTCTCTAGCGCTCTTAGCACTTTGCAAGCAGTTAACTGCTGTCAGCAGCTGGACAGCACCCATCAATGGTCCATTCACTCTGTTTGATCAATTCATCAGTTTTCTAGAATGTTGTTTTGATGTTTGTCAACACTTTTCCAAAACGCGTTCTCTGCGCATGTACTACGAGGCGCAACAACCGAGAGGCACAGGCCGCTACTGTCGCCACTGCAGCGCCCACATGTGGCGCCTGCCTGCCTCCAATGGACCATTATTGATTTTTAACCTAACTAAAATACACTTTTCAAGAAGAAGAAGAAGAAGAAGGGGCATAAGAGAACGCAGAAGAGAGAGAGATAATCGAATTCGTACAAGTCCGTGCAAGTTGTGCTGTATGACTAATGTAACTAAAACTGGCTTCAGCTCATAATGTGCTCCTGCCCTGCCCTGCCCCTGCCCTGCCCTGCCCCTGCCCTACGCTCCATTCACGCAGGACATAGCGATGACTCATCAGGCGACTACCCCAAGCTGCACTGTTCACAGCAACAACAAGCAGTAACAATAAGTGTCATACCAAGCAGTACCACAAGCAGTACACACACACACACACACACACACACAGTCTCTCTTTGCCCGTCACTTTCTCTCGCTGCCTCAGCATAAAAATTGCATAATGTTGTGCGCTGTGCGAGTGTGCGTGAGTCTGCTGTATGTGTTCACTTGTATATGTGCATGTGTGTGTGTGTGCCTTTTGACACACTGACACTTATTGCTCGTTGAGCGAGAGAACATGCGCACTGCGCAGTGGCTGTCAAACTGTTATACACGCTGCTTGTTTACAGTGCTACGCAAACTGTTGAGCAGCAGTTCTGGAATTCGAAATTGTTTTTCTTTTTTTTTTTGCTTTTTTGGGCATTAGGCAATTTTTGGATACGCTACGATTATGTCAGGGCCCTCGAGTGCGATTTGCTTTTAAAAATGCCCCACGAAATTGTTGGCTGCCCTGGGCGCCCAATCGATTAATGAATAATAAGCGCAAGAGCAGCATAATTAAATCTTGGCGCTGCGTTAATTAACGGTACACGCGGCATGCTGGAATTAACAAACTGTGACCACATGTTGAGGCGCCTCCAGCTGGCTGCGCCGTTAATGGAGTCAAGTGCAATGGACAATGGCTAATGGATAATGCGCTGCAGCAGCATGGCCAAGAGCAAGAGCCCAAGTGGCAGTGGCTGCCACTGCCGTTCGCCTGTGCAGCAAAGCGCAACAAATTGTTGCACACAGTCAGACTGAGGCTCAGTCGCAATCGCAGGCTGCAACAGCGGCAACAACTGCGGCGAATTGATTGATAACCGCCTTTCAGTCTCGAGCTGTTTTGGCCGCCAGCCAATTGCCAAAGTGCCGGCCCGGCACACACACACGCACACACACACACTCGCAACACGGAGCGTATGCGCAATTTGCATGCACAGGCGCAAGATAAGCAAATTTGCTTTAAATGTTGATGGCACATTTTTCATTCATTTGTGGACGTGCTGTGTGTGTGTAAATGTGTGTGTTTGTTGTGTGTGCCACTTGCATTGAACTTGTTTATTTCCCTGCTTTATTGCAAGTCACTGCAGTTTTGCAGCCATTCCGAAGTGACCCATAATTAAGGCCGTGTGCCTGTTGGACTACAAAATAGTTAAGAAAAAAGCGAAATAAAAAGCAAACGCTGCAAAATAAAACTCTGGCACGGCGTGTGTGGCAAATGCATGGATATTAAGTGAGTTTTACTTGCTTCTAAATGCTTTGAATGCAATGCCTGGTTTTTTTTTTGTGTCTGCCTTCACTCTGTAATTATCTCTTGGTCGCTTGCAATGAACTCAATCGCAGTTTGATCGGCAAAATGTGCAGTATTAACACACCATTTTCACTGCATAGTCGTTAAATTTCATTATTGATTGGCGAAAACTGGCAATTTATAGCGTATTATCTGGATATCGATATATGGTAACATTTACTTCCATAGTTTCCCTCTTTTTTGTTTAGCAATCAAAACTCTGTCTCAAAAAAAAAAAAGAAGCGATTTCTTTTAAAATACAATTTTCTGCATGTTCAATATCAAAATGTAATGATTTTCAAATCCAAAAAGCTATAAAAATTAGTATAGACGTCGTGCTTAAAGCTGTCTTCATATAAAGTCGTTAGCGATATCGATTCCGAGGCATTTTCAAATTTTCATATATCAAACTTGCCAAAAATAAACATGAAAATAAATGTTACTTGAATTTTGAGTCTTGATTCTACATTTCCAATTGAGAAATTTGAAAAATTTCCTATAATCAATATTTGCAATGCTGTTAAACTATTTAAAATGTTGAGAAGCAAAAAAAAAACGTTCAGTTCTTGCTTAAATTACATAAAATGAGTGTTAATTTGTAAAAAACAAAAATTTTCCTATGAAATACTCAAAAATAAAAAAAATCGACTCTATTTTATGAAATTATCAAGTTTTCTAAGCCATTAACCGCACTTTTTGCCCACTTCTTCATAGTTTACCATACATGCTTGTCTTTCATATTATTATAAATTATCGAAGCATATTCGATTTCTTGGTTATTTCATTTTAAAATTTTTACCGAGCTCAACTTGAAAATACTTGTTTTTTTTTTTAAACAAGTTAAAGCCTTTCTTATTTACCATGCGAATAAATTGGTTCATTTCCCTTTGGGCTTTCCCCCACGCTTTGTTGTGGGTGTTTTACCAATTTATTACCTTTTCTAGTATTTATTTTCTTTGCGTTTCGCTTGGGCTGTCAAACGAGCTGCCTGTCTGCCTGCCTCGCTGTTGCTGTTGCTGTTTTATGTGCACTTTTTGGCCGCCTCTTTCTTTTTGCGTTTCTGCTTAATTTTATAGTTTTCCCTTCTCCAATTGATGTGTTGGCCAAAGCCGTAAAGCCGACTTCTCCGATTGACTTACGCACCCGCCGCAGGCCTTTTCTTTCTTTCTTCTTTCTTCTCTCTTTCCGCTTTTTATCGTCGTCGCAATTAACACTTGTTGACAAGTTCAGTAGGCCAAGCGATTGTGTGTGTCTCTGTGTGTGTGTGTGTGTGCTGTAGGGGTATTGCGTGGCAGAGGCAATTTAAAGTTAACACTCGACGCCCACAATGTGCGGGTGAGACCCCCTGGAATTGGGGGCAGCTGAACAGCTGCTATGATTTGAGGCGATTAAAACTTGATTTATGTCGACTCATTAATTAGTCGCTGTGCCACACACTGTGCCTCAATTTTTTGGCAACATTTTCCCTTCGGGCCTAGGCACAGTGGTGTGAGAAAGCACACTTAGCAAATACATTTGACAGTCAGTTACGTCATTAGTTTAGTTGGTAATCCATTGAGGCATGCGTTTCGTTTTAAATTAGTGTGGAAATTTGCTAAAAATACAACTAAATACTTCATTTAAGTCTTGCATTTTTTATTATTTACACTTAATTTGCTTATTGCTTTTAATTGTATTTTTTATTCTTTTATTATTGTTTTGTTTTTTACTAAAATAATTGTATTTTTTATTTTTTTTTTTTGTATTCTTGTTTTGTTTTTTACTAAAATAATTGTATTTTTTATTTTTTTATTATTGTTTTGTTTTTTTTACTAAAATAATTGTATCTTTTTTTATTTTATTATTGTTTTGTTTTTTACTAAAATAACAATAAAAATCCCAATATTTACGCTTTTCAACTGCACTTGTACCACTGTTCACAGTGCGCACTGAAATTAATTAAGATTTTCGCTGCTTGCTTCGCCTGCTTGGCCCATTAAGTAACCCATTGACTGACCCAATCCCCTCGCAACTGTAATTGTCAACAGCCTCCCACACTGCCTCGGCAATCCTCCCCCCCTCTTGCAAGTGATCCACACGCTGACGTCATTTACATTTGCTCAATGTTTGTCACTCTTAGTCTCACACGCTCTCTCTCTCTCTCTCCCTCTCTGTCGCTCTCTCTCGCTCTGTCTCTCTGCTAATTAGGCGCATACTTTCGGAATGCCCGGCACGAAGGCGACGCATATGAAATGAAAACTCAAAACGTTTGCGCGCATATTCACCACACTGAACTCAACTCAACTCGCACTACTACGCACTGTGGTGAGTTGAGCGCGCAATTAGCGAACTGCCCAAGCGCAATGTCCAATCCGCTCCGCTCGTGCCTCTTTGTATTTTGAATTGAATTCATTAACAGTTTATGTTTAGAACACTGCGAGTTGTTGTTGTTGTTGTTTTTTTGTTGCTGTGCGATCAACATTTGTCGGCAACGTTTTGGCGCTCATTTCTCAGTTGTCGCTTGCTCTTCGACTGACCAACAACAAAATTAAAAAAAAAAAAAACATCGCGAAAATGCAAGCAGTGGACTCGTAGTCGTCGTGCGTGTGAGTGCAATAGAGAGAGAATGCTACTGGCATGTGCAAGCAGTTAGCTGCGGAGTTTAAGTGCAAGCAGTTCTTTTAGTGCCATGAGCAAGGAGTGAGTGCAGCCTGTGCTCCTGTGCAAGCAGTGCAAACGGATATTGCCAAGCAGCAAGGAGTGAGTGCAGCCTGTGCTCCTGTGCAAAGTCAAATGCAAGCAGTGCCAACTGATATTGCCAAGCAGTGAAAATGTGTGATACAGCAACAGTTGCAAAATTTGATTATGAAAATGCCGAGGATGAGGGCATTGGCGGTGAGTTGGCCAAACATTGACATTGCCAGAGGTTTCCGGCAGAGAAAATATTGTGCAAAATAAATAAAAGTCGCAAAGGCGAAAAGCGCAAGGCATTAAAATCAAATCTCACAGTCAAAAAACATGCAAGTCTTATGAGCTTGCTGTGACCTAGAGCCGCCTTCAGCGTAAACAACAAATGACGAGATATACCACTAGTATGCGTCGTATGTCGACATAGGAACATTATTTTTGCATTAGCTTCAATACACTATAATGCTGTGGGGCTTATTGGCGGCGTGTAGATATGATAGCAGTGTTTTTTTTTCAAGTAAAAATATAAAAAATATTGATTTCAGTGGTGGTTCAAGTTAAAATTTTGCTGGAAAAATTCAAGTGAAGAATTATTAAAGAATTTTTCGCACATTTTTTGTTCTATGCCATGAAACTTTCCACTCTGCTCTACAACTCACGGGTTTTTTTAAGCTAAAATTTTGCAGGAAAATACAAGTGCCTCAATTTGTATTAGAAGCTTTCAAAAATATTAATTTAAGATTTTTAGCACATTTGTTTTTCTGTTCAAAGAAATTTTACAGTCTGCGCTACAACTCAGGGATTTTTCCAGTAAAAACTTTGCAGGAAAAACTGCTGCAATTTTGTATTATGAATTTTTTGAAAATATTTATTTTAGAACTTTTAGCGCATTTTTTTTTTTTTATACCAAGAAACTTTCCACTCTGCTCTACAACTCGGCGCACTTTGGTGATTTTGCGGATCCCCAACCGCAATAATAAATATTAAATATATATATATATTATGATATATAGTATTATGATTGTTACTCGCATATACTCGTGCATATGCCGGCCATATGAATCGCATTCGCATGAGCACATTATGAGCATTCGCCCTGTGACACACTCGCTGTGAACTGATGTAATGTTTTGTGTGTGTGTGATTAATTTGTTAGTTTCCCATATTTTTGCTGTTTGGTTTATTGTGCCAAATAAAGCGAATCAACGAACGAACATAGCGTACACAATTCGGCTAAAAATAATACCTAGAACTTGTGCCAAAAACCACAAAAAAAATGCTTGGTCTATAGCTAAAAAGTCAAAACCCAAACATACTTAAAAATAAAGTCAATAGTATTGCGACGAGTATATATTTTGTGTTTTGTATTTTGCGTTTGTATTTTTTGTTGTGGTTGGGGCTACGACCTTGAATTGAGCGTTAAGTCCAGTGCTGCAACGTAATTTCAGCATGTAATGTTGGAAGAATTTACCAAAGCACTGTCGACCTGCAGTTACTCTAGGTATGGCTGCTTAAGATAAGATAAATGTGGAATTTGTAGGGGAACTTATCGTAATTATTTTATTTATAGGATTCTACGATAACTAATTAATATTTAAAAAATATATGTATATATCTATATAAGGCTGTTAGTCACAGTTGATCAATTTCTTGCCAAGCATCTCAATTTCCAGATGTCCATGTCTTTCAGCGAGAGCTTCACAGTTGCGTGGAACTCAATCGTTCAGTTGTCTTGGCCCCATCATGAGTTTGGCAGTTGCCCCCTCTCTCTCTCTCTGTCTTCCACTTCATTTGCTTTACCTCCTTCCACTCTGTTCAGCTTTCTGATTGACATTCAGCAGGCATATTCTGTTCCCCCATTGAAAGCGTATACAGTTTCTTTCAGCCTGACAAGTTCTTCCGCTCTGCGGTCGCTTTTATTGCTTTCTTTCTTTCTTCTGTGCTTCTTCTTCCTCTGCGTTGTGTGTTTACAATTGAAAATTGTTTACAAAGCCGTCGTGTCGATCGCTTTTTACAAAAAATTCGCCATTAGCAGTAAAAAGTTTACAGAATTGCGCCAATTTTCATTGGAGTTTTAAGATATCCGGAACGGATTCATCAATCATTCATGATTGATCGACTGAATTTTGTATTCTGTTTTCTTATCGAGAATTTTCAATTGCCAATTTTTTCGTAGCGTTCGATTTCAGAAACATGCATTACATTTTTATGACTGATATATGAATATATCATATACACATTCGCTAATGGCAGCCTGCTGACGGTTGACCTCATTTGTCAATCGTAAAAGCTTTCATTTTGCCAAGAGAAATATAAATTAAATATTTACAGTGTTCTTTTGGGTATAGCAATTTTAAAATAAATTTATGTAATAAACTGAAAATCGTATTACATCAATTGTTTAAATGATAAGCATATAAGAAATAATCATACAAAAATTATTTGAATTGGCATATAAACCTTTTCAAAAAAAATGCATAATGCAAAAATTTAAATAATTATTTCAAAAATAATTTAAAGCCATAAAAATTTGAGGATTGAATTTAATTGCTAAAAGAAATATAAAATAAATATTAAAGTATACATTTAAAAACAAATTTTTGCAAAAAAAGGAAATAATTATTACAAAAAAGAAATTTAAGTATTAAAATTAGTATAGAAATTCTGGAAAATACTTTACAAAAATATTTAAATGATTTAAATGAGTATAGAAATTCTAGAACAATCCTGAATAATTTGAAATGATTAAAATAATATAAAAATTTTGGAAAATTAATTTCAAGAATTATTAAAATGATTTGAAATAATTTAAATTTGAATAGGAATTCATATTCATCGAAAGTTGATGATTGAATTCATTGCTCCCATTTAATTTTTTAGTATTATTTATTTTCTTGGAATGCAACCGCAAGTTAAGCTTAGCAAGCGACTAACTAGTAAAATGTGGATTATTAATTTCAATTTCTCACATATTTTTCGTGCTGTTTTTGCATACAAATTTGTGTACTAATTCCACTTGGAAATTTCATCGTGCGCCGCCCACAGAAAGGCAGACAGATAAAGAGGGGAGAGGGAGAGGAGAAAGAGATAGCAGGCAGGCAGATAGAGAGGCAGACATACAGAGAGTCAGACGACACTTGACTTGACGCTTAAATGGGCGACCATTTAACTGTTTCGACTGTCCGCCTGTTTGTCCGTCTGCCTGTCTGCCTGCCTGCCGCACTAAACACTCTGCAGTTAAATTGCAATTAAAACGAAACTGGCCACTGTGCAGGGCAACAAACCGAGTGCCCTCTCTGCTGCGGCCAGACTGCTGCCTGCGCAGCTCCCTACCTCCCCTGCCTACACCTCTGGCACTCTTGGAACTGCCCGCTGTCCGCTGAAACTAAACAGAAACCCGAAAAGTGCGACGTTGAGATTTCAAGTGAGATTTTTCTATGGCGTTTTAGCCAAACGCAACTAATTGAAATGCCAGTTGGGTTTTCGCAGTTTTTCCTTTTATTTTTATGTTTTATTTTTTAGTTTTCGTTGTTGCTGTATTTTAATTACGGGCATTTTCAATGGACATGTTTTTGTTGCACTTTTTGTGGGTCGCCATGGGCCAAGACAGGTTGCACATTTTCCAAATGTGGCAAGAAACAAAAAATGCGCACACTTTGCTGTGTGTGTGTGTGTGAATACATCATGCACTCAGTCTGTCATTCATACAGAGGCAGCTGCCTAATGCCAAATAAGATATTTTGGAATTTCAATTATTTGCTGCAACTGTATGTGTGTGTGTTTGAGTTTGAGCTGCTGCTGCACAGCCCACTGTGCGGCACAGTGTGACTGACAGCAGGCGGCCGCACATGCTGTTCGCCTTTGGGCGCGTAACTGAAACTCAAATTGAACTGAGCAAAAACCCAGCAAAACCTCACCGTCATTACGAGCTTGGCTGACCAAATGAGTTTCAGAATGTGAATGGAATAGCGGCATGTGAATGAAAATGAATAGCAGGAAAAATGTGATAAATTTTGAAGGGAATAGTTAGAGCAGGTTTAGGTGCAGAGCAGCAGAAACTTAGGTATAGCGATGTTTTAAGCGAACTAGAGAATTATAGAAGATTTGACATAAAGCACATTAAAGCTGCAGTCTGGCAAGCTCTCAAATTGAAGCTTTTGCTGATATGATTTAATCGTATTTACTCCCACTAACCGCAATACTAGTATATTTCATATTTATTTATTTATATAAACATATTTTTATATATTAAATAATCTGTTTTTAAATATATTCTATAATATTCTCTGCCAGCTTTTAGTAAATTCTATTCTTATTGATATATTTAATTTATTTAAATAACTACTAATTGGAATATAGGTTTATATATTTCAAATATTTAATTTATTTAAATAAATTAAAAATGCATTAAGTATTCTAAATTTATTAAAATTACTTAAATATAAAAAATGTATTGAGTATATTCAAAATATTAAATATACTAAATATTTTAGATATAACAATAATATAACTAAATATATCTACCAAAATAAAATCTAGTAAAAGCGCACAGAGAAAAATCTTTTTGGCAAAGCTCTAAATTAAAAGCTGTCGTAGTATCAAGCACATGATAAAATTAAATTATTTTTTCCAAGCTAAATGGAACCAACAAAAAAATAGAAAATTCGAACTGCCGAGCGCAGTACTATTTCTCATGGGAAAATCCAACTGTTCCCGGAGCTGCAATACTTTTCACACCTCAGCGTTTTAGTCAATGAAGTATAAGGCATTCTTTCGTGTACATGCCGAGCAGGGATTTCCCTGCGTCATAAAACGAGCCTGTGAAAAGGAAAATCTGCTGAAAAACTGGTGCGCAAATCGAACGAACTACTGAGGTGGTCGGTTTGCTGCTCATAAAACGCAGGAAAAGCGCAGCGAGAGAGCAGCGCAGCGGGAGTTCATCTCCAAGTGCGAATCCTGTCGTCAGCTCTAGCTAGAGATCCGTGAGAACCAACGAACGAGAACAAGTGACTCTACCATACACGACCTTGAGCGATTAATGTCGTGTAACTAATGTCGTTTAATTGCCTAATTGCCGCCATACAGCAATTTTCGCGACAGTCGTGTGCCCAGAGACCCCGAGGCGTGTGGCATTGGGAATCGCGACACACGACCCGCGGCTCTCTAGAAATTCCCTCAGTTCAGGTTCGCATATTATTGCTAATGGCTCGGAAAATCGATTACGACTCTAGCCCGGGGGAAATTCCTGTGTAGACAGTTGTGAAAAACCCCACTAAAATGCCGTTTGTTTAGGCAACAAGTCCGTGTTTGCTTAGGACGCGAGTAGTGTTGGCTTTAAATATAGTGAAAGCTGTTTTGGCTTACAATTTTCCCTTGACTTTGTGCAAAAAAAAAAATATTTACAAAATATATGCAAAATATATTTAATAAAATATTTACATATCTTAAATAAAGTTTTGACTCCGCACAGTTCCCAGTATTTTGCGCTTGTCACTTCATTTACAGCCAATTTTGGTAATTGGTTTAAGGCGCATAGCTGCGCTCTTCCTGCACTCAACTGCTCGGGGCTAATTTATGAGCATGTTGTGGCTTGAACAGTATCCGGTTTGCCTAGGGTATGGGTATTCCCCTAGAAAAACCGGACATGGCCCAAACCGCAACTAAACTCAATCGCATAGTTTAAAAATTGCTAAACTTTTTACGAAAAAAAATTTAGATATAACACAAATAGAAAAGTTTCGGAAAAAATAATTTTAAAAATTAAAATTAACGAATAAAACAAAAATGAAGTCTAAATAAACTATTTAAAAAAATACAACTATTTAAAAAACATAGAAAATATAAATAAAAAAAAACTTACTTTTTAAATTATTAAAAATATCAATTCATGCGTCAATTAATAATATTAAGTATTTAAAAACATAAAAAATAAAAAATAAAGTAAACTTAATTTTTAAATTAATAAAAAATTTCAATTCATGCTTCAATTTGTTCTGCAGTGATTTATAGCGAATAAATTTTTAAAACACCATAAATATTTGTAAAGCACACTCTGAAGAGCCTAAGGCCCACTTCACTCTGGAATGCTAATGGAAAATTGCTTAAAAAGAGAATTGCAGCAAAAAGAAAGACAGCAACGATTTCGAATATTCATAGGCATTTTGAAACTAATTTCCAATTCCGAGTGAGCAGTTTTTCCTCATAAAAATTGTAATAAAATGCCAGGAAAAAACAGCAACAAGTTTTCAACATTTTTCAACGCGGCAATTTATTTGGTTTGTATCTCAATTGAGATTGCATTTTCAATGTTTGCGAATTAAGAAATGATTTTCATAAATCAAGCGCGACTCGGAAATTGTGGGGAAAATAAAGAGAGAGAGAGAGAGAGGGAGAGGGAGGAGAAGACAAGGAAGCGCGTGTGGAGCATCGTTTGGGGCTATCAAAATGGGTTCGACTACAGGTTGTACTGGTTGTACTGGCGTTGACAATTTCTTATGGCACTTGGCTATAAATTGTTGTGTGTGGCTTGTGGCATGCGGCTTGTGGCATGACCGAAGTCATTGATTATGGCGCGTGCTTGTAAGGAAATCGTGTAAATTATGTATGGACGTTGGATCGACTGCACGATCAATCATTGTAAGGTGGCTGACCCGCAACTCTCCCCACTGCTCTGCCTCTGCTAATTGACAACGCTTTGCACCTTATGTGGGCGTGGCCACACTTGCACCCAGCATAAGTGTAATTTGTGCAGATACTTTGTATCTTCAGCTTCGTCTTGTTATTGTTGTTGTCGCGATTTGCTTTCGCTTTTGCATCGTTTTGTTTTTTTTTTATAGAAATTTTTTCTTGCGGTAAGCAATTACTCATCTATGTATCTTTCTCTCACTCGCATCCGTTGAAGATGACTTCAAATGGCAACTGAACTGAACTCGGCTGAACTGAACTGAACCGTCGACTGACTCATCATAGTTATGTTCAAGCGACTTTCACTTGACAGACGCTTATATAATATATATAATATAATAATAATAATATAGACTGAACTGAACTGAACTGAACCATCTATTAATCCGCTCTCTCTCTTTCTCTTTCTGTTGCAGAATCTCTGCGCTCCGGCGTGGATCAAACGGAACTGCAAGAGCTCAACGAACTTGGGCTCATCGCATCACTCACCTCGTCGGCGCCAGCGCCACGTGACTCCAAACGTGCCTCCATCAGCCATGAGCTGGCCTGCATTTGTGGCACCACCGAACTGGGCGGCAGCACCGCCTGCAGCTGCGGTGCGGCCGAGAAGGCGCCCAAGCTAAAGCGGCAGGAACGCAAGGAGCAAGCACAGGACTCCAGCATTGAGCAACAGCCGGAACTGATTGCACAAATTGTCGAGCAGGAGCACGAGGAGGTGGCAGAGCCAAAGGAGGCGGACATAACCATTATTTCCAGTACAAAAGAGGTGGGTGGAACGTTAGAGTAATACGGGAGTAAAGAATTTTTATAAATTTTTGGCACATTTTTTTATAATATTTGAAACATATTGAAAGTATTTAAAAGTTTAAAATTATAATGAAACAAATTATATTTTTAAACATTAAACTGTGTTAAAAATTGTTGAACGCCAAAACGGTATAGTTTTATATTGATTTTATATTGATTTTTTCATAATTATTTTAAAAATTTATTACAAAATATATTTATATTAACTTTTTAATAATTTTTTGTTTCATTATATTTTAAAAAATCAATTATAAAATTGAAGAGTAAAAAGAAAAAATATTTCGCTATTATCTTTTTGCTGTTTATGAAATATCGTAAATAAATAAATTTATGTTTATAAAATATCGTAAAGTTCAAGTTGTCAGATCTTAGTTTTTCAAGGATTATTACAATATATTATGTTAAAATTTTAGTAAAATTTGCTGAGGATAAACATAAAAATATATTAAGTCAAAACTTAATTAAATTCAATTTTATTTATTAATATTTCCAAATAACTAATACCATTTTATTTATGTGCCACTGTAGGACCTTCACATAGAACCAATAAACACAAAAGGGATCGTCACAGTAGCGCACAGCCAGCATGAGGAGATTGCCGAGCAGATACCCTCGCTGAAATGCTACCTGGAGAACGGGTATTTCAACGTCGAACGCCTGCGAGAATTCCTGGAGGTCAGAGGCCAGCAGCAGGAGGAGGAGCAATGCCAGTTGATGGGACTCGCCATTGTGGTGCAGTTCATGTCCAAGCAGGTGAGTCCAGAGAGATCTACGAGACTCTGACAAAAGTTGGACAGAGATGAATGGGTCAAGAAATTTGGGTGGGAGCGGGTTTAACTGTGCAGGGATTTGGGTGAATAATAGAGCAAGCGCCAGGGATTGCAGTCTCAGTTAGTCCGTCAGACATTGAAAACTTCTTGTTCGGCTTCATGCGCTGCTGCGTCCTTTGTTCTTTGACTGGCTGAGAGGCAGGGACAGCGGCAGGGGCAGAGGCAGAAGGCAGAGAGCAACCCGCACAACAGCAGACCCATACGAGCGACCTGCTCGCTCAGCTGTGCAGTTTGCTCTAATAAAAGGCCCAGAATCTCGTGCAGGCCGAAATTTGCCTTAAGCTGCGCTTAAATTTGAGCTAATTTCGTTTAATTGTTGCAGTTTTCGCTAAGCTGCTGAATCCGCAGCCCGAAACCGAAACCGGATCCGGTTCGGGCTTAGCATTAAGCCGGGGCCACTTTTTGTTTGCACTAATTAAAATTCGCTCTGGGAACAGTAGCTACAGCTGTTCTACTCTATTCTCTTCTTCTACTTGCTCTACTTTTGCTACTCCTTCTACGCACTGTTCTCTTCTCTTAGCCTTTGTCTTGGCCTGCTTGGCAAAAGGGTGTGATCTGCTCGCTATTCAATTAATTGTTATCAAAAGGATTTGTCAATGGAACTTTGTCCCCGGTGCGAGTTCTAACAGGTTGCTGGGGTTAGATTTGACGGCTATATGCGTATATATGCTATATAAAGCAGTGAGATTTGTATTGTACGAATATCACACAGGATTCAAACTAAGCTGCCGTTTGAGCTCTTTGAAAATATAATTAACAAAAGAGCTACTAAAAGTGCTACTAGAATAACTCAATCCTAATCTTCTACCAGTATATCTACTTAATACAATGAATTTGCTTGCCATAAAAAAATGGACTGTGGATTCTGCTGCCAGGAATAATATTAGCCAAGTGATATAGTCCTACGAGTAATATATGCAGAAGATTTTATTTATTTATACCTAAAATAGTCCAAATATTTAAATAATTTATATTTAAGTATTATGAGGAGTTATTTTATTATTTAATTTATGTAAATTCTTTAAGAGTTTTTGTAACTTATATATGGAATTATTTGCATACGCAAAAGAATCAATTTTTGGGGGATTACTTTGAGGGGGACGAAATAGATGTGGGAGGATAAATAAAGAATTTTCATATTATTAATAAAGTCTTACTATTTTTTGCCCACAAAGTTATAGTATTTTAGTAATTTATACAAGCTGATTCTTCAGGCATCCTTTCAATTATGAAATTATTTTTGAACATAATTTTTTTGACATAAAACCTTAATAATTTATAGCAGTATAGTTTTTGGAAATTAAAATTTATCTTTATTTATTCAAGCAGAGTTTTCAAGTCTCTTTTTTAAATAAAGACACTTCAGCAGTATCATCAAGTAACTCATATTTAAAGATCATGTAAAAAAATCTTTATTTTATGAAAATTCTTTAAAAGTCATTACAACTACTTTATGAAGTTATTTTTATGTGGAATATATGGAATATATATGGAATATATATAAAAATATAATTAACAAAAAAATTGTATTTTTATATCCCTAAAAAAGTTAGAAAATTTCATATGTAAAGATCAAGTCAAAATCTTTTCTTCAAGCGTCGTTATGAACATGTTTCATATAATGTCTTGTTTATTCCCTTACCCTAACTACCTGCTCGATTATTGCCCATTTGCCTGCCCTACCGTGGGCAGAAGAACTATTAAATATCAATAACAAGATCATAAAAATTCGCGACAAACAGGACGGGTCACATTATTTTGACATTTGCATAGACTGGGATTAGACGATGCGATGCGATGAGTTGTCTGTCTGCGCTGTCCTTGCAAATCGATTTATGATGTTGTTTGTCTGCTGACTTTTCAACCGCAAATGCAAATGCTGCTCAACAGGTAACACTGAGAGTAGTAAAAGTTAATTGAAATTGAAAAACTCTAGAGAAAAATAATTTAGAAATTCATGCGAAAGTATCAGTTTTTTAATTTAAATATAAGTGAATATTTCTAGTTAAATTTAGTAGAATATATAAGTAGGGAATTTAATATGCAAAGCCCAAGGGTTTTCTAGGGTTTTAGCCATTTCCCAGCCCACATAAAATAACCCACAAAATATTGCTGCTTATGTTTGCCATAGTTTTGCATATTTGCATTTCCTTAAACACACACGAAAAAAGCCTCTGAAATCCTCTTGATTACACAACATTCGAGCAGATTTTTGAATATGTGCCACACACAATGTTGTGGATTTGCAGTGGCAGTTGCAGTTGCAGTTGCTGTTTTTGGGTTTACGGTTTTTGGGTTTGGGCAACTTGTTGCATGCGGTTGCGAGTTTTCAGTGGAATTGTGCGCAATGCTCGCACGTAATGCACAAGTCGCTCAATATAATATTTCCTATATACTTACGCCATAGCCATAGTCTTGTTTCCCACTAAGAGCCTAAACATGGCTGTCAAACATAAATATTTATTTAGATTGCGATGATCCAGCGAGAAAGAGATTTCACGTCTCGGTGTGAAAACCAAGAAAAGACGCGCGCGCGCTTGCTCAGCCACAAGGACATCGAAGGGATGAGCACGTGTTTGTGTGTGTTTTTATGATACTCTTCAAACCGAAGAGTGAAGGACATTGTGGAGGCGACAATGTCAGTGCAAGATACTCGACAAATCGAAGTATCTAGACTACAAAACTCCGTGTTAGTCGAAGGATTAAAGCGACAGACACTTTAATTGTAGCTTCTGCTCAGGTAGTCAAGGCAAGGACGGAGACGGAGGCAGGAACGGGTACTCGACTGAGACTCGGACTGAGACAGAGACTGCACTGTGACTGTGATTGAGACGGAGACGCAGACAGTCTGAGAGTTGGGCAGACACGTAATGACATCCAATTTCGAATTGCGGCGACAGATAATGTGCCTCAGTTTTATCTGATTATTTTCCAGACAGTCTCAGTTTGTGTAACAATTATGTCTGGAGAACGTTTGGGGACAAGAAAAATAATAGGATTTTGAGGAGACAGATGGTTGATAATTAAGATCAATAGTCTATAGTAAGGACACTATCCTAAGCTACTAAGGAATTTAGTAATATATTATTATTTATTAATTTATATACAATGGAAATTACCGGAGTATCTGCTTATAGCACAAAGGATACTTGCATACTATTTGAAACTTAAATAAATTGATTGATCTGTTTATATAGATTGATTGATGGCACTTTTTGGATCTGAATTTAGTTTTTGGTTTAGTTTTTACCTTTTTCTGTTGTATATTTAAACATAAAAAATGAAAATACAAGATAATCTGCTTATAGCAAAAATAGTTATAAGAATATTTTCAACAAAAATAAAACCGATAATCTGTTTATATTGATTATCAAATATTTTAAAATTTTTGAAACAACGGCATTATTTGGAAAAATTGGATTTAGAATAGTTTGAAGAATTTTCACAAATGAGATATTATATCTTAATAAATCAAAAAATTTTATAACACATTTATTTTAATTATTCTCAATCGAGTGAATAGGAAAATAATAATTTAAAATTTTATTGTCTACTACTTCACATGAAGCATAATAAATATACGGGATTATTTTTTTATAGAAATAATTATCATTTTTCTCAGTTCTCTTACATAAATGTAGATAAATGAAAATAATTCAAAATCATTTTGGCTTTATTTCTGCAACTTTTGAGCTCTAAAAAAAGCTTAAGTTTCTTGTAAATTATTTTTAAACATCGAAGTATTTATTTTTTACAAAAACAAAAGCTGGGAATATAGAAGCATAGATTGGCATAGAGTCTGTAACGCTTCCTCTCCGTTCCAAGAAGCACTTGAGTTGCAGCTAATGTCACGGGCTCTCAAGTAGCCACATGAAAATTGCGATTGGTTTTAGTTAATCAAATTTGTGTCGAGCACTCGAAGCAAATTAAATTGAGTTGACGCCACGGCAAAGGATAGAGCAAGGCGCTGAGACTTCCGACACGCGTACACCCAAAATGTCTCAAGGTAGGAGAGTAAATTGAAGTGCATTCAGCCGCCCCAAAGCTGTAGACGTGTGTCCGCTGAGAAGTGTGACTAATTTCGAGTTGAGTTTAGCACAGGGATACGAAAGCCACATGACGTTAGGAATCGTGGCAGAGATTAGGCCACAGCAACAGTCACAGCCACAGCCTGAGAGATTGTGACTTTTGCATTGCACGGCGGGGCGTTGCGAGGCGTTGACTGGTAGCCAAGTACGCCCCTCGGTCCACCGAGTGCCACACCCATATCCCTTTTTGCATATAGGTTTTTTTCCCGCTCTGCAGAAATCCTTTACGCCTGTAAATATTTTGCTCGCCATTTGCGCACCTCTTGGCAAGGTACCTGAATGCCTCTGCCATTCTCCTCCCTGCCATCCTTTCTGCCTCTCTCTGTTTCTATCTCTGTCTCTCTATTCCTGCCGCCTCGCCTCTACCTGCTCTGCCTATAAAAACGAGCACGTATACTCTACCCGGCATCAGTCTACTCAAAGTATTCGTCGTGTTCAACACGCGCTCAGAACGTTCAATTATTTCCCGAAAATGTTCGAACATCTTGTGTTTACCAACGAGAGCTTGTCCGCTCAGACAATGGACTTCGATATGATCAGCTGGACGGTGCCCAGTTCTCCAACCACAACAACAACATTCGATAGCAGCAGCATGGATATATTGTCTTTCGATACAGAGGTAAAAGGGAGTGGAAATTTGGGGAAATTGAGGCAGACAGAGACAGCGCAATATCTAGTAGAAAATCGTGATAGTTTTTGAGAATTTTTTTAAAATTATTTTCATTATTGTAAATTGTTATTTCTTTTGATAAAGAAAATAGGAAAAATATAATCAATTTTTAAGTTGCCAAACTAAATAGGAAAATTGAGACGGTGTGAAGCGCCATTTCTAGTAGAAAATCGTGGTGGTTTTTGAGAATTTGTAAATTGTTGAAAACTGTTTTCAATATTATAAAATTGTTTTTTTTTTATTAAAAATACAAAGAACAATTTTCTAGGGAATATGAAAAAATTATGTTTGCCATGTAATTAATAATAATAAGTATTGATTTTGAAATAAGGCGGGGATTTCTAAAATTGTATCTCAAATTATTTAATTATTTATTATTATTATTTTAAAACTATTCAAAAATGATTTTGAAATTATTTTAGAATAATTTTAATTATGTTGGTAATATTTTAAAACATTTTGTTTTTAGAATTCATGAAATATTTGCATTATTCTGAAATTAAATCAAATCAAAAAAGCTGCAATTTCTTTCTTATTCTGGCAATATTTAAAAATACTTTTTCGAGTTGTCTGCGAATGACAAACATTATAAAAAAAATTAAATCCTAAATAATATATTTTATATATTTATATATATATATTTATATATTTAAAGTAAAATAAAATTAAGGAAGAACACTTCTCAGTTCAAGTTCAAACGCTTAGAAAAATCAATTTAAAAATTGAAAAAAATGCCACCTATATATGTTATATATTCCCTTCCATATAATGTCAATGCCGCATTGCTTTTCTTCTCACGGTCCCTTTTGGGAGTTTTCCCAGTCGTAAAGCCATTCGCTTGAAGCAAAACAATGGCTCAAGTGAGCTGCACAAAGCGCACCACTTGCAGCAGGTAGCCCGAAAATCTCGAGACTAACTATTGTGTCCGTACTTCTTGTTCATCTTCTTCTTCTTCTTCTTGTTCTTCTTGTGCGCAGATGGAGAAATTGAGCTGCGAGAAGCGCACAGCGAGTTTGAGCGAGGAACTGGCGGAGGCACGTGCACAGCTGCAGCAGGAGCAGGAGTTGCGCAAGCAGCAGGACCATCAGCTGCAACAAGGTGTGTAGCAGGCAACAGCTGCCACTTTCCCCTACTCCAAAAATCCAATTTGTAATTTTCTCTCTTTATTTTTTCTGTTATTTTTAGCCCATGACAAACTGCAGGAGATGCAGATGCGTTTCCGTGACTTCGAGTCGCAGCTGCTGGCCAAGGACGAGGAGAAGCGTCAGGCGCTGCAGTCGTACCACCAGGAAGTCGCCCATCAGCTGCGCCACAAGCAGGACAAGCTGGCCGTGGCCGAGCAGCAGGTGCTGCAGCTGCAGCAGCGCATCGGCAAACAGGAGCAGCTGGAGCAGCAGCTGCGCGACAAGCTGACGCGCAAGGAGCACAGCCAGACGCTGCAACTGGCAGAGGCAGCAAGGCGCCTGGAGGAGGCACAGGCCAGCGTCAAGGCGCTGACCAAGGAGCTGCAGACGCTGCGCGACAGCACCGAGCACAAGGAGCGCGATCTACGCGATCGCCTAGCGCTCACACAGGACGAGATTGCGGTGCTGCGCAGCAGCAGCAGCAGTGCCAGTGGCAGTGGCAGTGCAGCACAGCGTCGCAGCAGTCCCAGCAGCAATGGCAGCAACAATGACAGCGGCGCCGAGCTGAGTCGCCTGACCAGCGAGGCGGACAGTCTGCGCTGTGTGCTGGAGCTGAAGCAGGCGGAGATCTCGACGCTGTCCAAGCAGAATGCCGAACTGCAGCGCGAGATCGAGGAGCAGCGCAGCCTGAGCAATCGCCTGACACTGCTGGAGGCCAAGAACGAGATGCTGCGCATCGATCTGGAGAGCAAGACCGAGAAGGAGAAGTAAGTGAACAGCAAATACCAGCAAGTAGTTCCCCCACTTATATCTATCCCAATCTTCTTCCCGCAGAGAAACCCAGCGGCAAATGGAGGAGCTGCAGAAGGCCTTCAACCATGAGACGCTGAAGCGCAAGCGCCTCACCTGCGACAAGGAGGAGCTGCAGTATCATCTCAAGCAGCGCTCGCAGCAGTTGTCCTTTGTGCAGGCACAGCTGCAGGATCGCCTGGCCAACAGCAGCGCCAGCAATCTGAACAGCACGCTGGACCACTCGCGCAGCAGTCTGCACAGCAATTCCATATCCACAGCCGCGCTAATGCCAACAGAAGCATCCGAAGCGTCCATGTGCTCAATGTCATCCACCACCTCCTCCGCCACATGCTGCAGCAGCGCTGCATCGCCGCCCGCCTCGCCCGTCATCAAGGGCATCATCGAGCGCCAGGATTCCGTCAGTTGGGTGCTCGAGATCGAGGGCGATACCAGCGCCGCGACGCGCCTGGTGCGACGCGCCGCATCGCTGCGCAGCGAACGCAGTCCCACGCAGCGGCGCCAGAGCGCCAATACCAGCTGCAGCAGCGCCACAAACGGACAGGCCAACGGACACGTGCAGCGCCCCAATCCGCTGTCCCAGAGCGCCTCCGCAACGCTGCTGATGCGCACACAGTCGCACGAGCCGGAATCGCCGCGTCGCCTCTGCCGTGCGCGCTCCCAGTCCGTGTGCACCAATACCAACAGCAACAGCAATGCCAATACCCATACCCATACAGAGCCCATTTGGCATGCGCATGAGCTGCGCGCGAGCTCACCGCATCCGCTGCCACCGCCGCCGGCGGCCGTGGAGCTGCGTGCCGCACGCTGCTCGAAGCAACTCATGTCCGGCGACATGGCCAGCTACCCCAAGGCGATGCACAAGAAATTCCAAGAGATACAGGAATCCGCCGGCGAGGCCATGGTCTCCGGCGCCAACTCGGAGGATGAGAGCTGCTCCGGTTCGTCGGAGGACATGATGCACAGTTCGTCGGCCTCGAGCAGCGCCTCGGCGGAGACGGCCGGCGGCGCCTGTACGCATACGAAACGCCTGAGGCAACCCTCGCGGCGCACATCCATCGAGGAGGCACTGCAGCTGGAGCAGCAGGCAAACAGTTTGAATGGCACGCCCATGGAGGTTAGCTGGTCGGAGGATGCAGCCGATGCAGATGCATGACAGACGCCGTCCAGCATGGCGGCTGTAGGCATTGGACTTGCGCTGAGTGTGGATGTGGGCGTGGGCGTGGGCGTGGCATATGAAGAGCGTGCTGTAATCGAGCAGATTGCGGAGGCAGCCGAAGAGGCTTACGAAATGGTCGCCATGGATGCACAGCAGGAGGAGCTCATAGTGGGCGGCGAGGAGGAGGAGGAGGAAGAAGAGGAGGATGACGACTACGATGAGGATGTGGACGACGACGACGATGATAGCTTTTAAAGCAGGCGCGTTTAGATTGTAGAACAATTCAGCATAGCATAGCTTGGAGCGCGATAGAGCAGGAAATTCAAATGGAACAATGAGCAAGTCAGAAATACTAGATGCATAAACCATAAAGATTGTAATTTAGCATTGATACAAAATGATAAAAATGATAAAAATAATAATTGAGTTAAGGCAGAAGATAAACAAATATATATAAATATACACACATTATTGTTTCCGGTGTAAATAAATGCATTTAGCGGAGGCAAAAAAAAATATATATAAAATAATTAAATTGCTACCAGTAGAAAGTAGCAGTAACTGTGAAAGTGCAGAAGGAGCAGAGATCGAGGATCGAGGATCACAGATTTTTATGTAGCAGGCACAGCACACAGCAAGCGGATCCGTCACATTTAACGAGTTGGTCAATAATCAAATGCAGTATAAATATTTATATAACAGTATAACAGTAGCCAGACACTCGGCTATGCACACAAGCTGCGAGTGCGTCTATATATATAGATATATCTACATATGTTTGCTCTGAAAATTAGCATTAACACATTATTATTGTACTCTAACCGCATCGTAAATCGTACTATATATTGTCTAATGCTCTATATTACAATGCAATGTTATAGCTATTCGATCCACCCGCCCCCATACAACGTAGTAGTCTGCTCAACGGAAAACTTGAATGAACTTAAGCTTTAATTGATTTCTTCATGCGTGTTTGTTTGTTTGCCTGTTTTTTTTTTAGTGTTTGTTTTGAGCGCTTATTTATTATTTAGTGGTTTTAAGCTACACACACACACACACACACATGAGTCTATATATATTACCTGTAGTTAGTTGTTAGTTACGCCTAGTTTGTAGCCTTGTTCGGTTTTAGTCTTAGCTAAGTTTACCATACTTTACCCCTACGTTTTTAAACTGTTATAAACTGTAAGTGTAACTATAACTGTATAACTATATAACTATATAACTGTATAACTATAGCATTGTCATTACATTTTAAGTAAGCTAGCAGATACAAGATACAAGCTACCAGATACGAGATACTATGTAATTTCTTATGTGTGAGCAGAGGCAGATAACAGCTGATCCTGAAGAGAACGAGCGTATATATAATAAAACAGTATAACAGTATAACAGTACACAAATCGCTACCGAATTAAGAAAACGTCAAATATTTTTTGCTAAATCATTTCAAGCCCCTACAATAAAAATAGTAATTGTTTCAAGCAAAAGAAAAAAAAAACTGTACTACTGTGTAAAGGGGGGATCGGGGCGTAGTTAAAATAAATACGCAACAAACTCTAGTTAGATTCATTATTTAATAGCAATTGTTACGATTAATCGACAACTTACATATACAAAGGAATACGTGGACAGTATTTATTAAATGCAAGACTTAAGCTTGAGCGGCCTTCTGTGCCTCCTCGAACTGTTGATTGAGTTTGAACTTCTGGATTTTGCCAGAGGTTGTCTTGGGGAATGACTTGACGGGCACAACGTAGCGCGGCACCTTGAAGTGCGCCAGTTTGCCCTTGCAATAGGAACGCAGCGTCTTGTTGGTGAACGAGCTGGGATCCACGTCCGCCTGTAGGCGTACAAAGGCGCACAGTTCCTCGCCCAAGCGCTGATCGGGCACACCAATGACCTGAGTAGAGTTTTAAGTATTAAAAAATGTTATAGCAAATTTGCTATAAAGTCTAGCTAAGTCACTTACATGCGCCTCGACCACCTGTGGCAGTGCGTTCAGAAAATCTTCGACCTCTTTGGGGAAGATGTTCTCGCCGCCGCGTATGATCATCTCCTTGAGGCGGCCCACAATTTTGCCATAGCCATCGGCCTGCAGCACAAACTGATCGCCCGTATGCAGCCAATTGTCGTCGCCGAGCACCTCCTTGGTCTTGGCCTCGTCCTTGTGATAGCCCAACATGTTGAGGTAGCCGCGCACGCACAGTTCGCCCGGCTGGCCGAAGGGCACCAAACAGCCCTGCGCATCGATGACCTTGACCTCGGTGCAGTCGGTGAGGTAGCCGACATAGTCGAGCACACGATCGTCCTGGTCGCCCGGCACCGACTGAAAGACGACCGCCGTCGTCTCTGTCAGACCGTAGACACTGTGCACCGCATCGATGCCCAGCACGTCGCGCATGTCCTTGATCAGCTGCGGCGACACGATCGCACCGCCTGTGATGGCCTTCTTCAGGCGGGGCAGCGGCAACTGCAGTTTGCGCTGTTCCTCCACCAGATCCACATGCATGGTGGGTGTACCGTGGAGCACAGTGCAGCGTTCCTTCGCTATGGTCTGCAGTGAGTGCTTGGGACTGAAGCCCGGCGCGGGCAGCACAATTGTAGCGCCCTGCGTCAGCGCCGACATGATGGTAATGGACACGCCGTACGCATGGAAGAGCGGCACCTGCACACAGATGCGCTCCCCGGCCAACTCGTTGCGTTGGCCAACATGGATGCCATTGTTGATCAGACTGAAGTGCGAGAGCAGCGCCGCCTTGGGCTTGCCCGTGGTGCCCGACGTGAACTGCACATTGCACGGGGATTCGGGCGAAATTGTATGCTGCCACTTGGCGACCTCCTCGCGCTCTGTGGCATTGCTCAGATCGAGCACCTGATCGAAGCGCAGTGCACCCTTCAGCTGCTGCTCGCTGTCGATGATCACCGCTCGCAGGTGGGGGAATTTCTCGCTGCGCAGCTTTCCCGGCTCGGATTGAGCCAGTTCCGGGCATATGTCGCGCAATATCTCATAGTAATGCGTTGACTTGAACGACTCCGGCGCCACGATGGCCTTGATGTCCACCTTGGTGAGGCAGTACTCTACCTCGGGTCCCTGGAAGGCCGGATTGATGCCCACCGATGTGAGGCCTGCCCTGGCTGCGCCCAACATGCTCAGATACCAGTGCATGTAGTTGGGTGCCCAGATGCCGACGGCGTCGCCAGGCTGCAGTCCCAGCTTGCGGAAGCCTGCCGCCACGCGATCCACCTCGGCCAGCAGGCTGCCGAACGAGTAGCGTTTGTTCTCCTGACATGAAACTATCGCCTCAGTGCTGGCAAAATCGGAGGAGGACAACTCGAGCTGCTGGCCAACAGCGCGATAGACCAGGGGGTGCTTGCCAACGTTGTGTATGTAACTGCCAGCTCGGGTGGGCCGCGTCGTAGACAAACTGCAAGAAGATGGGCAGGAAGAGGGCAAGAATTAGCATAAATTAATAAATAAATGTAACAATTATTTATGCGCAATAATTAAGAAAACTATAGCTATTTTACAGCTATCTATTCTAGAAATTATATTTTTTTCATTTAAATTATAGTACTAAGTTACAACATAGAAAAGACAGATTATTTATGTATTTTATATATTAATTAATTATATATGATATAAAACTAATATATTGTATATAATTTTTTTATTAAATATATACAGTTATCCACTAAATTCCTTATTTTAAATTATAATACCAGCTTAAATATTATATTATATTATTTTAAAAAGGCTCTCAGCCCAATTAACTTTTCAATCCCGATTTCCATTGTTCACCACTGGGCTTGTGTCTCTACTACGTTTATAGCACTTTGGAGCTTGTCCAAGTTAAAAAAGCTCGTAGTTAGAATAAATTTAGCGTTTCTTGTTGTTGCAGTATTTGTTTGCTTTAGCAATATCTTAGCTTATTACATGAACCGCTAATAATTAATTTCATCGACTGATTGTGATAGATTAAATTAATTTTAATGGCTTTACAATAGCACACTTTAATTGTTTCGTTTTCTAGCGGTCAAGCGTTAAGTATTTGCTGCTAAAAATAGCAAGGTTATGGAAAATTACCTTGTGCGTAGTTGAAAGAAAATCACTTGTGACAAAATTCAGCTCAAGAGGTGTGTGTGTTTTGATTAATTATATCGAGAAACTGCAATATCAGAATCATTCGTGAAATCAAACAATTAGCAGCTGACCGGCATGTGTAAAATAATATCAAAATTATTGCAAATATCGAAGAGCAAATACTCTTACGTTTATGCTTGTATTTCATTATCAGTGTTTGGCCAAACAAAAAAAATATATATACTATATGTGTTTGTCTCAAATCTGATAACAGCAGAATCTAAGACATTACGTAACTTTTGACAAGCTCAGGCTGCTGACGTACGCCAGACAGAAAACCGTATATATATCTTTTTTCCAACTAACTTTAATTAGGCTAATCGCCACGCAGATAAGAAATTAGTCTAATTAGACGCGTGTCCTGGCTTCCTCGGTTCGAGTCCTTGCTTATCGCTCGTACTTACCAGCGCAGCGTCCTGAGGCTCTTGTGCTGCCGCAACAGCAAATGCCTTGCCATAATTTGCAATTTCCTGTTGAACATTTTCCACGCGCACGCACACACACACACACACACGTAAAATCAAATTGAAACCGATCGAGGTACACACTTAACGAATATTTATTTCTTCCAGTGCAATTCTCTTAATTAGTTCGATTTTCGTCAAATAAACATAAGTTTGTTCTATTAACGTTTTCTATTTGAGGGGCAGCTGCTTGCACGTCCGCACTCTGTCGGGCACATACGCGAATTGAGTGGGGCCCCCGAAACGCCAAGTTCTATCGGTGTTCGACGACTACGAAAGGGATAGATAAGAGAGACGAGGAACTGGTTTTGCTTGGGCATTGCTATGCTTTAAGTTTGTTTTGTTCGTCTTTATCAGTGCTTCTGTTTTGTTTTCGCTTTCTATACGCGCAAGACACATGCCGTTTGTTTGTATATATATCTTATATATATATATTTACTATACACATTTATTTGCTCTGTAATTTATATTTTTCATACACTAGCTAAGGGGGTATTCATGTGATTACGGTAGCTTGGTAACATCTTGAAGTTGCATTATTAATTGTTATGTAACAAAATTTAAAAATTATATTATATCATTTTATTATATTAATTAGTATATTACATCATTATATTATATTAAATATTATATTATATTTTTTTAGCTTGTGACAAATTCCTTAAAATACCTTAACCGAATTATTTTAAATTAAATTATTTTAAATTATGCCAAAATAGTAAGTACACATTTAACAGGCATTTTTAAATTATTTAAAAATACCAAAAATTATATTCCTAATATAAAGTAATGTACATAAATATTTAAAATATGAATTTGTACCAATTTTACATTTTCATGTATTTTGATTTAGAGAAATACGTATATTAAATATTTTATATATTGAATTAATTAATTAATATTAATTAATTATTAATTAATTTTATATATTTTATCTACTATATATTAAATTTTATATTAAAAATACTAAATAAAATATTTTCAATAAAATATTCTACAATGTACAATAGAAAAGTGTATTCATGCTTCGGCGAGCTGATTACAGATTTTCTTGCCTGCTTTTTGTTTATTTTTTCACATTTTATTTACCCTCTCAATTCGTTTTTCTATTTTGTGTGCCGGCATTCGCAGCTGTCAAGTTTCTTTGCAATAATATAAAAAGCTCAATGTGATGCTTTCATTGAGCTTTTACTTGGCCCAATGCATGTGGGAACCGCAAAAGCGATCTCGATCTTGAAAATTGATTTAAAAATAGTACAATATGCTGTATGCGCGATAAAGCAAAAGCAGCAAAAAATACATTAAAGACAATACAAAAATTAAGACTATCTTATCAGGCCTCCCTAGTCTCAATATTATCTAGAATTTTAGTAGAATTCTTAGAAATAAGTAGATTTGCCAGTCTGCTGAGGCCCTGCCGTAAAGTACCATATCTTATCAGTACTTAGAGGCGCGTCCAACATAGTCAAACAAGTTAAATTAATTTGTTAGTCGCGTGTGCTTTACTTTATCAGCAGTGACAAACAGGCAAAAGGTCATTACTACACTGAAAGCAAAAAAAAAAAGAAAAAGGAAAATATAACAGTCGGGAAGTTCGAGCATTAGTCCAGAGTAGCGGCTTCTTCGGAGCCGAGGAGTATACGCTTGGCCCCCGGCAGAGCATCCTTTACGTCGGGCGTGCGATCGATCGCCAGTTCGTTGAGCTCGTAGAGCACATGCGAAACGATGTAGGTGCGCGGTTCGGTCTGACGGATGAAATCGCGATCCTTTGTCTTGCCCTTCTTGAAGCAGAAGGATGGAATGACGCTGCACTTGCACTCGGGCGGCACCAGGGCCACCTCGAAGAGCATGGCGGCGAAGAGCATCTGTGCGTTCTGGAACTCCTTGAACGACATGTGCTCATCCACTTGGTAGGGCTTCATGTGTATCGAGCAGAATGGCAGGCCCAGCACCTGCACGGTGGGTGCGGCATGCCGGCGCAGCTCGTTCAAGATGGGCATGCAGACATGTATGGTGTCCGGTATGAGGGCGAGCACCTCGTAGACGAGCTCGTAGGCGCGCCGAGCACTCAGCACGTAGGACGCGTAGCGGGCCTGGTTCAATGGCTTGAGCTTGTCGGTGACATGTAAAGTCGCCGTATTCGTGCACTTGAAGCGTCTGTAGGCCTGATCGAGGTGATCGAAGACGCGATATTGCACATAGTCGATACTCTGATCGGGCACCAGCTTCACCGAGAACGTTGAGGCCACTTTGTTAACGGGCAAGAAGTCGCGATAGCTGTGCGTCTGCTTCATGCTCAGCGAATGCATCGTCAGATTGGGCATGCACCAGCGATGCTTGAGGAACTCGGCCTGTGACTGTTCGTGGGGCAGATGCGATGCACCGTAATTCTCCTTAAAGTGCATGATGCCATCTTCGGCCTGATTGAGTACGTCCCAGTCGAATTGGGTGACGGGCAGCACATGCCGCAGCAGCCCGTCGACATTGATGCCCTTTGTATTGACCAGGGTGTTCATCAGCTGGCACATCTCGGACATGGGCTCACGGGTTTTGGTGGTGGATTTTGCGTCCGGTTTCACCTTATCGTGATCGCAATCTTCCTCCTTGGTTTCTGGCGACTCGACCACTAGCTCAAAGTTCACATAGCCGCTGTGACTAATCGTTAGGATGGGCACATTTTCGGCAATCCACATGTTCGTTATGTCCAGCATAAGGTCGACGCCCTCGAAGAATTCCTTGCGATTCTCGAGCAACTTGCGCAAGATGATAATGTCAGCGGTGTGATCGCTATCGATGATGAATCGCAGATTCACCGGTAAATCATCGGTCTTCAGAAACCACGCCTCGATCGCCTGTATCCAGCAGACGACGGGACCCTTCGAGCAAGTCAGCCCGAGACCGTACAAGTTCTCGTGCTCCTCAGTTAGCCAGTAGGGATCGTGCTTCCATCCATCGGCAGGTCCATCGACAGCGGGCACATCGATATGGCCGTAGATGAGCACGACATTCTTCGCCGGCGTCGCGAAATAATCGGCAAAGATAACCCAATGTCCGGGATCGTCGTCATTGATCTTCACCTCAACGAGCTCCACATCGAAATTCAGTTCGATTAGTCGCTGTGCAAGCCGATCGACAATCTGTTTGTTCTCCATCATGTAGTCCATGGTCTGCGGTATATTTCGAAGCTTAAGCATGTTGCGCAGCTCCATCAGATGCTCCTCGTACCGTATATACAGACTATCCATGACCACCTCCAGCTGCTCCTCGGTGACCATAATGCGATCCTCGGGCGCATAGTCCCGTATGCAGAAGTCGCGCAGGCAGTCGCATTTATCGTTCGCATCGCGATCGACGAACACGCCGCAGCAGTTGCGATCACCCCAACAAATCATTGTAACGACAAAAATTTAGATTCCAGTCCGAGGTGAAGTCAATCTATCTAGTGTTTGGCAAAAACTAATGCAGCACATAGCTGATAGCTCTGCTCTGGCAGTCGAAACACCGAGTTATACTTCGCCTACTTTGATCTCGGATAGAACTTGAAAAAAATCATTTTTCTTCTTGGGCTTCCGGGTTTTTTTGCGTCTTGGGCTTGCGAATTGGAAACATAGGACAGAATAATTCCTTGAACGTCTTCTTCGGCGTTGGCGTTTGCTTTGCCGGCGGGTCTTTTCGCGTCAACTTTATCAGTCTTGCCAGAGGCGACTCCTTGGCCGGTGGTGCAGGCTCGCCTTCGCGTAGCGCCTCCAACTTCTCGGCCATACCGCGCAGATTGCAGTATTCATAGATGAGATTGCACTTGCACTTGCTGGGCAGATAGGAGAGCTTGGCCATCAATGTGGCACAGAGCTTGGTGTGGCGCATAAAGAGCGCCTCCTTGACGCTCTCATTCTCTTGCTGATGTCGGTCCAGGCGCTTCGAGTAGGGCAACAGTATGATGGGTTTACGTACCAGTTTGCGATAGATGCTTGCTACGGGCAGACAGATCGGTATGGCGGTAGTCGTGACGGGCTCCCGGCCAAAGATATCCGTGACAGCGGCCACCACAGACTTTGTTATCCTTGAGTCTGTGGACCAGGAGATGGGATCACAGCTGTCGAGCAGCTGTACCCTCAGCTTGGTGCCCATGTCGAGGCTCTTGGAGCTGAGATGCATATACTCGTTGATAATGTTGTGCACATGGAAGACCTCCTGATCGGGCACCAGCCGAATGGAGAACTTGCCCACCACCATCATTGGCAGGGTCTTACTACACGCGGTACGCGAGTCACTGCCCTCGACACCGTGCATCGTTAGCGCCGACTTGCACCAGCGACTCTGCAAAAAGGCGACCTTGTTCTCCTCGTACTTGAGACGCCTGATCTCCAGGGTATCCTTGTACTTGTACGTACTGAACTCGGCCGTTTCGAGCAGCTGCCACTCCTGCACAGAGAGCCGTCGCACCAGGTGTTCCATGTGTGGTATGACCATCTCGTGTTGATTATTTATCAGGTTGTTCATCACTTGGCAGAGATCGTTCATCGGTTCGTAGACAAGACCGCCGGCGACGCCGGTCTCCACGTTCTTATTGCCGCCGCGTATATCAATGCCGAAATAGGCCCAACCCGTGAGACTGCAGGCCACAATGGGACGTGACTCGTTCAGCCAGGAGTTCACATCGAAGAGCATGTAGTCGACATCGAGAAAGAAGTCACGCCTCTCCTCCACATAGCTCTGCAGGCCCGTGCTGCCCACCTGATGCAGCATCTCCACAATGAACTTGATATTTATGGGCAGATCCTCGTTGACCTTGAGCCAAGCCTCGATTGCCTGTATCCAGCCGATGATCATGCCCTTGCCGGTGCTAACACCTCGTCCGTACAGCAGGCCATCCTGAAAGGTCAGATTGAAGGGATCGTGCAGCCAGCAGTCCGCCTTTGTGGGCAGCACATCGACATGACCATAGATCAGCAGTGTATTGCGCGACGGCGACGAGAAGTAGTTGGCGAACAGCACCTTCTGCAGTACATTGTCCACGCAATTGTTCGGATCGCGAGCGATCTCATATTCACGTATGCGAAACTTCAATTCGGCCAGGCGATCACTGACCCAATCGAGCGCTTCACAGGACTCGACCAACTGCTTGGGGTCCACAGATATCGATTTGAATTTCACCAGCTCCTGCAGATCGAGCAGTGCCTGCTCCTCCTGATCATCGATGGCCTCCAGCACCTGCATCAATTGCAGCTCGTTCTGATCGCGTACCTTCTGATAGAATTCGGCGCCACGATCGCGTATCTTACACTTGGCGCACTGACACTTCGATGGCACCTCGAAGGTGTAATCGTCCTCGATACTCTTGATTGATAAACGCGATCGGTGCGACGATCGACCCAGACTCTTCTTCGACCGCACGCTACCCACGGTCCGGCGTCGCTGCTCGGGTACGTTCGAAGGCCTCATTTTTGTTGAATTTTAAAGCTAATTTGATTTTTTTTTTTAGATTTTCAATATTTCGATATTTTTAATAATTTTATACAAGAAAATTTGGAATACTAATGCAAAGGGTGGGATGACTTTGAACATTTTCGAGGTTCACTTTCAAGCTTCGATTGGCATAATACACTACTCAATTGAATATCTTGCGATTGGATGGATATCGATTGAAGATACTTTTTCTAAACTTTGGCATTAATTTCGAATAAGTTAAGATCTTTATCAATATTGCAATACTTGACGAATATCTTAAACTTCTTCAATATATTTTCATATCTTTATTGATAGCTCTTACTCAATATATTTTCATATTAGCATACATGGTACCATAATTTCAGACCGAAGTAAGCATCTCGCATTATAAACATTAGGTAACATATGTTATATAGATTGTTATATTATATATATTTATATATATAGCAGCATATGCCAAGTCAATCTAGCCAAGTCAGACTGTCTGTCCGTCTGACTGTCTTGTATAATGCAAGCTATTCTCAGTTTGTATTCATTTAACTTAGCACCTAAGGGCCGATTTCTGTTCTTTTTGTTACTGTTTCTTTTGTTTCTGTTTCTTTTCTTTCGAGTTTTAAAAAATCAGTTCATTATAACATACAGCTGACATAAGAACTATCGGTCGAAAAGTGAGTTTTCATATGAAATTATAAATAATTTGGCATGTAGAATAGTATATAGGGAAGCCAACCTAATTCTTGAAATATGCCTATATTTTTAATTATTTTAGGTTTAGTCTGGTATAAATCAAGAATTATCTCTAGATCGCATAACTTGACGAAACTCGAAATCATTTTCAATATTTGAACAGGTATTTTTTTATCTTCTATAAAATAAGTATATTCAAGTATAATTTTGTGCTGTTGCATACTTGAGTTTGACTCTGGAAAAAGTAAAAAAGCAAAGCTTTTCTTCTTATGTGCTGAGAAGTATCTTTTGCTTAGATCGCCTAGAGCAACCCTCGGCTCGCATCCCAAGCGACTGCTAAGCCATCTCTAGGTCGCGAAACTCAACGAAACGCGTGGGCTCTCTCTCTCTCTGTCTCTTTCTCTCCCTCTCTCTCTCTTTCTCGCTCTCTCTTTTGGCGCCAAAAACTGTGTCAGTGTGGAATCAACAATTGTAAACAAACGCCTGCGCTTCAGCTGCGACGCCTGCTCCATCTGCAGCTGTGACTCTTGCGCTCGAGCTGCAGCTCCTTCTTCGGCTTCGTGGCGTCGCCAAGGTGCGAGGCCGGAGCAGGCCTCAGTGCGAGTCCGCGTAACATTGGCAAATCAGAAACTCGCAGAAGCTCGTGGCAAACGGTTGTGCCTGCTGAACTTCCTGCTCTGCTTTTGGCCAAAAAGGAGCTAGCAGAAGCCGTTCTGGCTGGCCGCCAGTCGGGGATTGGCGTTAAAGTGAGACGCACACGCAAGCGAAACAATAAAACTGGCTAAGCATATAAAAAGAGTGTAGTAAAAGTGAAGAAAGCGGAGAAATCAAAGTGCAGAAGAAGTTAAAAGAGGAATAATAATAGCGAGCGGATGTGTGTTGTTCTTGTTCTTGTTGTTCTTGTTCGTACGAAAAGTGGGGTAAAAGCAACCAAGAAACGTTTGTGCGGTGTGTTGCCAATGAAAATGCAAATTGTTGGTAACAAATATTGGTAGAATGCCGAACAGGCCGACAAATTATTGTGCAATGCGAGTGCTGAAATAAAACACACACACACACACACACATGTAGACCACGAATCAATAGCACAAAGCGCAGTGCGAAAAAACATAAACAATTGGCAAAGCAAATTTCGCATTGTGAACTAAACTCGAGCTCGGTTGTGTAATGGAAAGCCGCCGGCAGGACTAGGCCCAGTTCGAAAGAGAGAGCGAGACAGACTCGCAGCATGTCGCAGCCGCGCGGAGGCCGCGGCGGTGGACGCGGTGGCGGTGGCGCTGGCGGCGCTGGTGTTGGCCGCAAAACGCCCTCCTCGCTGACGGGTCCGCCCGACGACTCGGCCACGGGCAGCGAGCGTGCAACGCCGGCCAGCAAAGCGGACTCCGATCCCAAGGATGATAGTTCCAGCAATGGCGATAAGAAGGACACGGATCTCTTCCCAGCACCCAAGCCGCCCAGTGCTGGCGCGTCCATACGCGACACCGCAAACAAGGTGCTCGCGCTGGCCATGAAGAGCGAATGGACGCCCATCGAGGCGGAGCTGAAGAAGCTGGAGAAGTATGTGGCCAATGTCGGCGAGGATGGCAATCACATACCGCTGGCCGGAGTCCACGACATGGTAAGTAGCTAGAGAGACAGACAGAGAGAGACAGACAGAGAGAGAGCGAGCGAGTCGAGTACTCGACTTTGTACCTGACTTTGTAAAATCAATGCTGGAGTCCAAGTGCAGGCTGAGGGAGCAGCGAGGCAAAGGCAACGTCGCCCTTATCAACGTCGCCTGGCGGCATTTCAGTTGTTGTTGCTGTCGTTGCTGTTGTTGTTGCTGCTGATGGTTGTTTACCAGCCAAAATAACGACACAGCAGTAGTAGTAGCTGTAGTCGCTTTAGTCGCTGTATTTGTGTGTTATTTGATAGCGCGGCCCAAATGTTTGGCTGCCAAGGCAATGGGCCGTAGACGCGTCCTGCCACAAGTTGCGCTGACTACCCCGAACAAACTCATAAAGCATCGAAATTGAAGCGCTTCGATTTCAATTTACCATAAAAATATCCGAACGCAAAAGTCGTTGACATAAAATTAACGTTGCAAGCGGACCCCACCGCCTGCCCTCCTCTCTCTCTTTCTCTTTCTCCCTGTCTCCCTGCCCACGTCAACTGACAATAAAATGCAAGTAGGTAAAAGAAAGCCAACAGCAAATCAAGCAGGAATTCAGCTATAGAAACGTAGACAAAGCCAGAAAAGGGTTCAAGCTCTACTACGGCTTGGGGTCGGAGCTGGGGATTCGCCTCATAATGCCATGCAAATTATTTCGCTGTGCGAAAGGCATCATTAACATAGAAGCTAGACTGTCGGTTGGACTGCAGCTGGCAATATCCTGCAGAAGGAGATATCCTTGTGGGGTTGTATGTGCTGGCAAAAAAATACGCCAATATTAAGCAATATATTAAATATAATACAAATAGTTTAATATTTTATTTTTAAAGAATAAATATTATACAAATATTAGACAGTTCAATATTTTATTTTTTTTAATGCTTTTTATGATTTTCTTTAAGCTATAAACTATTTTTAAATATTTCAAAAAACAATTTTTAAATCAACAAGCTTGCACTTTTCTAGCCTTTAAAGGGTATCTTTCATAATGCTTTAATGCTTTACTTAGTACTCAGATTTTACTCTACAATCTGCTGTTTTATGCTTCCCTGCTGCCAGACAGCTTATTGTTTTGGACTTGATTTAGTTTTAATTAGAAAAATTGCGCAAAGCAAATGAGGTGAAAATGTTGCCCTATCAGGGAAGCAGGTGGCAGAAACTAGTCAGCAAATCTATGAAATAAAACGTACATTGTATAAACAAACGTAAGTCAAGTATAATGATGATGACTTTGAAAAGTTTGTTGAGCATGCAAGCCTGAGCCTAACGATACTTAAATAAAATAAATATATATACCAATATGGAGTTTTATGTTAGATATATTAGAAAGCGATGCTAAAATAATTTCTTGGTTTTCTCAAACATTTTCCAATTTTATTTACAAAATGATTAATAATATATTATACCTAACAGAGCGTGTATTTTCAACGTCTGTCTTAGAACTCAAAGAAATTAATATTATAAAGTATTGCTCTATCTCATTTAATTTCCACTTTTGTTAAATATTTTAAAAATTATGTTTTAAATTTTTCCACTTTTTTTTAAATATTTTGAAAATTATGTTTTAAATTTATAACAATTAGATATTGCCGTACCAAATCAAATATTATCTCTTGGAATACTCAAAAATTAAGCGTGATTCAGAAAATAATTGACTCTACAATGCTTAAAGAATTTCTGGCTTTACAACTTTATTACCATATACATATGTATTTTAGCTATATAGTTCTATCCACCTACTATATCTAAAATGCTCACATTATGCTTTCAGAACACCGGCATGACACCGCTGATGTATGCAACGAAAGACAATAAGACGGCGATAATGGATCGCATGATAGAGCTGGGTGCCGATGTCGGAGCACGGAATAATGTGAGTACTCTGGAGTTATCGGACTAGTGCTAGGTGCTAGTCTCTCTGGCTGTTGGGCAATCGGACTGTGTAGAAATGTCGGGTTATACGCTTATCGAGTGCTTAAAGTCGTCTTAAATTACACCTCAGTCGAGTGTAGCAGCAACTCGCTAGAGGCGAGAGCCAAGAAAACAAAAGAAGCCGCTGGAATTGTGTCAAATCGATAAAAACCGCATAATTAAATCTCACGCGGGGGCGACGTTGCATGAAGGGGGAAGACGGAGCAAGGGGGAACGGACCACTGTGCTATGCGACCGGGCGGTGCGGTGCGGTGCGGTCCACGCACTTTCCGCACACGCATTGGGAAAAACGCCGGCGGGATTTTCAGCGGCCACTTAACGTTCGCTGTGGGTCAACCGAACAGAGCTTGGCCAACCTTCTGACCACTTCTGGCCAAAAAAAACAACAATTGCTGCGATTTGAGGTGACACGCGAAGCCGCTGAGAGGAAATTCCAGCAGGTTGAAGGCGTCGAGAGGGCGAATAAAGTGATGTTCTCTGATTTCGTTTGCGCTATTTTCGCTGCATACTTTTTTTGCTGTTTTAATGGCGCCCAACGTAGGGCTGGGTTATTTATAGGTAGAACAAGCAGATAAGTTTGATATAATGGGGTGATATGAAAGGTAGTTTGTTGCAAAAGCAATATATTTGAGAACGAGATTAGAAATAGCAAGATAGATATAGTTAGATACAGTTGTCCTTTTATATAACTAGTAAAAGTTCAGCTTTAGTTTCAAAATAAAAGAAGTTATAGAGCTTCTCCGTTATTATTTTCCTTCGTTGAAACTAAAAAGAATTTAGCTTAAATTAATAGCAAAGTAAATGATACTTTTACGCTACTCAGTTCCATACTCTAGAGCTCATTCAAGCCTAAATTCGGTAAGGATACCCTTATGAACTTCAAGAGATGATAGACTTCAAGAGCTTAAGCCTAAATAAGCTATTAAAGTCGACCATATGTCGTCGCCCACTCAACCAGCCAATTGGCTGTCCGTCGAGCCATTGGGCATGGAAGGACATTATGTTCGCATGCCGCAATTACTTACCACATTTTGGCCAATTGCTCGCTTGGTTTTCTCCAGGCACTCACCTGACCCCTTGGACCTATCGAGTGTGTGTTGCGCTTAAAGCGATAAAAATCCTTGACCTAATTACAATATAATTGTTGCCAAACCGAAAAAAACAGCGACAACGACTACGAAAAAAGTTAGCAAAAGTCAACGAATTTAATTACCAAAACAAACATCGAAAGAAATTGTGATTTTCTCGCCAATGTGAGGAAAACCCATTGAAGAAATTTTCCCAAAAGGTTCGTCGTAGAAAAAAAGCGAATAGAAATACGAGTAATGCTTGTAAAAGGCGAAAGGTTAATTTACATATAGAAGTACGATACAGATGAAGTATATCGGTCAATGTGTGAACTGAATACGTGGGCAATTTTATTTGTTTCTATGAATAACTTTACGATCGGCACGACTGTGTGTTCCGAGATTCATATTCGCCAGGAAATCTTTTAGGTAGTTGCTTGTAATGGACATTGATGAAAATAGAGAGAAATAAGTTAAGAGAGAGTAACAAAATAAATTAAATATCTTTCTCTAGATAGAGATATATATTGAGCGATAAAACATAATTAGACAGAGAAAAAGAATAAAAAAAGGAATTAAATGGAGTCAGATAAGATGTATGAACATATAGAAGAAATCTCTAAATAAATAATCTAGCATAAGATTCATCGAGACAATTTCTATTTAAAAAGATATACCTAAAGGACGAACAAAAAGGTCCGTAGGGAATTCTACAATTTTATTTTAAAATTAAAGCCAAGATCTTATCAAAAAAATGCTCCTAGGGTGCAGTCCTTCAAATTATTAAATCATGTTGCTGAATAAAAAATTATTTATAATTACTTCAATAAGACGTTCTACATTTTCTAGAAATTGCAAACTGTCGAGTACTTTTAATTAACATAATAATTATGTAAAATTCTATAGTTTACGAAATACTACTTATTTTGTATCTCATTTCTCTAATGCGTTATAATAAACTTTCATTATTAATTCCAAAGAGCTATAAAGCGTTGTAACACGCTGACTGTGACTTCATTCTGTAGCATATGCTATATGAAGAACTATACCCAAAATACTAGCTGTTATATTAATACTAGAGCTGAGAGCTTGTCATGTTTATTTTAAAATTCCGGCTATGATTTCATCAAGAAAAAATTCTCCAAGGGTGCAGTTCTTCAAATTAATTATTGTTCTTGAAATAAAAATAAATTGTAATTACTTCAATTTCTTAAATGGCACTCCTAATTAAATTTGCTAATGAATTAAAAAATAAAAAGTGGGAAATGTTCTTCACTTCATTACACTATTTCCCTATATCATTTTGTTGCAGCTTATCTCCAAGTAATTCGCGTCGCGCACGACACGTGAGGAAGAGGCAAGCAGTCATATGATGTAACGAGCGAGACTAATTAACATATGGAGAGGCAGTGTTGGGGGCTAGTGTAAAATACTCTAAACTGGGCGTTAGCAGCACATGTCAATTCCGGGGGCCTTGCAGGATGCGAAAGGCGTCAACGACTTCACTTCATTTCTTGCAACTTAAAAGCCAATTAATCAAGCAGCTGACTGCGAAAAACGCCCAAATCGCCGGGAGTAGCCCCGCACCGCGCCTCTCCACTTCCCTCTCTCTCACTCTCTTCATTTTGGCGCTGACCTTTGGCAAGACAAATGACCAAAACGAAAAGCAAGCACTGCTCTTGGCCACGAACTCTTCTCGCGCCTGCCACAAATGCCGTCATTAATATGCAATTTTAATTAAAACAGACTCGAGTACTTAACAAAAGATGGAGGAACTGGGGGCAGGTGGCAGGGTACTTGTAGCACGCCTCATGCGCGATGACAGCGTGAAATTTCCACATTAGCCATTAGCCTGGCCCAGACTCAATTTGTCAAATGTTGCGCTGCGTGTCGGACCGCAGGCTCACGCACAATGCGTGTCGGAGATGCGTGTGGGTGTGTGTAGGAGGGGAGCGGAATACCCAATGTCGCACACGTTGCAAATGAATTTATTTAATTAGTCACGAGCTACTGACATCAGCTTTTCAATTGCGCGAATTTTTATAATTTTCATTTCTTTAAGTGTCTTCTTTGCATGCGTGTGTGTGTGTGAGCGTGAAATGACTTCATCTTTGCGCGTTTCAGAAATCGTAGCATACTTTGTTGCGCGCCTCAGGTTAACACACAATACAAACAATGAAACTGGGTCGTCTTACCGGCGGCCTGCCCTCACTGCCTTCCCTTTACTGCCACTTGCTCCTCACGCTCTTCCCTACTCGCTGGCTTTCTGCCACGCGGGCACCTGTCCGAAAGCAGGCGCAAAAATGTGCTGGAAAATTTGCGCTTCCGTTTTTGTTTTGTTTCCGGTTTTTGCTTTCGTTGAGCTATAACCAAACCACAAACACACACACCTGTACACACACACCTGTGCAGCTCACGACGTATTTGCAGCTGAAAACTATGCAAAACAGGCGCGTGAAATATTATCTGTCTCGCATTTAGTTTAGCACTCGCGCCACTGTACGTGTATTTTTGCAGGCCTGCCCAGCCCGGCCCTGCCCTGCCCTGCATGGCTACGCCCCGCCCTGCCTTGCGTTACTTATGAGTACACGTATTTCACAGGCCGCCGAAACAGGGGCAGCACTCCGGGCACCGCCAGCTCACCGGGTCGAACGTCTTTCAGCCTGGACACATGTCAAAGGCGTCCGCGAAGTTGAAGTTTTTCGCCTGCTTTTTGGCGCCCTGCGCTCTATGCAAATCAGCTCGATTTGCAGCCAGAAATAGTCGCTATATATAAAGCAAAAAAACAAAAACCCAAATCACATGGCTAGCATTACGTGGGATACGTAGAATAGATAAATGTGGTCAGTTGATAATGCTGTCTGTTTATGGTAAATTCGAGCTATTTTCGAAAAGAAAGTAAAATATTTTATAGTACAGAATTTTTTTTTTTGTATATACAATTTTAGTATATTTTTATGTTTTTATTAAATATGTTAGTATATTTTAGTAAAGCTTTTTTTAACGTATATATAAGTTTAAAAATAAATTTGGTGTGTTATTTTCTTATTTAAAAAATATTTATTTTCTTAGTATCTTTTCTTGTATTAAAAATAATTTCTGTACTGTATATTTTTGAAATTTAATTTTTTTTTCTGTGCAATTTTTGTATGTTTTATGTAAATCCCTAGTAAATGTTTTTATATTCGTATAGTTAATAGAATCACAATTTATTAAATCTGCTGCATATTCAGCCGGATTTTCTACTTCCTGCTCGTATTTTCTGCATACCTATAAATACAACTTTCCCCCCTAAAGTTACGCAACTGGCAATTATTTCCTACATATATAGCACCACATCGAGCACCCGCTAAGTGTGTGTTACGCAGTCCATGACAGTGCATTAATGCCCATATACGGCCCAAACTAGGCATATAAAAAGCCCAACTCACTTCCGTTAGCGGGGCGAAAGAAACGACCACGAGGCTAGTTATAAATTAGGTAAATTTCTCAAACTGCCCTCCCGCTGCCCATGTGGCGTATGTGTAACATATTTATTGCGTTATGGACTGTTACATAAAGGGTGGCCAATGGGAATGGGCAACACACAACACACACACATGTGACTCATTCGCTTGTCGCCAAAAAAAAAGGCTGTGCCGTTATCTTTAAAGCGAAGCAGGCAGTTCTAGAGCGAAACTCTTGGTGCCACAGGGTCATGTGGCATGCGGCAAGTGGCAGTGATGCAGTGCTTGCATGTGGCGCTAACGACCATTAAGAAATGGCCAAAAGTGAAAGTCCACATGCAAAAGATTCACATGTGGCGTGAACTAACAGGAGTGCGGCGTAATCAGCCGCACCTCATGGCCTGGAAAATGCAAAGTGCCACGCGGCGGCAAGTGTAGAGTGTGTAGAGCGAAAATGGAGGGCAGAAATTGGGAAATGGCAAGTGAAAGTGACTTTGACCCATTGAACAGCCGCTGACCTGAACTGAGCGGGTGCTGGGTTTTCCCTGCGAATCACTTCAGCAATTGATTTCAAGACTCGCCCACTCATCGGTTTCTTCTACTATACTTTTACTTCATTCTCCACTCTTTCTGCTCTTTCTGCTTTCAGGATAATTACAACGTGCTGCACATTGCGGCGATGTATTCGCGTGAGGATGTCGTCAAATTGTTGCTAACAAAACGCGGCGTCGATCCCTTCTCCACCGGTGGCGTAAGTATTACCCGTATATACATATATACATTAAACTGCTATTGCAATATATATTTCCCAGCATTAACTGTTATTTAGGCAAGGCACGAGAATAGCTAATTTAGAAAGGCAGAATTTAAAATTGAATCAATAAACTATTAGCTGGAAACATATTCTGGGGTTTTCTCGGAATTTAAAATTCGATAGCATTATTGCTTAGCCTTGGGAAATTCAATTAAATATTCTGTAATTATTCTCTTAATAAAAATAAATAAATAAGTTATTAACATGGAGAATGTAAATTTTACTTAGCAGAAAATTATTTAAAGTTTTTTCTACGCGTTGCTTTGAATTCCCCTTTCGAAATTAAACTCTCCTGGGGCTTATATAATTAATTTGGATTTACATTTGCTATTTTAATTAATTTATTTGATATGCATTTTAATTTTTCTGGCGCCCTGAAAGTAGGCAACAGAAATTTAAAATTAAGCACGCATACGCAGTGCGCGTGGACTTCAGCTGTTAAACCTATAAGTAGTACTATTAGAGTTTAATCAAACAATCTCTGCATCTAATTGCTTAAATCTGCACTAATCACCTGGAACTTTATCCAGAAGTACACAATTAAATGCAACACCCAATCGCCGGCAAGTGTTGATCGAATGGAAAATCATTGCATACTTTTCGGCTGCCGTCACCTTATTTAATGACGGACCATTTTTAACATCCCCACTTCGGGGGCACTTTAAAGCGCATTTAGACGCATTTTTGTATGCAAAGGTCAGCAGCAGCAACAGTAGAGGCAGCAGATGTGCCGCATGTGTTGCATGCGACTTTGGCACGTTAGGGGCTAAGGGGCCAATTAGTGGCGACAAGGTTAAGACTTAAGCCAAGTCGACGAGTCAAGCTAATGTACCGCGCCTCAAGGACCCTAATTTAAAAGCTACGATTACCCGGCTGGCAGTCGCACTTAGGTAAACAAACTGCGGTTACCAGGCACCCTCTAATTTCTACACCACGTGTCGAAGGCAGCAGGAAATGCAATGTGTGTGTTTAACTTTACAGGAACCTGGCTATACTTTCGGTTAATCGAGCACTGATGATATAGAGTTAGGATGGATATGCCATATGGAGGGCATGATGCTTTAAAAGAGTTTTATGAATAAAATAAACAATACTATAGCTTCAAATTGAGTTGTAGAATTTTGTGACAGTTCCAGCAATTTAAATTAATAAAATTATTTTTTTTCTTTTAAAAATATTTAGCATAATAATGAAAATATCTTGGCAATTATAGTTTGGATTTTTTAGTTAATTCCTGGTGTATATTTTGCTTTATTTAAATAATTAAACGGATTAAATTAGAAAATTCGAAGAAGCTCTCAGTAATCCAATTCCAAAACTATTTAAAATAATTAATAATTTAAATTAATAATAATTTTATTTTTTAGTTTACGAAGCTTCTTTTCCCCCTGTTATATACCTTTATTATTTAGTTTAGAACTGTGTTTAGTTTGCAGCTAAATCACGCTACTCGGCAAGCGACCGACTCCGGTTTCTTTCCTCCTCCCTGATATTTTTCAACATTTTAATTTTGTTCTTGCCGCAATGTGAATGAAGGGGCGTGTCGCGCGCCTCATAGCCGAAATTACTGATGTTTATCAGCAGAGAGCTTAGAACAGGGATGGAGGTAGGAATGAGGCAGGTGACTCCATTGAGGAGAATGGCAAGAGTAGGCTGTAAGCAGCAAGCACACACACACACCAACACACACACATGCAAGGCAGGCAGATGTTAACTTTTGTTTTAGCAACAGCCAAGTTTGAAGTGGGTCCCCAGCCCAGCCCCAGCCCCAGCCCGCGTGTGTGCGTGGCAAACAATAAAAACAACACCTACACTCGCCTCCCACGCCCTCAGCTGTCGTAGGAGCTGTCACTGCCACAGCGCGAGTGAGCAAGATAGAGAGAGAGAGGGAGAGATAGAGACAGAGCAGCAAGTTAACTGCGCGCTGTTGCTGTCAATCTGTGATATGGAAAAAAAAGCAGAGGAGCGAAGAAGCGCCAGAAGAAACAGCAAAGTGACACGAAATGTGCTTATAAAGCGAAAAAACTGAGCGCTTCACTATTCAGTTGCAATTGTGAATTTGAAGTGAATACGTTTCTGGCTTTTCTGCCTATCCCGAGAGAGAGAGAGAGAGAGAGAGAGAGAGAGGGCATAGCTCTAGCCTGATAGTAAAAGGTGTTGCTGAGTGCGTGCACACTGCATAGTAATAGTATAATTTTAATGATGCCACACATTAACGCATAAAAGTTATTTATTAAATTCCAATATTTCTCATATATAATATATATATATATTTTTATTTCCCTCCGCTTCCAGTCACGTTCACAGACCGCAGTTCATTTGGTCTCCAGTCGGCAGACGGGCACGGCGACAAATATCCTGCGGGCTCTGCTAGCGGCTGCTGGCAAGGACATACGCCTCAAGGCAGACGGTGTAAGTGCATGTGTGTTAGTGACCGTGTGTGAGTGCAGGAATATGTTTTGAGTGTGTGAATATGTAAGTTTGAATATGTGAGTTTGAATATGTGAGTATGAGTCTTAATGTGAGACTGAAGCTGCGGCTGAATTTATGTCTAATTCTGAGTCTGTGTCTGCTCTTGAATATGTGTGTGAATATGAGTGTGAATATGTATGTGAATATGAGTGTGAATATGTGTGTGAGTAAGAGTTTGAGAATGAGCTTGACTTATGTATGAACCCGTATGACTTTGAAAAAGTTTGAGCGTGTATGTATATGGGTTTTGAGTATGTCTTTCAGTATAAATTTGAGTATTAAAATATGTGTGAGTATAAGTATAAGTACGACTATGAGTATGTGTGAGTTATGTTTTTAATCGTGTGTGGGTGTGTTTTCGAGCATGCGTCTGAGTGTGAGTATGAGTATAGCTTAGAGTGTGTGAATAATATGAGTATGATTATGAGTACGACTGTGAATAGGTATGCGAGTATGAGTATGAATTTAAGCACAATGATATAATATATGAACGTGTGTGAAAAATATGAGTACGAGTATGAATACGACTATGAATAGGTGTGTGAGTATGACCATATCCTTTGAGTATGGGTGTGAGTATGAGTATGTGTAGAAGCATGTGTATGAGTGTATTTCAATCAGGATACGAATGAGTGTATGAGTACGAGTTTGAAACTGAATGTGAGTATGAATATATGTTAAAGAGAGTATACAGTATGACTATGAATATGAATATATGTGTGAGTGTGTGCATGAATGTCACACAAATCTGAATATTAATAAGAATATGAGTGTCAATGTGTTTATAAGTTGGTTTATGAGTGTGTGTGTATGAGTTTGAGTCTGGGTGTGCGAATGAATATGTGTGTGAGTGTCTGTAAGAGTTGAATATGATTATGAGCATGAATATGTGTGTGTGTGTGTGTGTGAGTTGAGCATGACCATGTATATGAATATGTCTATACATGTACATGCATGTATGAGTGAGTGTGTATTTGAATATGAGTGTAAGTGTGAATGAACTAACTGTGAGTTTGAGCCTGTGTATGGGCATGAATATGGCTGTAAATCAGTGTGTATGGGTATGGGTTTCTATGAGTATGAGTATGGGTATGAGTTTGAGTATGACTATCTGTGTATCTGTGTCCAAGTGGAGCTACAAGTGTTGCAAGCTGCTGCTGCTCCTGTCAAATGGCCGAGTTGTGAGTCGCAGTCAGCATTACGATGTGAAGTACACACTCAAACGCCCGCGGTGCCAGGCGGTGCCGACGTAAACAAAAGTTTAATAAACAAAAAAACTAACAGCAACAACGAGCACTCGGAAGTAGCTAACAAATTGTGAAAAATCGATATGCAAAAGCTGCCCGCAAAACAAATGCATTTAAAAAAAAAAAAAAACGAGAAACGAGAAACGCGAAACAAAAAACCCAAAACCCAAAACCGAAACCCCAAAAATAATGTCAGAGCTGTTGTCTGATTAACTTGCATTGTAGCGGGGGAGTTGGGCCAGAGCGGTAGGGAAGGGGGCTTTAGTAGACAAAATGCGGAACTATTTGTCGCATCACGTGCTCCAATATTTCCACAAGGCACGCGACGTGGGGCGAGCGCATAAATTTAACTCGAGAGTCGAGACTCTGGGCGATAGAATTGCGTTATTCCCAATACCGAGAGAGGGTCTAGACGAGAAGAACGGCAAACCTGATTTAAATCAATTAGATGGCACACACACACATACATACACACACACTGACGAAAGGCTAATGGCACTGTCAGACAAAATTAGCTGGATAAAGTATTTAGGGCTTCGCAATCTTGCATTTCCGATTTCGATTCGGCAAATCGTCGAAGGCTTTTTGCAGCTCCACTAACAATGACAATGCGCGGCACGCACAGCGCTCTGAACTCTGCTACTATTTTCTATATACGATACGATGCGATAGCTATAGCTGTAGCTATATAGAGAGGGCGCTCAACTCGTTGCCAACAACAAACACATAATAATGGGGGCAGAGAACGCAGGGAAAGAGGGTCACACAGGTTGCTCTACAACTTGATTTACTTGCCCAACTGAGCGAAGAGACAGCGCAGAGAGAGAGATAGAGAGAGAGAGAGAGTGAGAGAGCATGAGAGGGAGGACATTTCATGCGCCTTTGCCAGTTCAAAGTTCGCGCGAAAAGTTGCCAACTTGGCTAAAAATAGCAAGCATGCAGCCGTTAACACTTGAGGCCTGAATTGGCTAATTGGTTATTTACGATTATGTGTGTGGCTCTGTGCGTGTACGTTTGTGTGTGTGTGCGTGGTGCGAACGTGTGTGTAATTATGATATACGTCTATACATTCTTGCTAAAATGCTGCTACCACTATCTCTTTAGCGTGGCAAAATCCCATTGCTGCTGTCTGTCGAGTCGGGTAATCAGTCCATGTGCAGAGAGCTTCTGGCTGCACAAACGGCGGACCAACTTAAGGTGAGTCCAACAACAAATATATATTTAGTTGATATATAGCCTTTATTATGCTTTCCATTTGTGCTAATAACTGATAAGTTATTGGGGTGCTCGATAATGGTGAGGGTAAAGCAGAAAATACTGTGTACAAGTTTTGAGAAAGAGAATTTGAGCAAAGATTTGGTATGTGTATAGGTATGGTTATATGTTAATTTGGGAAAATCTTAAATTTATTATGGCATATGTAGAATATATACTATAAAGTTTTTTAATAGTTAAACAAAATTACAACATGTAAATAAATATATACGAGGTCTGTCCGAAAAGTAAGAAGACTTGTAATTATTTCTCGGCGCCAGCGTTAGTCTTAAAATTCTCCAAACTGTAGATTTTGGTACACCAAGATTTTAAACCAGGTCGGACAGACCTCGTATAGCTCTAATATGGTTGGTCAAAAATTTGGTATGTGTATAGATATAGGTAATGAGTAAGTATATGGTAATTTAGGAAGATCTAACATTTATTATGGTATATATAGAATATAGATTCAATTTAATTTTTGTGAAAAAAGTCTTGTATATATAAACACATATAAAAGATATAGCTTTAGAAGACGATAAGGCTTAGGCTAAAATTATTTTATATAGCAACTCCATTTCATAAAATATTTACATCATTTTGATAATTTTAGTTCGTATTGAGATACTATAGAATATTTTTTGCATGGTATTAAGCCAAGTTTACATTCATTATAAATACCAAAATTGATATACAGTTGAGATAGAAAATTTTACTTCTCAGTTACTTCAACTTAAATCCTTATACAACAGAAAATTAAGACTTCAAAGTCTTTCACTGTTCTTTTCCCTTTCCCAACTGATTTCATTAGTTGACTTCTCAGGCAAAAAGCGTCAGCCACAATCCAAGATTATTATGCACTAAACAGGATAAGCTCATGCTGATTACAAATGCTACCAATTCTGGCTCGGTAACAATATTGAGTTAATCTCTCGCTCGCAAATCAAAATGCAAATTGAAATTGAAATCGCAGCACTGACCACAGGCGACTTTTCCATAAACTGTCAAAATAGCGCAAATAAATCAAAATAATGCAAATAACGCATCTGATGGGTGGCAACTCTACGCAGCACTAATACACATACTGCGTGAAGTGCGGCAACGGCGCGTGAAAAGTGCAACAATGCAAATGCGCTGCGACATTGGCGAAAGTTTCTGCTGCTGTTGCTTTCAATTTGCACGACAAGCGAAACAAACACACCTGAGCACACACACTCAGCCGGCACACACACACACACGCACACACAACTGTATGTCAAGAGCAGTGCGTGTTGATGAAATTAACCAAAAAGGGGTTAAAGTTAAAGTTAAAGTTAAAGATAAAGTTCGAGTGAGTTGACTTTGGCCAACAGTTCTGGCACGCAATCAACGGCCGGCCAATAAAGTGGGTCAAATTCGTTGCGAAAAAGGGTAGTGCAGACAAGAAAGTGTAGTGGTGGAGGTGTTGCTTCAGGGAGCTGTGCTTAACCTTCAGTTTGGTTTCGCATTTGCATTTTCAAAAATAAAAAGCAAATGCAATTTTCACTTGTTTCATTTTTTTGCTTTTCTTATTTTCTCGCCATTTTCGTGGTCAGGCAACGACGGCCAATGGAGACACGGCCTTGCATTTGGCCGCCAGACGGCGGGACGTGGACATGGTGCGTATCCTGGTCGACTATGGCACCAATGTGGACACCCAGAACGGCGAGGGCCAAACCCCGCTGCACATCGCTGCCGCCGAGGGCGATGAGGCGCTACTCAAGTACTTTTACGGCGTGCGCGCCTCTGCGTCCATTGCGGACAATCAAGGTGAGATCGACAGATAGAGTACAGCACAGTGCAGTATACTTTATATACTACATTTTGCATATATTCCGCAGATCGCACACCGATGCACTTGGCCGCCGAGAATGGACACGCGCACGTCATCGAGATACTGGCGGACAAGTTCAAGGCGAGCATCTTCGAGCGCACCAAGGATGGCAGCACACTGATGCACATTGCATCACTCAATGGCCATGCTGAGTGCGCGACGATGCTCTTCAAGAAGGGTGTCTATCTGCACATGCCCAACAAGGACGGAGCGCGCAGCATACACACGGCTGCAGCCTATGGCCACACGGGCATCATCAACACGCTGCTGCAGAAGGGCGAGAAGGTCGACGTGACCACCAATGTGAGTAGGCAAAAGAAATGATAGCCGAGATAGAGTTAAATTAGTTTTCAGAAAATTACATAAATATTTAGAAGCTATTTTAAAATACCGAAAAATCCTGATAATCTCAAAATTTCAGAATTCTTTGATATTAATCTGGGAAAATTGACAAAAATTTGAGTTCTTGAAAATTAAAACAATTAACCTACATTCGAAATTGATTCAAATTAAAATATACAAAAATAGTATATACACAAATCGTACAAAAATCATAAATTGCGAAATATTGAAAAATAGATAAGATTGTTTTTTTTTTAGATAATTACAAAAACTGAAAGACTATACCATATTTATATTCCGACATAATCGAGAAAAATTTAAGATAATAAAGTTGCAGAAATATCATAGAAAAAGTTTAAATATTAGATTAAAAAAATATATATAACCATGTTGGGTTTTTAAAAAATGACTAAAATGACTATTCCTATCCAAACGGAATATCTTTCCTATAAAAAGTATAGTACGGCTAGATAGTTTTGAGCTGTATAAAAATCCAACATTGATTTATTATTTTATTTTTGGCATATAACTTTACATGGAAAAATAAATAATCCCCAGAAAAATCTAAAAATCTTTGATACAAGCTCTAACTTTATATTCACCCCTCGCAGGACAACTACACGGCACTGCACATTGCTGTAGAGTCGGCCAAGCCCGCCGTGGTGGAAACGCTGCTCGGCTTCGGCGCCGATGTGCATGTGCGCGGTGGCAAATTGCGCGAGACGCCGCTGCATATAGCTGCACGCGTCAAAGACGGCGATCGTTGTGCTCTCATGCTGCTTAAGTCCGGCGCGAGTCCGAATCTGACAACCGACGATTGCCTGACGCCGGTGCATGTGGCTGCACGCCATGGCAATTTGGCCACCATGATGCAACTGCTCGAGGATGGCGGCGATCCACTCTACAAGTCCAATGTAAGTAGAGGGAAGTTAATTAACAATTATAATTCCAACTAATCCACTTTATACGCCTTCTACAGACCGGCGAGACCCCACTGCACATGGCCTGCCGCTCGTGCCACCCGGAGATTGTGCGCCATCTGATCGAGACGGTGAAGGAGAAACACGGCCCGGAGAAGGCCACAACGTACATTAATTCTGTGAACGATGATGGCGCCACGGCGCTGCATTACACTTGCCAAATTACCAAGGAGGAGGTCAAGATACCCGAATCCGATAAGCAAATCGTGCGCATGCTGCTCGAGAACGGCGCCGATGTGACGCTGCAGACGAAGACGGCGCTGGAGACGGCCTTCCACTACTGCGCCGTGGCGGGCAACAATGATGTGCTCATGGAGATGATTTCGCACATGAATCCCACGGACATACAGAAGGCCATGAATCGCCAGTCGTCGGTGGGCTGGACGCCGCTGCTGATCGCCTGCCATCGCGGGCACATGGAGCTGGTCAACAACCTTTTAGCGAATCATGCCAGAGTCGATGTCTTCGACACGGAGGGACGATCCGCACTGCATTTGGCCGCGGAGCGTGGCTACCTGCATGTCTGCGATGCGCTGCTCACGAACAAGGCCTTCATCAACTCGAAGTCCCGCGTGGGACGCACTGCCCTCCATTTGGCCGCGATGAACGGCTTCACGCACCTGGTGAAGTTCCTCATCAAGGATCACAATGCCGTCATCGACATTCTGACGCTGCGCAAGCAGACGCCGCTGCATTTGGCTGCTGCCAGCGGACAGATGGAGGTGTGTCAACTGCTACTCGAACTGGGCGCCAACATCGATGCGACCGATGATCTGGGCCAAAAGCCCATACATGTCGCCGCCCAGAACAACTACTCTGAAGTGGCCAAATTGTTCCTGCAGCAGCATCCGCAGCTGGTGAATGCGACGAGCAAGGATGGCAACACCTGTGCCCACATTGCTGCCATGCAGGGATCGGTGAAGGTGATCGAGGAGCTGATGAAATTCGATCGATCTGGCGTGATCTCGGCTAGAAATAAGTTGACCGATGCCACGCCCTTACAACTCGCCGCCGAGGGCGGGCATGCGGATGTTGTCAAGGCATTGGTCCGCGCCGGTGCCTCGTGCACGGAGGAGAACAAGGCCGGCTTCACGGCCGTCCATTTGGCTGCCCAGAACGGACACGGACAGGTCTTGGATGTCCTCAAGAGCACCAATTCGCTGCGTATCAATAGCAAAAAGTTGGGTCTAACCCCGCTGCATGTCGCCGCCTATTACGGACAGGCGGACACGGTGCGAGAGCTGCTGACGAGTGTGCCGGCAACGGTCAAGTCCGAAACTCCCACGGGGCAGAGTCTGTTCGGGGAGCTGGGCACAGAGTCGGGCATGACGCCGCTGCATTTGGCCGCCTTCTCGGGCAATGAGAATGTGGTGCGGCTGCTCCTCAACTCGGCGGGCGTGCAGGTCGATGCAGCAACCGTGGAAAACGTAAGTAATGGAGTAACTGACGGTAAATGCCTGGAGATATCCTAAGAGAGACTTTTAGGACTCTTGTAAATGGAATGCTCAGAGAGATCTTATGCGGGATTCCAGGAGGGGACCTGTGAGCAATCATAAGAGACCTTAAGCAACATTATAAAGGGAAGCCTAGGCCGGGTTCCACGAAGAGCGCTAAGACAGGTTCTAAGAAAGGTCAAAATTAGGGTCCCGAAAGGATTTTCAGACCGATCCTTAGCAAAGTACTAAGACCCCAATTCCTTAAAAGCGTCCTAAGAAAGCTACTGAAGGGATTTTTTGAGGGGTAAAAATGTCCTAGGACGCTTTTTAAGGGATTCTAAGAGGAACCTTAAGAGAGATCCTTACCCATAATAACTATTAACTATGTATTGTCCTATTCTATTTATCCTCTCCTCCAAGAGAGATTCCTTCTCAGCTAACCCCACCCGGACTTTCTTCAACTCTACTAACCACGACTCTACTTCTCAGGGTTACAATCCGCTCCATTTGGCTTGCTTCGGTGGACACATGTCAGTGGTCGGTTTACTTCTGAGTCGGTCGGCGGAACTCCTGCAATCCACGGATCGCAATGGCCGCACCGGCCTGCATATTGCGGCGATGCACGGCCATTTCCAGATGGTGGAGATACTGCTCGGCCAGGGCGCGGAGATAAATGCAACCGATCGGAATGGTTGGACGCCACTGCATTGTGCTGCCAAAGCCGGTCACTTGGATGTGGTCAAGCTGCTGTGCGAGGCCGGAGCCTCGCCCAAATCGGAGACGAACTATGGTTGTGCGGCGATATGGTTCGCCGCCTCGGAGGGTCACAACGAGGTGCTGCGCTATCTGATGAACAAGGAGCACGACACGTACGGCCTGATGGAGGACAAACGTTTCGTCTACAATCTGATGGTTGTGTCCAAGAATCACAATAACAAGCCAATTCAAGAGTTTGTGCTGGTCTCGCCAGCACCCGTGGATACGGCAGCCAAATTGTCCAACATTTACATAACACTCTCGACGAAGGTAGGATGGGTGTAGTACCAAGTCTTCTCATGTAACTCTATACACAACTTTCTTCTCTCTCTCTCTCTCTCCTTCGACCCGCCACAGGAGAAGGAACGCGCCAAGGACCTGGTGGCTGCCGGCAAGCAATGTGAGGCCATGGCCACGGAGCTCTTGGCCCTGGCCGCTGGCTCCGATTCGGCGGGGAAGATTCTACAGGCCACGGATAAGCGAAACGTGGAGTTTCTAGACGTGCTCATTGAGAACGAGCAGAAGGAGGTTATTGCCCATACGGTAGTGCAGCGGTATTTGCAAGTTAGTAATGGTTTAGAGTTAGCTCTGGATTCGAAACTAATCCAATCTCTCTCTGTCTCTATCTCTAGGAACTGTGGCACGGTTCGCTGACGTGGGCCTCGTGGAAGATCATGTTGCTGCTAGTCGCATTTATTGTCTGTCCGCCGGTCTGGATTGGCTTTACCTTCCCGATGGGCCACAAATTCAACAAGGTGCCCATCATCAAGTTTATGTCCTACCTCACCTCGCACATTTACCTCATGACACACCTGAGCATCGTTGGCATTACGCCCATCTATCCGGTGCTGCGACTTAGTCTGGTCCCCTACTGGTACGAAATAGGCCTGCTCATTTGGTTGAGCGGTCTACTTTTGTTCGAGTTGACGAATCCCTCGGACAAATCGGGATTGGGATCGATCAAGGTGCTCGTCCTGCTGCTCGGCATGGCCGGCGTGGGAGTCCATGTCGTCGCCTTCCTGTTCGTCTCCAAGGAGTATTGGCCCACGCTCGTCTATTGCCGCAATCAGTGCTTCGCACTGGCCTTCCTGCTGGCCTGCGTGCAGATTTTGGATTTCCTATCGTTCCATCATCTCTTCGGACCCTGGGCCATTATCATCGGAGATCTACTGAAGGATCTTGCACGGTTTCTCGCCGTGCTCGCGATCTTCGTCTTCGGCTTCTCCATGCACATTGTGGCGCTGAATCAAAGTTTTGCCAATTTTACGCCCGAGGATCTGAGAAGTTTCGAGAAGAAGAACCGCAACCGGGGTTACTTCAGTGACGGTAAGTCCGAACGTTTGGCTTTGCTTAATGGAACTCTCCACCTTACAACTTAATAGTTATACTCTTGAGTTCGATCTTTAGTTCCATTTTTATTCTTGTTCCTTTTACTCTTGATTTTTGGAATGTTCCGCCTTTGAGTTCTGTGTTCAATGTGTCTTGATAAGTATCTGTGTATCTGCCTTGAATGACAATATACTCGTATCCATATATAAATACATATATACATACAATAACTGTGTGCCACTCGATGTGTTTCACCAGCGCAAGCAACTTAAGAACTTAAGTACAACTACAACCACAAAATACTACCAATCAAATTGCATGCTGTATAAAGAAAAACTGAAAACGTCCCGAAACTGAACCCTGAACCTCTTTGATGTCGTCATGTGCTTGTTGAAACCCGTACCCGTATCCGAACACGTATCCGAATCCGAACACGAACCTAAACCCAAAACCCTTAACCCCACTGCCCCTAATCCCACATTTACAGTTGCCCATTGAACGCCGACTATTACTAATTGTGTGTGTGTGTGTTCTCTCTTTGTCGCCGCCACGCCCCCAGATGATATGCCCACCCCACGACCTCCGCCCACGGAGAGTTATGTCGATAGTCGCTTCAGCGAGTTCCGACGCAAACACAAAGACGATCGTAAGTTGCGTACACCAAGCTTCCTTCCATCCATCCTTACTTTGTTCAGCCTCTTTGCATGGGCCACCCCCCAGCTCTTCCCTCTCTCTCTCTGTCTATATATATATATATATTCCTAACTTATCTGCAGGTCGGTGCCAATACACGTACAATATCGTACAATATCTGTTGGGCACCGACCGACCCGACCAAATGTTCCTCGCCTTCAATGTTGTGTGTAAAAAGTTTTTATCGTCATTATCTTATTTTCCAGTTCAATGGAAAAAGCAATATGCAACAATTTTCACATATATGCAGTACTCGTACTACTACTACAACAACAATAATAACTACAACTATCTACCGTTAGCGCCTTGTTCTTTATTATCCTTTCGTTTCGAGGCATGTTTTAAATGGTTTTCAATGGTCTTGACCAGCGGATACGTTCTATGTTTTGTGCATTCTTGATGTTGTGGACTCAATGTTAATCAATAGGTATCATCGCTGCATTGTTATATAGTTTAAAATTTTAAAAACTATTCGTTTCATATTATTTTAAATTTTTTCTTAATTTTAATATTAGTATATATGTATTTACTTGTTTTGCATGCATGTGTACAATTTTCTTATTAACTAACTAATTAAGACAGTAAAATACGCTTTCGAATATCGGACTGCAATGGAATATTGCAATGATTTTCTTAAAATAAAAATGTATAAAATTCTTAAGACTTCCGAACTTGCTATTCCCTATTTACAAATTTTTACTATGCATGAAAAATAAAAAACCACTCAAGAACATTATGAATTCATTAACTGCTCTTCAGTTAATAAAAGCTACATTTTTTTCTAATATGAAAAAAGTTTTAATAACATCAAAAATCCCTTAAGATATCTAATAATAAAAATAATATACTTGAATTATTTTTTAATTTTTTTTATACATTTTTTTTTTATTTTCTATTCCTTTTATAATTCCCTTTTATCGGTTTTATAATTTATTATTTATTTTGTTTAGCAAACTTCACACATTTGTGTCAAATCATGTGCAAACGTGTACAAACTCGAAAATTGCCAATCAAATCAAAAATTCAATATTGCATGTTGATGTTTCGCAAGTCGCAATCCAAATCGATAATCACCTGATAATATATATAGTCCGTATATATATGATATGAAGTTGCTTATGCCGCCGCTGTGCCGCTTGCTATCCACGAAAATAAAAATTAAAATAAATTCTGCACAAAACGGCGAAACGATCATATGAAGCAAAGAGCCGCGAATCGATCGCAATCGATAGTTATCGATGTTCGTATGAGTTGGTAATTAGCCTGGATATTAGCTTGCTGTTGTTCTAGCTGTTGTTGTTGCTGCTGCTGCTGCTGTTGCTTTTGACGTTCACCTCCCCTCGTACACGCCCCATTTGCACACACGCCTGTGCCGATAACGATATCTATATCTATGTAGCAATATATCTATGCAGCCGAGCAAGCAAATTCGACGACTCACCGTCTCACAGCTTTGTTGTGCCTATCCATGTGTATGTTCTTAAGTGTGTGTGCGTGTGTATCTGTGTGTGGAAATGAACTAAAAGGAAAACTCGCTGTGTTAGGACCCATGACACCATTTCTGGCTTTCGAGCGTCTCTTCTTCGCCGTGTTCGGACAAACGACCACCGTGGACATCAATCCCATGCGACATCTGCGTCCCGAGTGGACCGAGGTCCTGTTCAAGTTTGTCTTTGGCATCTATTTGTTAGTGTCTGTGGTTGTACTGATTAACCTGCTCATTGCCATGATGTCGGATACTTATCAGCGCATTCAGGTTTGTATTGATAATCGCCACTAATTACACTACTCCCTTCTCCCCCCCGCCCCGCCTGCCGCGCTCGTCTGCCTCTCTCTCTCTCCCCCTCTCTCTCTCTCTCTCTTTTTCTCTTTTTCTCTTTTAATATATATAAAAAAAAATATAAAAATAAACATATATATTTTATACATATATTTTCGCATTGATAACAACCACGGTAAAAATCAAAAACGAAATGTAAAAATAATCGAACCGCAATCGGCGCATGTTTTCTGGCTGCTTACGGTTCGCTGGGGTTGGTCGATTGGGCCGATTGGCAAATTGGCCAACCGCAATGTCAAATGGGCGTCCGTTATCTTTTTATTTTTCAAATCAAATTCAATGTGGTGTGTGTGCTGTGTCCGGGGGTTGATTATCTGCTCAAACCTGACTGTGGTTACCCCGCATGCTAAATGGATATGGAAAAACGAATACGAATACGAAAACGACACAGTGCGCATGCATCCGATAAACTCGTTCGAGTTACTCTTCTTCGCCGTGTTTGGCCAGACGACGACGGAGCAAACGCAAGTTGACAAAATCAAAAATTTAGCCACGCCCACTCAACCTTATTGGGTTGAGTACTTGTTCAAAATTGTCTTTGGCATATACATGCTGGTATCGGTGGTTGTACTCATTAACCTGCTGATTGCTATGATGTCAGACACCTATCAGAGAATTCAGGTAGTATTTGCTATACAGCTAATGGCGCTTTTAATCCGTCTTTATTACCTCCTATCTAACTTTCTATGCTTGATAACAAATATCTTATATATCTATATTTATATTTATATATCTTATATCTATACTATCATATATATATATATCTATCACATAAGTTATGTATTTTATCTAATTAATTTATTGATGCATTTTCAAGTCTCTTTCAGCAACGAACGGGTTTTTGATTTGTAGTATTTTTTGCGGGAATAATACTGTGTATATTTGTAGCACAATTTAGGGGTAAAAGATAGTAGACTTCAAACAAATTAATTAGAGAAAGCTACTATTGCTACCGAGTTTATAAAAGAGTAAGTAAAGGTTCAACAGAATAAAAGCAATGAAGAAATCAATGAGCATGCAAAATTTGAGAAGCGAGTAGAAGAGCAATTTTCTAAATTAACTACAATGAACAGAAATTTTGGACGGCTAGAAAAAACAAAGTATAATGCAAGTAAACACAGATCGAAGCATAGAATATTTTATTACAAAAAAATAGAAAAAAGGTAATTCGATAGCTAAACTAAAAAAGTAATTTAAGAAAATATTATAATTCCCCTAATAATTCTTTCTCTCAACGACCAATGGCATTTATTGTAGATCCATCAACTGCCCAGACTTGCAGCTTCCAGGTTTTTTCAAAAGAGAAACTAAAACCAAAATTTTCTAGCTGTAGCTGTGAGATACGCTTGCGATGGGACAAATGTATCTTGCAGATGCGACACGAGCTTTTAGACTAGACCAAAATTGGCAGAAAACCCAATGCAAATGTGCTCCATGTGATTAGCTTTAGAATTAGTCAAGTGCGTAGCTTTTGTGAACAGTGTTGAGCAACGTAGCGAATTGCCCGCCCAAGCGCCAGTGCATGCTTTAACCTAAACCCCAACGCTGCATGTGTTCTATATGTCTATGTCTCGCTCTCTACCTCTCTATCTGTGTTCAGTCTGTGTGCCTAGATTAAGTTCGAACTAACAATGAAATATACCAATAAATGCGTCAGGTTTTGCATAGTAATTTCTATACAGATATATTTTCTGTCGGATACGAAATTGTTGGGCAAAACAAACGCGTACATTTGTGTATTTCCCTTATTTATGATGATGCTCTGTTTTGCAGCTTCTTAAGTTAAATTTTAGAAAAGAGAGAAAAAGAAAAACGCTTCAAATAGAAACTCAAAAAAAAGAAAAGAAAAAAAAAAACTCACTCATTTGTGTAATCTCGTTCTTATCCTCCTACCATTCATGTCTCTCATCAACCAATCAATCATCCAATTTGCAAAAACCTATGAAATACTAGGCGCAATCCGACATCGAGTGGAAATTCGGCCTATCCAAGCTTATACGCAATATGCATCGCACCACAACAGCGCCATCGCCGCTTAATTTAGTTACCACCTGGTTTATGTGGATCGTCGAGAAGGTCAAGGTAAAATCCAGCAATCAATCACTCAATCAATCAACATACGATATTTGTACACAGCGAGACAAACTACCAACTATATATATATATCTAACTATATATGACGAGATCAGAACTCGAGTAGTTGCCGACCTTTTCTGCAAACCATTTAAAGCAATTTGGCAACAACCGTACCACATTTTGAGTTAACGAATGCTTTAAGTGTTTTGCCGCCTCGCACCCACTGCACACACACACACACACATTGTGTGTATATATCCGCACACTGTACACCCTGTACTACGGCTTTAAATGTGTTTATCGAAATGTATTGTGTTGTTGTCTCTTGTCTCTCTATGTCTACTCGTATGTCCCGTCTCGATTGTCTCCCTCTCTGTATGCAACTCGATTAACTAACACATACGTACAATACACACACACACACAAAAAACATACAACATACGCCACAGGCACGCATGAAGAAAAAGAAGCGTCCAAGTCTGGTTCAGATGATGGGAATACGTCAGGCCAGTCCACGCACCAAGGCCGGCGCCAAGTGGTTATCGAAGATCAAGAAAGGTGAGCAATGTATGTATCGCAGCTCTACGCGTAAGTCCCGTCAGGCCTGCCCGCACCTTGGTCAAATGGTCAAGAGTTTTTGTAGCTACAAGCGATGTCCACTCTCTCTCTCTCTCTCTACGTATCTTTCTCTGTCAACGTAACTATCTCTATCTCTATCTAGTGCAGCGATCTTTGTACAACTATATCTATGTCTATCTCTGTCTCTGTCTCTCTACAATTGGTGCGCTCTAGCTCAAAATTTCTTCCGACTTCCGACTCTCATGGCCCCATAGTATTTTGTTGTTCCAGTTCTCTATTAACATTGTCCATTCCAAACTCTCAGACTCGGTGGCCCTGTCGCAGGTGCATCTATCGCCGCTGGGCTCTCAGGCCAGTTTCTCCCAGGCCAATCAGAATCGCATCGAGAACGTCGCCGATTGGGAGGCCATTGCCAAGAAGTATCGCGCACTTGTCGGCGACGAGGATGGCGGCTCACTCAAGGATTCGGATGCGGAGAGCGGCTCGCAGGAGGGCAGCGGTGGCCCAGCAGTGCCGGCACAGGTGGGAAGAGCTAATGTCATCAATCTAGAAAAAGTTGTCAATGCTTAGAGAGCAAAAAAAAATAATACAAAAATAGAAGAAAATACTTTTTGTTCAGGGATCCTAAAACTTTTTGCTTACTAAACGTATTCGATTGCAGGTCTAAAGAGCTTCAACATCATCCTGTTCTACTCTACTGCTCTACTCTTCTGTCTCTACATCTCTCCATCTCTATCCACCACATCCAACTCTATCAACCTCTCTTCTCTTCTATTCTGCTTCCCCAACCATCACTCCAACTCTCCAACTTTGTCTTCTGCCTCTTCTGTACTATCTAAGCCCTACCCTTAAGCTCTATCCGTAAGTCAATCTAATCCTAAGTCGCACTCTCCAGTATCCGTACTAAGTTTTCACCTACAGTTAAACTAATTTAGCTAGAATATTGAAATTGTTTTTGGGTAAGCTCTATGATTTCTACTTACTATATACAGTTACGATTTAGTTAATGAGAACAAACAATTTTTATATATGAAACAAAACAAAAAAAAAACAATGAATGAAAGACAACGACAACAACAAAACAAGTTTTCCATACAAAGTTAATTGATATTTACTTGAAATAAGTACGATTTTTGGAGTCCAATTTGCCTAACTTTTTTGACATGAGAGATCCCTAGCATTTTAGTGTTTTATAATTAAGCGAACTTCCCCGATGAAATAGCTCTAGCGTTATATTTATATCATATTCTGGAAGGTTTTTTAGTCTTAGCTTCACTTATCTACATACATACATTTATTCCTTTAGGCTTTTGGTGTGCGAAACAAAAAATTTATTTTCTTAATAAATTTTGAAAATTAAATTTTACATTTATTTTTTTACAATTCTCGATGTATTTTTTACTAAAGCTTATTTTTTTATTAGAACGAACTTTGTACGCCTTGAATTTGTTAACTGTATTTATGTGTAAATAAATAGTCATATTTGAAAAAAAAAACAAAAACAATTTTTTAAAACACTTTTCAGCTGCAAAAATAAATTTAAAGTATTTTAATAAAAAAATTTGAATTTCATTTCTCTGACGTTTTTATTCTGACAGTGTAGTCGCTGTCGCTATCTCTTTTGCGCAGCAAACGAATGCGTCAGGGCTGTCTGTGCTTGCGCTGCTGACAATTGGTTGTTGTCACTGCTAAAGCATAGTTGCTCTAATAGTCGGTAGATGGTGCCACCTACAGCGCCATCTATTCCACTATACAAGAAACTCAGACTGTTAGCTAAGGCCCAAAAGAATAATATATTTTTGTTATAGTATAAAAAATATTTTCTCACAAAATAAATAAAATAAAAGTATATAGAAAAAATTGTATTTAATTCTTAATATTCTATTTTTTTTTTCAGGAATATTTAAAATATATTTATTCATATTTTTTTGCCCAAACAAACACTTTAATCTAAGCCTAATCAACTAGTATTTGGCCCAAAGAAATTGCTTTTATTTGCTATTGAAATTATTGGAATTACAAGTTATCAACAACTTGTGTAATTACTTCAACACAGACACACACACACACACACACAGAGAAAACGAGAGAGATACACACAGTGCCAGGAGCTCAAATTGACCAAGGTGTTGAACTGGTCAAGTGAATTTTAATTTGGCTTTAACTGCTGCAGCAACAACACGTGCAACAACAGCAACAACAACAACAACACTTGCAGGTGTCACATTTTGGTTTGCAAAGTGTTGAAAACTGCAACCGGCCGGGCAAACTGGTCGAACGAACAGATAGTTGTTGCAACAGTTGTTGTTGCAGTTGTTGTTGCTGCAGTATTTTATTATAGATAATTGCCTTTTGCTGCTGTCACTTGATTGTTAAATGTTGACATTGTTGTTGTGGTACTTTTAGTCCGATAAGCCGGCACAAAGCCATGTTGCCACAACATGCCACACACGAAATTGGCCGGCGCCCAGATAGCTGCTGTTTATGGCCAACAGGCACAACGACATGGACAAGCACAAGCTTGTCAAATATTGCTACAATTAGGCAGTTAATAAATAAATGCAGAACAGGTTCAAAGCGATTAATGCCAGCAACATTTTGCCGGGCCACTTTCCAATTTTGGGCTACCGGCAGAGAGCGGCAGATCGTAAATCTGGTAGATCGTATGTCGTACATTTCATAGATCCTAGATCGTAGATGGCTGCTGCAGATGGACAGCTGCATGTTAACTGCAAATAAATTCAAATTCAATGAATGCAGTCTGCAGAGTGGACATCGTTCAGACATTGTTCATCATTCATCAAGCGACGAGCATCAGCAGCAACTGCAACACTCCCAGCAGCAGCAGCAGCAACAACAACTGCAACAGCAACAACATGTGTGTCTGTCTGTGTGTGTGTGGTGTTGGCACAGCAGGTGACATTTGCAGACCAGGAAAAGGAATCAAAATAAATTAACAAAATGCAAAGAGAGAAAAATGAAGCAAGCGGGTTACAGTGGGGAGTGTACTGCCAAGTACTACCCTATAAGTCCCAGTTAACCTCGAGAAAATAAAACTAGCATTCGCAGAAATTGCTTAAAAAAACGCTTAAATACTTCTGCTTAAACTGACTTATTTTATTAAATCATTAAATATAACTTTTAGAATTTATAACATATTTAAGTGACAATTTTGTATATAATAAAAATACTAATATTTTTTTAGTTAAACAATTTACAGTTATATTTTAAAATTCCACTACTCTTAGCTTTGCTTAAACAAACATTAACTATTTTTGTTTAAACCGGCTTCTTCTATGAAATTATTAAATATAATTTTCAGAATTTATGGCATACTTACTCATTAGTCATCAAAAAATCTACAAGTAGTATATTTTAATATTTTTCTTTCACCCATTTTTAAATTATATTAATATATTTTTTCAAGCTCGATTTTTAAAAACCCAAAATACCTTTAATACCGGCCCCACACATTTCCAGTGTATTAGCCACAGAAAGAGCTTAAAAAACTCTAAAAGATTTCTGCTTTAACTGGTTTATTTTTTTTAATTATTTAATATAATTTTCAAAATTTATGACATATTTTTGTGCGAATATTTACAGATTTTTAATTAAAAATGCTACAAGCATATTTTAAATTTCTTTAACGCATTTTTAAATAAAATAATTATAATTTTCAAGCTCGATTTTCAAAAGCCCAAAATAACTTTTATACCTGCCACACACGTTCCCAGGGTATCCCAGCAACAGACTAAGACTGAGCACACCCAGCGCCCAGATGAACATACGAACACACGAACGCAACACGACATCGAACAAGTTGTATAGTTAGTTGCGGGACTGTGTAGTTGGGGGAGGGGGGGATTGCGTTTGATATAGTACAAAACACTTTTTCATATCGAAACTTGTGATATGTTGTGATTAATGGCAAGCGACACAAACACTTAATTTGACGCCGTCGTTCGCTCTGGCGCAGGCGCCGCGAGGAAAACGGCAGCAAAAACCCCAACGTAAACCTGAGCACAGCGCACCGAAATGATCTTCGCATTGGCTGCGAGAAAGACGGGAGAAACACACACGTAAACAAATAAAAGCATAATCTCGAGCAAGATTAATTATTGTAATCACATCAACAGCAGAGGGCAGGCTGGACAGGAGACAGGGAGACAGAGACCAGCAGAAGAGCAGAAGACGAAAATGATCAATGATCATCACAAAACTCGGATCATTCGAAAATTTTCTGTTGATTTTTATAGTACGGTGGGGGGACTGAGGAATAAGACCTGGGTTCGGGTATGGGTTACACATTTCATTGGCTAATCAAGATGCTAATTTGAAGAAGATTAATTCGTATGCGACTTTGCGACTTGACTGCCAGCCTGACTGCCTGACTCTGCCTGCCTGGCACAGCCAAGGGGCAAATATGCCTTATACTATAGTCTCTCTCCCAGGCAACTCACTGCGATTATAATCTGATATTTCAAGTGAGAAAGACTGAGACGGAGACTCTGAATGCTTGTTATTAATACTAGGGGCCCACACTTGATGTCGTAGCTCTTCGTATTTCATTAAATACTTACGCAGATCTACACATTTCTGCGCAGCTCTCACCATGCCATAGAGACTCCTCCTGTTGTTGTTGTTGTTGTTGTTGTTGTTGCTGTTGTGGTTGCACAGTGACACGCAGATTAATTGAAATTTTATGAGTAGCGCAGACGTAAACAATCAGCGAGACCACCTTTTGCCAGCCCCTAAGGTCATAAGAGCCTGTCTTCGGTCTTCACTCTACACTCTACAGTCTTCAGTCGTCAGAGTCAGTCTCAGTTTCCGTCTGCAGTCTTCGGTCTATGCTCCTCCCTTGCCACAACAACAACTCTTCTGTGCTCTTACGTCGTCATCATGTCGCAAACTGATGCTGCAGCTTGAAATCGCTGTGACTGCGCGCGCTTCTAGCGTGGAATATGAAAAATCGCCTACAAACTCGTACAGTGGTCGTAAATTTGAATAAATCTGATGAACTGACGGTAGCTCGAACTGTCGCTGATCTTGTGAAGCTAAGGTATTCTCCATAAATATGTACGAGCTCGGGTTTCGAAAGGCTTTTTAAGGTTTTAATAAAAGTTGTGTATAATTTTTTTAAACAATTTTAATTATACCAATATTATTATATTCAAACTATCGATGAGCTAGTAGAAAAAATACATGTAGAATATATAGTGTATCGTATACTTAGCGGATTACTAGTAAATATTTACTATTTTCTAATTAAAGTATCTCAAGTAGTCGCCAAGCTTTTGCAGCTGATGTACTCCCCATAAATACTTATATACGAGCTTCTTTTTTGAAGGACTGCCAGAATGATGAAAAAAAATAATAAAAATTTAATTAAAGAATTTTCATTATTTAAATGAGATTGTTCAAGATTATTAAAAGTATTTATATAGTTTTTTAAGTATTTATAGCAGCAGTATTTTGACTTTTTTGATACTAAAGTTTTTAATATATTGACTATGAATTTTAAAAGGACCTAGTATTAAGTTTTCTTATTATAAATATATGTAATTAAAAAATGATTTATAACTAAGAGTATAGTAGCTTGGAAATTTAGCTTCAAAAATATTAATTGAAGATTTAAGCTATCTACCTTTCGCCTAAACATCTCCAACTTAATTTTAAATAAATTAAAATAATATTTTCATACTACCTCAAATACTTATATTACTTTTTAAGAAGGAATTCTGATTTTATTGAGAAAACTGAAATAAATTTGTTTCTACAATTTAAATAACCTGACAATCCATCTTTGACTGACGCTTCTCCCTATCCCGTTTCGCCAGACTATTCCGATATATCTGACTGCAATTAAGACTTAGATATCATATATATCAACTACAGCCACTGTGCCGACTAATTAATAGTCTGTGAAATTATTTGGCAATGCCAATGGAAAGTTGACCAAGCGCACGCAGTGAACTCCTGTGCTGCATCACCGCCAATGTCTTTCAGCAGTGTCCACCATCCGTACGTCCGTCTCTCCGTTGGTCTGTCTGTCTGGCGGTCATCAGGCGCTGGAGTTGGCATCGAGTCGGCACATCGTTTCGTCTTGCTGCAGAGCAGCCTCCGGCTAAACTCAGTTCAGAGACGAACCCCTGTCTCCTTTCCCGCCTCCCTCTCATACTCCTGCTCCTTTGCGCGGACCACCGAAAGCATCTAAGTGAAAAGTGTTAAAAAGTGCGACTTGATGCGCTCGTCTCGGACTCAGACTCCGACACCGACTCTGGTTCAGACTGAGCCTGAGCTATGGCAAATTTGAAGACAAATGAGGCGGCATCAACGGGCAACGGCATTTTTGACATTTGCAAAATTTGAAATGTCAGCCGAGGCGAGCACTACGCTTGACGAAGGTTCCACTCGCCAGGGTGGGCCACAAATGGCGACGGAGACGGAGATGGAGACGAAGACGTAGCTGGAGACAGACTCATAGCCGGACTCAGAGTACAAGCAAGTGTTACGGTTAGGCGGATAAGTTGCGGGCATTTAATTTAAAACTCAGGTGAAAGGTTATTAATTTGCAAATGAAACTGGGTCGTTATTGTTGTTGTTGTTGTTGTTGCTGTTAATATCTGCTTGCTGTTGTGGCTCTTTGGCATGGCTCATTTGGTTTAATGCTGCTGTGAGAAGGGGCCGAAACGATGACAAATGAATTGACACTGACTGACGGTGAAATGAAAGCGCATCACGCCAAGACAAACTTCAAGTGGGCAGATCTGGTGCGATATAGTATGTATGACTGTCTGATAAGCAGGGAGTTGCACGTTGCAACACCCACAAAAGTGAGAAGGTGTTAAGGAGAAAGCAGCTGTAAGTGATCTTCGAGACGTTGAAGAAATTAGTGTATAAAATAAAAATATTAACTGTAAAGTATAATAATATAAAATATAGGGTAGACTGAAATATTTGCATATATGTATATACAATATAAGGAAGACTAAAATATATAAATATATAAAGTATACTAATATAAAAAATATATAAATAATAATTTAAAAATGTGAAAAATATATATATATTTAAATATATGTAAAATACAAAGTAAACTAAAATATATAAATATATGAAGTATACCGAGATGCACTAAAATTGTAATTTCCGATATGATTTTGACTTTGGGCTGATTATATACATTTTTCAAAAAATATTTAAGTACAGAAGAAATCGCTCGATTAGACAATCCGTAAAAATCTGACACCCCATAGCTATTTATGTACTTAGTATATATTCTCGAACAACTTGGACTCTTCTGACTTGCTTAGAGCACCGCGTTGCCATCGCGACGATTCGCCATTGTCAACTGAAATCGTTGGCCATTTGCGTTGTAACTTATGGCCGACATCAGTGGCACAATTAAAATCATTTAGAGGCCAATTAAATTTCGTTAGCAGCATTAAAAACGGCAAAACGGGCAACGAGCAACGGGCATACCAAAATGATAGCCGGGTCACATGAGAACAATTGCGTAATCGGATAAAAAGGGGAAGAGGCAGGGAATGGAGGAGGAGGAGGAGGCATGCAGAGGCTGTGCGGCATGGGAAGTATGTGCGTTGCACATGCAGGCGATAATTAAAATCACGAAAATGCCTGTTGATGTTGCGCCAGTTGTCCAGCTTCAGCTTTAGCTCCAGCTCCATTTCCAACTGCCTCTACCAATCCCAACTCCAGCTCCAGCTACAGCTCCGACTCCCATGCTGTTGCCTGTGCGTGCTCTACTGTGATTTGGCTTAAATTGTGCAGAATGTCTCTCTGTTGTGTGTGTGTGTGTGTGATTCTGCGTGTGGCAGCTGGTAACCCCATTAGAGTCGAACTGTGCATGGGAATTTCAATTAGAGGCGTCGCAGGCTTCTGCGCCTAGAGAGAAATTTTCCCATCGCTTGACCAATTACGGCTACTTGCTGACTTTGCCAGGCAGTTGTTGATTCCATCTGCTTGCCAAAAAAAAAAAAAAAATAGCAGAAAAAAAACCAACACACATCGGCATTCGTATGCCACGTACGTGTTGCACTAAGACCAAGTTCGAGGGAGGAGTGCAGGGGAGGCTGGAAGTCAAGCTCATCATGAAGTTTGCTTCGTTCATTCAATTTTCTACAAATTTGCTACTCTTTCTCCCAACTGCAACTTTCACAGCTTCTGCAGTAGACAACACTCGGCTTAGTAAAGCCTTAGCCTGGCCGATTATTATTTTCTTTTTTTTTTGTTTTTGTATTTTAGCCAGCCAGCGATTATTGGGAAGCTGCATTTTTTACGCCTCCAAATCGAATAATTTGCGCATAAGTTATGGTCACAGTTACTTTACGTATTTTCTACGTACTATCGTGCGTGATGAATTTCCCTCGCTTACCGTTACCCAACTGGGCAAACTGGGCAAGCGAGTGGGCTGCTGGCCAACTGAGCAACTGGCCACGGCTCGTTGGGCTACCAACTAAGCGCTTGGGCCGAGTCCCAGTCGCAGCTCAGGGCTAAGGCCAAAGCGGTTGCCCTGTGCCAGAGCCTCGCAGGTCGGCAGTGCCGCGGACTTGGGCTCGAGCTACTCTACCCTCGGTTAGCTAAGCAAATTTCACACTTCAAGCAAAAGCTGGCAAAAGCAAAAGCCAATAGGAAAAAGTAGTCGCAGTGCCTGCAACTATTCGCAGCACGATCAGCGGGTTTCGTTGTCTGACATGCATTTTTCACAAGGAATAGTAAAATCTACATATGTTGGAAAACTGGGAAATATTATAAATAGTTATAAAAGTTATAAGCTATATAAATTTTTTTTCAGCTGAGAAAAAAAGTTGACAAAATTTATAAAAATAATTTTTTTAAGATTTATTGTTGCCAAATTTATCAGGCATTATTTTAATGGGAATGAAAAAATTATTACTGGAAAATTTGGTACCATGTTTTAACTTTTGTAAAAGGGAGAGGGAGAAAAAAATATTTTAAAATATTCTTATCTTTTTTAATGCTGACAACTTTTAGCAATGAATTTAAAGCACTTGATGTAGAGCTTTGAGTAAATATAAATTTAATTAAATTTTTTTTTTAAATTATTTTAATATAAAAAATGTCATCATTTTAATTATTAATAATTATTAAATATTAAATATAAAATATTTAATAATTATTAATAATTGAAATGATTGCAATTACTTGTACTCAAGCCAAGTTTTAAATTAATTTAACAATAATTTTATTATTTAAGAAATAATTGGAATAATTCAAAAAAAATTTATAAAGACCAGTCAAATAACTTAAGCAATAAAACTTGTAAAAAATCAGCTAACAAATTTTATAATATGGAAATGTTCAAAGCTAATACAAAATATTTGGCATAATTTTCGAACTGTAACTGATATAATTTTATTATTATATTATATATTATTATATATATAGAACTGCTCTTCAGTTTGCCTTTCTTCAGTCCGCTCGTGCGCTCTCTTCTACGCGATACTCTTTCCTTACTGGGGCATTACAATCGCTAAACATTCAACGCCAGCAGAGAGTCCACCTCATCGACGTCGACGTCGTCGTCGTCGTCACCGTCGTCATCGTCGTCGCCGTTGCCGTCGTCTTTCATTTCCTTTGATCTTGAAGCGCCGATCAAATCGATCAAATGTAATTTTCGCAGCACGAACGTGCGGCATGAAGCAAAAAGCAGCGCCAAGTGCTGTGCCCTGTTTGTGCTTGTTGTTGTTATTGTTGTGGCTGTGGCAGCAAAGTACATTTACACCAATTGCACTGATCGATCTGGGTGTAAGTTATATGCCACAGCAGCAGCAGCAGCAGCAGCGTCGGCGGCAGCAGCAGCAGCGCAGTCTCAGCGCCTTGAGACCGTGCCAAATTCTTAATAGTTGCGAGCTTACTATGAGAGCAGACACAGCCAGGCACACACAGTCACACACACACACTATACTCTACTCCACAGACTATACCCTGCACCACGCAGAGTTCGCATTCAGCGAGTGTAAACAACGCGCAGAAACTGAGGAGCGCTGCAGCGGCAGCAACCACTGGCAACCATCGCACCACGACGATGATAAAAGCGTTTTGTGGTTTAGACTCTCCGGCGGTTTCGCCATAATTAAGGACTTTGGTGTAATTTGTACACCTATTTAGGATCGCGTTGATTACAGGCCGGCGTTTTATTGCTTTTGACACCTAAAGGGAACCGGCCAAAAAGCCCAACCGGCCCGACCGGACTGGACCTTCGGACCCAACGCAGCATTTGGCAGGCCAGCAGAAAGAGACAGCGAGCGAGTGAGAGAGAGAGAGAGAGAGAGGCAGAGGTTAAAGGCATAAAGAAGTGAGCTGATCGAGCTGCTGCTCCGAGTGAGCGAGTGAGCCGGCGAAACTGCGATCGAGCGCACCACACTCGTGGCTCGATCTCAATCTTGATCCGGCGTTGAAGATTGCGCGACTTGCCACAGTTGAAGTGGATTTATTGGCTGACGTGAGTATTTAGTGTTGACGGCATAGAACAAAAGAATTCACAGCGTCAGCAGCAGCAGCAGCCGCCGCGGCGATCGCCCGCGCCTCGGGCTGCAGCTACAGCCTCAGCCTCAGCTCGGACTTTGCACAATCCGCAGCCGCGCACATCTGGTCAGGCCAACTATCCAAACTATTTTCCCTCTCTCTCTCGCTCTCTCTCTTTCTCTGTGCACATCCGTGTGATTCCAGCTGCACGAAAAGCTCTGCTGCTGATCGCGCCTTCTGCCTTGCCAGATTCTTTTCTGTCTGAGAGACCGACAAAGCCACGAGGGCGCCAACTAATAGGCGGAAGGCATAAAACTGAGCTCATGTTGGGCGATATATCGTACATATGATTGCACCGAAAGTATTTGAAGCTATTTGCTGTATTTTTTGTTAGGTACAAATAATAAATTAGTAATTAATTATATATAAAATTGCAATATATTTTTAAATAAAAGATTAATTAATTAAAAAAAAGTTATATATATTAGAAAATATATACTTACAGAAAAGATCACTATATTTATAAAAAGCAAATTAAAATTTTTATGAGAAATTAAAGAAAATTTTAAAATATTATATTAATATTTTATTATATGCAATTTAAAGCATTTTATAAACAAAGCCTCGAGAAAACAGTTTTGAGCTTAATTTCTTAACGATAACCCGTACACTTTTCGAAATAATTGCATAAATTAAATTAAATCAAACTTTTTTTATTAATATTTTATGAAATATGTAAAATGTTTATTCCAGACAACATAGAAAGGTTTATTAAATAATTAAATATTAAATCGAATTTAAAAAAAAAACATTTATGGAATGAAATTTTATATTTTTTTTTAAATTATACAAAAATATTTAAAATTGTCTTAAATTAAATTTATGCGGAAATTATGAGCAAAGTTTTAGTGGATTCTCAGATCAATTCTGTATATATATTAAATTTTATTACGAATAAAATATAAATTATATATTTTTAACTATAAAAATATATTAAATAGTGTTGTAAATAAAATGTATACGGAAATAATAAGAAGATTTGTAAAGGATACTAAAATAATTTCTGTGTTTTAAAAAAAAAATGTTACTTTTCAGCACCAAGCGAAATCTGAGTCATTATAGCCGTTCTAACTGAACTCAGTAAAGCCAAAATTACTCAAATTATTACTCTGCAGTTATGGCAAGATAATAAACTTGACGTTCGAAATAAATCCAAAATTGAAATCCACAACAAAATCGTGCGAGAACGCGCGAGGTCAGAGAGATATGGCAAATGCTTGTCATTAACACGGCGCAGTCGAAAGGCATTAAATAAACGCCATAATTCATTAGCGCACAGATACAGCCGGAAGAGGGGGCGAGGTAGGTTAGACCAGTACGACAATGGCAAATAATAGATTGTCTAGACTCGACAAATGGCATAAAATTATATCGTAAATAAGTTGTCAGCAGTTTGCCAAAATCCAATGCGATTGGCAGCGCGCCTTAATCGCCCGCAATTAGTTGCTCGTGGGCAATTCGGCCACAAATTCGCATGCAAATTATTCAAATATATAATGAATATATATATGTATATATCGCAGTGGCTGTCGATGCTTATCGGCGTGAAAAACAATCGACTGGCAGGGAGCAGCGAGTCAGACGCCATTGAAAGCTTTGTGTCAACGCGCGTTGGGGGCGTTGATTCTGCGAATTCGAGTGCAAAACTTGCTGCAGCCGCACACTCACACACACACACACACACCTACACTACGCTGGCAAGCCTCACTTCCAGCGAACTGCACGACTCCACACGGCACAAGCTCGCAGCGGGTGGGCGTCGATTTTGACTTGGCTTTAAAAAATTGCGGATATGTCACACGATTTTATGGCTATATAAGCAGCTTCTCTCTTTCTCAGTTGCCCCCGAGCAACTGCTAAATCATTCATTCCACTGCATAAAAATGTTGCAAATCGCAACAGGATTTATCCTGTCCCTGTGCCTCTCCCTCTCCCACAACTCCCTCGGGCAGTCCACTTAGCCACACAGTTCCAGCTGCTGCTCACTTACGACAATTTCACACCTCGGGGAGTCCGCCCGCTGCGGCCACTAATCTCAATCGACTGCAAGTATAAGTAGTACGAGTTTGAACTAGTATTCGTAACACTCATACATGACAGCCTTTGGGGGGCATTAAACATGACGTCTGCGGGTTGTGTCTGTGCCTATGCCTGTGCCTGTGCCCTGGTCTCTGGTCTCTGGGCCTGCTCTTTAGCTGCAACTCTAATGGGACCACCTAGGCTCGTCGGGGCCAGTCGAGCCCGTCGCCCTGTCAGTTACTTAGTAACTCGCTCAGTTAGCTGCGAGTAGTCTAGATTAACGCGTTTATTAGCCAAATGCACAGATCGCATGACGAGTGCACATAGCCTAAGCTGACAATAAGACTGACTGCCAGAGAGACCATTAAAGAGCACTGCAAGTCGGCGTACTTTGCGTAAGTGTTGCGGCTCGTTCGACTACATGATTACAGATAGTGATGGAGAGAAATTACAAAAAAATATGGATATAGCAGTAGGGTTGCCAGTCGCTCGATTTGCATTAAGCTTGTAGTCCACTTTATCTACTTAAAACTTATCAAGATTATATAGATATGGCAACTAAAAATTATATAAATACGATATAAGATTTTGATTTAGTGAAAATACTATCAATGGGAGAAGGGAGCTGGAGAGAGAAAGTCAGTATGAAATATATATTATGAACAAGGTAAACAATTGTCTTTGTTATATTAACATATTTGATATATATATCGGATTGAGCTACTATATTTTTTAACTTAAAGATTAGCACGTCTTAGCGTTCTTAGATTCGACTTTAAATAGTCCAGGCTAAGTGACAATAATGTAATAATAATAGAAGTGGGGGAAAAAAAATATAGATATTTCAAATATTTTTCAGATTTTAGTCTATGCATTTTTCTAAAATTTTTACAAAATAAACCGAGTCTAAGCTTTTTTAGATTCGACTTCAAAAAGTCTAAACTGAGGAGCAAAAACATTAAAAATGATATAATCAGGCAAATGGATTATACATCAATTATATATTGAAAGAACAGAAAATTTAAGATTAAAAAATTATAAATTATGAATTTTCCAACTTAAAATTAAACAAGTCCACGCGTCTTTAGTTTCTTTTTTAAAAAATTCAGGCTGAGTGACAATATTATTAGGGGAAAAAAATGCGAAAGAAATGAGAATATGGATTAGCAAACAACTTATAAATAATAAAATAAATATGCACTGTAGATAAAAAAGAATTAGTACCATATTGGTAGAGCTGTCAACGCTTCGACTTGATTTAAGTTTATAATATATTCTTATAATATACAGTAATTTTGACAAAGAAGAAGAGCTCTAGAGTGACAGTGAGATAAAGAAACTAATATTAAAAAACTAACCGCAGCGCGTGCTGAGTAACAACATTGTTGAGGAAGGAAGCAAGGCAGAATGAGAAGGCTCTCGAGAGCTGCCGAGTGAGAGGATGATCGAGAGACAGAAGCTCTCAATCGCCTCTCAATGCGTCCGTTCGCTCGATGAGTGCTCGCTGTCAGCCTCGAGTCTTTGGGCTTCCTCAAGCTACACGCAACGGAATGGGGCAACTCAATGAAGAAATCCATATGGAATATTGTTGGATGTGGCATTCTTATAAAACTCATTTGCAGTTAGTCCTTCCAATATTCGCCTGCATTGGAATGTATTTACACATTTCAGTCGGCGAATCGTGCGTTTCTGGGCCTCGACGTGTAAAACAGAGTTATCAAAATTGTTGACCGCAAATCGAGCGCCAACTACAGGGCATAATTTAAATTTACAAATGAAGTTTTATGCAGTCTCGCTCTCTCTCTCTCACTCTCTCGGTCTGTCTCTCTCTCTCTCTCGCTCAGGTGCCTGCAACACTTCAATCAAAACACAATTTGCCGAGCCGAGAGGAAACCTCGTCGTACACACGCTTGGCGGCAACTCGCAAAGGCAATCGCAACAACTTCCTCATACCTGCCAGCTCCACTTACCCCTCTCTCTTTCCACCTGCCTCCTCCTCTCCCTCTCTCACCCTCTCGCCTCTCAGCTGGGCCATATTCAGGGCCATCTTCACGTCGGCAACGGCATCCTTTGAGCCTTTTGCCAAATTACCGCGCATTTAATTTTAACTTTGATGTTGCATGCGGCAAACACTTTGCCCACGTACATATGTGTACCAGTGTGTGTGTGTGTGTGTGTGCGTGTGTGTGTGGCACACAAATCCAGAGCATGAAATGGCGTTAACTGGCAACGGGAGGCAGCTGGAAAACAGTCTCCCATGCAGCAAAACCGATTTGCATGTAAATTTCGCGCATAATTAGCGAACATATGGATCGGGCGGGTAGGGTGTACATCATAGGGAAATATGGTAAGTTAAGCACGAAACACAAAATAAAATCAAAATAATAAAAATAATAAAGATGAAATGAATGGACAAAGTTAAAAATAATAAATAAATAAATAATAATAATAAATAATAAAAGTATATGTACTAAAAATATTATTTTAAAATAAAATATATCAAAAATATAACATTATAGAAAAATAAAAATATTAATAATAATGTGTAAACTCGGATATAATAGTTTTTTAAATAAATATAAAATAATAGAACAATAGAATATCAAAAATAAATATATATAATAGTTTTTAAAATAAATAAAAATAATAAAAACGAAAAAGAAAAATTAAGAAATATTTATAAATATAAAAAATTAAAATAAATACAAAATACAAATAGAATTCTTCAATGATGCAAAATCAGCCAAGAGCAAACGCCGCTCAGAGGTAGAGAGAGAGAGTAATAGTGGAGAAGAGCGGTGTAGCAGCAGCTGTCTGGCTTAGGCCTGGCCAGCGCGGAGATAACAAAGTTCAACTGTGTAGGCCCGAGAAAAAAACTTTATAGACATTTTGATTGGTGTTTGCAGCGCACCAAAACGCAAATGCTCGAAAACAACAAAAACGAAAATGCCAGCGGCCAAAATTACATTTGCGCTCGTCAATTTGGCTGGAAAGTCGTCATCAATGTGGCTGTAAATCTGGCTAACTGTCTGTGCCGGTGCGTGTGTGTGTGTTGGTGTGTTGTTTCTGTCTGTTGTTGGCAACGTTGTGGTTGCCATTGTTGTTGCTGTTGCTGTAGCTGCTTTGCCGTTGACAACATGTTGTTGGCGCATTTCGAGCGGCATTATGATAATTTTATGGCAAATCATTTTGTTTACAACGCCTTTTGCCTTGCCGCGCCGCGCCTCGCCTCGCCTCGTGCTCAGGTGGGCCATATGTGGGCCTGTGTGGGCGTGTGGGCGTATGGGCGTGTCACACACAAAGTTTACACAAAATGCTGTGAATGATTATCGATTTTACATGGCAAATTGCAGTGGAGGCTCCAACACGATTTATACGATATTTACAATATTTGTTAATAGAGACACGAAGCGGCTAAACTGCAGACAATAGCCGAGAGCTGCAGCAGCAAATGGTGGATGCGTCTGACGTTTTATCTACATTTTCATAAGCGATTTATTTGCATATCTACGTAATGATAGACTATGAGGGAAAATACTGCAAAGAACTTCCTCAGAAAATTTAACTGTTAAAAATTTTAATATATTTTATTAACTATAAAATGAACTTGAAAATAATACATTCTTTTTTTACTACATATTACCTAAAAGTATATTAATTTTTTCAAATTAAACTGGTTTATATTATTTATTCAGCAGCCAAGTAATACTTTAAATACAACGTTATTTGAAAATATAATAACAATTTTTAAATTTTAGTTGATTTATCAAAATTATTCAGCAGCCAAAATATACGAACGAAGATCACAAGCAGAAAATCGAACTTGTTGAATAAAGTATAGACATCATTTTAGTCGAAACAGAATTTTGAACAAAAATATTGACTGAAAATCTAATAAATAAAATTCATAAGCCATTATAAATATTAAAAAACTCGTCAAAAAATAAATAAAATTAAACAAATAAAATCTCAATTATAAAAGAGTTTTCTGTTAGCAAATCTGCAAATTTCAAATGCCGTCGGTGCATGCAAGACGCAAAGATTCGTCCAGCTAAAGCTCAGTCTCAAGATCCTCGCTCGAAACCGGCCCCCAGAGTCGCCACACAAAGTAGGCTGTGCCATAAAAGATTCACTCAAAATGTGTACACATAGTCGGCGGATCGGGTCTGGTCTGGTTCGCTGTGGGTCCCACAAGGTGAAGCAGCAGCAGGAGGAAAGAGGGGCCGCCACATGGACTGGTCCAACACTTTAGTTTTTGGAACGAGCGCTAAAGAGCTGCTGATGCCGCGGCCCAACTGAAGAGCCTCGACTGCAAACCAAAACCAGTTTGGCTTAAGCAGCAAACGAGTTAACACAGCAAACCGAAACAACGACAACATTTGGCCAGTCGAACGAATCAGTGCCAATGAGCAAAAGGCTGGCACTAACTAACTGAAGAGCCGCCGAGCTGATCGCGCCAAGCAACGCCTCCATATGGGGGCCAACGAGAAAATGGCTGCGATGTGTGGGCCTAACTTCGACTCGATCTCAATTAGTCCGGGAGACTAGTGTGTATGTCCCGTTTGGAGATAAAGAAAATTCGTATCGATTTTCATGTAGTTCACTACTCGCTGCAACTGAAGCGCAACCGTTTTTCCATTTTCCCGTGCAGTGCAATTAATTTTACTTAAGTTTCTTTAGGAAAATGCTGCGTGTGGTTTTTCACACATTTTCCACATTTTTTTTTTGTCTTTCTTCACGCCCTGCACTTGCGCGTAACGAGGGCGTGACCGCTGCTGTCATTCTTCTACAACAATTTCGTATGCTTCTCCAGCGTCTGAGCTGATCCCAAAAGTGGAAATGGAAAATAGAAAATTGAAAATGGAAATGCAAAGAAAGTTCCTTCTTCTTTAGCAATTAAGCACGCTTTATGCTCAATTTTTTCCAACACTCCACTGTAAACTGATGCCACATGTGTCTCATGTAGCTGTATCTGCGGCTCAGGCGAATGTATCTGTAGCCTGCCTGAGCGTAAGATCAATTTTTGCTCGCCTTTCAGTTCGGAATCGCGTTGGAAGACAGCATTGTGCAGCGTGTCTTTCCACTGTTTCTCCTCTTTTTAATCCCTTTAACAAATATGAAATTATATGAGTTGAACTGTTTCCATTCGAGCTCAGTTTTTCACGGATTTCATAGCTACAAATTAGCTGAAACTTCGAAGGGTTCAAGGCTAATTATCATTTATCGGTAAAAAAAAAATAACAAAAACAGAATAAATTTATAACTATTTAAAGATAAAAACAAATAATAACTAAAAAAGCAAAAAAAAATATTAATTTTTTATAGATTTTCTTTGGTCTCGCGTCTTGTCCACATTTTATATCTTTTAATTAACATTTTGAACAGAAATTTGAATTGTTAAAAATGTAAGAATTTATTTTCCTTTATTTAATTTTAGGAACTTTATTTTAATTTTTTAATTTTTAGACTTGTTTTGTTATATTTTAAGAACTATATTTAAATATTTCTTTTTCTTTATTACATTTTAAAAATTTAATTAATTACCAAGCATTGTATTTTTATTAAATTTTTATATAAAATTTGTATATTAAATTTAATATAGTATTATTTTCAAATCAAATTTCAATTGTTCATTAAAACTTTACTATTAAAACTTTAAATGCTTATAAGACTTTTAAAATTTTCCTTAAATTAAAATTGATTTCAATAGAATTTTTGAAATAGTTTCTTTACTCACATCTTATTAAACTAAACACAGATTACACTCTTTTTTCCGTATCTGAGTCAAAAATAAAGATCATCATAAGTTTTCAATCACTTTCAACAGACAAGACAAATGATAAGCATAAACTGAAGTCATCATTAGCTTTTCACTACTGCGACTGCTGCCATCTTTCTGCAATTTAAGACTCCCAAAAAGTATTATCGGTGCGCGTATGGAGGAAGCCGCAATCTGCAGCACAACTCAATCTGTGTGGGTGTGCGGGGCAGTAGGTGTGGCAAGATGGGCTAACGTGGCGCCGGCAATTTGCATACCAATTGCAGCGCCATACGTCAAAAAATGTGAAGTTTAATATAGAAAATGCTCGCAGGGATCAGGGAATCTGGGGATCAGGATGGGCCTGCCTGCGGGCTGCATGACTGTGCCCATGCTGCGCTGCTGTATGTATATGTATGCACACATACGAGTACATTGACTGACAAGGACAAGTCGTGTGCGACAGTTGACAGCTGCTGCCTGCCACCGTTTGATGGGCCACAGAGTTGGGCCACGGGTTGGCTACGGGCTGACTATGGGCCCTGGTTGCCTGTGGGGCAGACTGACTGGCACCACGGGGTGCCCCCACACACACATACACGGTAGCCAATGGGTGGTGGCGTTGCTGGTAGCCTCTGGATGTGGTGCCTGCCTGCTGCAACTGGACAGACGACAGTAAATGTTGCAGCTGCAATTGATGAATTTATGCGCTCGCCTCACGTTGAGAAATGCGTTTTTCATAACTAATTGAAACAACGGGCGCACACAACAAGAAGCTGCGGCCACCAAGCCAAGAATATGCAATATATTTTTCAATAAATATTTATATTCATATTTATTTGCATTTGCAATGGGGAAATCTCTGTAACTGTACGACATTCTTATCGGCAATTAATCGTGTTAATCAAATGCCTTGTCAGCATCATTTACGCAGTTCGAAAGACTCAAAACGGGCTTACGAAATGCGTTACAACAACACTAACACACGACGAGTTGTTACTCAGCGCATACCCTGTACAATTTTTAATTATTGAGCTAGCGAGACTGAAGAAGTTTTTAGGTTTAGAAGGATTTCTTGGATAAAAAACTAAGCATATTCAAGTTTCTCTAAACTAAACTATTCCTAAAATAAAAAAGAATTGAATTACATATTTTTTTTTTAAGTTACACATATATTTTATATTTAGTTTATCAATTGATACATGGAAAAAAAGCTGAGATTTTCTCGCCTATAGCCTTTAAATCTCTCTTCAATCTCGGAAAGTTTATAGAAAAATTTAGATAAATTAAATAGTTCAATTCTTAAGCCTCTAAGCTATTAAAATCAATCATAACTCAGAAAATGGAGCAGTTGCAGTTAAAAAATTTTATATATGCCATGCCGTATAATTTATAAACCAAAATAAATTATTGGACTAAGTGCAGATACTTATAGAACCAAGAAAAAAACAAAACAAATTAGATATCATACAGCAAATAGTAGCAAACTTAATCTCATAATAACCAACTTTATTACAGGGCATCTGGTCGTCTCTCACTCTGCCGCAACCCGTCCTGTCGCTCAGCATAGTTACTTGACACGAGAGTGAAAAGCTTTTTTTTATTACAAAGATTTTACAAGCCAATCAATCAATGACAGAGCCCCAGGGTAATTTTCATTAGAAATGCATTGCATTTTCATAATACAAATTGTTGAAAATTAAGCGCACGAGTCACCAGAAACAACTGCAACAACAACAACAACAATAATAGCGTGAAAACAAGTTGAGAGAGACAGGGAGAGAGGGGGCATTGGCACTGCCATATAGGAGCAGGGTATCGAATCTTGGGGTCAGCGCGACTCGTGACTCGAATGGGGCAATAATAGACACAATCGTAAGTGCAACATGGCAACAACAAAAGCGCATTAAAAAGGTTTTTCATGCTCGTGCCACATTGAAGAAAGCTGCTGCAATTGCAACGCTTGCCGCTTATCTCGCCGTGGCATCTCAAGTTGTCATGTCAACGCTTCTGATTCTAGAAATTTTGGGCACATTCCACACACACACGCACACACAGTCACACACACTCAGACATGTGTGGCTAAAGTTGATTTGTGTTTGCGTGCGCGACACGAGGCAACTTCAAGTTGAGCTGCAACCACAGATTGATGCCCGCCTCACAGTTGGATACTCTGGCTTCAAGTTGTAGCTGCTGCTGCTGTTTCTCTGTCCAGCCCGACAGTCTGTCTGTCTGTCAGTCTGTCCGACTGTCTGTCTGCGTCTGAGTGATTGTCTGAGCTGCCTGTAGCAGCCGCATCAATGTCAGCATCAGTCGCCCAATATCATCAACAACGTCGCGTTCCGTCAGCTTGATTAATTTGCTGGTCTTGTGGCCTGTAACTTGCAACCGGCTAAAAGGGGCCAACAACAACAGCAGCTCAGACAGACGGACATACAGACAGATAGACAGTCGGACAACTCTTCGTATTGGCATTTATTAAAAGCGGATTTAGTTAATGAGTTATTTTTTTTCTTTCTTTTTTTTTTTTGGTGGCACAGTTCGCGGTGGCCGACCATTAATTATACTACTAGTATACATGAAATTCGCAAATACCAACAAAATACGAAATACCAAACGCAAAATACTTAATTCAGTGCGGGCAGCCTGTCAAGGTTTACCTTGTTAATATGCAATGATTTAAAGTGTCATTTGTTATTGTTTCTGTTTGTTTTGCTTCTTCATTTTTTCCCTGCTCAAACCTTTCGTAATCCCCTTTAAACAAAGCAGGGTTCAGAGCTGCACAGATCGCAAAATATTGCAGTTATTTGGAGATTGGAAATAAATAAAAGTGTTAGTTTATTTTTTATATTTTGTAGTCAAAGGAATTATTTTTAAAATATATCTTCAGTCGTAAGCTTGCAATATTTTCTAGAAAACTATAAGTGGAATTATAATCTAAGATACTATTTTAATGAATACAGTTTTCTTTAAATATATTAATTTATAAATATTTCTTGTTACTATAATTTAAAAAAAAAAATAGTAGAGCTTGGAAACTTTTCAAAAATTCTAGTATTATTCCTACAATATTTGGTAAAATATATTTAAATTAAGATGCGATAAATGCAAATAATATTATTAATAAATTAATTACTAATAATATAAATAAAATTTGAAAAAACAAAATAAAATTTGTTTAAATAAACAGACATTCTGGGAAATTGTTTAAAAATAATAACTAAACTTTTTTAAATATACAGAAAAATTTAAAAATACTTTAAATACGTCCATGGTGATTTACAGAAAATTGAAACTGATCTGAGAATGATCAGCTAGAATCAGGAAACTGTAGGTTACTCTAGCTATAGTCAAATCTTCTCACTCAGTCGTTATTTTGAAGAGTCTGTTTTTAGGTTTATTTAGAAATATACTTTTCAAAATTCTGACTTAACATATCAATACTTGTCTCTTTGCAGAATTTTGTTTTGTTTTCTTTATATATTTTGCAAAATAAATGAACGGCACATGACGCAGCGAAATCGCGGTCAATTTGTCGAAAGACGCGACGCACTGCAACGACAAAACCAAACAAAAACCTCGCAAATTTCGTTTATTAAAAGGGACAAAAACAAGCTGCCAAAATAATATTTAAAATTAATGCGTTCTGCTGGAGGCAGAAAGAGAGTTGGAGAGCGGCAGAGAGCAGCGAAAGGGCAATGCGAGTGAACTGAAGCGGATGCTGCACCCACATGCCGCACAGCGAACTTCACACCTGTTTGCTGCGTGCCTCTTGGCCAGCGGCAAAAGGGGCAAAATAATGTCAACATGTGGTCCTTCTCGGTTGCCTGCTGTGCGCCGCTGGATGGATGGCAGCATTCGGCTCGAGTTGGCAGGACAAGATGTGGCTGGGATTCTCCTCGATGCCGATCGAGAAATCGCTTTGTGTGCAAACAAAACGACGCCGCTTTGTCTCCTCTTGTCTGGCCTGACAGGCCGCAAGGCAAACAGCAAACAACACACACACACACACACACACACACACACACACACACACACACGCACACACTGCTTCACACAACAAAAGTGGCAATCTTTATGCGCTGCAAATATGCATAAATATGCCCGAGCCATAAGCATGTCGGGTTTATAGCCCGAGGGCATATCCCATTTCCCACACATCCTTTAAGGATATTTACTTATGGCTTTTGGCTTATTAATGACTTTGTTTCCCCTGCTGCCTGACTGGGACTTCTTCTTCGGCTCGTTGCTCCGCAGCATCTTTGCCTTGTTATTTAGCGCTCTCCTGTGTCGACTCTACAGGCTTTTGTAGTCCTAGCCGCTAAATTAGCAGAAATAACGGTTGCCTCTAAGCCGTTTGCTAACGGTACCCAATGGCTACCGTGCACGCTCGACTCTCAAGTTGCAGTTTTTATTGTCTTCTGCGGTTTTACTTGAAGTTTCCGCTCAGATTGGCAGCGAGACTCGCAGACTGGGAACTGCGTCCCTGGGGTCGCATCAGCTGAATCAAATTAGCAAGTATTTGAGCGGCTGCACAGTCTAGTAAATAAATAGAAAGAGAGAGAGAGAGGGAGAGGGAGCAGCAGAGGCTGGAAGTATGCGCCATAAATTGTAGGCATAATATGGCAGTTGCATTGGGAGAATGCGTTAAATATACCATAATTCGATTTTGTACGAAAAAATAGATCGATTGTCGAAAAGTGTACTATAAGATTCGTAGAGTCTATCGCTCAATCTGCTCTATTTTTTAAATCTTGCGCTTTGCTTACCTTACTAGAATTTTTTCCCCTTAAAACTCTCCTTATATTTTCTTCCCTTTCACTTTCCCGTGCCTTCGTTTCCTTTCCTGTTTTATTTACCTAAATTAATGTTTTAATTAATTAATTAAATTAATTTTTTTCTCTGTTTTAATAACATTATCTATTTCTAATACACTTTGCCGCTTCCTCATCTGTCTCTATATCTCTTTTATTATTATTTATTTTAGTATTTCTTCTGCTCTCTCTCTCTCTTTCTCTTTGTCTGCGTTTTAGCCTCTTTCGCACAATATATTTTATTCAATTGTTATTTTATTCTTTACCCTAATAATAATCTCTTATTCTTATACACTTTTTCTTTGTCTATGGCTTTCTCTTTTTATCTCTGTCTCTTGCTTTCTCTATTATTATTCAATTTAAGTCTTCCTCTATCCATATTACTCTTTTTTGCTGTAATCATTTTATTGAATTTTATTTCTATTTTTTATTTTATTTATTCTTTATATATTCTTTATATTCGTATACCCTTTTTCTATCTTCAGCGTTTCCCATCTTTGTCTCTCTCTCACTTTAATTCTAAACTCATTTTTTCACTATTTATCTTAGGCTTTCTTCCATTATTTTAATCTCTATTTTTTCAAGCCTTCAACTCTTTCTTATTTTACAGCTGTCGGTAGGATTTCAAATTTCTGCACTTGATTCATAACATCAAAATTTGCTCCGTCTATATATACTCCCCATGCACCATCTACAAACACATAAAGTTGCCCCCTCGAGCGTTATAAACTTGTAATTTGCTTTAACCAACAAAATGTTTACCCAAAATAATTGCTGCTATACCCACGACGCATAATCTCCATATTATTATAATATATGTATGTAAGTGCTGCGCTGCTGGGGTAAAAACAATTTGAGCACAATTTGGCTACTTCTTGTGCTGCTGCCCTTATCACGCTTATCACTTACAATTTATCTCGGCGCGCCGGTGTTAAATTCGGGTGTTGACCACATGAGCGCGTACATGGCAATCAACGCCAAATTATGAGTAAAAGAGAGAGGGAACGAGAGAAAGAGAGGATCAGCAAAGCCATGCCCACCAGGCACTTTACTCTTCAGAGTTGCTTCCTTCCTTCCGCAGCTGCTGCAGGTTCCCCAATTATTTCAGGTAGTAGCGTCGTCCGATCTATGCTATAATTTTCGGTTAAGCCGCTACACAGGTGTGTGTGTGTGAGAGAGAGAGAGGGTGAGTGAGAGTGGGACAACACCTTGCGTAGCTTACTACAGTAAATATTATTAAGCGCGCCGCGATTACGATCGCCTGGCGATGGAACCGTTCATTATGTTTCATTCCGGGCAATATCTGATTTCGTGTGCGACTCAAGTAAAAGTTGCGCATGCGCCATTTTGTTAGCAGCAAAGCACAGCACTCCCCTCTCCCCTCCCGTGACAACATCATTGTGTTTTTGGGCAACATTTGACGCGTAATTGACAAGCTCTTTTTTTTTTTGTTTTTTGTTTTTTTTTTTTTTTTGGCCCTACATTTATGCGGCATTTAAACCAACTAATTGCGCACAATTTCCCTTGACGTGAAAACTTTTGTGTCATGTTTAATTATTTCCACATTTATGTAAATGCTTTTTACCAGTTTTTCCTCTCTGTTTCATGGGGCGGCGCCCATCCCTGGGCCAAGTCGAGTTATGCGCGCAATTAGGCCCCCAAATTGTTGCGTGTGTTTAGGTGCGCGTGAAAAAAACATGAAACGCAACAGACAGACAGCAGCTCAGACAATACGAGCGGGGGATCTACGGGTACGGGGGCGCGGCTAAATGAAGTCCATGGAAAGTTTGTTCCGATTACCGATTTCGGCAGTCAAATTCGTAAATTATTCAACAAACTGTCACGCAATATTCATCGCAGTTCGGAAATCAAAGCAAAAACGTTTACGGCCCGACGCACATTTGGCCAATTGATTGGTAGTAGTACTTCCCAAACCCATGTACAGTTAATGCCACACGCACGCACATACATGTAAAATGCTCAACAATTTTTGACAATTAGCGGCACTTTTCATGTTCAACGATTGACTGAGTTCTGGCCAGGGCCAGTAGGCCAGGGGGTAGCGGGTTCTTCTCTTCATGGGGGGGCAGTGCGTAGTGCCTCGTGTCATATCGACAATTTGGTCGCAAATTTGTTTCAACATTCAGCGTGGCGGAGCTTTAATTTCGAACGTTGAGCTAATTTTGGTATTATTTTCGGTATCTCTGTATCTGTCGCTGTCTGCGTCTGTATCGCTGTAATTGTGTTCGGCGTGTATCCGGGCAAATGTATTTCCATTGTTAACCTTTCGAACTACGCAATTTGACATTTAAATGACATTTGAATTCAATACCAGCACTAGAAAGTTGATAGATGATAAGCGATAGTATGGACTGTCGTTAGAAAATAAGTAAAATAATGATAATTATATTCCAATTTTTTTTATTTATTCTTCATAGCTTATGTGAATAATGAATTCATTTTTTGTAAATAATTTTAAAGATCTGCCATCTATTTTTCAAGTAATTGGCATTTTAAAAGTAAAAATTACTGTAAAAAATCGACTTGACCTTTCTTTGGAAATTTTTTATATTTTAAAAGAATTAAACATTTTTTTTACATTATTTCTAATCTTTCTCACAAATTGAAGCTTAAGTAAATTCAAAATAGTCTGTACTTAAACAAAAAACAATATATGATAATCAAAAATTAAAAAAAAAAAAAAAAGTCACTTACTTAAACAAAAAAAATGAAATTTTTTAAAAATTTCTAAAACAAGAAACTAACAAACCTTCAAATAGGTTTTAAAAGAGTTTTAAAATTCGTTTCTTAATATAAAATATATAAATATATATATATATAAATATATATATTCAAATAATTTCTTAAACAACTTTTAAAATTCCATTCTTAATAATCAAGCCTTTTTATTTCGCCCAATTAACAAAAAAAAAAGTTTATAATTTCTAAAACAACTTTAAAAATTCCGTTCCTAATAGTCAAACCTTTTTCACTTTTCCCATAAAAAACTACTCAATGGAAATCGAGCCGTTTTCTTTTTTTTTAGCTTCATTTGCACAACTTTTTATGAGCAATTGCGCAGGAAAATTTCGAAAGAATTTCCCCCCATTGAAAAGTACTCGAAAAGTATTTACAAGCTGCGCACACTTGCGCGAGTACTCGTGAGTTACTCGTCGTCATATTCACTGACGCAATGCAATGATTCACGAATCCGGCGAATCGATCGGTGATGCCGACCAAAACCAAACCGTAGAAACAACCACATCCAAAACTGAAAGCCCCAAAGTCGTTAAATCCAAAGTCGTAAAAAGTTAACGCAAATTTTTGCCATTGAAAAATCAAAAGGAAAAACGACGCAAAAAATCAACGAGAAAATGAGCAACGTTTTTCGAAAAACGCTGAAATTTTATCAATTTCTTTTGAAATTTACTGCCAAAATGCTTAAACATGGCGTCGATTTGCTTAAAGAAATTCCGCTGCGGGGTCGACGCACATCCAAAGATCAAAGAGAAGTACGATCGGCAGCAGAAGCAGCAGCAGCAAACCAGTGGAAAGTGCTGGGGTGGGGGAGAGGGAGGTATAATTTTCAATTTTCCACAATTACCGCGAACGCAACTAGGCAATTTTCCGGGCCACAACAAAGTTGTAGCTGTTGTTGTTACTGTGCGGGCGAAGCACAGCCATTGAGAGGGGCGGAGGGTGGAGGGGTCTCTGGGCGGCCTCAGCAAGTGCAGATAAAATTAATTAAAATTTAATTCAATTCAATTCAATTCACTTGCGCCGGCGCGCGCGCGAAACACAAAGAGATTTATCGCTGATAAACGCGTTGAGAATGGCCAATGGCCAATGGCCCGGCGAGTTGGCCTGGCGGGCTGCGGTAGGGTGTTGGCCCGGCGCACAGATCAATGGATTGCAGTGCAGTCCCCCCTACGCGCCTTTATCTGCAGCTCCCCCTGTCTAGCAGTTCGGGTCGGGCTGTTGATTAATACTTTGGCTAGTTGCTCGCCGCGCTTTGGAGCCATTAAAATGCCATAAAATTATTAATTAAGCAAGTCTCGAGTCCGAGAGAGGCAAGTGCTGCACTGGATAAAGCCACAACGCCACTTGCCAGATTTATGGCGCACCCCGTGACGATAAAGTGCTTTTGGCCGGAAAATGGGAAAAGCCAGGCGCTGATATGAACAGGCTGGCGGCCAACAAAAAGACGTCGAACCCCCTCCCACACCCGGACTGATCTGAAGACTGCACCATCTTCCGTCTGACTCTGAGTGCCTTCCCTTGTCTCACTTTCTCTCTCTCTCTCTCTGTCTATCTCTATTTTTGTCCCTCTCTCGAGACCCCCTCGATATGGAAGCATTATGGATTTTTAACGAGTTTTCAATTTATTTGCGCGCCAGTCGGGAAAATGTTTCGAGTGCTTTTCATACAGACACTTGACTATCAAGTGCTTTATTTTCCGATTTCATTTCCTTTATTTTCCAAATAGTTTTCGCCGTGCATGACGTGGCCCATCTCTGGCTGTGGACTAGTCAGAATAACGAGTCAACAGATGCTATGACAAAAGACTATGTGGATTACACTGTGCAGATATAGTGGAGGTATATTTGGATGCATAATTTAAATATATTTTTAAAGATGATTGATGAAAATTTTTGAAACAGAAAATTCTAACTTAGTTAGCTCTAATATAAAATAAAAGAAATTCTTAAGCTGTATCAAACAATTTGAATTTTATTTTTAAAATTATTTATATTTATTTGCCAAATTCATTTGAAACAAAATTAGAATTTTGCTATCATTTATTATTTTATTATATTATTATTATTTTTATTTTATTATTTCATTATTTTTGCCAAATTAATTTCATTAATAATATTATAAAAAGCGTTCAACAACAAAAAAATGTAACCATTATATATTGAGGCAGCATCAGTATAGTGATCTCCACAACTTCAAACAATCTTATTCCAGCTAGAAATCAATAAAGGGAGAAAATAGTTTTCTTCCCCAATTTCCAATAGCATAATCGGTTAACATTTGTTTTATAAAAATATTCTTGTTTTTTAGATGAGGCAAAAAAGTAGAAAAATTTTAATTTTTTTATCCAGAAAAATTAAAAAAAAAAAAGGGGAAAAAAAGTTTTTTGAGTGCTGACAGTTTACGCATAAAAATTGGAATATTTTGATCACAATTATGCCGAAAATTAGATCAATATAAATTTATATATAAACAGTAAAAAGCAACTATTTCTGAGCTAAGATATCTGAAGAGACGGCACAGAACCCAAAGAGATTTTACTTGGCAAAGGCCCTTTGGGGCCGGAATCGTGTCGGCCTATAAAGTAACCAGAAGAGCACAAGAAGTACTATAAAAATGAACAAAATGCAACAGGCTGGCAACAATGGTCAATAAAACATGCGCAAATCATGTTTATCGCATTGATTTATGCATTTTTAATGTGTTGCTGTTGCTTATCGCCAATGCGCCTAAATCAACGTTATCTCCCCTCCATCTCTACCCCCTCAAAAAAAAAGCGCACCGCACTTTCACTGCAGACTTGCAAAAATACAAATATCGATACCCGTTGCCAGTTGCCCACTTGGCCGATTCTACCGTCTGGCTGTACGGACGGACATTTCGCTCAGAGCTACGTTAATTTTTAAATCTCACCGCCTGATTAGTTTGCTCTTTGCAGCACAATTGTGCGCCATCTTGATTAGAGCTGAAGCTGCAATCCGAGTGGAGACTCTGCGAGGCTGCGAGTATGATCGCAGTCTTCTCTCTTTCTCTCTCACTCTCTGGTGTCTAAAGTCGTGGTCTGGCATCAAAGCGCGCCGCCTTTTGCCGCTGCCTTTTGTCTTATTAATAATTCACATTAACGCTTTGCGCAGCAGTGCGGCCCTGCGCGCAGTGCCATTGCCAGAGTTGCCAGCCCACTGGCAGTTATCGCGAGGCTCCCATCTCTCTGAGAGTCTTGGTTCGCCTGCGCTTCGCTGTTTTTTTTTTTCGGCATGTTTTTTTGACACAAATGCCGAAAGCGCACGAATGAATGGACATGATTGCGACTGAGACTGAGACCGAGTGACCAAGAGACTGCGAAACCAAAGCCTGATCAATAAATAAGGTGTGAAATAGCAAAGTGGGACGGACAGAGAGACGGACACGAACTCAACCGAGTGCGCCGATCAAATGCCGCAGATACGAGTGAGTGCAGTGTGAGACTCGCAAAGCCTGCGGCAAATGTTATTCGTTTTAATTGGGAAGATCGTAGAGCAGGAAAAAGCAGTCAGTCCGAAGAAGAGGATAATATAATGGCATAATTGAGGCTGTGGTGGTAATTAAACGTGGTATTTATTTTTTATTAGTATTTTATTGTTGGTATTTAAAGGTGATAAAACAATTAATTGTATTTATATTTATTTAACTGAGATAACTTACATTTAATAATGTTTTTCTGTATATTTTAGACTCTAAATATATAATGCAAGTTAAATAATTTTTTTCAGCAATGCAAAATACTTTAGCACAAGACTGCATTATTTATTGTGCGATCGAGTTAAAATTTCTTGCATAGATCAACATAACAGCTAGCTTTCGGCTCATAACTATACATATAGGGAAACTAGTATACTTTCCTTAAAATATGAGTTTAAAGTTAAAACATGGCTTTTTCAATGGTGGTAGGCATGTCAAGCTTAGTTAAAAACAAACTGCATAAACGTTTGCTATATACGCACCATCATACCAAATTTGGTGTCTCTAGCTCTTGTAATTGCTGAGTTCTGTACGTTCATACAGTCAAACGGACAGACTAACGGACACGTATACTGATACTACATACTTTGTTAGCTACATACATTGGCACAAAGCGAATATACCATTTTATCCATACAATATTTTTTTACAAGGACTAATTAATTTGTTTTAAATATTAAATATAACTAAATATAATTAAAAAATTAAAAAAATATTTTTTAATTGTATTATACTTTCTACTAGTTTGACTATATTTACTGCTTTATATTTCTGTGATGTATTCTGTTTATCGTACAAGCCTCTTCCCCTTCTCTCAGCACTATCCTCCCCGCAAACATTGACTTCTGACGCGTACGTCTGTCACATTTGCACGCCGTTTGTTTTATTTGCTCAGAGAGCGTTTTCTAATTACCACAGGGCAGCAGTAGCAAAGGATTTGCCCTGTCGTTGGACTCATTTGCATAGGTAAACAGGAGCAGCAGCAGTAGCAGCAGCCACAATACCTGATCCCGCTGATGAGTTATGGCGATAGAATGTCGCCGGTTGGTTAGATGGTCGCATGTGTCAAAAAGTAAACAACTTTGCAATTTGCATAAGCAAATTAAAATGGATTAGTGTCAGCGCACACCACACTCTCACCCCGCTCTCTCTCTCTCTCTGTCAAACAATTTCCTCTCGGCATTAAGTGGCATTAGCTGCCCGCTCGCTTTTCCCTTTCGCAGTTGCACGGAAATCTGTAGCATACTTTGGCGGGTCGAACGTGTCACAGCTTGAATCGAAGTTTTATTATAAACGGAATTGGGATACTCGACCGCTTAATTGCCAGCACTCTCAGTGTAATCAAGCAAACGGCCCCAGAGCCACGTGGAGGTTTGATTAACAAAGGGTTTTCCTCTTAGCCCAATGCATTTTCTATGAGATTCGCTCGTAAATCCAGAGACAGCTTCGGCGGCAAATTAATGCGACCAAAGGAGGAGCCAGAGAAGGGCGACCATTCATTGTGGTCATGTAGCATCTTAGTTGCCATATCCCTTAAATGATGTTGGTAGCGGGAGCGGAGGAGTGCACAAAAAAAAAATGCGAGTGTAACGAGAAAAAAAGGCCAAACGATATGGCCATAAATGGATCAACTCGCCGGCGTGCGCACCTGAGGCCACGCAGGATAAGCGACAGCAGACGTAGTTGAATCAGGAGCAGGAACAGGACCAGGTCCAGTGGCAATAATAGCCAGCACAAAGAGTGCCGCCGTTTTATGGCCCAAACATGCGACGCAGCAGGCCAGGAGTGTAGCTGGGGGGGGAGGGCGCAGAGAAACAACCCCACAAGCAGCAGCAGCGGGGCGTGGGTGCGGGTACAGCTTCAGCTTGGGTTTCGGTTTCAGCTGCAACAAATCAGTGCAAGGATTTTTTTACGATTAACTGCGTAATTGAGTCGTTTCGCAGAATACGCACACGCAGTCAGGCAGGCAGGCGAAGGACAGCGGGCAGAGGGCAGCGGGTCGGCTGCAGAGGGCAAGACAAATTTAATTAAACTGTAATAAAGCAAATCCTGGCAGCCACTCCACCACATCTACTCCTACTCCCACTTGTAATGAGAGCTAAATCAAGCTTAAGCCACTCCACACACAACTAACCGCCCACAAAATTGACATGAAACTTGCCCCCGGCCCAGAGCACACCCTCACCTCCTGCGCATTCAGGTAAATAATGCAATAGGCTAGGGCCACAGCCACAGTCACAGCCACGCCCTCGCCCACGTCTGCGGCCCAGCGATATGGCAAATTGAGGCAGATTTATCATCGCAGCAGAGAGTGAAGGCCATAAAAAAGTTGAGCACGGCAAGAAGCGGAAAGAAATTGCGGATGAGCGTCAAGGATGTGCCAGGGAATGCAAAGTAAACAAAGACAGCTACAACTCACACAGATACAGCATACAACATACACACACACAGAGATACCTGTGTGTGTGTGTGCACAGGCATATTGGCTGGCTCGTGGAACCGCAAAATGGCTGCTAAACTGACAAGCGAACTTTATTATTTTTTACTTTTTACCATGCCATTGACAATGTTCAAAATGGTATATTAGTTTTGTGGAAATGTGCGTAGCAGGCAGAAGGAGGCGTGACAGACTATACAAAGTATATATATATATTCTGTCTGTGTCTCTGTCCATCTATCGTCCTTCTGTCTGCTCGTCTGCCAGTCCCTTTGTCTGTCCGCTCATCTGTAATTCTGTCTATCCATCTGTCTGTCTGTTTGTCTCTCTATCTATCAGTCTTTCCGTCGGTCTATCAGTCTATATGTCCGTCTGCCTGTCAATCTGTCTGTGAGCATATCTGTCAGTCTGTCTCTTCGTCTGTCTGTTCGTCTGTCTGTCCGTCTGTCTGTCAGCATATCTGTCAGTCTGTCTGTCCGTCTGTCTGTCCGTCTGACTTCCCGTTTATCTGCCCGTCTAATTGTCCGTCTTTAGCCGGCCTTCCTGTCCGTCTGTCGGTCCGTCTATCTGCCTGTCTGTCTGTCCGTCTGTAAGTCTGTTTGTCGGTCCGTTTATCTGTACGTCTGTCTGTATGTCTGTCTGTCCGCCTGCCTGTCTGCCTGCCTGTCCGCCTGCTTGTCCGTCTGCTTGTCCGCCTGTCTGTTCACTCATTTGTCCGTCTGTCTGTTCATTTTTCCTTTTGTCTGTTCGGCTATATGTCTTTTCATCTGCCTGTCCGTAAATCTGTCCGTTTGCCTGTACGTAAGTTGCTCTGTCTGTCCGTATTTATGTCCGTAAGTTTAAATGTTTGCTCGCATGTCTGTCTGTTGTCCTTTTATTTATCCGTCTACCCGTTTGATGGTGAGAACACGCCAATAGACTGAAGGTGCCTGTACGTCTACCTTTTTTATATTATATAAAAATATTATATTATTGCTAGCAAGCTATAATGCTTTTTGATTTGAAATTTAAAAAAATTTAGCTATTTAATATTAAGTCTGACTTGTGTGAATGGTATCTAACAGTCGTATAGGCTTGACTGGAGCTTTCCTTACTTGTTCACTTTTTTTTTTGTTATTTATGCCATAGCTCTTACCCTTGTGCACTCAGTGAAAAGTTTGCTTTTCCCTGCTCTCGTTACAGTTTTTCGCTTTTAGACAGCCGCAGCTTACGGCGCCTCAATGTGCTGCTTTGTCTCCGCCTCCAGCTCCGTCTTCGGGATGATGTGGCGAGCTCAGTTGCAAGTTCCCCAGTGTTGCCAGTGTTGTCGAGTCGCAGATGTTTTGACTAAATTGTCCTGTGCTTAAGTCTGTCGAGTCAATGCTAATGGGGGGTAATGCTGGAGCTGAAGCTGAAGCCCAGCCTTGTTCAATTTGCTGCGAAAAAAATGGCAAATGTGTTTATGCGCAAAGATGTGTGCGAAGAAAGTGAGAAAGAGCAAGCGAGAGAGATAGAGAGTGAGGAGAATATTATTAAATCACTTGAGAGCCCTGATTAGTAACAGAAGTTGCTCGGCAAGAGCGCTTATTGATTGAGTTTTAAGGCATAAAAATCTACTGTATTTCTCCCACTCTTTAAGTGTTTCGCCGGGAGAAATATTTAGATATTTTAAATTTATTAGATTTTTTTTTAGATTTTTATATATTTACCGCCCTTGTTTTCGAGCTTTACTGAACTACTGCGACTCTGCGTAAAATAAATAATTTTATACTAAGCAAACCATCAGTTTCTTATAATCTTAAAATTAATTTCCCTCGACTATTATCCACTTGCTTATGTCTAGCATAATATATGCCCATACATCCTTTACTTAGAAGTGATTTTTGTAATTAAAGAATACAAATCAATTGTCTTGTTCCTCCTTGTGCTTTGCTAAACGTTTTACTGCGCCATGTGGCCTCAAATTAAATAATAATGCATAAATATATATACCCTATAATTGCCCTAATCGATCAATAAAAATCAATTCGCATCTTCCTTTCTTTTTTTTGCCTTTCAACTGGCAATTAGACAATTCCTGCATTGATTTAAATTATACGCGTGCACAAATCAAATAATTATCCATTGTAAACGCGCCGGCAGCAGAGAAAGCAATAATCGCACACGTTTTTTCTCACATTTTGTGCACTTTTAATTGCATTCTGCAATGCCGACAATTTTCGCATTTGATATGAAACGAAACGAAATGGAAATGGAAATGGAAATGGAAACGCAACGCGCCAAGTGTAATTTCAGCACTTTGGCTCTTCATTACGTGGCGCTAATTGCTCACATGTGTACGAGTGAGCGTGTGTGTGTGAGCTGGATTCGTGTGAATGCACTCACAGCACACAATTGTGAATGCAAAAAGTGCATTTTTCAACACTCAAACGGCGTCAATTGTGCGAGAGGAGCGAAAAAAAAACTACAAACTACATTTCCGCTGTCATATGCGGCGCAATTGCCGGCAATATTACAGTGGGTTATGGTATGTTATGGTATCACATCGCATAGCATCGTATGCGCCGCTCGTATGTATGTATATGGTGTGCCATTTGTGAAAACCTGTTAATTATTAACAATTTTGCCCGGGAGCCGAGCCTCTGCGTGTCTGTAATTAGCTGCATTTCCATTGAAAAGCTGCCGCAATTAAAAAGAGGCCAACACTCACACACACACACACAGAGAGACGCACACACGCACCAGCTGAAGACCTGAAGACCGGCAAAACTCAAAGTGTTCAGTGCAAAGTGTTGCCAACTTAGCGTACAAAATTATGACACAGAAACCAACAGAGCAAGCAGCAAGGCCAAGAGATCCAAGAGGAGCAGGAGCAGAAGTAGAACTATATAGAGCCGATGAAGTCCGCCAAGAGAAGAGGAAGTTGCAAGCAAAATGCAAAAACGAATGCGAATACAAATATGAATACGCATATGAATGCCACAGGTCTATGGCCACAGCTTGAACCGCTCGTAGAGCTGCAATTAGGGTTAATTGTAGACTGGCTTAATTGTACAACAGACTATGGCATAAAGCCAGAGCTGAGGCAGATGCAGTCAGAGGGTGCAAGTGCCTGAAAATGTGTGGCAATTGATTGAAATAATAAAAAATAGATATGAAAAACTGTATTTCCCAAATATCAAGTAAAAATAAAAATCTAAAGCTTAAAATAAATAAAAAACAATAGCAAAATAAGTAAGCAAATATAAGCAATATAAATTGAAAATTGATTTAACTAAAACAAAAAAAAAAAAGCAAAAATGCAGTATGCAAAAAAAAACACAAAGAAATAAATTTTTAAAACTTGAAATTAATAAATAGCCCAAGCAAGCAAGAATTAAACAGATATGATCAATAAATAAAACCAGATATATATTTTTAAAAAAGTTGTTCCCCAAAAAAAAACAAAAAGAAAGCTTCAATAAATAAAAGCTTAAAATAAATAAACGCAACCTAAAAAAAAATAAACAAATATAATACAGTACATAAAATAAACAATGTATCTATATTAATAGTAAAATATGATATTTTTACAAAAGCAATAAAGGATTTTTAATAAATTGTAACTGCTATATTTTTGTTATATTTTTTAGATTGTTTAATCTTTAGAATAAATTGAGATAGTAGAAAACATAATATAAATCAATCAGTAAAACGTTAACTGATTCATAATTCAAATAAAAGTTTATTGTTTTTTTTTAATCAAAACATCCTTATTTCAAGCAAAAATGCACACAAAACGATACACAAAAACAGTATCAAATAAAATATTTAGGCAGTAAACCTTTACGAAATTCACACCAAAAGAAAAGAACAAATAACAAGCTTAAACTCAATTGCAAGCGACCCACAGAGAAATAGGTAGCGGTAAGTAGAGCTTGACATAGAAATACAATGGGCAAAATCGATTTATAATATAAATAGCTCAACCTATACCTGCTATACTTAGGCGATATAGGTATCTCGCCATCACTCGCCAAACTTATTAAGTCCGGCACATTTACACACCCATATCAATGGTCAGAGCAGGAAGATAAATATCGCGGGGGCCCACACGCAAAGCGAGCAAGCAGTAACCATAACACATTTTTCCACACTCGCCACGGCGCATAAATTATAGAAATCCAAAAAATAGAGAAACGTTTAGTGCCAGAAATTAATCGAGACACATTAATTTGGAATAACATACACCACACACACACACACACACACGGTCGAAATGAAGGCAAATTAATAATCGAAAATCGTCGAAACGAAGGTTAACTCGAAGCTTAGAATGTTGCGGCATTCGACCACCATGCGAGCATGTATGTGCAGCAGCAGCAGCAGTAACAGCCACAACAGCAGCAGCAGCGCCACATTCCACGCGCAATATGCAACCGCCGCCACCGCCGCTGCCACCGCCGTCGACTTCATTTACAACTTCATTTGGCGCCATCAACGGCTACCGCCGACGTGTCGAGACTTGTTCCGCAGTCGCCAAACCCCCCTGCCGCCCTCGTTCAGCTATAATTATGGCAAATTAAATGCAAAATGTGTTTAATCTCAAATATAACGTGTCGATCCCCCGTTCATTCCTTCGACTGCGTTAGAGCAGCGGAAGCTGCGCTGCGCGACTGCACTTTGATTGCCCTGCAAATTTGTTGGCTGTCTGCTGCAATTTGTATACCCTGCAGTGAGGTATGTAGAGACAGCTAAGAAGGTTGTTTATAAATTGCAAAGTTCTCTGGTAAAATAAAAATTAGTGCATTTTTATAGGTTTTGGGTTTTTAGGAATCATGTGAATCTTGTTTCACGTTTTATATTTAAAAAATTGTTGATCAAATTAATAAATTTTTTTTTTAATCTATTTAATATTAATTTTTTGATAGTTCAAAATTTACAATGTATATTTTTCAACCAAATCTATGATTTTAGAATTAAAGTTAGTATGACTTGGAATAGTTTTAAATAATCAAATATTTATGAATTGTTTCTATTTTTTATGCTTTACTTAATTTACCTTTTAATCAGAATTGTGAGGTTTTTTTTCAGGATTTCTATGTTTCCTTTCTAAATATTTTATTTTTGAATTTACAGTTTTTCTTTATATTATAAATTTTTTATTTAAATGATTTTTTTTATATTTTTTTTGTGAATATTTATTTGTTACCAAAACTTTATATTTTAATACTTTAATATTTTATACTTTAATAATTGCCAAAAATATCCAATATTTTATATCTTTAAAGCAAATTTAAAATATAATTAAATTTAAATGCAAAACAGAGAAACTCTTCTCAAATAATAATATACTTCTATCCTATTTCAGAGTCTACGCACTTCGTTGTTGCACACCCGCAGCGCGCGCCACTTGAGATTTGCTACGATCGTGTCGCAGCTATAATTATAGCGGCTCTGCACGCTAATCAGCGTAATGTGCGATGTATAACTATAGGCAAAAGTCAACGTCATAAATAGTTAGGTTCGGGGCGGGCACAGATCGAGCAGGCTATGTCCGTGCCAGTGCCAGACAACAGATTGATTATACGAGTTTGGCAAACGCGACGCGGCAAAATTTGCCTTATTGAAAAGCAGACTGCAAAAAGGCCAGGGTAAAGAGAGAGAGAGAGAGGGAAAGAGAGATAGCTAGAAAGGAAGAGAGCATTGACAGCCCGTAGGCGCTACAAGAGGCGAACGCAGGCGATCGAACATGTCAAGAGAAAAAATATGCCACGTTAATTAAAGCAGAGTACAGCTGGTCGGCCTGATGTGCTACAGATGTAGAGAAGGCTCTCAGAGAGGGAGAGAGAGCGAGAGTGAGAGAGCAACAGCGTTAGGGTAGAGGGAGTGCGAAGGGGCAGCGTCGGGTATCGAGCTCGATTTCATATAATTTATGGGCAACTTTACAAATCAAGCGAGAACATAAACAGTCTGCTTTTTTGAGAAGTGTGACAGAGAGAAATAGAGACAGAGAAAAAGAGAGTGAGAGAGAGAGAGAGAGAGAGGCTCAACTGTCACTCCCCTCGCTGCGCCCTCGTGCTGTGTGTGTTGGCATTTCATGTGGTTGGGCAACAATTGCGACCAGACAAAACAGAACAATTGCGAGTGCTCGGTTTTCCGTGTGTGCTCGACTTTTATTACGTTTGCTCATTAGTGTAAATAGAGAGAGTGAGAGGGATCCTTTTTCCAGCCGATCTCTGCCCATTGTCCTTACTGCCAATTCATGTGAAACTTGTTTGCGGCTTTGTGTGCGCTCTATTGACACAGCTTGCCAAATGTGTCGATCGCCCGCTCGATCCTCCATAAAAGTGGCCAGCGGGCAAAGGTGTTAAACTGGCAAAAAGTCACTCGGCATAGAGCATAGTTGGCAGGAACCTCTGCCGGAGTTCGCTGAAAAGCTGAAAATCGTTTAGCCAGCCCTCGGTGCACAACAATGCAACGGTACTTCAGCAAACAAACTGTGCCCCCTGCTTCGGGTCTGAAGACGATCTTGGCTCATTTATCATGCAACCCAACTGAATGGAGCAATTGTTTCTGTACCGTTGTTGTGGCACGATCCATGAGATCGACATGACAGCCTGTGTCTATGTGTGGGTTTTTGTGTGGGTTTACAGAGGTTTACCTAATGATCGTGGCCAATTTAAAGAGGGAAGAAATTCATTTGAATATGCACAGAAAATTTGGCGTACTTTGAAGTTATTTATCAAATCGAATCCTATTCAAAAATTTAAATTTATATACATTTATATAGCTGATCGTGTTTCTTTTAACGACTTTAACGTCTATTGGGGTTTCGTAAGCTTTTATTTTGCTATCGGAAGATAGATATACTTGTATATATTATGTGATATATTCCTATTTAATTTTTGAAAAAAAAAAGAAATCCTTTAATTTAGCTGTTCCTCCTTTTTAATACCATTAGCAAAGTATTCGCGTACGATTTAAGGTCAGTTTTTAAATTAAATTAGAGCTGATCCCTTTTGTAAGAATTATTTAATGTTTTAAGACAGTATATAAAAGATCTCAATTTTTTCACTATACATATTTCAGTTCAAAAATAATTATATAACAACAATATAATATAAATCTATGAAAAAAATTATATTAAAAATAATGATGCATATTAATAATAATAAAAAAATTTCAAATGCATTTGCGTTAATATAAAAGCACTCCACTTTTTCAATTTATATTACATTTCAAAAATTATTTTTATATACAAAAATGTATATTCAAAAATAATAATACTTAATAATAATAAAAATAAATAAAAACACTTGAGTGTTTTAAATTATCATGGTACCTCTCTCTAAGCTGTTGAAAACATTTATGTGATCTTATTTATAATTGAAGATAATACATAGAGCCCAACTGACTTGCTGCTTGGACCCCACGCGCAATACGCTGATGAAACCCAAACCCGAAACTGAACCCTTAGCCATATTAAACGGTAGCTCCCGCTGCACCTTTTGTATTAAGTAAATGAATTACGAAATGCTTTGAATTTCAGTTACAGCTTCGAACCGCTCTCTCTCTCTCTCTGTCTATCTCTCTCACCTGCTACCCCTTGACCCCTTGAGCCCTTGATCGCTCCCGGCACTAAACGATCTTTATCGCATTGTCCTGCCCACCGTTTGGCGTTTGTTTTGATCCAACAAATGAGGCTAATTTGTCAAGAGCAGCGCTGGCTGCGAGCTCTTGGCATTTCTTTCTTGGGCTCGCCATGAAATTCCCATTTGACAGGCATGGACATGCGCGTAGGACTGGGTGGGATATTAATAAGCCAAGTCCTGTCAACTTACGCATGGTAACAGCAGGCAGGCAGGCAGGCAGGCAGTCAGTTGGCCATATACCATACACTATATTACCGTTTGCCGGACAGTGATTAAGCGAGAATTAAATGTCAGTTCTCGCGAGGAATGTGTGGCCACCAAATTGGCTAAGCGTGAAAAGAGCTGCAGCAGCATTGACTAATATGGAGCGCTCGCTGCCAACTGTTGTTGCATGTGAATCGCAGATGAATCGCTGGTGAATCGCTGGTGAATCGCTTGTGAGTATGCAAAGTGTGGACTCATGACCGCGTGTGCAGACGTCAATCAACGCAGTGTCAGCTTTCAGCTGCCAACTGGCAACCGCTAACAAAGGCCAACGCCGTGCAAAATCAAATACATGCATATATATGGCACATATATACGTCTGATATCCAAAAATGAAATGATTAAAAAAAGATTATAAGCTCACCAGACATGCGTGCATATATATGTATATATGGCAATGTCAGCATCGTCGTTCACTCAACTCCAACTTGGACTTGGACTTGTGGCTCATTAAGCAGCCATGACGAATGCAAATGAAACTGATATATGACTCGAGAGATGAAGAACAGTGCCAGACGCGGACCCAGACCCCGACTCGACTGCCATGTCGTGTGGCTTTATATGGCAGCTTGTCGAGCTTAACGGCCGCTGTCTTGCCTCGGATTCGGATTCGGAGCAGACAGACCCACTCCAGATCCACGGGCATCTATCCATCTCCCTGCCGCCCCTTCACTTGGGTGGTCTGTTGCTGATTTTAAGGTGACTTGGCGTGAATTTGTTAACTTTTGCTGAGAGCTTCCTCTCTCTGGCGCTTCTGCGTCTTCTTTCGGAGTCTCTTCTGAGTCTTCCCCGGCAACGACAGCTCCAACGGCAGCGGCAGCCAATCAGTTCGAGTGCCATAAATAAGCAGAAGCCAAATGTGGATCGTGATAGACAAGTTTGGTGGTGCGTTTATGCGTGCGCACAGCTCATGATATTAAAATGGACGTGGACTATATATTAAAATTAAAAATTTAAATAAATACATAAATTAAAAAATTGTTTGCATCTAAATAAGTTAAATTAAATAAGTTTATATATGTTTAAATATTTTTTTAATTTTATATTTATGACCTTACACTTTTTTTTATTTTCGATTTTTCGATTTTATATCTAAGTAAAACTGTAATCTAAGAACATCCTTTATGAATATTATTTTCTACCTTGTCTTTATTTTTATATCTGTTTTTATTACTTTTTTTATATATTTTTAATTAACAACTTAAATTAAATTTTGATACCAACTACTAATTCAACCTAGTATTACGAATAAGTGATGCAAACGTTTTTAATAAGTTTACAACAAAATTATTCCTGACAATACATTAAGGTTCTTATTTTTCCTATACAAAATTTCTTCATAAAAATCAGGTTTTTCTATATTTACAATTACTATATTGTGTAAAGTTCTCTGTAGTCGAGAATCACCCTAAAAGAAATATATATCTAAAAAATATTTTTTTATAGTTGTGTTAATATTTTTTCTTTTTATTTGAGTTTCCAGGTTGCCTAATACTTATAGAAAATCGAACTTAAAAAATGTGAATGAATTAAAATAATTAACATCTGTTTTGGAATTAATTCCTGAAACTAATATTAATTTTTCTAGCTCATGAAATTCACGCAAGAAGTTCACGCATAAACCGAGTGAAACTCAGCTTCAATTAGCTCGCTGGACACTTCAAGTGCCACACGGCGCATTCCATGCGCTGATGTCTTCCCCTTCCTTGCCACAAAAAAAAAAAAAGAAAATTGTCCACTAACGCGCAGTCAGACTGCTCCTAATGGACAATAGAAGCTGAGGACGAGCAGCGTGTGCCACAACTTAATCAAATCAGGTAAATTTGTCATAAAACATCAGAGAAAAGCGTAGGAAAAAAAACTAATTTTGAAATGGATTTCGTACGCAGTTTTGAGCACAAATTGCCGGGAACCCAAGCAGGACTCCGTCTCCGTCTCCGACTCGGACTTGGGTGTTTTATTTAGTTGTATTTCTTTAGTGTATTTTTTCTTTTCTTCCCGTTTTGCTGTTGTTGTTGTTGTTGTTGTCCCTCTGCAAATTATGCGAAACCATTTCGAAATTGAACGCATGACAGCATGTCCCAGAAATGCTATACGCTTTGGTCCATACCCTTTCCCCCGCTCTTAGCCATTATGACATTGGTCAGCAGAAAACTTGCAAGTCATGGAAATGACCGTGTGCCTAACTCCTGCCACAATCCCCCGCAAGACATTTGCCAGCATGAAAAACTAATAAAACAAAAACTTTTGTTTCTTATTTCGGTTTGTTTTCTCTTTCTCTTTTTTTTTACCTTTTTATGTTAAATCACCGCAGCACACACATGCCACGGCCAGCCCGCTGCCTCCCCACTGGCTGCTGTAACACAATAAGCCTGGCCGCAGGACTATTCGAAACTTGCGCAAAAAGGCAGGCAGAGCCGGAGGGGGCAGGGGTATGCCTCAGCCTTAGCCTTAGCTGCAGCTGCCTGCCACATTCGCTTGTTGTTTGTTGCTCGGGTTCGTGATTTGCTAAACTTATGAAATTACTTTACGTGTATCTCAGCTTCACGTTCAGTAGGTCTCACTCCCCCCCCCCTCTCCCTCTCTTGCTCTCTCTTTTTGCCTGCTGTCCTGCTGGTCAATTCCTGCGGCTGTCATTGTGCTATTCCGACGCCTTATCTCTTCAGGATTTACATACCATATGCTTGCGATGGCTTTGCAGCAAAACTTTTACGCAACTTCATATGTTGGATTAGGCAGTGGCAGTGGCTGGGGCAGCGGTGCGGGGGAGCTCACTAAAAAATGCCATAAATAGCAAATCACATTAAGTTTCACAAAACTGCTGCTGTCCGTTGTTTGCATATAACCAGCCCCCCCTCTCTCTCTCTCCCACTCTCCTCAGCATATCCATATGGCTTTTTCCGAGATAAGCATTGCCAAAGTTGGCAACTTTATGAGCGCCACGTTTCCGACTGCGAACGGACAGCAAGACAAAACGGAAGTACAGACAAAGACAAGGAAAAAACTTTCATTTTCTTTTCGCATTCTTTTTATAGCTCGCTTGCACTTTGCATAAAGAATAAGAAGACACTTAAAAATAGATACTGCCGGTCAACTGATTAACATTTTAATATCAATACTTTGATTTTGCTATAGTTAAGATCTGAAGATGATCCTTGCTGATCTTTCAATAGTCATGAAATTGAACTTATTTTAATTTTTGTTTGATTTATTAAATTTTTGTTTACTTCTATATAATATTTTTCGAATTACATTGATTATTAAAGTATCTATTAGTTCTCTATTTTAAATTTATAGTATACTTTATGCATTTAAGATTGCGATTATACTGTACGTTATCATTATTTTATTTATATCAGCATTGATTAATTTTCTAGCATTGGTTTTGAAGGATTTTTCGATTTATTTAATATTTTAAACCATAACATATATTTTTTAAAATTCATTGTCTGCCAAATTGAGTTTTTTTAATATATTAATATAATAATAATTAGTCATAGTTTTGCATTTGAAAATTTTCCTTTAGTTACGTAAATCTATTTTTCTTTAATCTACGCAACTTTCAATAGTATTTTGTCGAAAAGAGTTTTCTCTTTTTCTTAAAAATGTTTCTATAAGATGTGGTTAGAAAATACTATTCTTTTTCCACGTTTTAAATAATAATAGTTTCGATTGAACCTTAAGCTTTTGTGTAAATATTTTAAATAAATATTTAATATGACATAAGCTAATGTTTTATTTTCAAAATAATATTTCAATAAGATTTATTTTAAAGTGTATATTCTTTTCATACGTTTTATACAGTATATAATAGTAATAGTACCTATTCTTTATGTAAATTATTTTCATTCATATATTTATAATCCATTCTGTTTATTCTCGTTCAAATATACTTTAAAATTCTAAAACTAAGCTTAGCTTTCCTTTTTTTCAAATAAAAACTACTTCACGTTTTTATCTCCTACTCTCTTTTCTTTTTCTCGATTTTTTTTAGCTGCCATTGACACGCCTCTTTATGCATGGCACACTGCAATTTGCGAATTGACAAACAGATATTTCTACGCAATTTACGCAACGGCCTTATCTATCCACAGTCGAAGAACTTTGCGATTGGCTTAATAAAAGTCCAACGGAGCGTTAAGAAAAAGCAGTTAGCAGACTGGATACTGATTGAGAGCAGAGCAGAGAAAAAAAGGGCAACTAGTAGGCAAAAAGAAGGAGCATAGTGTGGCAGGCAATGAGTGAGAAAGAGTGAGGGAGGGAGGGAGATAGAGCTCTATCTGCCTCTCGCTTAATTTAAACAAATATTTTGCCAGCGTTTTTGATATTGACTACAAACGCAAGTGCAAATGTTGCCACGGATCGACAGGGAAAAAAAGGGATGTGGAAACAGTTACAGTCACAGTTACAGGCGACAGTAGCAGGCTGGCATACAGTGGGGCATGGCAGGGGGCAGGAGACATGGGGTATGGGGCAGGGCCAAAACGAAGGAAAGCAAAGCAATTTAAGCCGAAAAGGGTGTCACATGTGCCAAATGACTTTTGCGTGTGGAAATGACAATGATTTCTCTGCCATGCGAGAGAGACAATAACGAAATGCAAACAAACAAAGGATTGGCATAGTGAGAGGGGGAGATGGGAGAGTGAGGGGTTTGGGCCAAAGCGACTCGACTTCATCGAAAGCCGTGACATTTGCATTTGCCTGCGAAATGAAATTGCCAGGACGAACTTCAAATTAGTTTCGCTCACACAAGGAAATGATTAAGCTGTCGTGTGGGCGTGGCAGAGCACACGACGGCACGCCCAGCCGCCTGCTGCCTGCTGTCACACATGTTGCCTCATAAAACTGTCACAAAATGACTTTACAACTTAATGCAACAGCCAGTCCAAGCGGCAACTGGGGAGCCGTGTTGCAGTTGCAACTGCCAGAAGACATCAATCACATCGAACTGCCAGCAGACTGCTGCATGCAATGTGTTATCAGAGAGGGCGGGGGGGAATAGACCGCAGGCAGGCACGTTGCAACTCCTTCAGGGCCAAGCGCGAATGTCATTAGACATCGCGCGCGCGCGACATTAGCCACATTTCTGGCCCGTGCACAAAGTGAAAAGTTTTTCGTGGCCAGCAGCAGCGAAATTGGCATTGGCAGCTGTCTAAAAGTCTCGCGCACTTTTCGCGACAGCTTCACGGCTCCGCGTTGCAGACACATCCCAAAGCACTCATCCATGCCACGGCACCACCACCCGCCCTCCCATTCTCTCTTACAACTCTTGGAGACACCATCACTGGTCAGCTCAATCGTGCGACAGCCAAGTGCCACATGTGGCAATATCTGCAGCTAATTTGACGTGCTCGTCCAAGTCACATTATGGAGTTCAGCTTATTGACATAATGCCACGTTTAGATCATGAAAATTTGGATAGCAGATAGAGTAAAAATTTAAACTATTTTGCTTAATTTTTGAAAATGCAGAAATTATTAAAAAATTTATTACTATAGATCTTTATAGTTTTTTATTCAATAAACTACTTTTTCGGTGCTATAGTATTTTTATTTATTTTTTAAATATTTATATTTCTTTTATTTATTTGTTTAAATATTAGCCTAGCATTTTCCACGTTCTATGTTCTATGTTCTATGTTCTATGTTCTATGTTCTATGTTCTATGTTCTATGTTCTATGTTCTATGTTCTATGTTCTATGTTCTATGTTCTATGTTCTATGTTCTATGTTCTATGTTCTATGTTCTATGTTCTATGTTCTATGTTCTATGTTCTATGTTCTATGTTCTATGTTCTATGTTCTATGTTCTATGTTCTGTGTTCTATTTTCTATGTTCTATGTTCTACGTTCTATTTTCTATGTTCTATGTTCTATGTTCTATGTTCTATGTTCTATGTTCTATGTTCTATGTTCTATGTTCTATGTTCCATATTCAGATGGTCTTAAATTCCAAATACACTCAAATATACTCATATGGGAAACTCATCAATTTGCGATTTCATTTCCGACTTTAACTCAATTAGTGGAGCCAACAAAGCGGCAAAAGACAATGCAACAAATTGCAACAATCGCTGAAAAACGCAACAAAGGCAACCGCAATAATTGCCACTGTAACCTGGCATGGCGACCTACCGCCCACTGTCCTCTGCCACGCCCTAATGGTAGCCTCATATCGCACATTTACACTCCCACATTGCATGACAAATTGAGATACTGCCCGAGCAGACGCGTAATTAAATAAAAAAAAATAAAAATAAAAAAAAGCATATGTAAAAAAAAAAAAAATAAATCAAAATTATACAAATACAAACACTTTACACTGTAATTATATACACTGCAAAAAAACAGTTAAAAACTGACGACTTTGTCACTTGTTGGGGGCGTTTGCCTTTTGTGTGCGCGGCACGTAATGCGCCCGAGTTTAATTGCCCCGCGGCAACAGCTCAGTTACAGTACTATAAATATATATATATACTATATGCATACTCGCCGACTATATAGTATATAGCCTATAGCAATGGATCGCGTGAATTTGCCAAAGTTTAGAGCTTCATTTTGTGGCTGCCTTTTTGCCTTTTCGCGTTGAAAAAGTTGCCTGCGGCTAATTGCAGTTGCACCTGCTGACGCTGTCGCGGCCGCCGCTGAGCCGCTGGGTTGGGCAATGGGCGTGTCACCGCCTACCAATTGAGCTATTTGACAGAGTTGCAAGCGTGCATGTTGTGCGTATACCCTGGGGGTACAAGTTGCTGCTGAGGAGTTTTGACTTCTGCAGAGTTCTTTAATGTTTTTATTGGATTTTTCGCGGCAGCAAAAGACTCAAAGAATCATTTTTATTGATTCTTATAATTTCTTTATTTGTTTATTTTATTTAAAAGCAAAATTATGGTATTTATTTTATATGATTTAATTGAAATACAATTGAATATAAGACTTTTTCTTTTCTCTCTATTCTAAAGCGTTTTAGCTTTATTTTCTTTTTATTTTCTGAAATTGTTGTTTTGATCAAGTTCTTTACACTATATCTACCTCTATTTTGTGATTCTTATTGTTTTAAATTTTGTTATTATTATTATTCTAGATTCTAAAAATTCTAAATTCAAAATTAAAAATTATTTCATTATTTATTATTCATTTGCTACTCTCCCTTTTTCATTATTTTAGTCTTATCTTCTCTACAGTTAATTTTCTTTGGGTCTAAAAAAATGTTCCTTCTCTAGTTGCGAGTTATTTTAATTTTTACCTCATTCATTCCATAACTACTTTATTCTCGGAAGGCTTCTGCTTCTTATAATTTTCTCTTTTTTTACAGAATAAAAATAGCGCAGTATTTTTCAGTTATTTTTTTATTTTACAGTGCATTCTCTATTCTTCTACCTTCATTATTAAATTTCCTGTACCCATATCTTGGCTGAGTAGTATTTTTATTACTTTATAGCGTATTTTATCATTGTTAATTTTCTTTCTTCATTATTTCACAGGGTATCAGTTTAGTCTGTCAGCAATCTTAGCCCGAAGGTAAATTTCACTTGATCTTTTGTCGCATGCGCCCAGCTCCAGCTCCAGCTCCATCTACAGCTCTGACTGCGCCTCAGTTTCGTGTCCCACCCATGAGCATGTAATTTGCCATTGACAGGTTTTGGGCCTCCAACAACATGGCGTCCACACACACACACACACAGACACACACACACTCGCACACATCCGGATCGCGTGCTGCATGTCAACGCGTGTGTTCCATTGCCGTCGATTGTCGCGCTTGGTTCTAGATGCCTGCCTGCCTGCCTGCCTGCCTGCTCTGGTGGCCATTGCGAAAGTTGCACTTGCTGTTGCACTGTTGCACGTTTGCCGTTGTTGTCGCTGCGCGTGTGGCGCAACCATCAAGTGGCTGCAACATATGATTAATTGCAATGCCGACCAATGATTGGTTCCCGGTAAACAGTGCACTGGCATGGCATGCCATGGCCGCGCTGCTCTCAGTCAGTTCCCCGCGTTCCCAGCAAGTGCCTAGTTTTGACCCCCGCTACTCCCTCTCACTTCACTCCTATAAACCTAATTCTCTGCCCTCGAGGCAAGTTGACATTGAGCTGGCTTCCAGGAACGCCCGCAACGCTGCCAGACAAATCAGCGTCGCAGCAGCGCGATAACATCTTCCTCCTGTGTTGCACGTTGCACGCTGCCTCCTTTTTACACCTTGCGCCTATTGTCAGGTTGTTGTCCTTTTGCCATATCGCCACATCGCATTAATCACAGCGACTTGTAGAAACATTTTGACAGCGCCGCAGCGTAGACAAAAGCCGTAGACAAGCGTAGAGAACTCCGCGAACAATGGGAATTTCGATTAACAATGATTTTCGAATTGAACGCAAGGTGCAACCTGTTCAGGGAAAGGGAAAGGCAAGGCAAGGCGCGGACACGGACGCGCCTCAATCGTGCGACATTGTGTCTGTCCACCGAAAAATCTTTCCCAGACTCGTCTGGGAGTTCTTCGGACTTCCCTATCGGTGTGGGAGTCGCAAAGATTTGATTTACTAATAAGAATTCCTATTGAAAAATGCTACTTTGAACTCTTCTCTCTCAGTATTTATCTTTTACTCTATCTGTTTTATTTGTGCGCTTTTCTTTCTCTTAATATTTTTCCTCACTTTCCTTCTCTGTTGTTATCTTTTTTATATTTGTCTCACCTTCAGTATTATTATTTATTTATTAATTATTTTTCACTTTTTTTTTATATTTTTTATTTTTTTATATTTTTCCCCAAATAGATAAAAAATAAAATAATATTCAAAATAAAAATGTAGAAAAAGTTTTATTTTGTATTTTTCCCTCCTCTATCTTCAGCTCCTTTTCTCTCACTTTTTAATTTTTCTTCTCTCTGTCTATCTTTCTCTCTGCGTTTCTCTTTTCCCTGTCTCTTTTCTCTTTTTCTCTTTCTTTTCTCTTATTTATATTTTTCATTAGTTTTTTAATTTTCACATTTTTTTCCTTTTTCTTTAAAAAAGTTTTTTCTAATTTTTCTCTCCACTTTTTTTTAGTTTTCTGTCCACTCTTTTTTTATTTTTCTCTCCACTTTTTTTTTATTTTTATCTCCACTCTTTTTTATTTTTCTCTCCACTCTTTCGGACTATATTCAGTCTACCTTCTCTCATTTTATTTTAGCCTCCTTTCTTTCTTTTAGTATCTCTCTCTCTTTTTTCACTATAATTTTCTTTATCTTTCTATACGTTTCTCTTTTTTCTCTTTTTTTTATCAGCTTTCTGTCTTTCCTTTTCTCATAAATTCCTGTTCTCTTTTTTTCAAGCTCTATTTCTCTTTTGTTACTCTCTGTCTTTATCTTTCCTTACATCTGTTGCATTCTCAATCTCTCTCAATCTTTCTCTCTCTCTCTATAATACATTATTCTATGTCATTCTATTTTTTTCTCATTTATCTTACACTCTCTTTCCCCTTTTTGAATTCTTTCTCTTTTCACATTTTCATGCTCTCTTTCGCTATGTCTTTATCTCTGCCTCTTAACACACTCTATTTCTCTTTCTCTTATTTGATCGTGCCGCCAGTTTGTCTGTTAATTGCGCAGCGTTTAGAGTCATAAATTTTGACAGCAAACGGCTGCCACAGGATGTGGCAAGCATTTGTTGCATTTGATGTGGCTGTGGCAATTACATGCCCCCGTTTCCCCCCTTTTACCCCATTCCCCGCTAGGCAGGAAACTGTCAGAGTGCAAGATACAAATGTATCTCAGCATCTTTAGCTGTATCTTTGGCCGTGCATCTGCATCTTGCATTGGCACATCTAGCTGCAGCCACAGCTGCATCTCTTTATCCCTCCTGTATGCCTCTCTCTCTCTTTCTCTCTCTGTCTCCTTTGCTCGCCTACTCTCGCCGGCCGCAACACCTGTGGGCGTGCATCATCATCAGCAATTTTAGCATATTATCAACGCATCTGTGAGCCGACAAAGTGTTTTCAACGCTTTCGGTAGTGTTTGCGCTGCCCCGCCTCTGCCCTCTGCTGCTCACTCTACTCCTCCTGCCAATAAGCCAGGCTCGCCTCTCTCTCTCTCTCTCTTACTCTTCCTGCTTCTTCTGCTTCGCTTTTCGTACGCTAGTTGCGGCCTAGAGAGGCGTTGCCCAGCTGGAAGCTGCAAACTGCAAAGATGAAGCTGCAGAGCTGTAGCTAAAGTTCGATGTATACACTGAGAGAAACTCGTAGCTGAAGAGAGTATACTTATGTTTTTATTATCACTTTATCTTTATTTTTTTGTATTATTTATTTTTAAAATCTGCAAAATTTTTTTGTGGCTTACAAGTTTACTCTTTGCTTTATATATGTCAATGTATAATAAATAAATGTAAAAAAAAAATGTAAAGCAAAATAAAATTTATATTCCATACATTTCATATACATATGTATTTCTGAATATTTAAAATATTTTAAATATTTCAACCTCTCTATCTTACAAGTATCTTTCAATATCAATATCTGTATCTATTCTATGGCATCATTTCTCTCTCTCTACCTCTCGCTGATAATCTATATATTTATTAATAATTTATATATTTATTAATATTACTTATTATTATTATTATATTATATTATTATATTATTCTTCTCATAATTATCTCTGATTTTTCTCTTAATATAATTTTCTTTTTCTTTTCTTCTTGTTCTCTTTCTTTTAGCAATATTTCTCATGCTTTTTCTCTGTATACATTTTCTTATTATTCCAGACTATTCTCTATATCTATATATCTATATTTCTCTCCATTTTCTCAGCAACTATAAATATCCTTTGTTTACATCCAATCTTGATTTATTTGTCTCTATTATTTTTTTTTGTTTTGTCGCTTCCATATATGTTTTTCCTACTTCCCTTATTAATTTCTCTCACTGCAATCGGCCCGTTCGCTTCGATTAATTTTCGCATTAAGCTCGGCCACAGCTCCGCCCCGCCTCAGCTCTACCTGCCCGCCTCTGCCTCTTCCTGCCCTTTGATTTAGTTGTGGGCGCGGTAATGAAATCAAATTAGGCAAGTGTGCAGCATGCAGCATGCAGCTTGCAGAGGGCTCCACATCGATTCGTTACCAGTTTCAGCTCCAGTTCGCATTCCAGCTCCAGTTCCAGTTCCACTTGAGGCCGAAGCTGGAGCTGTTAATTGATTTGTGCCGCAGTGTTGCGCGTTCAAGGATAATTGCCCCGGGTCCAAGTGCAAGTCCTTGAGGGAGTAAGTGTGTGCGATGTGTGTGTGTAGGTGTGTCGGTGTGTGAGTGTGTGTGCAGCTGAGCACACCTGCGCCTGCTGCAGATTCGCAGTGACACGCGCGGCGGCTCAAGGATGACCATAAAACTCAATTGCTCGCAATTATATCGAATTTTTTCTCATCAAAGGATTAGAGGGGGAGGCAGAGAGAAGGGAGAGAGAATGCAAACAAGGAAAAAGAAATACAATTTGCTACGCAATTCGCAAAGGCAGCAGCAAAGGAGTTTGCACATGTTTCCCAGTTTTCCCAGTTTCACTCGCTCCTCTCCCTTTCTCTCTCTCTCTCTATCTCTCATACTCTTCTTGCTACTGATTTTTTTGGGCAGCAATAAAATTGATATATCCATGCATCCATGCAATATGTCCGCCATATGGACACACACGGTGCGCAGCAGATCCTTGCGGCTTAGTTTCAATTTTTCCGCATTTTCTTTTGTCCCACGCTGTTGTTATACCGTGCACCTAATGGAAATGTATAGTCAGGGTATATGAGCTTTGTATACATGTATGTGAGAAGCAGCAGAAGACGTGATATATATATATTCTTCAACAATCGTGTCGATTTGTCTATCTAGCCGTAAACACTACTCTAACTCGGGAACTAATAGAGCTAGAGTTACCAAATTTGATATGAAGCTGCCTGCCATACCATATGCAAATCAAGTCTATCTATGAGCTCAAATATTACATGCCACATGTCCAAAAAATCAAAAACAAATTGCTTGCCAGGTATACAACAGTCGAGTAAGCACTCTTAACTTCTCTACTTGTTGTTTTTGCTGTTTTCGGCTTTCGCCTGCGCTTATTGGCCATTTAGCGCACGTAAGCGAAAAAATAGTGAAATTTCCACAAATAAAAACTAATGGTAGAAAATAACAACAACCCGAACAACAGCAACAACAACAACAACAACCCGAACCACAACTGGAACCCGATTCAATCTGCAGCATTGACTTCCGTCATAATCCTGTCAAAGCGTAAACAAAAATTTCGCCATTCGGTTTTGCGGAATTGGTTTGGGGTTCGTTTCGGCTCTGGGATTGGGCCATAGCAATACCGTACATATATCATATTCCATATACCATAGTTCGCATTTGCTCGACAACAGATTGCTTCGGCTGAAAAGGTAAACAAAAACATCATTTAAATAAAGATATATTTATTTATCTATATCATATAATCGAGCAGCTGTACGTCTTTAGCTGGCAATTTAATTTGGGGAGGAAGAGAAAGTTAAAGAAGTTATTGCTTGGGCATTTCGGCATCTTAAAAATACACAAATCATTTTATGATATTTTAATGTCGAATCATTTGAAAGAACATGTTTTTGAAAACAGTAAATTGCATTTTAAGTTTTATTAGATTTCAAACTCATTGAGAAAAACTAGTAAAAATGTGAGTTTAAAATGTATTTCAATTTGTTATATAATCGTTGTAGTTTCACATTTATATTCTCAATGTTTCATATAACTTAAGAAAAATGCAATCAAAACAATTTGTTGAAAACTTATTTAAATGGAATAGAATAGGATATATTGAATTGAAGGTATAGGAAATATTTAACATAAAAAAAAATAAAAATAATAAAACTAGAGTACATTTTTAAAATTCTTAAATATGAAAATTAATAATTTAAAAAATGCACTTAATTATATATTCTTTCAAAATTTATTAACGGTATTTTTGAGTCTTATGAACATTTTTGAAGGCTTCCTTACAGACCAATTAATCATTATCTCCTTTATTTCATTCTTTTTTCAGCATTGAAAATTCTCAAAATAATATATCAATTTCTTTAAAATAATTTATTCACTTTTAAATATATAGAAAATATTTAGAATATAAGAAAAATAATTATTTTTCAAAATAATTGTTCACTTAAAATATATATAGTATATTTTGTTTGTACAGATTCACTGATGATTATCTCTTTTATGTCAGCTTGGAAAATTCTCAAACAAATATTGAGAATTTTCAGTTTTATTTTCAATTCAAATTATCGTAATTAAAAACTCTTTGGCCCATTCCGCAATTAGTTTCCACGTCTTCACAGCAGTCTCAAATCTTCATTAAGCGCGACAAAAAAATGCCCAACAAAACGCACCCCGATTTTAATTTAATTAAATTAAATTCAAAGTGAAAAAAAAAACACACACGATTTGCCAATTTTTCAAAGGCAAACAAAATCGTTGGAAAACATGGTGGCATATGCAAATGAGCTGAGGCAACCGCGACGCAGCAAACAAATCATTGAAAAATTGTCGCCGACTTGCGAGGCACAGCAGAACGAAAAAAAAAACAAGCAGTAAGCAGAGACAGGCTACACCCTACCCAGTGGTATCCTACCCTGCCCCTGGCTAGACATATCCTGCGTTCTACGTCCTGCGCTGTCTGCTGTGCCCACCATCAACGTGGCCATTAGTCGCAACCACGAATCGCATGCAAATGTAACCGCAGCGCAAGGCGGCAGCGTGTTGCAGGCAGGAGCGGAGTGAGGGTAGCGCAGTTGGGCGCATCCTGCGCGCCCCGTCAAGCAGGGGCGCAGCTGACGAATTGTGAAAAAAAAGATGGCTACGGGCAGACCTAGACCATTACCATTTCCCTAGGCTCCCCCTACTCGGGCTCACTCTCTACACGGTCTCTCCTACCTTCCTCCCTTCTCCCCTCTGCCGCTCTCCTGGTGCTGCGCTATAATTTTCTGCTGCGTTCACACGCCATCGTCGCATTTTTTTCCATTCCCTGCGCCTTTTTCTCTTTTAAGTAAACATTTAAATTAAAAACATTTACATATGCCGGCTGTGTGTGTGTGTGTGTGTGTCTGTTTGTGTGTGTGGGTAGCGCTGATATTCAATTATGATACAATACGCGTACAATTGGAGGGCGCGACAGTTTTCAGATAAACTTCGTGAGTTGTGCGTTTTATGACGTGGGCCTGGACCCAAAAAAAAAAAAAAATACGCCAAGAAAATTACAGTTATAGACAGCAAGACAGACAGAGAGAGAGAGAGAGAGAAATTCGGAAATTGATCAGAAATGCATAGTTTAAATTTTTTGCGAGTGAAAAATGTATTATTTTGATAAATAAATCAATTGCTAAAATTTATAAATATTCGCTATACATTTTTAAATGTTTAAAAAGCTTCTTGCTATTTTAATAATACATATTTACTAATTAATTTTCACTACTTCTCAAATATTTAGCTAATGCATTGGAGCTCATTTTATTTTTTTTATTATATAAAGGTTTTACTTAGCTAATAAAAATTTATTTAATGTGTATATACTTTAGCTATTTTTGAAATATGTAATGTGTAATAATAATTAATATTTATTAAAGTTTTATTTTTTTACTGTTACTTAGTTTTTAAGAGATTTTCCAATAAAAAATCTTAGTTTTATTCATTTCAGTAAGAGTATTTATTTTTGTAAGTTTTATATTTTTTTCTGGCTATTATTTGGTTTATTCTAATTCACAATATTTAAGTTTTATATTTATTTTGCTATTATTTAGTTTTTTTTTTTTTGATAATTTTACGAAATTTTAAGAGATTTTCCTAAGAAAAAAATATTAGTTTCATTTATTTTAGTAAAAGTATTTATTTTTTGATAAGTTTTATATTTGTTTTTCTGTTATTTAGTTTTGCTCAGACAATTTTCCTTAATTTAAAAATATTTTAAAAAAATTCCAAATTTTATTTAATTTAGTCAACGTTTTTAACTAAAAAGTAATTTATATCTTATAAGTTTTTTAATTATTTTAAATAGCTTTAGTTAGCGTATGTAACTTAAAAATAGTGATTATCATATAAATTGCACGTTTCATAATTTCAAGTAGCTAAAAAAAATTATATATTTATTCTACTTTTAATTCTGTTTATTAAAAATCAATGAAAATTATTTATTATTTATTGTATTATTTATTTGTATTTTGCAATTTCGCAGCTCTATTATTACTAATTAATAAGATTTTTAATATTACATCCCTGCGTTTAAATCGCTTTTCAGCTCAAAAATCTCTCAGCATTCAATAAACTCTCATTTTACTCTACCTTTACTCAAAGCCAAACTACACTCAACTCAAACTACGCAAAACTCACTCAACGCACGCCGCGCGTGGTGAGTTTCTCAGCGCAACGAAATGGCAATGGAACAACGCCGGCAACAACTCACTCATTCACTCGCGCCAGCAAAAAAAAGGCAACTGTAAATAGCCGACGAAATGTACAAAACACACCCCTCCCAGCTGACACTCACACACACACACACACACGTCGTCTCAACAACAACAACTAAGCAGACCAACTGTCAACAGCCTAAAAACAAAATGACGAATTTATGAACTTGTTTGCGCTCGCGAGAGCGAGACAACGCTAAGCCCACGCCACGAGTGCTGCTCGCTGCTCTCAACGCGCACGTCGACTCAATCAGCTCAACGCTGTTGCCGTCTCGCTTGCGTACGTTGCCACTGTGTGTGTGTGGGAATTCGTATTGGAAAAGCATGAGTTATGCGAGTGTGTGTGTGCACTGCATTGGAATGCGCTGCGCTGCCGCTGCACACAAAACTATTGCCGACTCGCTTGCACGCACGCTGTTGTTGTTGCTGCTGCCGGCGCTGCTGTCTCTGCGGTTAACCGCTTTACGTTGCGTGCGAAGCTTACGTTGGCGCTGCTGCTGGCCGCTGCCGCTGCCAACGTCGCTGCTGCTGCCTGCAAAACTTTGGCGTCAAGCTTGGGCCTCAGTGCTGTCAGGTATTTGGCGCCCGCCGCGCAGAGCCGGACACAGCACATAGAAATCACAACAACAACAACAGCAACAACAACAAAGTGCCTTAGACTCGTTAAGTTGTTGTAACGTAAGACTATTTTACTGGCGTTACGTCGCGTTGAAAACTTTTGCGTAAGATCGTCAGCTGTGCGCGGCAGGGGCAGGCAGGCAGGCAGGCGGGCGGGGCTGTTAGAAGCTGTAGAAGGAGAGCAGCAGCAGCAGCAGAGGTGGCAGCGGCAGTTCGAGCTTGTTGCGAATGCGTTTACATGGCAAAAAGCAAATCGCAGCCGCCAGAAATTCATTCAGCGGTCAGCTGTGCGACCGATTCGACGGTTTCCACGGCAGAGCGCACAGCGCACAGCGCAGCAGCAGCTACAGCAGCATATCGCCGCGCGGAAGTTCTCGTACGCACCTCGCTGACGTGCGCAATGTGAATTAATGTGCAATTAACAGTTATAAAAATATTGCAAGCGAAATTGCACTAAAAATTAAAATTGAAATTGCAATTAATTTTAAAAAATAATTAAAATAAATAAAAAAATAAAAATTAAAATTAATTAAAATTTTATTATAATTAAATTAAAAGCGCCGTTGAGCTATTGAAATTGCAGCTAAAATGCTGCTTAGCTCCAATCAGCCGGCAAACACAAAGCCGCCACAGCAAGCGTCGCCAGCGACGGCGACGACGGCGACGGTGACGGCGTTGCCGTCGCAGAGCTTCAAGGCGAAGCTGCAGCAGCAAATTGCCACGGCGGTCGCCACGAACATTGCCAACGGGCACAGCAGCAACAACAACAACAACAGCAGCGGCAATCACCTACATCATCATCTGCAGCATCTGAATAATCATCATCATCATCATCATCCGCATCATCCGCATCCCCATCCCCATCCTCATCCGCATCAGCATAATATTTCCTTCGCCACGGATTTCTCAATTGCCGCGATTATGGCGCGCGGCGGAAACGCCTCGAGCAGCCGCGAGCCATCGGAGCGGAGTCTGAGTGAGTAGCGCAAAGTAATTGAGAATCGAAAAATGCCTCTCTTTCGCATACCCTGCACACTCGCACCCACACCCCCCCCATATGCCCACTCTTTTTCCCACGTCTTTCTCGACGCCTTTGAGATCTCTATTGGCCCAGTATTGAGATTAAGTTGGTCTAGTATTCCAGCGCAATTTACTGGCATATATATTAGCTTCAATATACCTTCGTAGTTCTCTTTTCTAGCACTACAAAATCAGGCAAATAATATAAAAGATATATATATATATATATATACCTATACAACATGTGGAGTAACAATTATTGTGGCTCTTGAGTAGCGTAAAAAACTTGCAATCATAGCCTCAATAGGTCTATTTGGAGTTTTGAGTAGAGTCCAGCATACTTTAAAATATACGAAATATATCCAATAAAAAGTCTATAAGATCCTTCAAATTTTGGATATTTTTAACGGCAGATATCTTATCTAGATTTAGCTTCAATAGATCTATTTTGGTTTTTTAAATAGAGTCCAGCATACTCCAAAATATGTAAAATATATCCAATAAAAAAATGTAGAAAATTCTTCAAATTTTATACACTGTTTTTAATGCAAGTATTTTATATTTTTTTGAGCAGTCCGTTCTATATACTGAAATCTATAAGAGTTCTGAGAATTGAAAGTATCTATAATATTTATGAAGTAGAGTACAGAATATTTGCAATAAAATTAAGAATTTATGTTTAAAAGCTATAGGGTATTAGCTTTTAGTAATAGCTTTTTTGAGCAGTATGATATCATAAGAGCGTAATGTAATCTAATGTAATATCATTAGATCTTTATATATTATATTATCACTGAAATACTGTAATATATTTTTTATAGTAGAGATCAAAATGTGGAAAATTTTGAATTCATTTCAAAATATTTTGAAAACCTGGAATTCATTTTATAAACCCATTTCATTGGCACTCACTGCCGTCGTAAAAAGTCTTCTTTTACAAGCAAACCTTCCTTATCCCTCAAAAAAAAAAAACCAAAAAATGCCTCCATTATCTCGAATTTTATATTTTCTATGGCATTCCATAAGTAAGTTCGAGCTATTCAAATTTCATCAACCTCCAAAGGTGTGAAGCGATCTCTTTGAATGCCCAATTTCCTGCATTTGCATTTTGAGTGCCAGAATTTATGAGTCCAAAATTGTTGTATTATTCACACAGTTTTATTATCAGACTTCAACGCGATTCGGAATATGATTTAAATTAATTTGCAATGAATTTTGCCAGACTTAAAATGCCGTTATGCCTACTAATATTCGTATGGATCATAAAATATGCATACAAATGTTGGCGATTCATTTGAGATCAGTATTATTTACATAGAAAGATAAGTTATTATCTTTGATTATGGGTGAAACGAGCCCCGCGAATCTTTCAGTTCGCGTAGGTGCGTTTTGCTAGTCTTCAAAGTAGGTCTATGGATGTTTTCAACTCTTTAGGTATAAATCGAGTGGGTTGGCATATTGTTATTAAGATAATTTCTGTTTTTTTTTTTAAGATTCAGGCTTATTCTAGTGATTTTCAATTATAGCCCACGGATGGGCTTTTGTTGGAAATCAAGGAATTTTGGACAATCTATTAAATATGATATGAACGGTTTGGTTTATATTACATAAAAAAAAAAAAATATTATAAAAAATTGTCAGTCAATACCCTATACTGTTGTCATTTGCGGAAATCAATATATTTTTGAAAAATGCAATTAAAAATTTGTTAAGTTCTCTAACATTTCTATGGATTTTTCAAAACATTCACGAAGAATATCTGAAATGATAAAAAATAATATTTAGAATTATATGTTTAATATTGGGAACAACAAAATCATCATCTGTACTTAATTTAAAAATATCTAATTAGAAAACTAGCTAAGGAGTTTTTATTTAGCTTGAATTGTACTGAGAGACCGTCGGATATAGAAAAGACAAAGTTCAGAAGTTTTTTATAGGCAATTTAAGTTCTCATAGATTGTCTTACACTTCAATTTTTATAATTTCTACTCTATATAAAAATTATAAGAATAGGAGTTATATATAATAAATAAATAGTAAATAAAATTCTATTTAAATTTAAAAAATACTTATAAATACTTCAAAGACGTAGAAATTCTATATAAAATTTAAAAAAAAAACTTATAAATACTTCAAAAACGTAGAAACCGCAATTTTTAAAATTTGTGTTGAGGTTTTAAACAAAATCAAAATTAATAATTTAGACTTTTTCGCAATATATATATATTCATTGCAAAATTAGGATTTCTTAAAAATATATAATATTTTCCAATAAATATATACATTAACTTAAAAGCCAAATTTATTAAAATCTGATACAATCTTAGAAAATATATTAAAATACAATAAATTGGCTTTCATTTGATTAAACTAAAAAAAAGACTAAAGCAAACTTTTCTTTGTAAATTTCGTACTCAATTAATTAAATAAATTAATTTTTAATAAATTAAATAATTTAAATAAATATTCAAGTTGATTATGAAATTTTCTTTCATAAATTCGAATTTCCCGTTTGCTTAGCTCAGCTCTTCTGCACATGCCATAAATATAGTATTAATGCATTTATCGATTGATTATTGTGCGCGCATAAATAGTTGAAAATTGATTCAGCCAGCTACCTGTTTGCCCCTCTGCCCCCTGCCCCCCTCTCTCCATGTATAGATGTTGCACAGTTGCATTTGGCGCTTTTTTATGCATGCCCCGTCCATAAATTGCACGTTGATGACAATGCAACGTTGATGACTTGATAATTGCGGCAAATGCGCGCGGCAATAAAATAATCAAAGCCCATTTCAATGGACGCCGTGGCAAGCAGAGGAGGGAGGCGGTGCGGGGCGGGGCGTGGCATGGCTGCGTGTGCACGCCCGCCGCCAGGCTGTCATGACGTGCACACACAGATATGCATCGCGCGCGAGTGTGCGTGCGTGTGTGTGTGTGTGTGTGTGTGCGCACAACTATTTAGATGCCATAATTGGCTGCAGTTGGCACTGCGCGAAACAACCTCCTACCACTCCCCTCTCCCCTACCCCCACTGCTCATTCCACTCAACCCCCTTGAGTGCGATCTGCGTCAGCGAAAACAATGCAAATGCAGCAGCAACAACAACAACAACAGCAACAACAATTGCCACTGCCACACTGCAACAACAAATTAACATATGAAAGCATTTCGGGGGCAAATAATTGAATTTGCCGTATCTGTAGTATCATCTGCATTTGTAGCTCTAGCTGTAGCTGTCGCTGTATTTGTATCTGTATCTGTGTGTGTGCCTCTGCGCCTGTGTGTGCTTCTGTGCGTCATCGCGACGAGGCGCGTCGCAACACACGCAACATGTTGTTCTGCGAGTTGACAACTCTCTGCGCTGTCAGCCATTCTCTCTCTCTCCATCTCTCTCTCTCACTTCCTATCTCTCTCTCTCTCTCACTGTCAGTCTCTTACCCTTCCCTTTACTCCCTGTCTTAGCCTTACTGAAACTCAATCTCTCTCTCCCTCTCTCTCTTTCTCTCTTTCTCTCTCCCTCTCTCTCATTTACAAACTTACTCCTTACTCCTCTCTCTACATTTTCCTTTTTCCTCAACTGTAACATTCTTACACAATCTTCATTTCTCTATTTCTTTGTCACTTTTCCTCGTAGTCTCCCTTTTACTCGATGCCCTTAAATCGCCCTTTTTCACTCTCTCCCCATTTCTGTCCATCGCTGAAACTCTCCTTTTCTCCCACTCTTAAATTCATGTTCTCTCTCGCTTTTCCTCACTTAAAAATTTTCTCTCAAGCTTCCCCTCTCAGCCGCACTCTGAAGTACCTGCGAGATCCCTGTCTCTCACTCTCTCTAAAACTATTCTCGCCTCTCTCTCTCTCAAACTACCTCTTCCTCCCCTTTTCTCACTTTCTTTTTTTTCTCTCTCTCTATCAAACTATTTCTCTCCCTCTCCTTTTCTCTCTTTCTCTCTCTCTCTCTCTCAAACTATCTCTCTCTCTCTCTTTATTTATATATCTCTCTCTCAAACTCTCTCTCTCTCTCTCTCTCTCTCAAACTTTTTCTCTCGTTTTCTCTCACAAACTGTCTCTCATCCTCTCTCTTTCTCTTTCTCTTTCTCTCTCTTACAAACTGTCTCTCATCTTCTCTCTCTCTCTCTCTACTCTTGTTTAAACTATCTCTCTCACATATTCCTCTTTCTCTCACACTCAAATTCTGTTCTATAGAACTGCCTCTCGAGCTTCCCCTCTCTAACTCACTCTCAAGTAATTTGTCTCTCCCTCTCTCATACTCTCCTCTCTCAAACTATCCCTTCTCCTCTCCTTGTCTCTTCCTCTTTCAAACAATGCCCCTCTCCTTATTTGCAACACTTTCTCTATCTTTCTCAAACGCACTTTCTCTTTGAACTTCTCCCTCTTAAAGTCTTGGTGATACTCTCTCTCTCTCTGTCTCTCTCATATATACTCTATATCTCTCTCTCCCTGTAAGTCACTTGCTCATTCTCTCACACACACTATAATTCTCCCTCTCTCTCTCTCTCTCTCTCTCGCTCTCTCTCATCCCATCAGGTCCGCTCTCCGTGGAGCGCTACTCAACGCAGGATGCGGACGATGATGTTGACGTCGACGTCGTCGACTGCAGCGACTCAGAGACGTCAACGGCAGCGGCAGCCGCGGCGACGGCGGCAGCGGCAGCGACAGCAGCAGCAGCGGCAGCGGCGGCGGCTGCAGCGCAGCAGCATGCACGTCATGCGTTGCGTGTTGCACAGCAACAACAACAACAGCAGCAGCAGCAGCAGCAACAGCGACAGCAGCAACAACAACAACAACAACAGACTCAGCAGGCAAACAAGCAGCGCCACAGCAACAACAACAACAACAACTGCAAGTCGAGCAGCCACAGGGGGCGTGCCGCAGCCACACCAACAACTGCAGCTGTTGCTGCTGCCGCTGCTGCTGGCAGCACGCCCTCACCACCGCCCCCTGGTGGCGGCGGGGGCAGTCCGGGCGAGGCGCAGACCGAAGACGAGCGCCTGTCGCCGGAGGAGCCTGCGCAGGTAACGAAACCACGCCACAAAGTTAGCACAAATCCAATTCGCGCCTCTCGCCCGAGCCACGTTTCGTACTAATCCAGCCTCACCCCCTCTCTGTGCTCCCTCTGCTTACAGCTGCCCACGCCCAAAATTCTGGGCTCTTGCAATTGCGATGATCTCATGCCCGTGCAATGCCATCTGGAGACGAAGGAGCTGTGGGATAAGTTCCACGAGCTCGGCACCGAGATGATCATCACCAAGACGGGCAGGTGAGTCTCCAGCAACATGTCACAACAGCATGTTCTTCTGTCTGTTGCACATGTTCTTCCTCTTATAGTAACTTAGCTGACAGCAGGTGTAGAGCGGCAGGCAATTGGGGAGTGGCGAGGGGTATACAGTTCGTTGGGAATACTTTAATATAATAAAAATAATATATAAAAAAAAATAAAATAATATATACTGTATAAATAATATATATGCATTTATATATATAATGTATAATGGTATAAATAAAATACAATAATATATATAATAAAAATAAATAAATATATAATAAAAGGCATACACCGACACGAGATATAATATCAATAATATAGTGTTGCTATATATATTAAATACTCTTCTAATGACATACTTATCCACTTAATTTTAATATCTCTCTTGATTATCGAGCAATATTAGTTTTAATAGTAATTTTTAAAATTTTTTCCATATATTTGAGCAAAATTTATGAATTTAAATTTAGGAACCATGCCGATAAAAAGAAAATTTATTTTAAAATTAATTTGAAGAGAATATTGTATATATACATTCAAGCATTATGTAAAGTCTGTACATATTTCTGTCAATGTTTGAGCTACGCCTCAACTTTAAACACCCATAACATATTCAAAATTAAAGCAACATAATAATGCATGATTTTTTAAAATTTCCTATTTTTCCAATACCAATAAATATATTCAAAAATTTTAAATCTTTATTTTGTACATTATATCTATACAAAAAAATTGAATCCGATATTAAAATTGAGTTGATAAAAGTTTTCAATACCAATATTCAAAGATATCGAATATAGAAAAGTCTATTTATATTTTTGGCCATATGGAGTTGAATGTGGACTTCTTACACTTATACCTTGGTATAAATATAAGCGATTCAAAATCAATTAGCCAGCTCAAAATTTGCATAAGAATCTATTTCAAAATACAAAATTATCAAATAAAAAAAATATCCAATCCTATCTGGTAACTTTGCTAGGTTTACAGCGTATTTAATTCAAATAAAATAAATTTATTTGTACTAATTTCATAAAATGATAATCACTCGTAATTTCCCATTCAAATTTCTAAAAACAATTTTTTTTTTTTGCTAATTTCTACCACTCAAATCTCCCAGTTTTATTTCTTTCCCTGCATGTCAGGCAGGCAGTCGATTGCCCCTGCTGCCACGCCCCGGCAATCGGCACTAATCAGATACTCGAACTCGCGCTCGAGCTCAAAACTTGTGCACAATCAATAAACGTGAGCACACGCCTTTCACTCGGCGGCATTCGAAACGCAAAGGCTTAAGTGCAAAATATCAGCAAGTTTTTGGTTAGTTTCTCATTACGTGGACGCCGCTACCACGCCCCCAAATCGAACGCCCTCTCGCTGTCTTCTATAGCAAATTGATTGACAAGGCATCGGAATAATGCGATGTTGAATTTTCGATTTTTCGATTAGCATGCGGCAAAGTTACTCCCTGTCAGCTGTTCATACACACACACAGGCACACACTCGCACACACATCAGCACACACAAAGTGTGCTTAAACGACTTTTCATTCGCAACTCAACAAAGTCGACTTCAAAAATTATTGCTTGACGATTTTCGTGCGAATGTCGTGTAAAATGCGAATAAAAACAAAGAAACCGAGTGGGCAGTGCTCGCAGTGACTGACTGCGGTGTACCCTGTAATTGTAAGAATGTGAATGGAAGTGATATTGCTGTATATTAAAAATAAGTAGAACTTTTTACGGATTTTCTACCTATGGACTACATTATACTCTGCAATTTGTTATCTCCAAATATAAAAAATATATTTTTTTTCATAATAATAAAAATTTGTATGTAAAAGTTAACTTCAAATCTTATCGAATTTTATACATGCTCATTCTACATATTTAACCGAGCTCACCCTCTAATGTACTATCTTCAATTTTTTCCAAGTCATTTTTTGGGGAAAACAAAAAAAAGTATATTCTACATATATTTAGATTTAAAAGATATCAGAACGTTTTTTCGGATTTTTTAAACACTAAAAAACGATTATTTAGGAGTTATACAATTTTTCATTTTAGTAAATAACATTCAACTCTTTAATTTAATTTTTAAAAAAATTAACAATTTTAACAAAGAAAATCTCCATAAAAACCATCATTTGATATACCAAAATTTATGTTTTTAAAATTAAACAAATAATTTCTTAGTTTCAACTTAATGTTTATACGCAATTTAATTCCAAATACCCTGTAATTTATTAATTGCAAAATATTATCAAAATTCGTCATGCTTTTCAAACCTACTGCCAATCAAGATACCCCATTGTCTGTCACGTTTCCAGGCTACAACCAAGTGAAGCCTGCCTGAAACATAAATTTCAGCATACTTGTTATTGTTGCTAATGCTGTTGTTGCCGTTGTTGTTGTGAGTTCAGAGTTCTTATGCTGATGACATGCGAAATGCGCATTAGTCCGCCTAGCTGGTAGTTAGGAACTGGATTCTCTTTCTTCTGTGTTTTTGCCAGTTTTCTCTGTTTTTTTTTGTTTTGTTTTTTTGTTTTGGGTCTGCGTTTTGCTTGGCAACTTTTGTTTGTTTGCCGAATGTGCGAGTGTGTGCTGTTAACCCCTTTCGCTGTGTGTGGACATGCCTTATAGCTTTGCCCCTCTGCACTTGCGACACATTAACAAATTTACTCCTTTCGTCCTAACTTCCTATCGTCGGTTCGTCCTAACATGTCGCGCCTCCTGTCCCGCCGCAAAGTATAAATTGCAATGTAATAGCTGCCGATTGTCGCGCTAACAACACATTTGCATGTTCTCCTGTCCGTTGTTGTTGTTGCTGTATTTTTCTGTTATTCCAATGCGCCCTGTAATTAGAGCAAAGGACTCCGCCGTTTGCCCATTGCCAATGTCGATGCCCCGAGACTTATTTATTTACATTTGTGCGGGTTAGTAAAACCCTTTTTCGCTCCGATATCCATCTCTATGTCAGCACATCGTTTGCCCGGAGAGTGCCCAGAAGAGAGTGGCGAATGGGTTGCCGACTAACGGCTTTCAATTGCAGGGCAGCTGAGTGATACCTTTTAAATTGCTAAAGTACAGGGTACACCAGCTGCCGGTGCATTTGCTCGCCAAATGGCCAATTCGTGACCGACGACTGTTTGTAATGTTTGTTTGCAGAGCACACGGCAAAAGGTGCGCGACAGGTTCGCATAGCTAGAGAACTATAAAGCTAGAAAATCGCAATATCTAGAACTGGCACGTAATACACGCACAGTGTAAATAGTCAATATAGATGGAAGAAAATAAAATAAAATCGAATAAAAATAAATAAATAAAATATAGATGGAAGAAAATATCTTTAAGAAGTTAACAAGCAAACAAAGTTGTTAAGAGCTCAGATTAATAATTTTAAAAATATTTAAATAAGATTTTGTATAGTGGCATAGTTTGCCAAAAAAAACTTCTAAGGCTGTGACATAATAGGAAATTTAAAAAAAATACATAAGAAAATAAGATAATTGTTAGGATCCCTAGTCAATCATTTCACTCATCAAACAATTATTTTTCTTTATTAATTTCATCTTATTTTTAAAATAATCCACATCATTTTATCCTTCTTACAATAATCAGAATTCTAATTTAAAAATATATTTTTTATTTTTGAAATAGTTGAATTTACTTTCGTATATCTTTAGATCTTTAGGTTTTCAGAGAATTTTCTATAATACTTTAGTTAGAGTATTAATATTAAAGTTTACATCAGTTGGATTCGGACATTATTGTTTAATTTTTTGGCATTTTTAAATTTAATACATATTTATCAAGATCCTCTTAACAATGTATGCAGTTGTACCAAAACAAATTCTTGTTTTTCATTAGTTCTGAACATTTAAAAAACATTGGAAAACTGTGAAAAATATTGCCAAAAAAAAACAGGCAGAATGAGGCAAGGATCGCAGCCAACGCTTATGATTTATGACCCAGAGGCAAAGGAGAAAAGGCCAAAGGATCGAGTAGAAGTAGCGCTGCCTTTTCAGCGCTTACCTGTTGCTGCGGCCGATCGCCGATTGTTCAGTTAGCCGCTCTCCTCCACCTCCCTTGTTGCGGTCATTGAGATAAAATATCACGTGGTTTGTGATTTTGTCACGCTGTCAGCGGTTTTCAAGCCAAGCAGCAGCAGTTCTTCGCTGCGGTTGCAATGAGGCGCGCTAGACAAAGGCCCATACAAAGTCACAGGCGGCCTAATTGTCCCGGCCAAAAGCAGCAGGCGGCAATTGAATTCTTACAGAGAAGGCAGTCAGAGAGATAGAGCGAGAGAGGGTGCGGGGAGTATCAATCGTAGCGGGCAGTCGGCTAATGTTTGTCAATATTTTAGCGACAACTCTTCACGCATGTTAGGCAATTGTTTTGTAAGGGATTGTCCCAAACTGAGGAACAGACCCAAACCCGGACTCGAACTGGTCAGTAGCTTCACACTGCAGGCGCGTTGCGAATCGCGATTTTCATGCTTGCAACTGTAACGCAAACATGCAACTCCTCGTCGGGTAAGCACAACACACACTCCAAGGCAAATAGAAAATTTATTAATTTCTACCGAAATGCCCGAATGACTTCATTAATATTTTTCCCATTCTGCTTGGGGCCAGCAGCTGAATTTGTGGCAAGAACATTTGTCATTCGAACGAAAACAATGAAACAAGTTAATCCTCGCTGGAAAGGTGCAGGATCACGGGACATTAAAAGCAGGCTACAGGCCACAGGCCGCAGGCTATTAATATTGGACTAGTGAGTGTACTAGGGAGGTATTACACTGTGAGATATAGTTGAGTTGCTAGAGAGCAAATTTAAACAGAGCAGACAAAGACGCTAATAGAAAATAGGAATAAGGGTATGTAGAGAAGAAAAAAATAAGAATGAGAGAAAATAAAAATAGAGGTATATGGTAAAGATTTAGAAAGGGATAAATAAAAAGTGTGAATAAAATTAATAAAAATATATATATGAACTTAAAGAGTAAACAAAATTAAATAGAGAAACTGACTATAAAAAAATAAATGAGAAAGAAAATGAAAGGCAAGAGAACAAAGATTGTAAAAGAATGAAAGAGACAGAAAATAAGGGCATAAAAGAATTGTTTTTAAGTACTTAGGTCTTTTTTTAATTTTTAATAAATTTTTCAATGGAGCTTTTTTTTTTTAAATATAAATATAAATATAAATAAATATAAATAAAAAAATATATAAAGATATAAAAAAATATAATATATTTATATTAATCTGGTTTTTACATATATTAAAATGATATTAGTAAATAAAGAAAAAACAATAAATCTTTACATGCCATATAAAATAAATAATTAATGAATATACAATATATTTATAGATAAAACTAATTTATAATTATTCCCCGCAACTGTACACCATTTTTTCTCTCAGTGCACTTACAAATTATGAATTAATTAAACAATAAAACGATGAGAAAAACAGCAGAGCAGGAGGGAGAGGGATAGACGGGCAGCTCCAACAAAATTGTGCTGCGCTTCATATATTTTTTACAAGATGCGATAAGATCTCGCGCTCGATCTGAGAGCTGCCGCCTCTAGGGTTGCCGCTGAGAGCGAGAGCGCGCGCTCGGCTAAATTAGCATTTAGTTGCATTTATTAACTTTGTGTCGAGCTGGTCGGCCTAATTTGCTGGAACTAAGGTGTTGATAATGTGTAGCAGTGTTCAGACGTAGCGAAAGGGGAACAGAGCACTGGAAATGGGGTACGGGGGCGGAAGTGCGGATAAGTTGCGGTTCATAAATGCAACGCCCGCGGTGCCGTCTAATTGGGCGTGGCAAGCAAACTAATTGAAAGTCCGAAAGTCCAAGGAATGCCTGGCAACCCTCTCTATGCTTCCCCCAAATGGTGTGTAAACTTCATAATTGTAACCTTTGGCACCTTCAGCTCCAGCTCGAGCGCAGCTCGAGGAGCTCAGTGCGACGCCGAGTGAAAGCCATTTCCCTAATTTTCCCATAAACAAATACATAAAATCCACACTTGGACGCATAGCAAAAATAACAGAAAATATATACAAAAAAAAAAAAAAATACTGGAAAAAAAAAACGAAACAACGCAGCAAACTGTTTTGCCACGCCTCCCATCGGGGGGGTGGGCATGGCCCGCAGGCAGTCGGACGTTCGCTGAGTTGCCTCGTAAAAATGTATGTAAATGTGTTGGAATATGATTTACGACATTTCCGCTGGCAGCGAAAAGCAAGCGGGGGTGTTGGTAGCTCTAGTAGCTGCTATACACTATATACGGGGCACATTATGGACACATTAGCAAGCTATCAGAGAAGTGTTAGAAAGTTGCCTTAGCTGCAACTGCAGCTTGCCAGAGTTGCCAGCGTCAGGCTCGAGTGCATCGGCGCACGTTAAATGCCTGCTAATTGTGACAATGGCAAGCAGCTGTGATTCGCTACGTCGTGTGTACGTGTACGTGACAACCCTGGACCGCAGCATGGCAGCCAACACGCCCACACAGACTCGCTTCGCTCGCGCGTTCTGCCCGTGGGCGCAGCAAAGCAGCTATAGCTAGTTATATATACTATATATAGTCTGCCTAGCTGACTTGACATTCGAGAATTCTCAGTTAGAATTTAGCAGGCATAATGCAAACGCTTTATGGCCAATCAATATGATCAGTAAATGCGCTGATTTATGACGTTCATTGGAAAACGCTGACAAGATTTATCGATCGTGCCAAAGCAAAGGTTAAAGCAGCAACGTTTAAAATAATTATGGGTAGACATAAGATATATCGAATTATTAGCAGATTGCAAAACAGCATAAAATGCGATATAATTATAAGATCTTGATAAGATAAGATAAGATATTAATATTTATTTAAATTTATTTTACTTGGAAATTGCAAAAAAAAAATTACCCATAACATGAATATTTATTTAAATTCATTTAACTGGGATATTGCAAAAAGTAAAATAAACTATTTAGTTACATTCATTTTACTTAATAAGTACAAAAGGTAAAATCAATTATTATTTATTTTTAGTTATTTTACACAGTTAAGCTTAGTTTCTAACTAAATTATGTGTACAATTTTCTCAATTAAAAATATGAAAAAAATGCTCAATATTACTAAAGAGATTTAAAAAAGTTTCGGAATATTGAAAAAAAAAGAACAAAATATCTTTTTTCAATATTCAGGAACACAATATCTTTTTTTTTCAATATTCAAAAAATTTTTTTTATCTCTTCAGTAATATTGTGAATTTTTTTCATAGTTATATTTATTGATTTTTTGAGGTATATAAAAATTTGAATGTGTCTACGACACTTCGAAAAATTCTGTTTTCGTGTTCGTATATAAACTTGGATGAAAACTAAATAAAATAAATAAACCAATAAACAGTAAACTTGAAGAAAAGTTTATATAGCCTGAAAGAAAAATAAGTAAAATTATAGAACTCAAATTCTAATAAAACTCACACAAATTATATCGATATTTTATATTAGAAATTTGCCTACAAAAACTACATAGAAAATATTTGTTTTTATTTGAGGCGTATTTAAAAAACTGACTGCAAAAGTTGCTCCCATATTCGTACTCCTTGCCAACAAAGTTTTAAACACTACTACCAATTTCACAGCACCTTTAGCTGCATATCATATCAAAAGCTTAGTTACACTCTCCACCCCCACCGAACTATAGTGTTCTCTGTGTGTCGTTAATTAGTGTATTATTATGACAAATGTTGCAACATTTACAACTCAACTTAGGGCAGCACTCACACACACACAGACACACACCTAGGTATTGTGTGTGTGTGTGTGTGTGTCGCGTAACCACAAGACAAATGACAAAAACTGGGCTGGGTCATTAGCGTCATTTACACTTAGCTGGCCACAGAGCGACAACTCTGCAGTTGTTGTTGCTGCTGTTGCTGTTTGTTGGGGTCAGGCAACTTGGTCTGCGTCGCGGAAATGTGTCAAAAACGTGCTAAAAGTCATAAAATTAAATATGCGTCTTATTTACATGCGCACAACCCTCGAGCAACAACAATAAAAACAACAAGGCACACACACAACACAATTTTGTTGTATTTCGGGGAGCTTTTCTTTTATAGATTTTCCTGTAGCCCAAAAAAAAAAAAAATTGTATAAAACATGCTCAACGATTTCCTTTGCTTTCGCGTCTACTTTCAGGCGCATGTTCCCCACGGTGCGCGTCTCGTTCTCGGGGCCGTTGCGGCAGATACAACCACCGGATCGCTATGCTGTGCTGCTGGACATTGTGCCGCTGGACTCGCGGCGCTATCGCTACGCCTATCATCGCAGCTCGTGGCTGGTCGCCGGCAAGGCAGATCCACCGCCGCCGGCGCGCATCTATGCCCATCCCGACAGTCCCATCAGCCCGGAGGCGTTGCGCAAGCAGGTCGTCTCCTTCGAGAAGGTGAAGCTGACGAACAACGAGATGGACAAGAGCGGGCAGGTGAGTAACGACATGGCAGTGGGAGGAAAAAGTGGAGAGAAACAGAGACAAAGTGACAGTTATGGAAGTATTGTTGAAGCGAGAAAAATAGTAGCAGTAAAAGGGAAGAGAAGAATGGAGCTAGAGTGAGAGCTGGAGTCCATTGACATAAGGCTAGAAATCGATAGAGTGCAGATTTCAATCTGTATTGTAATACCATTGAAAAGATACTGCATATATAAAATAAAAAGATATTTATCTACTCAGAAATTAGCTTGATGGGTGAAAAACGTAAAATCAAAATATAAAAACATATATCATATTTTTACAATTCAGAAATTTAATTTCCTACAGTATAAAAAATCCCGTTGTAAACATAGATAGAAAATATAAAAATATATATATATTCTTATCAGAAAATCAATTTTATTTCTTATTTAAATATCTGTGAATATATATAATAAATAAACAAATAAAGTTAAATATTATATTTAAAGGTTTTACAATTACACAAGCTTATGCATCTGAATAATGCTAATTGAAATAAAAGAATATATTATATAATATTTGCATACATAAAAAATACTATTTATAGATATATCTTTTTTCATATATTCTTACATTTAGTTAAATTTTATTTAAATAACAAAAATTTGGTAGAGTTCTGAATTTAGTCTGCCAGAATACAGCATATAGAAAATATATAATAATTTAATATTTTTATATATTTCTATATATTTCCGCATCACTTAACTGCAACTACTTCACTCTGCGAACGCGCGAAAATTCGCGCAAGATTTCCAGTTATTATCGAGCTTCCTCAGTTCCCTTTTACTCTATCTCTCTCTGCTTCTGTCTCTCTCTCTCTCTTGCTCGCGCTCTGCTACTCGCGCATCCTTGGTCGAAAAAAAAAAAAAATACATTTATGAATAATTTAGCCGGAGACAAAAGACATAAAAACCGTGGCGAGCCGCGACTGCCATTGTCTACAGGGCAGTCAGTCGCGCCAGGGTTGCCAGGGCGACAGCGAAATAAGCTGTCAGGCCAAAGCGGCATATGCAAATTCCGAAAAATGAATGAAAATTGTTGGCAATTTGGTGGCAAATGCAAAAGAAGCAGCAAGGTCTCGCGGCTCACAGCCACGCCCAGAGCAGTACCCCTGCCGCCCTCCCCCTCTCTCTCTCTCTCTCTCTCTCTCTTTGTTTTGCTCTCCAAGCAGCTTCTATCTAAGCTGCTGCTGGACTCCCTGGCAAGTGGCGACGCTCTGTTTACGAGCCTGCTACCGTTTTTATCGCCGCCATAAAGGATGCCCCTCCAGACCCCCTACCCCCTTCGGGCCACAAGCAGAAAACCGTCAAAACAAACACCGACTACTTTTTATTGTTGTAAATTTTTCATAAGCAAAAGCAAACAGAAACTGTAAGGAAAACTCTTGTTTTTCTCTCTCTCTCTCTCTTCCCGTGCAGGTCGTGCTGAATTCAATGCATCGATATCAACCACGCATTCATCTGGTGCGTCTGAGCCACGGCCAGAGCATACCCGGCAATCCCAAGGAGCTGCAGGATATGGATCATAAAACCTTCGTATTCCCGGAGACTGTATTCACGGCCGTGACGGCCTATCAGAATCAATTGATTACGAAATTGAAAATCGATTCGAATCCGTTCGCCAAAGGATTTCGCGATTCGTCGCGTCTCACTGACTTTGATAGGTGAGTAGTAGACGAGCTCGAAATAGATAGAGCTCCATAGTATGTTTGACCCCAGTGCCATGTTTATGAGGCTCGTTTGCTGATTTATGGCCTCATTTGCGCTGGAAAACACGCCTGCCCCAGGGAAAACAGTAGCTCGAGTTGCCGCTGATTAGCGAAAATGTGTGAAACTCTCGTCACTCTCGGTTGGCCGTAAAAAAAAAAACAGACCGGGAACTCTGCACCGGGCTTTCAATTAGTAACTGTTTAAAGTGGAGCAGCGGGAGTTTTTGGCAACGATTTTTATGACAGGAATTATAGTGCAGTTTTGCATGGTTTCTTAGTATAGTTTGCTTTGATTTGCCGACAGTGGCAGGTATTATTTTATTTTTTATTATTTTTAGGAAATATAGGAATTTACACAGTGCTCTATAATATTCGGCACATTTAACGCTCCCTGAAAATTTAGTTATCTTTTTTTATCCCAGGCTAAGCATTATAACAAAATAGATTCGTCGAAAATGCTTTCAATTTATCCATCGTGCAATTTTAATATTTTTAAATATTTTAAATTATTATTAACAAATTTAATTAAATATATGATTGTTTTTAGCTCGTTCTTTTTGCAATTTAATTGCATTATTCATTATTATTTTATGTATTACTCCAAAAAGATCAACGACAACGAATTTACTGATACTTTGCAATTTCTTAAGATATTCTAACAATAAATAAATATTATTTTAAATATTTGATACATTTGCAGCTGACTCAAAATGAAGTTAGACTTTAATAACTGAAGCAAACAACAAAAAATACTTTAAAAATTCTTTCAAACTGTCGTTCAAGCCATTTAAATATTTCGCCATATTTATTATTTCATTTACTACTCCAAAAAGATCAACGACTTACAATTACTTGGGAATTTTTTAACACATTTTTGCAATAAATACATATTTTTTTTAATATTTGATAAATACATTTGCATCATTTAATATTTTGAAATATTTACTATTTCATTTATTACTTAAAAAATTCAACGAGAACGTTTACACTAATGCTTTACAATTTTATAAGACATTTTTATAATAAATGAAAATTATTTTTATTCATTAAAATATTTGCAGCCAGCTCAAAGCAAAGTTAGACTTTTATATCATGTTAAAAATTCTTTCAAACTGTCCTTCAAGCCAATTTCAATATTTTGAAATATTTAAACGCCTCTTTCAATTTTTTTTTACCTCGTTTTCTTTATTATTTAATTGCAATATTCATTACGTTTGGCCTGCACCCAGCAGAAATGACTCAATTAGCATATGATAGCAACAGTTAGAGCTCCCTTATGGCAGAGCAGATGCGGGCGCAGGATTCTGACGGGCGACTCCTTTTGGGTATCTTTTTATTGGCAGAGGGCGCAGGCACACCCCTTCTTTCTTTCTCTCTCTTTTGCTGTGTTCTTTCTGCTGCCTCGTTGTGTTGGGCCCAACGAGTTCAGAAGTGTTGCAAGGCGGCGGCTACGTGTACTATTAAGACGGCAATGCGGCCGGACAGGCCGGACAGCCAGCAGCAACAACAACAACAACAGCAGCAGCAGCAGCGAGAGGAGTTTTCAATGTTTTTAGCCGGCACGGCGGCGACTTAAGTGGCGTAAATTACAGATCGGCGCTTTTAACTTTGATGCCGATTCGTACATGAAATGAAAACACGAAAATAATGAGTGAATGTTGTTGTAGTTGTAGTTGTTGCTGTTGTTGTTGCTGGCGTTGTTTAGTGTCGGCAATTGGCAGTTACTTTCAACGTAATTATGTTATTGCTCTTTGCGGTGCCTCCGTGCTGCACAGCAACAAGTTACTCAACAGAGCTCCCTCTCTCTCTCTCTCTCTCTCTTTCTCTCTCTTTCTCACACTTTTTTTTTGCATTCTTTTGTTCTGCTTCTCCACTCAGGGATCCCATGGATTCGTTCTTCTTCGATCAGCATATGCGCGCCGCACCGTTGCGCTTCTTTCCGGATCCGCTGATGTCGCAGTTGACGCCACAGGAGGCAGATGCCGCATCGCTGGCGCTGCTCGAGAAGGCGCGCCAGCATTTGCAGATGTTCGGCCGTTCGCCGTATACGGAAATGTTGCTGCCACATCTGTATCAACGTGCCGCGCCGCCCGCACCGCCACCGCCGCCGCCCTCAGCGCTGGGCGCCTTCCAGCTGGGCATGTGGCAGCAACAGTGGCCGCAGCTGACCGCCGGCTTTTTGGCCAGCGCCAATCAACAGGCTGCTTTCGCTGCTGCCGCCGCCGCTGCAGCTGGCGCCAATCGCACGCCGCCCCCAACTGCTGCTTCAGTTATTGCCCCGCCTGCGCCCGCCACGCCCACATCGTCATGCGGCTCCGCGTCACCGGATTTGCGCATCAAGACTGGGCAGCTAGGCGGCAGTGGCGGCGGCGCTCATTATCCGCAACGCTTCAGTCCTTATCAGGTGCCGCAGCATCCGGCGTCGGCGTCGTCGCCGGCGCCATCGACGCGCGCGGAGAGTCCCTAAGCGTAGCAGGAACTCTCGTGCTGCAGGTCACGAAAAATGTATGTGCAATGCCCCAAAAATATTTTGTAAATAACCTCCCAAACCACAACTCCCTTGTACCAACATGTTGCAGCAACATGTTGCAAGAACACTCAACTAAGCAGCTCGTTTATGCGCGTGGCAAGCGTGATAAAAATTCAGCATATAAAATTTTAAAAATAAATATATAAATATTTTAATATGCTTCCTATACTTCCATCATGTGATAATTTAATTCGCGGTAGCACAAGAAAAGTATTAGCCAAATTCCACAGCGTCAGCTTGAATGTTGTGCATTCCGTTGACAATAATTTGAAATTTTCAATAACAAAAAAAAAAAAAAATAAATACCAAATAAAAATTCTTGAAAAAATTTATTTCAAAACTTCTGCATCAAAATGTCGAGTCTAATAATTCTCAAGCCAAATGCTAAATATTTAAAATAATTTGTAAAAACTTTGAAAATATTCGAAAAAAACTAGAAAATGTGTAATAATTTTAAAATACTTAAAAAATTTATTGTGAAAAATTCTATAAGGCAGTTTTTCAAAGTTATTAGGTATGTTGAAATTACGCCTTAAATTCTGAAAAATATTTTAAAATGCAATTAAAAATTCTAAATAAATAAAGGTTTACATGGGTTTCTGGTACTAAATTAGTCGGAAATTGCAAATATATCAAAACTACAAAATACCAAAACTATAAAAATATTTAAAAAATGCAAAAAACCATTCAAAACTTGTAAAATTATTCGCAACTATTTCCAAAGTTATCACGTACGCGGCGCAGCGCATAAACGAGAATAAATGGAACTTATGCATATAAATAAATACGTGTACTTAATGTAGTTTTAGCCCTAGCCGTGTAACAGTATTAGTTAATTTAATTAGGCTTAGCTCTAGTGCAAACAACAATTTGCTGCTGTTTTCTACATTTTATTTATACATTTTTATTTTTGTTTTCTTATTATAATTATTTCTGTTTTCTGTTGTTGTCGAATTGTTCCTAACTGCAAATTATTGTAAAAATTCCATGCTAATTGTACACTTTAGACACGCCCAGACCCAACCCCCTACCACAGCCTTCCCTCCCATCATACGCTCGAATCGAAATCAAAAAATCAGATGCAATGAAAAAAAAGCGAAGCAGGCGCGCAAAGCAAATACAAAACTATTTAAATTATGTGCAAAAATAATAATAAACAATTTATAACACAAAAGCAAAAGTTGTTTGTTCGTTCATCAAGCAGACGGACAGGCGGACGGACAGTTGGAGAAAAAAATGTATCTCAACAATTATTAATGATGATGACGACGAGTCGCCAAACAAAATGCAGTTGTAGCTGCTGCTGCTGCTGCTGTCGAGTTGCACGTGATGCGCAGTCGCGCGTGGCAGCAACGCGAGGCTGCCACTGACATTTATGCCTCCACGGCAAACGAAATACTAAAATAATTTATAGAATTTTGTGCTCTTTATGAAAGTCTAATTAATTACAAGCCCGTGTTTATAGCCAGCGCAGGGAGGGGGAGTCGATATAGTTAAAGGGTTGCTGCTGCTGCTGCTGTTGTTGCTGCTGCTGTTGCCGTGCATCGCATGCAATCAACAATGAATACAGATGCAGTTGCTGTTGTCGGAGAGGCAGTTGCACGCGACATGCGTCATCAATTTCTAATGATGTTTGTCTTCAGCATAGACATTTGTTATTAATTGTTATTGTTGTTAATGCTGCTGCTGATGCAGCTCTTTTAGCTTGTTTTTGTTGTTGTTGCTGTTGTGCGGACATCAGTTATTAATATTGTTAATGCAGTTTTTAATTACTTGCTTGCCTGCTAAGCGGCAGATACTTATGTATCTTTAAGTTGCTTTGCAAAACATAAGATAGATTGAATGTGGAGAAAAGCTGCAATTTTATAATAAACATTTTCTACAGCTCTAACAGCATAGCAGAGAAGTAGTTTTGATAGATAGATACTTATTTATCTGCAAGATATTTTTATTAATTTTTTTGTAAATTTAGTTTCAATTTACACTGAAAATCATTTAGTAAATAGAGAGAGAGAGATACTTATGTTGCCTAGAGATACTAACTGAATTGCTGCAGAAAAAAAAGAACATAGAGAATATAGAATATATTTGATAAATTTGATATTAAAATATTTATTAAGTTCTTAAAATATATATATTTAATTTAAATATGAAGCCTCCTTAAATTAGATATAAATTTCCTTTCAAGATTTTCAACTAATTCTAGCTTCGTTCCAGTCGAACGATTCTGACTGACTGCAGCTATAATTAAACTCGCTAAACTAAATTCCATTTTTATTCTAACAAATTTCCAGCTAGTCCAGTTTTTTTTTTTTTTTTTGTTTTTCTCCAATTTGTTTCAATTATTTTCGTGCAATTTACAGCATATTTAAACCCGTGCCAGTCAATCATCTATAATTACAAGTCTAACACAGAAACAAACACACACACACACTAACACACACACTCGGCTGGCATATGGCATTACTCTCGCATATTAATAACTTAATTTTTATGCCCATAGGCCACGAAACAGCGCCAGAAATTTCAAATTTGGGGTGGAGTGAAAAAGGAAGGAAAGAGGAGACAGAGCTGGCGCGGGGCAACATTTAAATATGGCTTACATAACAGGGCCAGGTTAGCTTCACCTGACCTAACCGATAACTAACCAATAATTACACGCCTGGAACTTGCAATTATAAAATCATTTTTGACCAACAAGAGTTGAACAACTTTCAAAATGTCTTAATTAACAACAGCCGTGCCGAGGTTGACCACAAAAAAAAGGTTGGCCCGGAAAACCTTGTGAGAAAGTGTCATATTTCACATAAAGTATTTATGTTGTGCCTTAATTGTACTCTAATTAACTCGAAATTGACTTTTCTCAACTTTTAATGAGTAGCTAAAGTCCTTTTTCATTGCTGACATTTAAATTGCGGAACTGTCAGAACAGTTATGGAAGGTTTCTATGGGGAAGTCACAGAAAGTATGGTTGATAAGTAATTTTCGTGTATTGTAAGAAGATTTATAAAACAATTTTTTATTTTTTCTCTGATTTGCTTAGCATTTTCTAGATTTTCTGAAATACATATATATCGATTTTTTTTAATCTGTTCAATATTTTATTATACCTAATACTAATAAGGTTTGTTATTGCTCTCTAATTTGTTTAGTTTAGTTTTCTCAATATTCAAAAATGTCAGCTATATTTTCGTTCTGATATTTTACTCAAAAAAAAAGTGCTATCCAACTCAGAGATACTCAATTTTGGTATTTATTTCAGTTGAAAATTAAATATACCTTTTTTAATATCTGTTCAATATTTTATTAAAGTTAATACTGATAATTTGCTCAACATTTCTAATGGGTATACCCACGTTTTTTCAATTATTCTCTTTTCTTGTACCTATATTGAAATCCTCAACGCCAAAATTCGGAGCACTAATTTTTCTCGTAGCTTTTATGCAACTCTTACACTGTTCAAAAAAATTACCAGCAACACATGCCTGCTTAATTTATATTCTCAACAGAAATCTGATGAGCACACGTATTCGGTTACCCCAACAAATTCCAATTTCCAGCATTGCCCCCACACCACCGAAGAGATAAGCTAGTGCCACGGGTTTGTGGGTCTGTGGGGCATGTAGATAGCCGAAGATTAGCTGCAATTTTCTCACTCACTGCGACAAAGTCGTACACAAATTATCTCGCCACTAAAAATTTGCCTAATTTCGAACATAAATATGAAGCATCTTATCGCAAGCGACCGATCTCGCCCCGCCGAAAAGGAGATATAGAACCTTTTCTACCGTCGCGCCCCTGTCCCTGTCCCTGTCCAGCGAGCGAGCCGGCCGTCGGCAACCTTTGCTGGACTTCCTACGCATTCCCGACTAATTTTTGTATGTTTTGCAAGTGGAAGGGGAAAAGATAGAGAGAGAGAGCACACGGAACACGGAACAAAACACAACAAAACACCCTCAACATCGGCGCATTGGTAGCGTCCTGGCGGCCAGGCGCTAACAAATTTATGTCTTCTTCGGGCTTAGACAAGGCAAAAGGTGCCACTAAATTAGCTGAGGAGTAAAGAAATGGTAAATGGTCGAGATGATGTTGGTGTAGGCAGTGTAGGCCAACGGTAAAGCCAAGGGGCAAAGGTAAAGGTGCAAGGCAGCGAGGCAAAGGTAAACGCCGCTCAGCTCATTACACACAATTTGCAGTTAGGTGCGAGCATATAAATTTCCTCTATCCCGCGTCGGGGAGCCTTATCAAAATTATGCAGACTTTTATCTAAATTATTTTTTTTCGGCCCCCACTGTAAGGGGACTTCCCATAAATTGTATGGGTTGCTCCGGATTTTCGGTAATATTTTGCAGAGTGAAGCTAATAAATATTTTTTTGGGTTCTTTTCCTATGAGTGGAGCTGTGAAATCGACCAAGGAATTGGGTTAAAGTTTTAGAAATTTATTTTAAATATTTTGAAATTTTTAAGTATTAAAAAATGTACGAAGTTATAATAAAATTATAATTTTCCATTATAGTGTTGTTTTTGTATTGTTAGTATTATTTAAATCAAAAGGCAACTACTTAAAATATTTTATTAAGAATTATATAAACAATTTTGAATATTTCGTGACATTTTTATTTAATTATATATACATTCCTACACATATAGCTGCTCATATTTCCACCTTCTGCCAACAGTCGGCAAATTATAGTGCAAATCCATTTATGAACAACACACACAATTATGTGCAATATTTTAATTGTGGCTGCGGTTAATGGCCCAGGGGGCGTGGCAGTCGCATTAGCCATGAACACGCGTTTAATTATACCGTAAAACTTATTCAATTTATCAGCAGCAACATGAAAACAAACAAGCGTCAGCTTGTCAAATGGAAAGAGATACATCTACATTACGCTGCAGCGGGCGTGGTACACGCCCCCACTGCACTGCGGCTCGACTGCTCTATAATGTTGAGCATGATTTGGCAGTTTTATGGCCAGCAAAGCAATGGTAGTTTAACAAGCATTTGACGTGTGTCGAAGTTCGATAGAAAAAAGAAAAGTATCTTTCGAGTGAAAAGCCGTGTATAGCAGGTTTTAAAGTAGGTAAAATATATAAGATGGGTGTATATATAAAAATAAAATTTATATATATTCTGCTAAGTCGAAAAGCTGCTGTGAACAGGCGTGAGCCTATAATAAAAAATAATATAATACATTAACTTGCGCCATTTCCAGCAGCTGCCCATCATAAGGCATTTATGCTAATTTTAATATATTTATACACTATGTGTATGTATGTGTGTGTACTTAATAAAAGTCAAAGACTCTCAACAAGCGCAACGAAATTAATTTCACATGCGGCTGGCTGGCTGGCTGGCTGGGGCAGAGGGCGAGGCGTTACGGATCGTCCGGCCGTCTGGCAGGAATCGAGAATTATGCCAAAGGCCTCGTCCAGCCGGCAGAGCACAAACAAGCGAAGCCTACATCACACTTCAACACAATCCGGCAATTTCATCGAATGCCAGGACGCCAAGTAGCTGCAGGGCCAGCGAGCGGTGCCGGCAGGCAGGGAAGCAGGGGGGCAGGGAAGCAGCGAAGTCAACCCTTTAACCCAAATGCATTTCAGTTCAACGTTTCTGCTGTGCAGGCATGCATGTACACACATCGGCTGTCTCGCTCGCACGTGCACTCATGATGTGTGTGTGAGTGTGTGTGCTGTGTGTGTGTGTGTGTGTGTGTGTGTGTGTGTGTGTGTCTGTTTTGTCTGCATATTGAAAATTTGCATGTTTAAGCATATCCTTGCCAACACTTTCCATGCCGGCCATACTTGTCTGCACTGGTATTTGTATGCATATGTATGTATATGTGCACAACGGTGTGTATGCTACACGGATTCGCACAGTGGCGTAGAAAAAGGGTTGAAGCTGAGTTTGTAGACATTGCGCTCCACAACTAAAAAAAATTGTATAACGTTCGCAAGAATCTAGTTTAAAATCCGAGCTAAATTTTAAATTTAATAAATTCTTCTAAAATATTTACTAATAAAATAATATCGAGGAATCTAAGTTTAAAGCCCTCTTTATGACGCAAAATCAAGCACTTTTTGTAGAAACCTTTAAAAAAGCCATAATAAATTAATTTTGAAAAAGTCTAATTTCAATATCAATATATTAATATTAAAATTAATATTATTATTATTATTATATATTAATATTAATATTATTATTAATATTATTATTATTATATTTTAATATCATATTAATATAATTATATTGAAAATGCATAACCCAGATTTATGCTAAAAAATTTATAAAAATGTATTCAAATGAAGTAAATTTCTAAATTTAAAAAAAATCTATATAAATAAATTTTAAAATGTTTACAGCATTTAATATGGTGAAATAAAATTCAAACTGCAAACTTCAGACATTTACTTCATATTTCCTTATTTTATATAGAGCAACTACCCAATAAATCTGTTGACTCAAGCCCCTCCACTACTGCCTGTCTCTGGCAGGCAAGCGTGAGTGTAGGGCATACAGTGGGCTGAACATGCCGGAAGTGCGCGCAGTTTAAAGCTTATCGCTGCAATTTAAGTGGCCCAAGGATATGCGCAACGAAGGAGTGAGGGGAGGGGGGGAGGATACAGGTAAAACCAAGACGAAGGCGCTATCAAATAAATAAAATATAATTTCAGTGCAAATTAGTTGCAATTTTGTGCACGGACCAAGCGTTCGATGAACTCTCTGCCTGCATTGCTGTCTCTCTCACGCTGTCTCTCTCTCTCTCTTGTTCTACACGTTCTGTTGTATCTTTCGAGTTGGTTCATTAAGTTTTCGACACAACTGTCAAATGTGAAACGCAATGAAGTTAGCACAGACTACAAACTACTCTATATATATATGGGCAGACTGTTGCGTGCCGATTGATCGCCTGCAAGTATCGCTGTATCTGTATCTGTATCTGCATCTTTGCATCTCAATCAATGGGCGACAAAACTCCATCATTAGGCAGAGCGACTTGCTAATGACTTTTAATAAATGAATGCCAGAACTTCCCTTGCTTCTCTCTCTTTCACTCTTTCTCTCTCTCTCTCTATCACTCTGTCTGCTTGTCTCCCCGCCTGTCTGCCTGTGCATTAACTAAATGCAATGCTGCAATGAAAAATGGTTATTTCATGGCCAAAAACACACACACACACACATGCTGCGAAAAGTATCTGACAGATACACACACACACACGCACACTGAGAGAGAGCCGGCGCACACTTGGTGTTGACACTTGAGAAATTTGTAGCTCATCTTTTGCTGGCGTATCTCGATGCTCAAAAAGGCCCCGGACAAAAACTGCAGACGACGAAGCAGACTAGCGCAGGGGAGGGGGTTGAAGTGAAGTGCGGGCCAGCTTTGGCACTAATTACAAATACAAACAGACAGGCACATGCATACACACATACACATAGCAGCCAGCAAGCCAGCACAAAATGTATCTTATAGCTACACGTACTTGTAGCTCTCTCACAACTCAGTGTCTCAGTGTGTATATCTCTCAGTTTCTCTGTGTGTGTGTGTGTGCCTGTGTATGCTTGTGCACTTGTGGGCGTTTTAGGCGTCACCGCTGCCAGCTTAATTGGCCTTTGCTTATTTTTGGCATCGCTTGTAATAAGACGTCAACGCTGTTTAAATCATTTCAGCATTTGTTTATGGAAATCATAGTGAATTTATTTAAATTTATTATGTGTGTGTGTGTGTGTAGTTTCATTTGCATGCAGTGGAAATTGCAAGTGAAATCTGTTTGGTAAGTGCTTTGTCATTATTATTATTTATAGTTATTTGAGTTTATATTATTATATCTCAGCTGTATTTTAATGAAGTTTTAATTTTATTTACATTGCTCTGTGTTTAATTTTATTAATAGAACTTATCTACCCTATACAAATATTCATCTATATTTTAGGTTTCTTTCAATTCTAATTTTTTATTTTTCTAATTATATTTTATTTTAATGTATTAACTTGTACTTTTATTTTAATATTGTTATTATTATTTGTATTATTATTTTTATTATTATTATTATTATGATTAGTATTATTACTGTTGTTATTATTGCTATTATTATTATTATTATTGTTATTATAATAATTATTATTATTTTTATTATTTTATAGTTTTTTTAACAAAAAATTTTATTCTTATTATAAATTTATATCTACTCTAAATTTGCATTTGTCTACTACGGAAGCTGCTGAAAAACATTTTTTTAAATAAAAAAATAATGTATCCTATTTTTTTTATATTTTTGAAAATACGAGTTTAATTTAAAAATTTTTCTTAGCCTTTTTAAATTAAATTTATTAATCAATTAATTATCCCTAACCCAAATTCCCAATTTTGATGTCAACCAAAATATTTATACATTTTTTTATATATATATTTGCCCGATCATAACTCGTCTTGTCCGCGCGCACGCTTCGATGGGCTGTCAACTGATTTTTATGGCAGCGCAAAAGCTGAAAAAAAAATATAAAAAAAAGAAACCGCCGAAATGAAAGCGTACATTTGTGAATAAATAATTAATAGAATTTCCATTTGATGCGCCTTGGCCTTTTTTTCCACGTTCTGTTGCTCTGCACATTTTTAACGGACTGTGAATTATGTGTGTGAGCGCGAGGGCGAGCCGAAAATCGTATAAAACTTAATGTTAATCAGGTGCGAAATATGCGCGAACGCACATCAAATTCGTGTTGGGGGGCGGTAGGAAGTGGGAGTGGAAAATAGAAAAATGCTGGCGAACGGTCGACAGTTTGCTGCTGCGGCGAATGTGAAATGAAAGCAAGGAGAAGAGCAAAAAAAAAAAAAGAGGCTAAAACTAAAAAAGCCTGAGCGACTAGTTTTGAGTGAGTTCCGCGCCAGAGGCAGCCATTTTGGGCGGCTCAAGCTCAGGCGCAAAGCAGAGGCACTCAGTGAGAGCGAGCGCAAGCGAGAGAGAGAGAGAGAGAGCGCGCGCGCAGGCGGCATTCCAGTGGGCACATTCCAGGCGGACAACAAAAAAAGTAGGGGAAATTGTGAGCGCAAAATGCGAGTGCTTCTGGCTGCGTGTGTGTGTGTGTAGGGTTGTGTGTGTGTGCGTGTGCTAAGCAGCCAGATGATTGAGGGCGTTGCTTGGCAAAAATGGCAGACAATGTTGAAAGCTTTAACTACAGCAGCGCACGCACTGAGCGCAAGAGCGAGCGAGCGAGGGCGAGTGTGAGCGTGAGAGAGAGAGACTGAGTGAGAGGAAGAGCACTTGAGGCTGGAGTGCGAGTGCGAGTGCAAACTTTTTTGTGAGACACAAAAACAAGATGGAAGTGCAAAGGAAGAGAGTGTGGTGGAGGCAGAGGAGGTAGAGGGGGCAGGCAGGCAGACAAGTTGCAACTTGTCCGTAGCTTGTTAACAATTGCAGCACTCAAATAAATGAGCCCAACAACAGCGTCAAGGCAGGATTTGCTGCAGTGTGTGTGTGTGTGTGAGTCAGAGAAATTAGCTTGCTCAGTCTGAGCAGCAGGCAGAGCGAGGGAGTGAGAGAGAGGGAGAGAGCAGCGCGTGTAACAGTTGCTCGCCTGCAGGCAATAAACTTAATTAAAAGTCGCACGAGACAAAAGCTCCAAAAAAGACGCAAAAAGTGATTAAATACAGGCAGCAGCAGTATTTTTTTTTTTTTTTTCAAGTTTTGCTTGCGGCAACGGCTGCTGCAACAACAACTGCAAGTGTGTGCTGGCCTCTGCTCCTGCACACCTCTCTCTCTCTCTCCTCTCCCCTCTCCTCTCTCTCTCCTCTTTACCTTTCACTGGCAATTGTTTGTCACTCAACAGCGTTGTCTTCCGACCTACAACTCTGTCGCTCTCCCCTGCTAGAGCAATCGCTTTGCTTTATTTTATTTTTATTTTCAGCTGTGCATCAAAGTGTTGTTGTTGTTGTTGCTGTTGTTGCTGTTGTTGTTGCTGTTGTCGCTGCTGATTATTCACATCGATTGGCATTTGTGAAATTTCACGAATTGGCACTTCTTGCCACTTGGGTGGTTGCTTCTGCCTTTGGCTTTGCGCTAATTTTACATACAACTTGCCTTTCCGATTTGTTGTTGCTGCTGCCGCATGCTGCTGTGCTTGCCACATTCCCCAAATTGCATTGCAACCAATTGACAATTCGTTTCGCACGTCAAAGCGGCTTTTTGTGTGGTCGCTGACAGTGGAAAGAGGTGCAAAAAACAGCAGCTAATCTAAGGAGCAGGTACATAGCTAGCCATTACACTGAGAACAAATTTAAGGTAAGCGAAAAAATAAATTAAATTATAAAAGGGGAAAAACAAAAATTTAATTAATATAGATCTTAAATAAAATTAAAACTAGCAGACATTATTTTTAAAAAAGTAATAAAATTATTACAATAAAGTTGGTATTAACAAAAATTAGGTTAAAAAAAATAAATAAAATTTTTTAATAACTAAAATAAATAAGAATAAATTCAAATTTTTAAAACTTTTTGCGAAAACCATAAAATTATATATAATTATATAAGTAAAAATAAAATAAAATGCTTACATTATTATATTATATTGTTAAAATATGAAATTATAAACAACTAAATAAATTAAAATATGTAAAAAAAAAATAATTGCATTATAACATTTTTAATAAAATAAAACAAAAAGAGTATGTTCAGCTAATTCCTATTAACTTTTTAAATCATATTTATAAAATCGAATTCAGTATTAATTAGATGACTTTTCGCTAATCTAATCAAAACATACAAAATGAATTGCTTAATTATACTCTAGAGTATGTCTAATTAATTTCAAATTAATGAAGATAAATGTATTTAGCTACTACTAATTCTAAATTATTATGTGTTTCACGCTACTCTTAATTTAATTCAACTTTTCTTCTAGGAAGCATAAAAACTTCTATACCCACTGCAATCGTCAGTTACCGATCTATACAAACTGCGTACACCCCATGGCCAAGAGTTGATGACTTTTGAATGCTTCTTTAACCGTTGCACCTGCCCTCGCGTTGCCCAATTCTGACTTCTGTTCCAGTTGATCTTTTCGACCCTCTCTCGGGGGCGACCGCCTGCAGTTTTTCCAGCTAAAGGGCGCGTGTGCCCAAAAGGGAAATTATTATTGTTACATTTAAGGTTTAATTAATTACAAATATTTGTTTAAAATGCACACGCGCAGAAGCTGAAGCCTGCGCTGCGAAAAAGACAAATTGATAAATGAATGCAGCAGGAAATTTATGTTCGCCTTGCCCCAAAATAGAATTATCCACCTGTTCCAGCAGAAAGAAAAACATGTGTTTTCTATGACGAACTATATCCATTGATGTCTATAAATAGAGACACACACACACTCACGCACGTTGATTAATGCTGCAAAATTAGACGCAAAACTGTAAAACGAAACACGCTCAACGCAACTGAGCAAATAAATTATTATTTATGTGAAAACCGACAACTGACAAGCTACACGGAAAATACTGAACACCAATTCGAGTTAATATATCTCTCTGTCTATATCGAATTTCAAATACGCACGTTTAATAATGCTGAAAATCTTTCAAGGTGGAAATTCGTAGAAAATACTAAAGATATTTTGGGGCCACACACGATGTGTGCGAGACAAAAAGTTGCAACTATACGCACAGCGAAAAAGATACAAATGTATCTTAAGGCGTAAAACGAATTCCGTATGCACTAAAAACTGATATAAAAATTTTAAAAAATTAAAACCAAACTGAAATAATAAGGAATTTTTAAAAAAAAACTAGGTATTGATTTAAAATTTAAAAAAAAATTAAAAATAAAACTAAAATATTTAATAAAAGAGAACATACTACAATAAAACTAAACGCACATAAATCTTAATTTAAAATGTAAGAATTTTTAAAACATTAAACTTAAGCTTGAAATTAAATATATTTTTTTATATTTACTATTTCCTTAATAATCTTCTTATACATTTTAAAATTCTTCCTATATTTCCAGAAATAAAATTATTTGCAATCATTAAATTAATTTTTTTATACTCAAGAATAAATATTTATATATTTATATTGTACCCTATATATTCTAAATATTTTTCTCCGCTTCCAGACACAGTCGATATGCTTCTCTCACGACTCTGCTCTTGCAACACAATTTATTTGTTGCCGCAACGCTAATGAGCATATCGAAATTTATGACATTCCAGCAGCAGCAGCAACAACAACTGCAACTCTGAGCTCTTGTTGCTGCATAATTCTCACACTTCGACAGGCAAACGAAAAACAAATATAAATCGAATGCCCCTCGCACTCTATCTCTCTCTCACTCTCTCTCTCTCTTTCTCTCTTACGCAGCACATTGAAATGTCAAATTTAGTTGACAATTAATAAATTATGCCACTGTGCGCTTAAATGGCGCCAATGTCCGTAGTGGGCAGGGGGAGTTGCCACACACACACACAGTGTCACTTTTCATATTGTCATTAATTTTAAATAATTATGCGGCGCGGCAGACGCAAATCACAACAATGCCACGTCGCAGCGTTTTGGGTGGCCCATGTGTGGCAAGCTGTGAGGGTGGCATGGGTGCAGGGGCTGGGGGGCAACTGGAGCCTCTGACTGAGCCTCTTAATTAACTGCCTGCCAGAGCCGAAATATACGGCATATCCTGCGCTACAAATTGTTCACACTTCAACGTTTTTGATGTGTCTAGTTGACGTTGCCGCTTCCCCCGCCCCCCTCTCAGCTCATCCTCGCTTCCCAGCAGTTTCCTGGCCACGTGTGTCGCCTCGTATATTCCTCTTAAAAAATATGCCCCCAAGTTTGGGCATCAGCTCTAATTGACATGTTCGTGACACATGTTGTTCGAGGGCTCCTGTGCAACGCACAGGAGCACATTGCAGACAGACATCGGGACAGGCGCGACAGACAGGGAGGAGAGTGAAGAGAGTGCCATTGCGAGTGGGACCTCACACGCGCCTGCAGCGCAAATGTCAGCGATATGCGAGTCGATGATATATGATTAGGAAGCCTCGGTTCGTTTGCTGTGGCATATCTGGACTATATTGAAAAGTTCTGAATTTGTCGGGGGAGGCAGAGAGAGTTAGGCAGGTAGAGAGTGAGAAAGAGAGAGAGGGGAATTTCGAGAGAGTGAAGGGAGAGAGAGGAAGTTCCAGAGAAAGTTATAGATTAAAACTAAAACATTCTACTGAAAATAAACGGTGTTGGAATAAAGCTTTGAAATTAATTTCATGCCAATAAACTTCATACTTGCTTTATATATCATTGTTTTATACATATTTCCATTACATTCTCGATAAATTAAACTTTAATCTTTTTTAATCTTATTCTTAATATTTTAATCTTGAAATTAGTTTAATTTGTCGTTTCTTATTCTTAATATTTTAATCCTTTCTTATTATTATTAATATTTTAATCTTTAAAGTAGTTACATGGCTTCGTTTCTTATTTTTAATATTTTAATCGCTTCTTATTCTTAATATTTTAATCGCTTCTTATTTTTAATATTTTAATCGCTTCTTATTCTTAATATTTTATTACTTTCTTATTCTTAATATTTTAATCGTTTCTTATTCTTAATATTTTAACATTTTAAGTATTTTCATTTATAATCTTCGTCAGAAAAATAATTTCATTTAGTGCGAATATTATCTGACAATCAACTTCTATTATTTTATTTTATTATAATGCTGTATAATGATCCAGAAATATATTATTCAAAACTTTTTCCGTTCGAAACTTTAAACAGAATCTCGTCTATAATTTAATTAAATTAAACAGTTTAATTTTTTTAAAACGCACACCTCAAGGCTTAAGCTGTAAACTCTTATGTTTAATAATAATAATAAAAATCGTATATGTTAGGCTTTTGCTTTTGTCACTTATATCTATTATTTCAAATCCACAGCTTGACCATTAGCAGACTCGAGCAGCACACACACACTAATCTACCCATCTACAGCTCTCACTACTTCATCGCGCTCTCATGATGTTACCCAACACTTGCCCACGCCACGCCCCCCCCCCCCCTCCATAGTAAGCCGCAGCGACGCTCTTCAACGGGGCTAATCCATCGAATCCATCGAAAATCTGCGCTCTTCATAGGCCATTAAAATTAACTAGCTTGTTTCCCTATCAGGGAGTTTCAATTGAATCTGCCACCCCCGCGCGCTTTATGCACAATGCCAAATCCGATACTAATTTTTTAAGGCGACACCAACGGCAGCAGCAGCAACAACAACAACGAGGGCTAACAACAAAGGCAAATCCGGTCATGGCGTTAATCGCCATTGGACCCAGCAACAACATTAGCTAACTACACCACTGACGCGCACGCACACCCAGAGCGACACTCACACTCACACACACACACACACACACACACACACACAGTACACCGATACCGGCACACGCCCACTCACTTACACGTAGACACACGTGTCATGCGGCTGTCTGTCTGCGTGTCCCACTGACAGCTACAAATTGCGCTACAAGGCTGAGCTTGAAACTGGATAAATCCCCTGCCCAAAGTTCCCCTCTCGGGCGCACTCCCTGCCCGCCCTCCTCCCCCCCCCCTACTCCTACTCACTGGGCATACGTAAAGTAAGCGTCAACGCCGACGTTCGTGTAACTTTCAGCATAATGACCCAGACACGTGGCTGTCTAATGTGACCAGCCGCAGCAAAGACAAAGTGTCAGTGAGTTGGACGGACAGACAGAGTCGGGCAGGCCAACGGCACTTTTACCCATTGTTTTTCCACAGCATTTTTGTGCTTCAATTTCAAGTGTGAGGCAGCAGGCAGGCGGGATTTGGCGTCATGTTCTCCCTGCCTCGCCGCCTGCCCACGTTTTTAATACACTTTACTGCAATTTGGGATTTGGCAGATTTTCCGCAATTAAACACGCAACTAATTGAAATTGCACTTGCCGCTCCAGTGTTCAATTTAATTAGCTACAATTGTGATTTTCGGCAATTAGTTTTTCAATCGACGAAATGAGTTAAGAGATTGGCTGTATTTCGTTACGATAATGGGACAAATTGGAGAGCAAAGTTTTTTATTTTATTTTTGAAATTACTGCATACGAGGTCTGTCCGAAAAGTATCCGACCTGATTCCGGATTCTTTATCTTGGCATACAAAAATCTACAGTTTGGGAACTTTTAAGACTAACGCAGGCGCCGAGAAATAATTGCAGGTCGAATACTTTTCGGACAGACCACGTATAGTAAATCATTCCAAAAACCCTAGTTTTGTATATTAAATCAATTTTATAGACTTGTCAAATAACCTTTTCTAATAAGAAAATATGAAAAGTTTCTTCACTGTTTTTCAAATCGAAAATATTATATTAATTTTATATATTATTAAACTCAATGCAATTCAAAAACAACACTTATAATTTAATTTTTTAAAGATTTTATAATATTTTTGAAAGCTTTCCTTGGAATAAATTTGAAGCAAACATTTACGTTTTCTTTTTGAAGCTAATATTCTAGAAAATTTTTTTTGGAAAAAATTTTAAATTCAAGCATAAATTCCTCTTTCCAAATAAAAATATATGTTTTTTTGCGTTTTTTTGTATTTGTTTTGAAAAATGATATTTATATCAGCGATACGATATCTAAAAAATATTCCAAAAATATATATGAGTAAAGAAGATATTTGCAAATCATTATTTTAATAAATTAATTTGAACTTATTTTATGGAGAATCAGACTTCAGTTCTATTTTGTATAACTTTCTCATTTATTTTTAGTTTAATGCGAAAGCTTTATATTTTAAAGCTTTTGTTATAATTTAAGTTTTAAGTAGCCTCAGTATTAACTTTGAGATTTTTTAAAGAATTTTTTTGTGTCGATTTCTCTAAAAATTATTTGTAGTTTTTATTATTTATTTTATTTTATTTTATTTATTTATTTACCAAAATTAATAACAAAATTAATATCTTAAACTGAAAACACTAACTGATATTTCCGCCCGGAAGCAAAAACTTTATGCGTTGATCAAATTTAGAAATATCTGAAATTCATTAAAAAACCTTCTCCCAAAAAAAATGTGAACATATTGCAAGTTGTTGCTTTTATTTCTCCCCGCTACGTGTGCGACAACTCTATTAGGCCCGAAAAAAAAAAAAACGAAAACCGATCACTTGTCAATGATATGGCAAGCGAGCAAGCGGCAATCCATCAATCAAACGTTGGCTCGAGTCGAGGGCTCCAGTTTGTATAGGCCGGGCTAGGCCTACGACTACTGGTGCAGATACCAATCTTTTGGCCTGGCCAAAAAGTTAATTTATTTATAATTGCCCAGCGAGACGGAGACCCGACTTGGACTCGACTGTGTAATGACTTGTAGTTCTAGAATTCCGTAATTCTCTCAGTCTCTCAGTCTGCTGTAATTCTGCTAATGAGCGACCGCCCCCCATCCCCATCCCCATCCCTTCTTCTTCTTCTACTACTTGCTGGCAACATGTGTAAGTGTTACGCTTGCGATAAGAACTCGGGCATTTCAATTAGGCCCCAAACCCGCTGGACGGGCTCACTCGCTCGCTCGCTCTCTCTGTCTCTCGCGATATATGCTGTCCCTGTCCCTATCTCGCGCTCTGAACTCTTCCTGTCAATATTAACGCGCAATAAATTAGCACAAGCGAGAGTCCATGGCCCGGCACCATCTACCATCTACCGTCTACCGTCTAGTCCGATCTGGACATTAACATGCAGAACGCGCTGCGCGCTAGCGTGCGGTCGCCCGATGCGATCCAATGCGATCCGCTGCGATGCGATGCGACGCGTTGCGATTCGATGCGATGCGCATAATCTTTCCCAACTCTTTCGACGGTTAATTTCAGTTTGAGATAATTATAGAGCGGCTGCCACCAAAGCGGCAAGTGGCGAGAGAGAGAGAGAGAGAGAGAGAGAGAGAGAGAGAGAGAGAGAGAGAGCAGCAGCAAGAGTGAAGAGCGTGGCGGGCAGAGGCAAGGTGGCATGCGCTTGCACGCGCTCGAATTTATTATTAGGCCTGCCCGCTGCACTTCTTCCCCCTCTCACTCTCTCTATATATCTCTCTGCCTCTTACTCAACCTCACGCTGCCTTCGCTCGTTCGGCCGACACTCAAGTTGATGCTGCGCTGCTCTTGCTGCGGATCAGCACAGGGCGTTGAGTGTAGTAAGTGATAGTGGGCAGCATCCAACGGCAGCAGCAGAAATGGAAGCAACAGCCGCCGCGTCGAGCAGTGCATAATTATGCCTCAACTCGTGTAGGGTATGCGCGAAAAGTTAGTCAGTTGGGTAGGTATATATGCTTCACATAGAAAACAGCTATATAGTAATCGTGATGTAGCATGCAGCTATTGTCACTAAGCATAATTTAATATAAATATAAAAAAGTGCATAAATATATATAAATATAAATATATAAAAATATTAATATATATAAAAAAAATATATATAAATATAAATAGATATATATATATATATATATATATATAAATTTAATATAAATTAATGGTTAAAAATAGGTTATGCCGACTTTACATATAAAATTGTAAATACAAGCGTGTTGTATCAATCTGCCTTTGTCGCTCAACAAAATTTTTATTAATATCATGAATTAATAGTTAAAAACGTTGCGTACTATTCATGAAATATTAGAATGATAAGCGTGTCATAGCATTCAGCTTATGTCATACAATAAAATATATAATTTACTACCCCCGCAGAACTTTATTGTATATCCAAGCTTAAAATAAAAAGACAGCCTCTTCAAGAGTAACATATCATATAGCTTTTGTCAGCAGCAAAAACTTTTGCTATAGTTCTAGCAGCTCGTCAAGCTTGTTTGCAGCCTGAACTTTAGCATATAGTAAGCCATATCAATCAGCTTTGCCCTCCATAGAGAGCATCGAGTGTTCATGCAGCTGCCTTTACTTTATTCATAATTTTAATAGTTATATTATTTTCAGCATTCCGTAGACGCGCTCTGCCCCGACATCGAGGCGGGCAGCCAAAGCGAAATGCCGACAAATATCAAAGTCATATGCAGCCACGCCCATCAATGGCATGTTGATCTTCATCAAGATCCCTGTGCAGGTCGTGAGCAGTGTGCAGGGGGAGGCACAGGGGGAGTAGCTGCCGCTGCCGCTGCCGGTGCTGCTGCTGCTGTCGACTCTCAGAGTTCTCGCAGTGCTGCCCTCCATGGAAGCTAATCAACAATTTTCTCACCTCTTTTTCGTGAGTCGCGGCGTTGCAAGACACAAATCTGTGCGGTAGGCGTTTGTCGGACTGAATGTTCTGTCGGCAGAGCCGGATTCTCCCGCGCCACGCCCCACTGCCACAACCACCAACACGCCGCGCCTGCCGCTAGCCCCGCTGCACAATTTGATGGTTGCGCCTTTGTTTTAAGCCGCATATTTTTTGATAATAAGACACCGTGAGGCAAGAACCGACAGCAGGGGCAGAGAGAGAGAGAGAGAAAGGGGAGGAAGGGGACTGAGCTGAACCTGTTGCATGTCGGCAAATCGGGTTAATCGATTTTAAATCGTTTTTATGTTTTCATTTTGATATTCGATTTAGAGAGACGAGAATAGTGTGAGAGAGAGACGTAGTAGGGGTACCAATTGCCCGAAAGATTAATCTGCTGTCGAGCATTAGAAGTTCGTTAGAACTAGATTAAGGCAGGAAGAGCGATAGAGACAACGAGGCAAGGGCAAAGAGAGAGAAGTTAAAATGTGAAAATAAAAATTAAAATATATATATTATAGAAATAGAAAATTAAAAAAAAACAAAATATATATATAGGCAAAAAGATACAAAAGCATGAGATTAAGAGAGAGACAGGCAGAAAAAAAGACATTTTATGAGAGTTAGAGATTAAAAATATTTATGAAGAAAAACAATTTTTAAAGTCAAAAAATAAATATATAAAGAAAAAATATATATGTAGAAAAAAATATACAAAGAAAAAAACAAATAAGGAAAAAATATATATAAAGAAAAAAAATATATAAAGAAAAAAATATATAAATAAATATATAAGCTAGAGAGATACAAGAAAATGAGAGTGAGAGAAAGGACAGACAGAAAAATAAGTTTTTTTTGGAGAGAAAGAAAGAAAATAAAAAATAATTATGAAGAAAAAAGTTTTAAAAAAAGAAGAAAAAGAAAAGATATAGCAGCAATTAGTAGCAATGTAATCTAGAGCGAAACATAGCGAAAAGTGTAGAGAGCTACCCCCGATAAAGAGAGAGTATGAGGGCAGCCGGCAAGCGATAAGCTTCCCTTCGATTGTGGCCCAAAAGTCGCGTGAATTATGGCGCTCGTATTACTGCGGTCGCCGCACAGTTGCGCGTCCATTTAAATCAATTCGAATATATGGCATCGTTAATGGAAATTTATTCACGCTGTTTACTTGCAACCTCCTCTTCCATTTTCCTCTGCCTGCGCTCCAGCGGACCTCACAACATGCAACACAACAACGAGCCGCATACAGCAACGTGCAACATTTTCGCAACCTGTGCAACGTGTGCTACCAAATAAAACTCGCTGAATATTCGCACAGCCAGTTGCAAATTGATGGACAACCCACCGGGCAGAGACACCACCAGCTCCCTCTCTCTCCCTCCTCCTGCACCGAACTGGAGGTAGGCACATTGTATGGCGTTGTATTTATTTATAGCTGCGCTCGCTGTGCTGATTTTTCAAATACTCCACTAACTGACAAACGCGCTTCGAGCTTAGCTCAGTTTCTGCCACTTTCCCGTCCGGGCAGTGCCTCCAGTTGTCTACCTCAAGCAGACAGCCTTGCGAGCCACACACACGCACACACACACACACACTCATGTGTTTGTAAGCGCTTAAAAAATTACGTTTTCTCAATAAGTTTTGATAAAAATCAACATCATTTGTGCTCGGCCCAGTTGGGGGGAATTCCGATATGGTAGCACAGCCAGCGAAACAGCAGCTGAGTCGAGCTTTTTAGCTGGTAGTTGGCCACGGCCAAGACGAGTGCGATATGCGCTACTATTGACAGGGAAATGTGTGTTAAAGCCAAGTATAAAGAACGGTTAGAAAATAGAATGGAACTTATGCGATCTTTTAAAATATTAAATTTGTTCACTTAAGAAAGTATTAGTATTGTGCGTAAATACTATATTAACTAATAATATATAAAGCTCATATAAGGATTATTTGTTAAAAAAAAACGATCTATTTAATTTTAGAAAAAAAATGGTAACCGATTTTAAAACATAATATTGTTTACGAAAATATTAAAATAAATATAAAATCTATTCAATTAAGATAGTAAGAACATTTTAACACCATAAAACAAAGCTATTCTTCAATATTAAAATATTTAAATACATTCTCCAAGTATTCTATTTTTATTACTACTATATAATTATATTTTATTTTTATTATTATTTTATTTTTATTATTATTTTGTTTTTATTATTATTTTATTTCAATTATTATTTTATTTTTATTATTATTTTTATTGTTTTATTAACAAACTTTACTGCAATTTTTTAGTACCAGTTGTTCTTCATAATAATTATTTCCATATTTCTTGTACACTCTTTCCGCCATCCTTGCCTCTTGGCTCAACCCACACATATGCCCCAGCACTCTGCACGTAGCGCATGCAATTCAGAGGACCGTTGCTCATTAGGCTACCCGTACGCCCCTTTATGAGATGAAACCAGTTAAAAGAGCACATGAACAGCTACTCCCCACACACACCTTCGTCGACAGCGTGCCTTCTTCTGCTGCCCCTTCACTCACTTCTCTGACTTCTACAGCTTCTCCTGCTCCACTGTTGTTCCTCGTGTTGTTGTCAGCTTAAGCTAAGCAGTCGCCGCCGCGAGAGATCTCCAACACACAACATCCCCATGATCCAGCACAACTGGCACTCATCCGCACACACATATATATACATATATATCTATATATATATATATACATTCACATGCCCATGTCTTACGCTCGTCATTTGCGCGATTTTTAAGCTGATGATCAGCGACAAACGATCTTTCACTCGCGTTATGATGGATTCATACCACCAACAAATTTGCCACTGATGAATGGATTTCTGTCCGAGTGAGTATCTCTCTCACAGACACGCTTCTCCTCCAACTCCCCCTCCTCTCTCTCTCTCTCACGTTCTCCCACTTTGGGCCCATGTCGTTCACACAGCGGCAGTTGCGCAGTCAGCCGATAAACGCCAACATGGTGCAGAGATTTTGTTCAGCTTCTGGAATGCGTAGCAAGTTGTGGCAGACACGACAGTTCCAGCCTTAAATCAGACAGTCGACAGTCCCGAGTCGGGAGTCGGGAGTCGAGACCCGAGACTCGACTCTCCGGAGACTGGACTTGACTCGTGAGTGAGTGTAACGCATTGTAACAAATTGATTTGGCATTTGTAGCGACAGCCCCCGGAGCTGGCAGTGAGTTGCTCCGCATAATGCTCAAGATTAGCATACAAATTCACTTATTAGAGGGATTAACAGACAGAAACAATATGCTATTCTTATTTATTATTAATTTTATTTTTAATATATTTTTAAAAATCGTAATAAAATAATATTAAATTACATAATTATTACTATTTATTTTTAGTTCCAAATTTATAGCTAAATTTGCATTATGTTTTCAAATACGACATTGAAATTATAATAGTTTATTTTATATTAATTTTTTAAATATTATATATAAATATAATTTTAGATTTTGTAAGCCAATCTTACCAAAGTAATATTAAATTATATAATTATTACTATTTATTTTTAGTTCCAAATTGATAGCTAGACTTGCATTATGGTTTCAAATATGACATTAAAGTTATAATAGTTTATTTTATATTCATTTTTAAATATTATATATAAATAGAATTGTAGATTTTCCAAGCTATTATTTTCTTAAATATTTTATTTATTCACAAACTTTCTAATTATTATATAGAAATATTTGTATAGCTTTCAATTGAATTTCTTTGTACTTTCTTCACACATTTCTGCCATAATCAATAGCAGCAAATTGAGTTCTTGCGACCACCCACTGTCATTGGCCATCATTATGGTACCGGACAATACTTTGACACTTTCCCTAAGACCCGCAGACATTCCCTTTGATATGCAAAGTGCTGGCAAAGCCCCACAAAGCGAATGCCGACAATTCAGTCAGTGAAATCAGCCTCAAGACTTACGGCTCTGCTGTCTGTCACAATCGTTCGATATTGAAATAGGTAAATTACCAGGTACAAAATACCAATATGTATTTGAAATTTATGAGTTCCTATTGCGCTACAATTGAGTCTGCTGCCAGAGGCTAATGCTGGCCACATCAGACGCGCAGGCCGACCGAAGACTGAGCGCGTTTAATCGACACTTTTGTCAAGCGCGTCAATCAAACACTTTGATGGCTCGCTGGGGTGTGCCACGCCCCACATTTATTCTTTTCACTCGCTCTAGCTCTCTACATCTTTCTCTGGTTCTGGCTTTCTTCTTTATTATTTTCATAAAAATCTCAGCAACTTGAACATCCCAGACACAACCGCAAGCAAAGGACATCGCACAAGTCTATTGTGCTTAACATTATATGAAGTTGAGTTACTTAAATTTAATAAAAATAAAAAAGAAAATACAAAAAAACAGAATATCCAAAAAAAAATAATATTTTTAAATAATTTCTTTCCCGCAAAGTTTGAGTTTAATATGCATTAGACTTAAATATAGAAGACCGCAGTTAGGAATTTATTCCCGTAAATACACGCTCAGTTCGCTATAAGTTTATATGATTCCGCAATATAAATAAAGTAATGAGTTGCTTATGGTGTGCTTTAGAGTGATTAAGAAGAAAGAAACGCAAGCTTTGGCCTACCGAAGGTTGCATACCCTTGCATGTAATTGTGCATGTTTCATCCGATTTTTCCTTCTGCTATTAACATTTGTACATATATATAACGCAATTATCTAGTTTTAGTGTAGTTAATTTTTTCAAATTAATTTGCCAGCTAGTATCCCATATTTACTGTTATTCTAATTCTTTACTGTTGATTTTGTTCAATAATATATGCGTTGCAAAAAACTACCAAAAGTTGTTATACTCCGACATAAAGAGCCTATCCACTTTCTATTGTTATTAAAACGATTTAAAAAGTTCTGTTAGTCGATTTTATAACTCTGTTGGCAACAGAACTTCAAGAAGACTTTAAAATAATATACTAAATAGGTAAGTATAGTATTTTAAGCAGTATTCAGTGAGTTTCTTTGGCAAATAATTGTCTTGCAGTATCAGAAATGACGCCCACATCGAATAAAGTTATATTTGCTGCATTTAATTGTGCACTTTTGGTATGTTCTCATATTTGCATTATTTAATTATCTACTGCATTACTCTAATTACCATAGCTCTCTGTTCTTATCGTGGTTGTAGGTATTCGGTATATTGATTGGCGTTCGTAGCGCTTTCAAATGGTACGACATGCCCGAAGAGTATGCGATCGGCTTCATGCTGTTTGGGACTTATTTAGCAATGCTCTCGATTTTGGGCTACGTCGGCCTGAGTCGCAGTTCGCAGCGGATTCTCTGGTTGGTAAGTACGCAACAGATATTGTTGTATCTATCAGATACAAAATGATCTTATCTAACCTCTGATGCTTTCCAACAGTATGTTACTCTATTGGTGGTGCTTGTATTGCTGATAGCCGGCTGCATCTTCTTCATTGGCGACAACGAACTCTTTAAGAATGCAAAGCAACTGTTCACGCTGGCCAATAATAAAGTAATCAATAATAAGCAATAATCAAGCATATAATAAAACGTTTGCTCTCTTGCAGCGCTCTTGGTGTGGCACAGTTCATATTCCGCGAGATGTAGAAAAAATTTATTGATTACCCTGCATAGCGTGTTAATTGCAACAATAATTAGAGTAAAGCATTCCAACCAAAAAAAAAAAATTATATTCAACTTAAAATCAACATTTAAATTAGTAATTTTTGCATTTATTTTTCTTAAAGTTGCGTATTCAAATAAATTTAATTTTAAAAAGCGTATAAGCGTATTAACTAACCGCAAGAAAAACGCTTTGCGTTTTATATTTAGTTTCGCATGATTGTTTTTATTTCGCTAAAAATATATTTTATCAACATGGTTTAACTTACCCATAGAAATAGCGCGATCGCAAATCTATTGCGAGTGAGTGTTTCCAAATAAATATATTAATGTGGAGTAATGGAGTGAGTAACGCATTATTGAGATCGTATTCAGTTCCTGATCACAGTTTAGATATTTTATAAAATAAATGCATAAATGCAGTAACTGCAACCACAGCTCGCCTGCCGTATTCTGGATAATTCCGATTCGCACAGCTCTAGCAGACAAAAGAAACACAAAGTTGCATTTTTAAATGTTAGCAAAAATCGAAAATAAATAATAATAAATTCAAATAAATTACTTATTAATATTTAAAAAAAATAAAATTGAATAAAAATATTTGAAACGCTGTTCATGTTCATGTTGCGTCATGTTCTGTGTATACATATGTTTATCCAAAAACTATAGCTAGGCATATAACTAACGCTTCCAATTACAAAGACTGCGCTCCATTCGTGTATCTGTATGCGTTTGCTGGCGCGTTGACGTGTCAGAATTTTCATATGCATGTCAAGTGTCAAATGCTGAAAATCATTCCATAAATGGCACCGCACCAGCAGTGGGTATAGCGTACACCCTCACACTGCGCTGGTCACGCCTCTCCATCGTACGACACGCACCTACAAAGCGCTGATTAGAGCAACTGTTTCGACTGACTGTTGATTTCGTTTGATACGTCGCCTGTCATGTCAGTTTTGACAGTTTGTTTGTTAGAGCCACACACAATCCAACTGAAATGCCGGCTGATGCTGGTCCGCCAGGGTTAGGGTATGGGTACGAGTCGGAGTCGGAGTCGGAGTCGGGGGTACCGGTGTGCGGCTGGACCGCGCTCTCATTCGTTATGCTTAACTTCAATTAGACGAATTGAGGTTTCTCTGCACACATGCAGCATCTGCAGGCGCAGTCGTTGCCTAGGGGCCTATCGGTCCTCGTATGGTATATACCACATATTGGTCAGGAAGCAGGGGTAGTTCGGGCCGTTGCGGCAGCATAATTGCCATTAGATTAGCTGTCATGTTTTAGCGCAAGTTTCTTTTGTTTCTCTCAATGCTCTGCAATTTGATGACAATGACACATTTTATTTTTTTGTTCACGCGCAAGCTGAAGAGGCTGTGTTAGAGATGACAGCGTGACGTGACGTAACGCAAAGCAAGTACGATGTGAAGCGATTTAGAAATTATATAATTTTTTGTATATACAGTAAAAAGTGTGTCACAAATATTTTAATATAAATTGTAAAATCCCAGCCGATATTCAATATTTTTTCTATGCTATCCACAAGCACATAACATTTTGATATTTTTTAAAATATTAAACTAACATTTCTAGTTAATTAAATTTATTCTCATTTTTCCTTCTAAACTGAAAGCTTAATATAAATTTCTATATTTAATTTTCGAAATATATTTAATATTTTTCTATGCCAACCCCAAGTACATAAAATTTTTAAATTTTTAAAAATATAAAATTAACATAAAACTTTCTCTTAATACTTATTTTTTCTATAAGTTAATTGTCATATTTTTTAACTACACTCATATTTTCCCATCCAAAACTATCGCATAAATATTTCGACTATCTCCCATCTCCAGTTCTCACGCGTTCACTCTGGATTGGTGCGTTTTCATTTTGTTCGCTTGATTTTGATTTGACATTGATGTGTCAGCCCGTTAAATGAGCAAATATGACAGGGCTAACGGGCTTGTTCTGCGGTTTCGCGTAAAGCCCACCCCTAGCCCCGGGGGGGTTGATTGTGAATTGTTTTTTGCCCCGGCTCGATGGCAACGACTTGACTTTCTCAGGATTTGTCAGATTCTCTCAGAGCTTGCTTTAATTTGAAATCCCGAACTGATGCAAACTGAATTGAACTAAGGAAAACCTTGAAGTCAAAGTTAATTGGCATTGCAGTAGAATTTCCTGCACTTGGACAAAACGGAAAATTAGCTGACTTTGTTATAGTGTCAGACGAGGTGAGATATACAAAGGCCTAAAGAAACTGCGTTTCAGGTCCAGGTCAGTTCACAATACTAGTTAAAGTTAAGAAATAGTAGCAGAAAAAATATGTTTTAATTTTTCAAAAAAAAAAAAATTTGGATATATGTGAAATAAAAATTTGAAAAAAATCAAATCTAAAATAAATATACTTCATTAATTTTCTTCCGTACCAATATAACATATATTTTAAAAAAAGGCATAAAGAAACTGCATTCCAGGTCCAGGTCAAATCACAATAATAGTAAAATTTAAGAAACAGTATCAAAAAAAAATATGTTTTAATTAAAAAAAAAAAAATTGGATATATGTGAAATAAAAATTTGAAAAAATTCAAATCTAAAATAAATAAGAAAAATTCTTTTTTATCTATACAAAATATATATAGGAAAAAAAGTTACAGTAAAATTTCTATATTCTATTCCTGATGTATTAATTCTAATGCTCTCAGCATTGACGCCCAATCTCTTTGTCCAATCTTCGGCTCGACTAATCCAGCCAAAATCAATAATTCAGCTACTCGTTGGGCTGCCACACCCATGCGGGGACTACGTCTGGACTGGACTGTTGTGGGTCGCATTTAAAGCATATTAGATAACTCTACGCACTGGGAAAATAAAGCGGAAAATTTCGATTTCATGGCGATAATCATGAATCGTGATTTATTTAGCGGAACAATTTGTCAGTGCGGTGGCGTCGCTCTTGCTCCGGCTCTGCCTTTTGCTGTTGGTGTTGGTGTCTGTATCTGTGTCGCTGTCCGTGTCGGTTGAGATTTCCCCGATAGCCAAGGGCCACCGCAAAAGCGAAAAGGGGTGGCTACCCCGAGAACAGACAGAACAGAGAAAGAGCGGGGTTCGCTGTCGCATTCGCAGTCGTATTCACATTCACACTCACATTTCCGCATTCTGTTGACTTGTGAGTGCTTTGCAGCTCAACCCTGGCGCCGGCGTTTGCGCGTTCCTTGCGCAAATTCGCGCAACTATTTGGAAAATTCGGCAACATCAAATGTTGTTATCTATGGTCTCATTATCATCAACACACACACACACACACACACACACACACACACACACACGCACACAGGGACGCAGACACCCCCTCTAACTGCCTAGTCCTGCACCCCTTCCGGATGCAGTCAAGTTGAAAATTAATTTTGTCACAGTTGCGCATCGCCGGATAGTGTCATTATGATATCGACAAGCAGACAACGCGACGAGTCTGGCGACCGCGACCACGACGACGACGACGCTGATGATGGCCCTGTGTCGCCTGTGCGAGGGTCGCCACAAGCGTTGCCAATTGCTAAGCATACGCCGTGCCGTAAATTGAATAGAGCTTCATCGTCGTCTGGCGTGCGTCGAGTCGCGTGATTCTTTCTGGGCTTCTTTTTGCATTCGCCTTTTAGGCGATTCGCTGCGCTCGCAATTTGTTTGGTATTAGCCTGGACAGAGTCACGTGGGGTAGTAGCTAGTTTTACAGTTTTTTACGTGGGAACTTGCCTAAATTAATTTAAACGAAAATTTAATTTTATTAACTGTGAAAATTGGAGCGCACTTTTTTTCAGTGCAGGGCGTGAGAACGGGCTCAGAGCAGTAAAAAAAGGCGCTAACTCCAGACAGATTTAGGCTCAGTTGTAAAAGAAGAAGATTATCTTTTTCGTCAAGGAGGGCTGGTGCGATATATATATAGTTTTTCTTTAAAGAATCAATGAAACATATAATAGAAAAATTTCATAGGTAAAGAAAAAAGGGAGAAATATTATCCTAGTATTTTTGAGTATAATTTTTTTTTGAAAATTCTAAAAAAATTAAGAAAAAAAAATTTAATTTGTTTGAAAATTAATACGGTTATTTTTGAAAGTCCCTAAAAATTGTATACAGCCTAATGAAAGTATTTTAAGGCAAGGCAGAAAACTATTTTACTGTAGAAGTATCTTTGAAGACAACTAAAACGACTTTACATGGTCTAAGCCGGACTTATTCACCATTCTTTTTTTTTATCTAATGCTCAATGCCATCAACAAGTCTCAACCGAAATCAAAGTCGAGCAAATAATGACGGCGACGGCGGCGGCACCTTTAGAAGGCGCGAGAGTTAAGAAACTACTTTACACTTCAAACTAATCGCATCTAATTTGACAGATTTACATAGGGATTAGATGGAGGGGCAAAGACAAAGACGAGACGAGGTCGCACGACAGCGGCAAGCGGTCAGGGCTAAGAGGCCAAGAACTAAGTACATATTGATGACTTGACACTCTCTGACTGACTGTCAAATGTCACTCAGCCAACAGACGAGAAATCGACAAAGGATTAGAGCGGGACAAGGAGATAGACAGAGATTGAGAGAGTGAGAGAGAGGGGGGTAAAGGCAAATTGGTAAGAAGAGAATAAGCACAACCGAAAACAGACTGCGTTGACAGTGGGTCGTCGCTCTGCGATTATAATGCACAGGGGTAAAGTATAGAGTGCGACATCAGAGTGCGAGAATTCTGAGGGGAGGGGAGGAGGCGGTGTGGCGTCTCGCAGCACAAGTGGGCGTTCAAGCTCGGCGTAATTCACACTTTTGTCACGGCCAGTTGGTCAGAGCTGCAGAACTGCGCAGAGCCGAGAACAGTGCGCTGACTTGAAACGGATATTGATGACACAATGTTGCAACATTAAGTCATTCAATTCGAAATGTTGCACAGCTGTGACGATTTTTAGCACCCAGCAGCAGCAAGCAGCAGCAGCAAATCAACGGCACATCAAGCGCGTAAAAAGGGGTTGGGTACGCTTCGCCACGGTCGTGTTTTTCGGGCCTAGAGATGGACCAAAGTCGTGTTTGGTAGTTTAAAAAAAAAATTTGAGAATAGAATGTGATTTAGAAAATTTTTTATAATTTTTAAAATGTTTGAAATATTATTCTAGCAATGGGTAAATAATTTCTAATTATTACGTGCATTTTTTAAATGCCATGAAATATTTTGAAATATATTTGGAACTGTTTTCTATTTGATATATTAAAAATTAATACAAATATTTAGAAATAAATTAAAAAATTAAATTATCCAACTGGCATAAGCTATAAACTTCCATTAGTATTTTTTTTTTTTTTGCTTTCTCGTGTGCGATAAATCAATAGCTCCCATCCCTAACTGTCTGAACATTGTGCTGCTGAAGGGGGCGCGCCGCCGGCAACTTCATTACTCTGCGTCATTAGGCACTCAAATTGTTCTCGCCAGTTCAACTCTTTTGTTAGTCGGGTTAACAACAATATAAGGTATTATATATGCTATAGCAGCCGATATCGCAACGGTTGCGCTTCAATGCTGAACGGGAAGTGCGACTACAGTCTGTATAAGGTGCGTCCACGATGGAGTGACAAAAGGTCGCGCTTGGTCAGCTCTACGTCTCGCCTCTCATTCCCCCCTCTCTCTCTCTCTCTCTCTCTTTCTCTCTGGGGAGATAGGTCCAGCTCTATCCGCATCGTCCCACAATCGAATATTGCGCTAATATTGTCGAGTTAACTCGACGCGGCGCATAGTTATCGTTGTTACGTCTGTTATTATTGTTGTTCCGGGTTGCTGTTGTTGTTGTTGGTTCTTGGTCGTAATTCGCTTTTAATTTTTATGACTCTTGCACCCTTTTTTTCCGGCGCCTTTGCCTTTTGCCTATGCTTCAACTGTCAATGCGTTGTCATCAGCGCGCGCTCGTGGGGCTCGCGCGGCGGCAAAAATTAACGGCGCTAATGATCGATTTTATAGCAATCGATATGCCCGTTTCCATTTCCAGTTGCAGTCGTATTGACCTTAAGTTTGCCAGCTGTTCAAGGCAGCGAGCGAGCTTGTTCTTTGTTGGAAATGTGTTAATCAAGCCGAGGGGAATAGATAGACAGCCATATAATTTTTCCGCCAGTGAAAGTATATAAGTATCTATTGTGTTAAACTGGACAAATTAAATTACTAGTATAAACATATTCCATTTAACTAGAATTTAATAATTAACTAGACAGTATCAAGCTATTAAACTGGTAAAAAAAATAGGTTTGATTACGCATATCCAAGCGATGCATTTATTTATTTATATTAATGATCTACACTTATATCAATTTATTCAATCGTTAATTTATATAAATAAAATATATCTGTACAGTTATTATTGATGACCTATCCGAGCGTCAGTAAATACTGTACCTTATATATTAATTTCTTCATATATAAATACAATTTATTATTAAACTTTTTGTAAATAATCAATTGCATGACAGTGAAATAAATCATTTATCATTCAAAATCAATTATTAGAAATTGCACAGACCGCACACCAACACAAAGCCACACACACACACACACACAGCGACTTACGCACACACCTCGCTGATTTATGAGCTGTGCCCGTGTGTAATTTATGATTTGACACAAGTTCAAATTTGCATTGATTGAGGTTGATTTGCATGGCAAATCAAACGAAATTGACTTGAATTATTTTATTGACCCACTTTTGCACTGAGAAAAATTACCATGATAAAGTTATTAATATACCCATCTCGCTCTCTGTGTTTCTCTTTCTCTCATTCTGCAAGCATAATTCCTTGCTGTATTTTCTATTCCATAATCGGTAGCTGCTATCGGACGTGCAGGCAACTTCGAACTAGTTCTGAACTGGATTTTCCGCCTGTTTGGCCGCAACTCGTTCCATTAGCTCTAAACACTTCCGCAGCTTCTGTTTGGTTGGTGTGTGGCAACCGGCTCAGAAGGAGTGGGAAAAGTCAGCAGACAGGCAGATATCCTGTATACTGACTATACTATAAAAATATATATGTATATAAATATGTACTATTGCCTTAATAGTTTAGAGGACAGCAACCTCGTAGGTCATGGGATATTTCAATTAATTAAAAAAATAGTTTGAAAACCTTAAAAAAAAATATCTGTTTTAAAAACAACGCAAAAAAATAATTAAATATAATATTTTAAATACAATTTTTCCGCTTTCAATGATATTTTATTTATTTTTTTTTTTATTTTAAAATATAACTTTTAAATTATAATTTAGCGATATGGAATATTTTTATCAATTAAAAAAATAGTTTGAAAACCTTAAAAAAATATCTATATATACAAACAACGCAAAAAATATTTAAATATAATATTTTAAATACAATTTTTCAGCTTTCAATAATATTTTATTTATTTTTTTTTTATTTTAAAATATAACTTTTAAATCATAATTCAGCGAAAATAATTTGTATCATCTTTAATTCAACAACACTGCAACTAAATTTTACATAGCAATATTTTTCTACTACTCCTCAGCAAATTTTCTTCTACAGGGTATGCTCAAAATAAAAAAAAAACTTTGTAGCGCACATCGATAAAAATGGCATTGAAATTCTAGAAACTTTTCAGCAACTGACGACAAAGCACGATAGTCTAATTTGCCAAGACACGTACCAAGAAGTTGAAGCAACAACAGCAACAGCAACCACACTGCTGTGCATAAAGAAGAGCAGCAGCAGTCTGCTGCCTGGCGGGTCGACTGCTCGCGCTCGCCATCATTTGCATTTCGCGCGAAGCAGCCAGCTGACAACTTTATTTCGCTTGGCTAAAATGGCCTCAAATTACACAGGCTGCTGCAGTGCATTGAGTAGAGTAGAAGGCTTAGAAAATCGAGGCTGCTTGCACTTCACTCTCGGCGCCTGTGCATAAATAAAGTTAGCGCCCAATTTATCATATTTGCCAGAGCGTTTTTTGTTGCACCACCAACTGGTGGCGCCGAGATGCCCGCCGACACCGTTGAAACCATGTGCATACGCTTGTCTGCATTGACGCGAACTGCAGACTGTGAGCGAAACTGGAGACTGGAGAGAGATTGCAGCTGAAGCAGAGACTGAAACTGAGTTTCAGACGGGGGAACTGAGACTGCAGCCCAGACTGCAGACTGAATCGCAGTCTGAGTTTGAGTTCGAGTCTGAGCTGAAGCTGCAGTCGCCACGACACAATGGGTGGTGCTGGCATTTGTGAATGCCACTTAATTACACGGAAGTTTGCCTCAGCGGCTGCTGCTGTTGCTGCCACAACCGATTTAGCTGCCTGCAACTGCCCAGGCTCCCTGCTCTCCGCGCTCGAGACAGTTGGCGGTTCAAGGTTGAGACGTAAACTGATATGCAGCATCCGCAGCAACAGCAGCGAACGTAAGCGAAACCTCGAGCTACACTCGCTGGGTGGTGATGCAAAAACTAATTGCAACAAGGTTGCTTTGGCTGTTGCTTGCAACACGCACACTACTCGGGCTCGGAGAACATGCAACATACGCAGCCAATAAATCAGCAAATATTTCAGCAATTATTCAGTTCAGGCGATCCTGCGGCTCAGGTGCCATCCTGTTGACGCCGGCATTCACGCCTCGCGCACGCGTGCTGCCCGCCGACCGATCAGCTCCCTTCTGACTCTCTTCTGGCCACCTTCTCGGGCCGTCGATCGTCCTGAGCTAAGGTGAACGCTAGCTACACATAGAGAGGTAATTAACAAGGGGAAACAAGCGAGACAAGTGAGGAATTACACTGGGAGAATCAAGCAGTCTATAAATACCTTTTCAATACAGATTTGTATACCAAAAAGTTAAAGAATTCTTTGGAAAAACATAAACGAATGTTACAAAAATCAGAAATGAAAAAGCAGAAGAAAATGAATATGTATTTGAACTTTTTATGAATTTTTGTATTTTAAATATTGTATTTTAAATTTTATAATTTGTTAATTATATTGTATTTTATATTTTATATATTTTATCTTCGATCTCATGAGCAGACGTTTAGGAATGCAAGACAAAGAAAAAAAGATTCCAACCAGTAATAAAAATTAAATTGAATAATACGATCTATTCTATATAATTATATATATATATATTCAGAAAAAGGTAGATGGTTAATGCTGAAAATTAAATAGTTTGAATATCTAGAAAATTAAATCGTACGGTCTAATTACAGTTAAAGTTAATTCTGTACATCATAAAAAACTGTAAGATACCTTTTACAAACATAGTAACATAGTAAATAAAATTTGCCAGAGAATTTTATTACTACATAAAATAATAAAATGAATTAATAAAATAAAATAAACATAACTCAATGTAATATCATTTTTCTCAGTGTACATAGCATCCCATGCGACAACCACTTTTTTTCGCATTTCGCTTCTCGCACCTTTTGCGATTAATCAAGCAAAAGCACGAACCGTACACGACCAAATCGAAGCAAACTGAAACGTACAGCAAGGTGAGAAGAACCCCAAAGCAACCACAGAGGAACCCCAGCGTTCTGTTCCAGCTTGAACTTCAGCTACGAATCCAACTCGAACTGCAGCTCCAGCTGCGCCTTTGACACTGGCTTAAAATGTAATGATTTAGCTGCATATTCATAATTAACGTGCATGACTCATGAGTCTGAATGGATTCACACTCAGAGAGGGGGAGCGAGTCAGGGGTTTCGGATTCGATCGTGCCGGGGGCAAAGCGCAGTCGTCGTCTCATTAACTTTCAACTTGCAGCAAGTTGTGGGGGCATTAGCGGCATTTCAAGTTTTGCTTTTGCTTTAGTATTTTTTTTTTTGGAATTTTGCTTTCGTTTTTATTTTTATTTTTATTTTTTTTTGTTATTTTGCCAGCCTGCTCCTAATTGAATGTCGGCATCATTTCAAATGCCAGCCCATCGTTCAGGGGTGGAGTTAGCCTAATAGCCGCCGCTCTTCTGAAGCCCGAACCCAAGCTCCCAGCTCCAAGCTACAAGCTCCAAGTACGAGTAATTCCGGTGTTAATTTGTGCGCAAGATGCCCATCAATCATGCGTGGAGTGTGGAGTGTGCGGCGAGATCTCACCAAAAGGAAGCGCTTTTTGCCTTCGGTGGGCGTTGGCGGTCAAGCTTTTTGTTGTTGCTGTTGTTGCTGGCGATGTGCTGCTCTGCCCTTCTGGGCAAAAAGGAGTAGCCAGACAGACGCAGTGGCGGCTGGACGGACAGAGAGGCAGACGTTCGAGGTGGCCACAACAGCCAATTGTGAAACATCGTGAGAAAATTAGGGCCAAAATGCTTGAAAGTGAACTTAATTAGTCGCAGAGCGGTAGAGGCAAAGGCTGAGCAATTTTTGGTGCGATATTACCAAAAATATTGAAATAAAATAACAGAGACATTAATCTACGTTCTGTTAGCAATTACAAAAAAGTTTTGTGGTGTTAGAATGACTGTAAAATAATAGAAATATAAAATATATATTCTAAAAAAATAAAAAAAATATTGTAAATAATTTTTTTTTATCTAAATTTGAAACGGATTCATAACCTTAACTTAAGGCAATTTAAGCTTACATTTTGTAAGAATAATTTTGAGTAAAATAAAAAAAAACAAAATATATAGTCTAAAAAATAAAAAAAATATTGTAAACAATTTTTTTATGTATATTTGAAATATTTCATTCCCTTAACTGAAGGCAATTTAAGCTAAAATTTTGTAAGAATACTTTTGAGTACTAGATTTATCTTTTTTATATATATATATATATATTTGTATAATACATAGTTATATATAAAACACTTTTTTCATGGCCTTAGCTGCCACCACTTCTGCCCAACATTTTGGAATCTCCACTCACATTTCAAAGCACTTTCCGCCTTGCACCACGAAAAGCTCGTCCCGCTTTGATTGACAGCACAATTCCAATTCCGAGCAATCAAAGAGTGTAAAATGTCCCACAAACGGCCACTTACAGCAGCTGGGATCGTGTCAATGATGTGCCACACACACACACATACACAGTGGGGAAGACACAGCAAGCGAACAAGACATGAAACATGCAACCAAAATAGGCGCAAGCAAACATGAATGAATTGTCATATATATCGGCGGCCTGTGGCTGCGACTGTGTGTGTTGTACTATGGGCCGAAACTAACAGCAATCAAGGCAAATAATTAAACGACTGTCAGAAGAACACGCGGTGTCAGACAGCAGAACAAGCCAAGACACAAGGTGGGTGGGGTGCCAGCCCACACACACACACCACACACACCACCGGCACACAAAGTTGACACAATGCTGCGATAAATTTGCTCATCATTCACTCATTCAGTCGGTAAGTCATTCATTTATTCACGATCGCCGACTATAAATAAAGCGGGCCTCATCAGTCAAAGCATTCAGAATGGGGGCGGGGCGGGGCGGTAGGAAAAGCCTAAAGCGAACTGAACTCCAACGTGAGGTGCCAATGCGAGTGCTGTCAGTGGAGGGAAAGCTGCCCGAAGCAGAAGGGCAGCATTTTCCATGTATTTCCCCGTGCCGTGGCAGCATCCAATTTGCGGTGATCATTCATGTAATGTAACAAGATCATTCCCAACGCTGTGTGTGGCACACAACGGAGTAAAAGTGTCAACATTAACATGCTACAAATGTCAACTTGCCCCGACGGCAGCAGCAATTGCAACTGCACTTATCGTACTGCCAATTGGCAGCAACTGTTGCTGTTGCTCTTGCCCTGCAGCAGCAGCAATGAAATTGTTACATCAATTTCACCTTTTAATTACAGCACATTTTTACAGCCATCTGCTGCACCCACTTGCCACAGGTCTTCTCGCATTCGTCTTCGTCTGCGTCATTATCGTCAACCTGGCTACGGGGTTCGCTGTGCTCTTGCTGCGGGCATGACGAGTTTGTAGGGAAGTATGATCTTAAGCTGGTTGGGAAGTTGTGCGGCTCTAGGAACTTTTCTTTGACTTGATTTTGGCTTTATTTTTACTAAGTCAAAGCATCTTAATTGATTCGGTAAATTATATAATTGATTATAAAGCAATACTAAATAAATAAAAAATAAAGTAAATAAAGAAGATTAAAATTAAAAATGATTTTTTTTACTATTATAAATTCAAAAAAAATTTTAATTAATTTTTTCTTGTTAAATATATTGCAAAAAGTATTTTAACTAATTTAACTAATGATTTTTTTTTACTATTATAAATTTAAAAAAAAATTTTAATTAATTTTTTCCTGTTAAATCCATTGCAAGAAGTATTTTAACTAATTTTACAAGTTTGAAGCTCTGTAGTTTCTAGCCATAGTTAAACGTATTATTATAAGAACTGGAAATAATTAAGTTTTTCTAAGGAAATAATTATTTTATGCATATTTCAAGAACAGTTTCGATATCTTAAATTCAAGACGCATGTAAGAGTATTTATTCTTCGCTACTTCTCCAGCTGCAACATTCTTACTTGCTTTCTGCTCATTTTTTTTGTTTTTTTTTGCATTTCGATTGAGTTAATTGTCTGCGTGCCCCGGGGGTGCCACTGACTGGGGTATGTCAAACAACTGTCAGTTAGTTCGTCATCATCATCAGGCCCCAGAGGCAGGGCAGGCAGAGAACCAGCAGCAGCAGCAGCAGCAGCAGTCGCAGAGATCGTGATCGCCAGGCATGTGATTAATTTGCAGTCGTTTTGGGCCCAGACGATTGTCTTATTGTTTAAACAAAATATTGACTCATAACTCGCTTGATTAATTAAAAACTCACCAATAAATCAGAAGATCGAAGCCTGAAAGAGATGGACAACAAATGGGAATAAAGAGAGAGAGAGAGAGAGAGCGGGAAGAGATCGTAGCAGCGACAGTTCGCGCGCTGCTGATGAGCTTCAACACCGCTGGCAGTGTTGAAATATTGACACCACAGGTGATTTTATATGGAAGTCAATATTTTCGTTTGTTTGCCTTGTTACACAAATTAGGCACAGCGCCAGACAACAGCTAAAACAACAACAACAACAACGGGAATTCTGCCTGGGGTTAAGCAACATTTGCTGAGGGCGCCATGCGGGCATGAACTTCGGGTTAAGGGTCAGCACTTTCCAGCCATGTGTGTTGTCGATCGGAAGTGTAGCCAAGCCAAATGGCAGGCAGGCCATTAATTCACCTTATATCTGTCTCTAATCTCTGGCTGCTTAATAAATCTCCAATCTCTGTGAACTAATCGAACCAAATTCGTAATTTATTGATTTTTAATAAGACGTTTCCTTTCCAAAATTTTCGTGTGAGAAACGTTGGATGGAAGGGATAATGGTTTGCGATTGATTGAAACTGAATTAATGCTCTTGACGAAATAAATAAATATATTACTTAATTTTCAATATTAATTTTTATTTTTTTAAACTGCAGAAAATTACCTTTTTTTAACCATATTTTCCGTCATTCTTTCCACTTGCTCAATGTCAAATATGAACACGACTTCGATTTTATAATGGTTGCAGACATCTGCAAAATTCACAGAGATCTTATGCAAATTTTACAACATTTCCCTGTTCCATTTCTGTTCAGCTGTCGCCGGCAGTTTTCGCTCTCAGCCCCAGACAAGCGCCAATTTCAGGCCAATTTCCGTGAATATTTGAATACTTGACAAAGTCAACATTTAAGTGCCACTCTGTCTCTCTCTCTCTCTCCTCCTATCTCTCCCTGTTACTCCTTCAGCCCTGGCTAATTATCTCGCCATTTTGTATTGAAATTTTGAATAATTCAGTTGGCAAATTAGTCGGGCGTTCGTTCCGTTCGTCGTTCCTCCGCCCCAATCGTTCTGCTCTACTGACACTCGCTATAAAATGCACATGACAGTGTGACAAATTTCACATAAAACAATTGACTCACAGCAGCAACAACAACAACAACGATAACAACACTGAGAACAACAACAACATGGCGTAAAGAGCGGCACAACTGTCGTTAAATAACGAACGACAGGCAGAGTCAACGAAAAAATATTTAATTGAATTAAATTGTTTGCTGCTGTTACCAATCGCAATTGGCCAATTTAGCCAAACAGCCAAAGAGCCAAACAGCTAGACAAAACGCAAAGTACAAAATTGTTAGCCAAATGAAAGGCCCAAAACGAAAGCCCAAAAATGTGGGGGAGCATGAGCACAAGTGAATGACAATGCACCGAAATCTGAATACACTTCAAGGAATATATCTGAAACGTAATTCAACTATAACTTACACAGTGCTATAAAGACGACTGATCTAGACAAATTTATATTTATTAATTATTAATACGAAACAAGTTTTTTTTTAAGAGAATTTGTCAATCTCAGATAGACCCATAGAAGATCTATAGAAGATCTACTCATAAAAGATCCAAACAAACAGGCATGTCTCTTTATATATTTTATATTATAAACTTTATAGAATTTCAGTTAAATTAAAAAAAATGTTGGTATTACTACAAAATATTTATATTAATTTAAAAAAATATTTTCTCTATAAATATATCATAAATGTTGATCATATTAATCAGCTGTTCAGTTTGTTAGAAGAAAAAGAAGAAAAGTCTTGCAGCTCAAAAAATTATGATTCAATGCGACAAAAAGTTAAGTGTTCTTACAGCTAAAAAAAAAAAAAAAACAGATATAAATACAAATACTGAAATAGTAATATAGTAATACTGATATATACTTCGCAGTTTTAGTGCCGCCCACTTCAAGCCTTGAACACTCTTCGTGACAAATCTAGCATACCCCTGGGCAAAGCGTATAAAAAAACGAGAAAAAAAGAGGCACGACGAAGGTGGAAAGTGGCGTCGAGTGTCGCTTTTATTGTTTACTTTCAATCACTTTTCGTCACGAAGTAACAGCAACAACAACAACATATAATGAACTTGACGGCTGAGGGAGTTGGCTAACTGACTGTGGGGGGGCGTGTCTGGCCATGTGTGTGTGCGAGTGGGTGAATTCGGTGCGTCATTTGCATAGAGCAAATCACAGCCCCACACAGCACAACATACAACACACACAGTAACCATTCACACACACACACTCACGCTTGACTGACTCTGTGGACATTGTTGACAAATTGCACATAATGACATTAAATTGAAAATGATTGTGTGCAATTGTTTATTTTTTTTTTCGCTCGTTCGTTGTTTTTCTTTCTATTCCGTTGGGCTATCCTCTGCCCTAGCATCCTCCCTCGCTCCCTCTATTTCTTACTGAACAGACATACAAATTAAAATGAATGGGCAACGCAGTGGCGCGTAAAAAGCCCAAACACACCCACAACAACAACAAGTGCAGTAGCAGCAACAACAACTACTACAACAGGCAAAACTACAACCCCGCCATAAACAGAAGCTGCACTTGAGATAGATGTATCTATATACAAATCTGTGTACATATGTCTGCGCCTGTGGATGTATCTGCTCAGCCCAAGTATCTTTGCCACTTACACGAAATCATTTCACTTTGCCTAATGTGCAATTAGAAAACGCATTTTCATTAGTTTTTATCGCAACAATTTAGTTTCAGCTGTTTCCGTTGGAGCTCCCTCCTCACTCTCTCGCTCTCTCTCTTCAGCAGCACGTGTTCCTTCTGAAAATGTACGCGATAAGCTTTCAATCGAAGGCATCCGCTAGACATCCGCAAGGTATGTTGAAAATGCGCTTAATTTGCTTATCGATTTAAAGAGTAGAGGAGGGAGCAGAGCTGGCAGCCGGAAGAGTGGCAGAAGCGGGGCAAAAAAACAGATGACTAAAAGCATTTGAAATTTTGTAAAAATGAAGGCGCCATGATTGGGCTGAGGGGGAAGGCCCTGCAGAGCTGGAGAGCGTGCAAGACGCGGCAAAATTACAATAATTTTGGAATTTAAAATTAATTAAAAATATATTAATTAAAGTTGACCAAATTTAAGACTATATTTAAAAAACAGAGTAAGTTTTTTTATTTTGTTTTTAAGTACACATTTTAATTAAATATAATACTAAAATCTTTTTATTTGACTGAAAATACAATGAATACAATATAATATAATATAAATTATAAATACAATATAAATACAATAAAATAATACATTTTTAATGTTTCAAAAACTGCAAATTTTAAATAAATAAACACTATAAAAATGTCAGATATGTTAAATATAAAAACACTTAAATCTTAAAAGAGTTAGTTAAACGACATTTAAATTAAATATAAAACTTGAAATCTTTTAATTTGATTAAAAATACACAATAAAATTAAAACATTGGAAACTTGATATTTTAAATATATTAAAAATATAAAAAATATTAAAACGCTTATATCCACTTATGAAAGATCACCTCTCTTTCTCCCACTTTTTCTATCTCTACACTCCCTTCAAAATTATTTCATAAAGTTCATTTCTCCTGCAATTAAATCTTATATATAGTATACCACAATCATTGGCTCAAATCAAACAGTTTTGCATATACTTTGGCGTGCCTTGCCTATGTTTCTGCATATAATTTCCACATTTGGTTAATTATAGAGACTTACTCCGTCTGCCATTTCAATTTCAATTTCCAAGCAAAAGTTCAATGTCTTTGAAAGCGGCAAAAACAGCTTTCGCCACACACTCTCGACTCAAAGTAGTTGGCAAATTAGCAACAATCGCAGCAACAGCAGCCGCAGCCGAGGCAGCAGCAGCAACATTAGCAACAGCAACAATCACAGCAGCAATTACAGCAACAACAACAACAAGTAAAGCAACTACAGTGGCAACAGCAATAACAACTGGCAACAATAACAACTTTGTGGCTTTTAGTATTTACGTATGCTCAATCAAACGATCGTGTGAAATGATTTTGATCATTTGCCATCCATCAATATTTCAATAAAAAAGCAAAATTAAAAAAAAAAAACAACAACGACAGCAGCAACAACTACAATAACAGCAACAGTTGCTGGCAACGTTTAATTAACGTGATAAATCGTTTGTAAATTTCTTAATTATTACGTAGCCGTCGTGTGGCCGCTCAGTTAGTCAGTTTGCCAGCGAGTACGTGACGCTGTCAATACTCATAATATTTGAAATACCCTGTAAAAAATCTTGAATGGCATTTGGGGTCCTTGTTTTGATTATAGATTAGCCAGGACTTTGAATGACTTTTCGTAATCTAAATAATTGGCATTACTTTAAAAGGATTATTTACAAAAATAATATTTATTTGTTTATTTAATGTAGTAAATTAAAGCCTTTGGCTAAACTCGAAATTTCAGAGCTTATAATAATTTTATATATATTTTTATATAATTTTAAATATATATATATATTTACAATATTTTTAAATATATATTTTTTCCATCTGAGATATAAAATTTAAATTCCTTTTCTTATACCAAGGACAGCGTATCCGCTAGTCGCTCCCACCCGTTTTGTTTGAGCTTTTGCCATTCACCTTAGCACTTGCACGCGTATTTATTTTATAATAATTCGCAGCAGCGACTACAATTCATTTCATATGCAATTTTTGCCGCAAATTGTTCGAACATTCGAATTAGTCGTCGCACTGTCGCAAATTGTTTATCAAGTGCACAACAATAACAACAACAATAGCCATAAAATTAATTGCAACAACAACGCCAACGACAACGACAAGCTGTGCACAATTATTTTATAATTTTGCTATTGAGAAACTGTTAACAAGTTAATTAAATATTAACAATTAAAAATGCACCTTTTTTATCTGCTCCGTGCTGAGTTCTACAACTCACGTACATGTCAGTCGGTGAGGGGTATAGATCGTCGGGCAATTAAGTCGATCGTATTATATAAAGACCGCAGCGAGTCTCGAGTCTCGGCACTTTATCTAACTGCTGCTAAATGTACAGTTCAAGACGCCTTAACTGCTGCTAAATGTATCTATTAGTCCGAGCTGAACACCAGCTGAACAGTTGAACGGCCCGAACGCGAGCCCCTGTTCTATGTATCTGGCCAGATCGTCGGATCATTTGTTCTCGATCGAGCAAATTGCGTAGATTGTTGCAGATTATCGAGTGGGATAGTTCAAGTAAGTTAATCGCAGGTGCTTACATTGCTGCGCCACTACTACTGGAAGTGTGCGAGGCGCTATATTAGTTTACCGTTTGATTACGTCAAATATTGAGAAAGTCTCCCTAGTTTTTAATACTGTATTCTTGTATAACGATTTTGCTTCATTGTTGCAAATGACAGGGAAATACTAAATAATATATAAATGAATTTTATTAGTCGGAACAGCATGGGAAATATAATATATTACAGTTTACAAATAATTTATTTAATTTAATTATTATTTACTTATTTTCTACCTTATCTAGAGCATAACAAGCAGTATCTTTATTTTAGCATTATTTAATATATACAAATTTAATTTAATATAGTTCTACATTCTGTTTTTAATATATTATATATATAATTAAAATTATTATTGTTGCAACTGTCTATTTTATTTGCCTAACTTGCCATCAATAAAATCAGTTTCAATTACTTCAAGTTTCCGCCCAACTTTCTTATCAAATAATAACTTAATAATTTGTACAGCAATTTTCTTGGACGCTGTGGGCTTTGCTCAACTCCAAGAAAATCGATCAAAGCAAATTTCAGCTTAGAGACTTGCCAACTATTTATTCGATTTGGCCAAATTCCAAGACAAGACCAATAAATGCAGCTGCCAAAAAGTTTCAGCTCAGTAGCTAGCTAGTAGCACGATGTGTGTTGTAAGAGTGTATGTGAGTGTTTGTATGTGTGTGTGAGTGTATTGAGAGGACTGAGACGCTGGCAGCACTAATTAATTAAAAGCAGACTGAAGCTGGCAGCCAGTAGCAGCTAGAAACAGAACGGGAAGGCGAGCCACAGCCGCCCCTGCACCCGCACGCGCGCTCAGCAAACTGCCTTACTAAGCGCCTTGTGATCCTTTCTTAATTGAAAAATGTCGTCGCAAGCAGCCGAGGGACTAACAGCAGACAAAGGAACAGCGACAAGAGCAGCAGCAGCAGCTATGGGCAGAGAAGAGAGCGAGGGAGAGAGAGAGAGAGGGAGCAGTAGCTGGGGACTGTAGGCGATGGAGCCGAAGCGAGCACATTCCCAGGCAACGAGCGAAATCCTTGTTAATCCCGCACTGAAATTGGAAAAACCTGCCAGAGCCAGAGAAAGTCTCCCACTCACTCTTAGGTATCTCTCTCAGGCTTTCTCACTCTCCCACTCTTTCTCTTGGCTCGTAAAGCAACGCTTGAGCCGACGCACACGCAGTGCCATAAAATTTGTACCCAAAATTATGTAATAAATGCAACATAAAATTTGGCTTTGCCACACTAATTGGAATGCAATGCAGCAACAATTTGTTAAATAGAAACATTACGAGGCAATGCGCTGCCGCTCCCCTGTTGCCGTAATCCTTTGCGCACAATATAAAGTGTCACAATATTACACTTTCACGACAAAAACAAATCGTTAGAGCTCACAGCGCATAGAATGGAATCTCTGGCCCAAAACCAAAGTAACGTAGCAGACCAGACTTTATGTCTTCTAGGCGAGATTAGGCGGGGCAGTTCGGCTTTCATTCATAAATCGCCCGTAGCTCGCGCGCGCACAAAAGAGGTCGTCACACCTTGGCGGGGGGAAAAATCAATAGACGAATAAAGCAAAGAGTTGGGAGAGTTTCCCCCCCAGTTCTTTACTATTTCTCCAAACCTTTCCCCGACTCTTTTCAGAAGTTTGACACTTTTTACGGCGCGTATTGTTAACTTAGAGACAGCGCTGCGACAAATGAGCCCGCCCGTGTGCCAGACCTCCGTAGCCGACGTCGCATTGTCTGCCCGGAATGACCATGATGCCATGCTTGCCATGCTGGTCATCTATTCCAGTCCAAGTCCAAGTCATTTGCATGGAAATGTTGTTGAAATCGAATGCCTTGTGAGACGGAGCAGACGTCTGTTGAAACGGTAATTTGTTGGCCACTTTACGCGTGCGATTAGCAGCGTTTATATACGAGTTACCCGTGGACTATATTCCTATATACGATATGCATATAAGATATTATATTATGCTTTCTTGGGTTTCGCTCTAATTTATGCACTCGCCTCGAATCAGGTTGGCGTATGCGCTATTCAACGGCAGTGTAATGTCTGTATTCGAGTCTGTTTAAAGTGCAATAAGCGCGCCTAAGTCTGATCTATGCGCTGGTTTCGAATCCCCCCCCCCCCCACCACTCTTCTGGGGCTCAGCTCGAGATAAATACGATATATCTGGGTATCAGTTCTCTGTTTGTGTCATACGAACCGCACTGAAATTACCAGATAAGACTCGTGGTTTTTTTTTTTTTGGTTGATATTGTAATTTATGCATGTTGATCAATCAGAAGCGAAGCCGTTCGGAATTGGGATTATCAGAACAGTTTGATTATCTCAGAGAGAAAATTCATTGAGAAACCGTACTCTTCTAATGGAAGAATTTGATTTAAAATATTGTTAAATATATTGGAAAAATAAAAAGTTTCTCTTTAACCATATTTGCCCTAGAAAGATTTTCGAAAAAAAATAATAAAAAATTATCTTTATTTTTCTGCTGCCTACTCTTTTCTTTTTAATCCTTTTGCGCCGCTTCCTCGTCCTGAACTTTATGATGTACGCAGCAAACGTTCGTGTTGAAACATGTGATGTTTAATTTCGCACATTAAAATCAGAAAATTATCAGACACGAAAAGTCATAAACCGCACACCGAATGCCAACATCAAGTTAACAACAAAAACAAACTGAGAAAATTGTGTGTGAACTGCAAGTTACTCTCTTAAAATAACTAAGAATATACAAATAAATTTCTTTATTTTGTGATATAAAAATAAAATTTACTAATAGTATTTTATTAATAATTACTAAAATTAATTATATCAATTTTAAAAATATACTGTAAATTGACTCAAAATAAAAATACTTTGTTAAAATATATTTAAGAATACTTGATTATTAAAAGAAATAAAAAAAATGCTCAAAATCTCCATAAAATTAAAATTAATTTTTAGAAATTTCCAAAAGAATTTTAAGTTTTGATAGTTTTCAACTTTAAGAAAATATCAAGGAAATTGTATATGCCCGACAACACAGAGCTCATGCACTCAAAATTACAGGGTATGTGCAAAGCTCAGCTAGTTAAAAAACACTGCAACAGGGCTACAAAGACGGAAGCATGAGCGGGCTACAGAGCGAGACTCCCCGAGTTGGGGCAAAAAGCGCACTGCACAAGATTAAAATCTTCCGAGAATTGTGCACAAAGCAAACGGGCAAAAGGTAAGTAACATAAATGAGCATGAAGAGGCTGCAAAGCAGCAGCAGCAGCAACAGCAGCAAGGCGGGCCACGATCCCAGAGTCAAATCGATATATTGGCAGCAGGCAGGAGAGTGGCAATCGGGCCGAGGAAGCGGCTGAGTGGATAAAGAGAGACGACAAGGAGAATGGCATGTAAACAAATCGATTTGTTTCATTGATGACATTCTTGCCGAGATTTTTGCAAAATGTCATAAAGTTTATGACTTAAGTCTTTTGTTTGACGCTGACTGCAGGCCCAGCGGCCGACTGTGACTGTGACTGCGACTGCGAGTGCGGTGATCGCACGAAAATATCATTATTAAAACCGATCGAACCGAACCGCAAGCTACAACCGGTTTACCCGTTTCGACTCTGCTCTCGTGTATGCAGATTTTCCAGACTTTTGCATTCACACCTACAAAAGTGTCATCCGCTTGGCATTTGGATGCCAGAATCTGACTGTCTGCCTGCCTGCCTGCCGCACTCCTTGCTATACTCCACCCTCCCCCCTCAGTCTCTATGTCTCCTCTTACTGTTCCTTTACTTATTCGCCGTTTTTTTTCTCCCAACCACAAATTTAACGATTAAGACGTGTTAAATTGTTAACAAGCCACTTGCAGTTATTGCCAATAAGCTGCAAATTTACGAGTCTTGCGTTTGGCTACGATGTCTCCGTCTCCGACTTGCTGCCCCGCCACAGATCCTGTCCCCCCCTGCTGTCCACCAAGTCCGGCTTCGTTTACGTTCTGTGGGTTGGGTTGGGTTGCCAGCATCGCCTGGGCTAGTCCATAAGTCCATGGACATTTGCATGAGAAAGCTACGCTGTGGGGCTGTCGAGATTTAAAGGCCGAAGCGGAGAGCTGAGAAGGCCTTATAGAAATCTACGATCGTTCTTTGTCGACTTGCACTTGCAGGGTCTGAGAATTGTTTGGGAACTGTTATTGCACCTGTAAACTGATGCTGTATAGGATTGAAAGCTGTGCGAAGAAGTGAGAGATAAAATGTGAGATCTTTCTATAGATCTATTTTATTAAAAAAAGAAAAACTCAATCAATAAAGAATTAACAGTTTAAAAGATAAAATGTTTTACATATGGAAGAGTATATAAAATAATTTTATATATACTATAAGTGTATTTTATTGGGAGGGGATTACTTTGAAGGGGATGAAATTGATTTAGGAGAATTTTGACTTTACAAAAATATTCACCTTACTTTTTTGCCCACAGTAGTAAGATGATTCAATGATTCCAAATAGTAAACTTTTAAAAATATTTACGAATAATAAACAAAAGAAAATATTCTGTAGCTTACGTAAAAAAAAGCAACTTAGAAAAGCAAGAAATAGAAAAGGATTCAGGAGATATACTAAGATTCTTAAGTCACATTTTAGAAATATAAATAATTGAAAAAAAAGCTACTTAGAATATCATCAAGAATTAGAAAATCATAACATTTACATTTTAATAATAACAATAACATTTTAAAAATATAAATATTTTTAATTAATTTTAAAAAACTTTTTGAACGCCAGATTATGGCGATGTTGTCACGTAGTCAGCGATCCGTTGACGCCCATACAAAAACCCAGTGATAACTTAATTATAGCTGCTCATCTACAGAAATGCATAACTTAACCCTGAAGCCCCATAGCAGTATACATGTAGCTCTAACTATCTGTCGATTCTAATTCTGCAACACCGCGAGCTAAGCAAATCCAAGCCACGTGACACTTACAAAACCCGTTTCATAATTTAGCCATCATCAATTTCGGTTCCAAAATGTCATTTACATATCGCATCAAATCCAGAGAGAGAATATACCCCCCTAATGCCTTGGACTGGCCAATGTTAACATATGTAAAAATGCCGCGCAAGAGTTTCCAAGTCGGAGACTGAAATTAATTTCGTAAGTCACAAATAAACAAAACAGTCACAAATTATGGCCAAATTAGCAAACAACAACAACAACAACAATAGCAAGCGAATCAACCACTTGGCCATGACAAAATGCCCGGAGCGAGAAGGGGGGCGTTGCTCCGCACAAGTGTCGTGCGTATCTATGAGATACGTGTTACATGTGTTGCATAATGCCAGCACAAACACAATTACGCAGCTGACAGCAGCAGCGGTTGCCGCTGGGGGGGGGTTGAGGCTGAGGGTTAGCCCGGGTATATAGCAAGTCGGGCAATAAATACAAACCGCATAAAGCGCAGCGCGACGTTCGCCTAATCCCAGGCAGCAGGCTGCCTGCCCACTCGAGCGATTGCCTCGTCAAGTCACCCCAAAGTGTTATTTATACACCCGACACCCTGCACACCCACAACCAAACAAGCCAACACTCTAGCTACCCTCGGCCTCCCCTCGCCCCCGCACACGCTACACTCCGACCAATTACTCAACATGATTTCAATGAAATTACCACAGAGCAAACAAAGCGAAGCTGGTAGCACAGACTGCACACACACACACACACACAGCATAGACTACAACAAATAGATACATCTACAGTGGGAACAACAACAACAGCATCAATCTCAATAACAATTCATAATTCATGTTTAACATGCGCTTCCTGCACAAATTTTGGCAGAGTCAACCCCGTTGCACCCCTCGCTTCATGCTCACCCCCGCAACCCCTTTTGGGCATACCCCTGCCCCCTGGCTGTTGATTGTTTGTCTATGCTCGAGCGTATTTATGACTCGCAGAGCTGAAGTTAACTTTGACAAAATGGGGGTTGCCCGACAGGCAGGCATACCCTGCATACACCCCCCTCCCACCTGTTCGGGTTGCTGCTGTGCTGTGCTGATGATCATCCCTAATTGGTGTTGAATGGAGGTTTTTTTTTTTTTTGCACTGGCGGGGTGAAAGGTGGCAACCTGCAGCCGGTGGTGCAGAGTGCTTGACTCGGCGAAGGAAGCTGCGCGAGAGTGTCACATGGCAAAGTCTAATTTTTTATTGCTTGACAGCGTGTTGTTGTGTTTAGGTGTGTGTGTGTGTATTGGGATGTCTGCTCTGGGGTGTGGGGTTTGTATTAGCCAAATGTCGTGGATGGGCGTGAAGCTGATTAACATAATTGAGCTGTTTGTTTGCTCAGCAAGTAGCAAGCAGGGATGAATGACAATCAATTTTACGTGTGCAGCAAAGATTGAGGAAAATTTGATTTGGATTATATATAAGTAAAAAAAATGTTTAAATTGTGGAAAAGTTCCATAAATGTAAAACATGTAACAGGTTTCTGAAGTTGTAAAAAAATTTAAATAGTACAAAGGGTACTCCAAAATCTTGGTTGTATTTTCTGTTAAAGAAAAAACCCCCACACACACTTGGAAAAAAAACAATGGATTTATTTTTTCACTTGGAAACTGAGTTTTTTTGCTTTAAAATAAAATATATAAATATTTTTAAACGTTATTTTTATATTGTTAAAGATTATGTATTGAAAACATAAAAAAATAAATAAAAAATTTTAGTTAGTGTATTTCAGGTAATATAATGCGTTTATATTTTATATATATTAAATATATAGTATTTTATTTATATTACAGCTAAATCAATAAATTCAAATCTAAACCATTTCTTTTATTTTTGATCCTATTTAATTATAGAAAAATAAATATTTCAAATTCCATACATAAAATATGTTTAGAAAACTACTTTAATTAATTTTTGACTATTTCTAAATGATCTGTAACCAAAGCCAGCTCTGCTCATTTGCAGTTCCATTCCGGTTATATAACCGGCACTTACAACACCCATTGAAAACGCGTTAAATACGCACAGTTAGTTTCAGTTTCGGCCACATTGAAAGTTGGCAATTTTAATGCAGGGTTTTTATGTGCGACATTTATGAGTTTTCGGTGTAATTTTCTGAAATTTATAGGCATTTTAAGTGGCGCACAAAGGAATCTGCCAACGCCCCGGGCGGGGAAAGAAAAAAAGGAAGAAGAAAAGACAAAAAATAAATACATGGAATGATATAGGCCGGCAAAGAGATCGAACGAAATCGACTGAAATCGACAGAAATTGTAATGAGAATGCGACAAACGCCGCGGGGGAGATTATATTCATTCGTATGTGTGTGTGTGTGTGTGTGTGTGTGTGTGTGTGATGAGGAAATTAGCATACGCTTATGTGATAATTTAATTATAATTTATTGATTTTAAATGTCTCTCTTATACGGCTCGTTTTTTGTGCGTCGGCAGCGTTGAAGTCGCTTTGTTTACGATCTGTAAAAACGGGCATTTTATGGAACATTTAATTTGCCAAAGTCAAGCGAAGCAGAGAGAAACGAAATTATGATCGAGTGTGGGACAGACACCTTGTTCATTTGCTCTGCGGGCACGCCCACAACATAGGTATGTGTATGTGTATCTCTTTTTCGCTCGGTGTATGAGTTGGTCAGCGTTGCCAACAGTCTGTAGAATATATAAAGTGCCAACCGCTGCCACCCAATTACCAAATGACATGACAAAACCGCTTTAAGGCGTCGCCACTGCTCCTTCTACTCCTACTCCCCCTCCTGCGACCCCCTGCTCTTCCAGCACATATAACAAAATTGCAAATTAGAAACAGAGCGCAAAGCAGAAACGCGACGAAATAACAAAAGAAAAAGCACATAAAACTTAAGCAAAGGCAGGCAGATAACTGCTAAAACAGACAGAGAAAAGAGACGCGTGGAAAAGCAAAAAATATATAAACAAATAACATAAAATGCAGGCAATAAAAAAAAACTCAGCGAAAAACCATGAAAATGGAGCAGAAAACGAGAGAAAACAAGTGGAAGTAGGTCGCTGTGAGGAGCTCGACGCGGAAATACCCAAAACGAGAGAACCCAAAAATTATTTTTTTTTTTGCTATATTTTTATTCTTAAGGCAATTTTCAGCATTAATTTTTTAATTATTAATTAATTTTATTTTAATCAATAATCAATAATTCTGTATCTACAGCTTAGTCATGACTTCTCCACACGTCTGCCAATATTCCCTGCGCATATTTTACGACTACAGGGTATTTTGGAAAAAAACATCGCTCTGCAGCTTTTTCTGTTCGTTTTTGCTTATCTTTAACTGCCATCAACAAGATGGCAACTTCCGTTCGCGCGCCATAATGTTTTCTCTACACAGAGACCAATACACACACACACACACAAACGCACACACACAGCCTGAAACAAGTCACGCACACTGAGCCGCATCCTGATCCAGTTTCGTTGAGCGCAAGGCAAAGCTTACGCGGCGCAGCAGCAGTAAGTGTGAGCGAGCGTGGGTCAGGGGTCAGCGGGTTGGTGGGGGCACAGCACAAATGGTCACCAGGGCGTGTAATTGAGTGCTACAGGACCCTTTTAACATTTTTATTTGCACATTAGCGAGGGTGGAAATGGCGAAATTTGCGCCCAAAAGTGACAGCGCGTTGAATGTGGGCGGCAGGCAGGGCGGCGAGAGTGAGAGAAAGGGAGAGAGAGAGGGAGAGTGAAAGGTCTCTTAAAATTTCCGTATTGACTTTCAGTTAGATGTCAATATGCTCAAGAGTTGCGAGCGTTCTCGCAAGTCGTAGACAAATTTGTCTGCGGTTCAATACGCGACAGTTGTCAGATTGGAAATGGGTAGAGTCGAGGGTTCTGGGGTTGCTTTAATGGCGCGCAGTAACAGCGCGGGGGCCGAAAGCAACTTCTGGGTAGTTAAGCGAACATATGCTCGGGAGTTGGAGAGAAACGATAAAAAAAGATTGTGAGCTTGGAAGTAGGAGAGAATGTAGCGGAAATTGATATATGATTTGGGAATTTTTAAGAAACTCTAGTAATATGAGATTATAAAGTTTTAGAATTAAAGTTTAGTTTTAATAAATTGTTAATCAGTTGAAATTTCATAATGGTAGCTCAAGCTTGTGAGACTTTAAATGATAACAATTATCTAAAAAAAAAGACTAGTCTATAAATTTAAAAAAAATGTCCGAAAAACATTTCATTTTATTTTATAAAATTATTATTCAAAAGTTTTAACTTAAGCTTTAGCTAATTTTGAAGGGAAAATTATTTAAGTGATTCTTTAAAATTGTCTGTATATTTTTTGTTGAAAATATATGCAAAATAAGAGTCTAGAAATTTAAAAAATGTTACAAAAACATTTAATTTAATTTTCTAAAAATATTCAAAAGTATTAACTTAAACTTTAGCTAATTTTAAGAAAAAAAAATTTAATTAGTTCTTTAAAATTGTTTGCATATTTTTTCGAAAAAGATAAGCAGAGTATAACTTTATAAAATCGAAATTAACCCAGTATAAATGGAATTAATAAAATGGCAACCACAAGGAGGGTTGCAACTAAGTTCTCTAGTTTCTTCTTCCCATCTGCTTCTGTAAAGTGCTCCCAAAACCTATAAGCTACTACAACTCCACATAATTTAAATTGTTTTTACCCTCGCTACGTTCCCGCAGTTTTTTTTTACCCACAAGCTTATAAATCAAATTTACTCTTCGCACCACATTCCACCGCAACGCACAATATGATAAAAGCCGCAAAGCACAGCGCAGCAGCCCGCAAAAACCCCAAATACCCAGTCTAATAATTCAAAAGGGCAGAGCCGAGGCAAAAAACCCTTTTGCCATACGCGGCGTATGAGTAACATGGCGAATTTCATGAATAATTCGACGCCGCAGCTGATGATAAAACACGAAAATGGGCAAACATAAATCTAGCACAAGAGATAGGCCATAAACGGGGAGTGCAGAGAGACAGAGAGAGAGATAGCAGAAGAGAAATGGAGAGTGAGAGAACGAAAGAGAAAACTACTTAAATATTAGCCAAATGTTACGCCTGCCTTCGCTCGGGCTGTTTATTAAAGCCGCCAGACACACACACACACCGAGTGGGCGTGTGCGGTAGAGGGGGTGGTGCCACCCCACCCCCTCCCCACCCGTTGATGGCACTCAGTTCTCGGCAGTCGTTGAGCAAAGTCAACTTTCGTTTAGCTTGTAAATAGCTCGTTTTCGCAGACTCAGTAACTCGACGCCATGTTAATATATAACAATTAATCTTGACTAAAAGTATCCGAGCGGCCCACAGGCGCCGCCACAGCACCAGCAGCAGAGGCACCAGCAGCAGAGGCACCAGCAGCAGCAGATCCCTGTCGAGCGCCCTGCCACGGTCTCTTTATGCATGGCCAATGTCTGCCGCCATGTTGTTTTCAGGCTTACACAACGCACACTACATTCACATACACACTCCCTCGCACACACACACACCCACACACACTTTGCACATTACAGTGTTAATGTGCCTCACTGCCGCATGTAAAAACCCAAGTAATTTGAGCGAAAGAGCTGGCCAAAAAGCGCCAGAGCGAGGGAGACAAAGAAAGGGGCAAGCCAGCAGCAAGCTTGGAGCCTGCGCTTCCTCTTCCTCTTTCTGTCTCACTCTCCGCTCGCCGCTTGTGGGTGTGCGTGTTAATGATTTTTTGCACACAGCTTCACAACTTGACGCGTTGGCTGCTGCTGCTGCTGCTCAGTCTGCCTCCCGCTCAGTTATCGTCCAGGGTTTCCGGGGCTCTGAACTGGGCTCTGGCTGACTGGAGCCTTCTTTCTGGCTGGTGGGTGGTTTATGCTTATCTGCTCTGCTCTGCGCAGCACATACAGCTATATACACGCACATTCCAGGTAGATATAAAATTATATGGGCTGGCAGGTGCAGTCAACGCTTTTGGTTATATCCCTGTCCGTGTGTATTTTTTTTTTTTTTTTAATGCCTGCTTTTGTGTGTGTGCACGTGTATTAGCCTCACCTGGCGGCGAAGGCCACGGATGATTAACTGTGGCTAAAGCTGCCAGCAGAGATGAAAGTAACTAACGAGCAGGGAAAATGCAGTTCCTCTGAGCTTAAAATTAAATGCGACAAATTTAAGAAATTTACAAATTTAAAGTTTATTTTAGAAATCTTAAAATAGAAGAAATATTAAAACAAAAAACTTACTAGGCATTATATTTGTACAAATTCTAGATAGTAATAATATTTTATTTAAGCGTTGTACATTTTTCTTAAGTTTTTTTTCGTTTCCTGTTATAAAATAATAAAACTTATATTTTTAGTGAATTAAGCTTAAAATTATGTTATTTTTTTCACCTAAAAAGTTTTCAAGCTAAACGTTTTTAAATAGAAATTGGACCTTAAACACTAAAAACTTTCAGAACATACAAAAAAAGTAAAAAGAATTAAAGAATTCTGCTTTTAGAATATTATTACTCCCTTTTTCAATTTCTTTATCATATATTATATCTGTTAATAAACTTTAACTGTGAAAAAATAAAGAATTCTTCTTTTATTCTTTCTTTATCCTATAATATATCTGTATATCTGTATCTAACCGTAAAGAAAAATAAAAAATTATTTTTTAAGAATATCATAATTTCCTTTTTTTTTCTTTCTTTATCCTATAATAAATCTGTTAATATACTCTAACTGTAAAACTACGCATTTTCTTATAACAATCATATTTCAAAGATCTCCGCTTAACCCAGTTAAGCAACAAAGCCGAAAAGACTACGCTGCTATCGCTACAATTTCATCTGAGAAGCGAGCCGAAAAAGAAAAGTCTTTAAGAAAACTACACGAACAACTGTATATAGTACTATATATATACACGTATAGTCAGTCATCTAACGGCGCGCGATGTCAGCTGGCGATTAGCTGCCTTCGAAATGCTTCGCTAACTGCGAAACCAGGCAAATGTCAACTGTCAATCAAAAGCGCCGCTGGAGCTCGACCCGGCGAGGGTTCCAGACGGGCAGTTGGAGGGAATCAGTCGGAGCCATTGCCATTGCCAAATCCTGAACTGAAAAACTGTTTATCATAATTTTTTTAACTGCAGCCTAATAGAGGCGTTGCGTATCTTACAGCTGGACAGGCAGGCGGCAGGTCATTAATAACTCTATTTTCCGCAGTGAAAGAAACCCCGAGAATGGACGGAGAAAAACGCAAGTGCCGCAGCTTATTACAATTTAATTGTTTTACAATTTTCGGTGGCGCCTATTAGCATTTTTTTTTGTTTCCAACCACACGTGGTGCAATTCCCAAAAAGAGAAACACCAAAAAACCTGCGCTTGGCTGACTTCCCTCCTCCCTCCCCCTCCCTCGACAACAATTGTAATGAATATGAAGTACTGAGACTTGAAACCGTTGCGTCTGATTTTTACCATAAATTATGCAGATAAGCATAAGTGGGCGGGGCCCGTGCACAGGGGGAGTTTGTGTAGTTGCGTTGCGTTTCATTTTTTTTTTTTTTTTTTTTTTTTTTTGGTTATTCGGTTTAATTGTTTTAGTTGAGTTGTACTTCTTGTTGTTGTTGTTGTTGTTGTGCGACCATTTTAGAAAAGCGTATACACAGGGCTAATATACAGTTTTGTATGGCTGCCGACGGAGGCAGGGGGAGTTAGGGTGAGCGCGAGGCGTATAATTGCCAGTTGAGCTCTGCCCCAAGAAAGTGATAAAGTTGCCATAGCAGACTTTGGAGATACCCTGTAAGCGGGAAAAACGAGTTTGAGTTAAGGTTTGATATAATTTTTTTTCCTGCTTTTGCAGCCTCTTGTTGAACAAAAAAGCGTAATCACGACTAGTAGATGCTCTAAAAAATACTAATCTATTTAATTATTAATATATTTAATTTTTTTAATATACCCTACCGTTAGCTCACTTACAGGGTGTGGCAAAGCTTCACTCTTATGTAAGCAACTCAGCGCTCAAATTTAAAATTCACAGCACATTTTCTCAGCGCTGCGCTGCGAGTAACAATATTGACAAAAAACCCACACACACACACATACAGAGAGACAGACAAATCTACCCAGACATTGCGAAAAGAAGTAGAGACAGGCGAAAGGACGAAAAGGAGTCGCTGCTGGTGCTGCTTAAAATTCCGTGAGCATCGTTTCACAACTTTCCAGCTTGCCAAAAAATCGAGAAACGAGCAGCAAGAAAAGCGAGAAACCCGAGCAAAGCGCATAAATTGCACGTACTGTAAGCAGTGGGAGTGGCAGACAGACACAGAGATAGACAGAGAGAGAGAGAGAGGCAGATAGCGCATGAAAGAGATGGAGCGAGGTCGCTCTCCCTCGCAGGCGAAATGTGCGGAAAATAAATGAAAATGCTCAGAGCTCGTTCACAAGAGCGCTTACGGCGTCCGCAAGGAGCTGTTGAAGTGGCAAATTTGCGCAAGCGACACCCGAGGCGCTTCGCGAGGGCAGGCAGGCAGGCAGGCGGGCAGCCCGGCAGGGCGTGGCAGCAGCAGGACAACGACTCGGCGCTGCTTGCTGCTGGCATCGTTACTTACAACAACTACAAGCCGGTGTCAACACATACTTGGCCATTTAAGTGGGCAACGCGGCGGCCCCAGCTGAGCAGGCCAACACACACACAGAGACAGTCAGACATTCCGACAGCGCCGCCATATTTGTTTCAGCTACCCCCACCCCACCACTTGCCCACTTCCGTTTTATGTCTTTGACATAAAAACCAAATGCAGAAATGTCATTCCAGCAGTGTCGCTGTCTCTCTCTCTCTCTCTCTCTCTCTGTCGCTGTCCCACTCTAACGCTCTGTGCTCTGCCCTTCCATATAATTAACCCCTTTTCATGGGTTTCTTCTTTTCATTTTTGGGTTTTGTGCTGAGCAAAAGGCTTTTTAATGTCTTTGGCGACAAAGTTTTCGCAATTTTTTCGCAATTTGCCGCCACAACAATTTGCGTTTAATTAACCAAAAGTTAAACTGAAGTTGCGTTTGTAATGCGCTTAGGCGAAGCTAATGAACTTGCCAAATTGTTGTCGAAAGTTTTTGTCTGGCAATAAAATTAATTTTGATGACAACAGCAGTTGCTTCTGCTACTGCCTCCAGTCTTTTATGGTAGCTCGAAAATAATTGACAGAGAGCACTTTGCCACCGTCCCAATCCCACTGCTGAAATCAACTGGGCAAAATGATAAAGAGCCTAATGACGACCGAAACTTAGCTGACAAGTTGGGTGAGAGAGAGAAAGGCAGTGGAGCAGCAGGCCCTATAACTGAGTCAAAGAAATCAAATTAAGGGCGCACATTTCATAAACTGTCGACTTCGTGAGCCAATGAAAATGAAATTAATGCGAAAATATAAAAGATATTAATAGAAATTACTTGGGAAAGCTGTTCGTAAAATGTGCAGAAAATTATAAGGAAAGTCTAGGGAAAACTGAGATTCTTCGCTTAATATTGTATATATATCATACATATTTACATACAGTAAATAATATAGAAACCTTGCTAAGTTAAGAAATAATAAGTGATCGTTTTTTTTTAATCGTTTAATAATTTAATTATGTATATTTATATTATAGTATAATTGCTAATTTCTCCAATTTATTATCTTAATAAACTTTTTGATATTATTAAATATACATTTTTAAAAATAATAATTTTATTAACTCAGATTAAACTCAGTTCTCACGAAATTTTAAGATTGACTTGAGCCATAAAAAATAAATTGCAGCTTATAAGAGAAAATTTAATTAAAATACCTTTTTATATAATACAGAAATATAAAACCTTGTTTAATAAAAACGATATACTATAAACTATACACCTCTGTTTTGAAATATAATTAAAAACTAATTAAATTCAATTCAATATTTTAAACAAACTTTGAGATACAATTTTATTGCAAGAAATAAACTGCCCAGCCTTGCTCCTGATCCTCCATAAAATCCCTTTAGCTTGCCAAAAAAAAATATTAAAAAATATTTAATTTTATCAAATTTAAGAACATAATATAAATACCAAATCCAATTGCTTTAGCCGCAAACTCGTCGTTAAATTGATACACAAAATGTCTGTTAAATCAAATTAAAGCATACAACTTGAGGGGAACCAAAACAAACCCCGCTCACTCGGCATAATTTACAACGTGCTGAAATAGTACAAACTACAAAGGGAGAAAGAGAGAGGGAGGGAGAGGCTGAGCAAGGGGAAGAGCGAGTTCGGAGATCAACTTTAAGCTGAAATGCGGCGTGTAAATGATGCCATCATAATATTTTGATTTGTGAACGCGAGCAGCAGGCAGCAGGCAGCAAGCACATCATCAGTTAAGGGGTTAATAAAGCGCATAAAATGCTCGGGGTAGGCTGCTACTGCTGCTGGGTTTCTCCCGCTTTTCACTCGGTTTTCCCTTGCTTTCCACTCGCCGCCTAATCACATCCGACTTGGCGGCAGCATAAGGTGCGCATTACTCATAAAGCGAGAGCGTGTGATATGTGCACCTTTCAGAGCGAGCGCAGAGCTCCCACAACTGAAACTGAAACTGAAACTCATCCCTTGTCCTGTTCGGGTTGTCCTCGCTCCCGCCCCGACGCCAATCAGCCTAATCGCTTTCGTTGCGCCGCATGGCTTAACTTTTGCTGTGTGCCACGAAAGTTTATATTGAGCGACTTTCAACTTGAATAGGAGAGAAGCATGTGTAGCACGAGTGCGAGTCTTGCATGATAATCAGGCAGCCTTCCCCATCAACAACAGCATCCCAATCCCCATCTCCGTCATCATCATCATCATCGTATCCGACCCAAACGCCGTCGCATCGCCATATTTGTTTTTATTGCTCTTCCTTTGTTTATTATGTGATTCTCTTGCATATGGCCAAAATGCGTGAGCTTCGTGCTCGTGTGCGTGAGTTTTCGAGTTAATCGCACGAAATTTTATGTTAATTTTCATAAATTTTATTGCCGCCCCTTTCCAAGACTTTCCCAACAGCTCGGGCAGCCCCCAAACACCACCCCCTCCCCTCACAAAAAGGTCTTTTTAATTAGTTTTCCCTGTGTGGGATTTATTTTATGTGCGCAATAAGTTCTTTATGGGCGGGCGGGCCGCGTTTTTTAAGAGTTGTAAGCCATAAAGTTGACACAACAAAATACGCATGTTCGCCTGCTCTGTTCTGTTCCATTTTGTTTTGTTCAGTTTATATGGCACATATACCTCTATTTGTTTAGCTGCCAGCATATTTCAGCGCGGGCGCAGTCAAGTGTCAAATTATTTGGAGGGCGCTATGGGAGCTGTTCGGCATTTAGTCTGATTAAAGGCCTGACAATAAAACTGCAGCCGAACAGGTTTTTAAATAGTTCTAACGATAAAGGAGTCTCAATAGCTTATTTTTTGATATTTTATATGCGGTATATATCTTAGATTTTTTAAATATGTCACGTTGTTTTCAATGATCTTTCAGATACTTTATTAAAATCTATTTTGTCTTTTAACTACATTTGACTGAAATTTTCTATTGACGGTTCACTTTTAAAACTGATTTAAATACTATTCTTATATAGCTTTAGACTATTCTTTAATAAATCATAATAAATAAAAATTGCAATAAAATAAATAAATAAAATTAATGCATAATGCATAGTTACAAAGTTTTTATCTTTTTATATATTATATATTATATTTTTTTTTTAATATATTTTGTCTTTTTAGTAAATTTGACAGAAGTTTTCTATTGACGGTTTGCTCTTAAAACTGATTTTAATTCTATTCGTATATAGCTTTAGACTATCTTCAATACATCATAATAAATAAAAATTTCAATAAAATAAATTTATTAAATAAATAAATTAACTTTTCATGGTTAGAGTGTTTTTATAATATTTATTTATATTTTATATATTTATATATATGATTTTTATTTTAAGAAGTATTGATAAAATATTTTATATTTAATATTTAAAATTAATATAATGCTAATGGGTGTTGGCTGTTCTCTTTTACTTTTAAACTAAACTTTTATCTTGCTCAAAAAATAACATTAATTATTGTCATTGCATTGATCGTCTAGTATCCGTTTCGAAAGAGTGAGCGGTGAATCATTGTCCCCTTTACAAAGTTTCAACTCGCATCCGAAAATATTCGCAGACTTTACGCCAAATGCGTGTGGCCGGCGAGTGGTGAGTGTCAAAACGGCGATCGATCATCGTCAGACTGATTTCTGGCATATGTGTGGTAAACACAGAGAGCGGAGGAGAGCAGAGCAGCGATCTTTCTTACCCCCTGCCCAGTGGACAACCAGATCGATCATTGACGCAGACAGACGAGATTGAAGGCAAACATAATATAATAATATTTGATTTGAATACATGATGGCATCGCAATTGGATGAGGAAAATCGAGGGAAAACAATGCCGTGAGGCATTGTTGTCATGTTATCATCATAATGAAGCGCAGCTGTTGGTCCCTCCATTCATGCATATACAAAGCACGAATCCTTAACGGAGATCAAACTGGAGGCACATTACCCACATTGATAGATGGACGAGCTAATTTGACTGAGTGCGTGGCGAGTTCGAATTATCAGAGCTGCGGCTAATGTAATTACAAAACTGAAACAGCAACAGCAGCAACAAGGGCAAAAGCCTGGCGCATCAACTTAATCATTTTAACTAATTGCCAAGGTGGCCCGAGCCAGAGTGCAGGCCAGGGCGCAGGGAGGGGGCAAATAAAAAAGCGCTTAAAAGGTCAAAGTGGGCCCAAGGGACGAACCTGAAGCAGCCAATTATGTTGATGGTAAACAAATTGCGCACGTTTCGTTGGCATAAAAATTAGTACAACAAAAAAGTGGAAAAAATACAAAAAGAAAAAAAAATACCGACTATAGACTATATAGTACAGCGCAGAAAGGACACGCCAAGCGCAAGATCTAATTACACTAATGACAGACAGTCTACAGCCAGTCTCTGTGTCTGTCTCTGTCTCTTTATCTGTCTCTCTCCCTCTCTCACGCGTTGCAATTAAACCTTGCTGCGTGCAACGGCAACATAAGGTCAAAGTCAGGCGTCTAGAGTCAGCTGGCAAATGAATTGCACGAGTGTTCAATGAGTGTATTCATTTAATATTGAACAGAAGCCATTTAAGCAGCTTCGTGTGGCACACGCAACTTCGTGTGGCATCAACTTACAGTGGTAAGTTACCTCCTTCTCTCCTTACCTCCCTCCCTCCCTTCCTCGGTACCTCACTCCAACGCCTGCTCATCATCTGCTTCCTACTCCTTTTTTGGGGGGTCCTACGCTGCGGTCAAGCACTTCCGTCACACAAGTTAAGCGGATTTAGCGCCTGTTGACGCCTCTCGAGTTTCCCAAAAGCCGCTTGCTCGCATTCAGCGACCGCACACAGTGCTCATTAGCAGTTCGCGTACGCAAAAGTATGCATGCAAGAATAGAGCCTGCAGTATCTCACACATCCTTGGCCAAGGGAAGAAATCTCAAGCGAAACCCTAAACGTGCCGCACCAGCAGAAGAAAACGCCCCTCGCTTGGGGTGTGGCACAGTGGCCAGGCTGAAAATGATCCTCGGGTTATGTGTGGCATCCTTCGCATAAATCTTCTTGTAGTGCGCTCTTCTCATGTGTGAAAATGCATGTCAAATCGTTTGTCGCAATCTGTGTGAGATTTAGCAGCTCGAAGATCAGGCAATTGAGTTGGTTAAAGAAGCGAAAAGTGAGTTAAGCCCTGGATATTATTTGAGATTTTTGTAGATCAAATGAGGATCAGTTTTCAAAGAGTTTATCCGGTCTCTATCGAATTATATTTGTAGGAACTTCATTGTGTTAAAATTGTTTTAAAATTTTGTTCGAAAATATCGGAAAATGCATAAATGGTGATGCAGTTCTATTCCATAAATTATTTTATATTTTTTCCCTATAATATTTAATAAATGTCTGAGAATAAGCATAGTGTTAATTAAAGTTTTAAGGATTTGAGAATGCCAAAATAAGTCAAATATAATAATAAAGTAAAACATTGATATTTTCTTATGCATAATCTATCTGAAAAATCCTCTGGATATTATTTAAGATTTTAGATCAAATGAGGATCAGTTTTCAAAGAGTTTATCCTGCCTTTATCGAATTATATTTGTAGGAACTTCATTGTGTAAAAATTGTTTTAAAATTTTTTTCGAAAATATTGGAAAATGCATAAATGGTAATGCAGTTCCATTAATTTATTAATTTATTTATTTTCCCTATAACTTTTAATAAATGTCTGAGAATAAGCATAGTCTAAATTAAAATTTTAAGGATTTGAGAGAGCAAAAATTAGATAAATGTAGTAATAAAGTATAATAAGAAATAATAATAATAAAAAGTTATAAGTATAAAATTAATATTTTCTTATCTATAATGTCCACAAACTATCTCAAAAGTTCTCTTAGGTAGACACTTCGATGACTGCTTTCAAAAGAATATTTATCAAATAAAAGAACTAAAAAAAATATTTTTTTTGCCTGTAATTTTTTCTTCAATCGTTTTTTTTTATTCTCGAATTTAACGAGATCTTAAGTAGACAAACATAAATATTCTAAAATTCAATGGTTCTTAATTTTTCTGAAACACTTCATATTGAAAATATTCTGCCTCCTTTTCTCACCCCTTAACTATGGCAGATAACCCCACGATAGTCAAAACAACACACAATGCCAAATCCCAAAGCGCAGAAAAAACCACACACAAGACGTTCTAATTATGATTGATGTGGCAGCACATAACCCAACCGCATTGGGCCATAACTTCAGTTTCAGCCCATTAAAACCGCATCAAATGCAGAGGGAAGAGAAGAGCAGGATGGAACCTCCGCAAGGAACTCAAAATGCAAATCAAATATGAAATTTTTAATATTTTGTTGGCACAACACAACAAATTTCAATATAATGGAAAGGGAACACACAGCATACACACACCACACAGAGCGTGGAAAATGATCTATTGCAGAGGCAAACACACACACACAGGGTACAAGACGAAGGACAAGGTCTGATCTTTGCCTGAGCAGATGCTGCAGCATCCTCGTCAATTTGAATTCAATTTAGAGCAGAGCTGCGACTTTGCCTTCGTTAGGCTTGACTTGACTTGTGCCTTGTGCCCTGTGACAGCAGCAGGGAGAGAGAAGAAAGAAAAGAAAAAGAAGGGCATTTGGTTTGTTTGCCAAGCATTTGACAAAAGGACATGTGCAACAGCCACGGGCTGCTCTTCCCTTTTTTTAACGCCTTCCAGCGCGATGATCCTCTCTCCAGTCAGTTCGGTCGCCATTTTGCGCCTCGCATCGCGCCATTAATCAAGTCGGCCTGCACGTGCGCGGCGCTAAGAAGTCAATTTATTTCTCTTAGTGGGGGCTGGACCAAGCCCAAGGAGTGTGTAGTACAGTGTACAGTGCACAGTCGACAATTAGCTGCGGCCTCTATTATGTTGTGCAATGAATGAAAGTGAAAGAAGGCGAGATTATGTAGACCTGCAGGCCTGCCTGCGATCCCTAGGATCTTCCTCGATCTTTTGTTTGCCATTTTAATTGCGCCCAGCGAACGCTTCCCATTTTCACACTCCCCCTTTGGCCGCGTGCGCACAGGTGTACACACAGAGAGAGAGTATTACTTCCAGAGGACACACAGTTGGTGGCCCTGCGTTGACCCGGGCTCGGTTTCGGGTCCGGTATAATTGCAGTTCCTGCAGCATTTAGGGGCGTGCCCCGACCCCTTGCTGTGGTGGGTGTTACGCCTTTAGCGGCTTAAGTAAAACTAACTTTAAACCTTGCCGACTGCAACGTCGCGCTGTACGGCATATACACTCCTCTAATAGACACCTAGGGGCAACCGCAGGCCAGTCCAAGTCGCAGTCGGCTCTTTGAAAGACCCCAGGAAGTAGCCACAATTCGATGAATTTTCGACTACAAACGAAGCGACGCGTCCAAATGGGGATTATCTTTTAATTTGAATGTGAGTCGCACATACTACTGTAGGGAAAAAATAGTAAGACTTTAATTTAAATTTCGTGCGGAATCCCATAGTATATATGTAGTTGATGATAATAATTCCATAAATATCTATTTTTAAAGTTTGTATAGTAAACCGATAGTTATTTATTATAATTTATTATTATTGTTTAAATAATATAATTTATTTTTGTTTTATTTAAAAAGTTTTCCTAAAATTAATGGAAATTCGATTTATTTATTTATATATCCTCTGGCTGTATTTTATAATTATTACCTAAGTAATTTATTATTCTTTTTAAAATGTTTTTTTTTTATTATTTAAAATGTTTATTTTTCGAATTGTTGAATAATCTGATAAATATTTAAATCTATATTATTTTATTATTCCGCTTTTTTCTCATTTCATAATTTTGATAAAGAAATTAATTTCATATTTTCTCAAAGTCTTAGTCTTTTCTTAATACTCTCAATTTTTTTTTTTTAAATTTTATTTTATTTTCAAAAAGATCTTGTTTAGATATAGCTCACTCCACGACACGTGCAGCTGTCCTATCATATGCTATGTTAATTTTGGTGTTAAGGTGCACAAAATGGGCGTGGCACACAAGGGTTATTAAGCGTTTAACTGGAGTCAGAGTCAGACTTAAGCCGCGATGAGCGCTCGAAGCAGGCATAAAAAACATGTAAGAGATGCAATCAAAGAACACTCGCCCATTCTCTCTTGTACTGAGGCGTGGCACAAACGCCCTTTGCAATGACATAAATTTGAAAGAATGAAATAACAAAAAAAAAAAAAAAAAAAACATAAATCTATATATATAAAAGAAAGTCGTGTTAGTTACACCACTTATAACTCAAGAACGGCAGAACAGATTTGGCTGAAAATTGGTAGGGAGGTAGCTTAGAGCCAGGAGACGGACATAGGATACTTTTTATCCCGTTCGACAACGTTCCTCTGTGACTAGACATGAAACGTCAGTCACTATAAAACGTGGTATAACAAAAAAGAATCAGACTTGGAATAACAAAACGCAAATGACAGCTATGTAATTGACGTGAAATGACAGCTATGTAATGACGTATGGATGACAATTTGATATTTGTAAGAAATCAATATTAAAACTATTTCTATTAAATAAATAATTAACAAGTGGATTGAAATGAAGTGAAGTTTAATTAATAATGCCGCGACCAAGACGATCGAATCTTTCCCGACAAAGCCGTAATGCAAGAAGAATACAAAATACTGGAAATGAAAGGACTGAAGAAGAACAAGAAATTGCACGTGAACAGCGCAGCAATAGTATTGCTCGACTTCGTGCTTCTCAATCACGAGAGCAAAGTGAAGCAGCCCGTGAAACAGCTCGGTTGGCAATGCAGAATCGTCGAGCGAACAACAGAAGTCAACAAATAGATAATTTGCGACGCAGAACAAGATATTTTGCTGATTTGAATCGAGCTGCGTTTCGATACGATTGCAGCAATGATTACAGCTTGCATCCTAGCGTTTGCAATGGGCAAATGGACGTTGTTTGGGAGTATTGTGGTGCATTAAAGTTTTCCGGAGAAACGCCTGGATTATGCTGCGTTAATGGTAAAGTGAAATTGCCAGTGTTGACTCCGCCACATGAGCCATTGTATTCATTGCTTTGCGGCGAAACACAAGAATCACGCCACTTTCTTGCAAATACTCGAAAATACAATAGTTGTTTCCAAATGACGTCATTTGGGGCAGACATTATCGAAGAAGGAGGTTTTAATCCGACATTTAAGGTATTTATTTTTGTACTTACATAGAATGTAGTTAAAGAATAACTTAGTTTATCTATTGGTATGTATTATACTACTCTCCTACAGAAAAAGTGTTTATAACCCAGTTAATACTGTCTGGTTTTTCTTTTGTAGACACAAGGACAGATTCACCATCGAATTGGATCATTACTACCTTTCGAAGATACACAGAATAAATTTTTACAAATATATTTCATGGGCAACATGGAAGAACAACTTGATCGACGCCTAGGGATCAATGCAGGAATGAAGCGAGCAATTCTTCAAGACTTGCAGTGTCTGCTTCATGAACATCATGCGTTGGTCAGGTTGTTTAAGAGTGCTTTAGAGCGTATGCCAAATGATGACTATAAAGTTGTCATCAAAGCAGATAAACGACTATCTGGAACACACGAATGCACATTTAATGCTCCAACCGTAGACGAAGTTGCCATCCTGATTGTTGGTGAACAATTGGAAAAACGCGATATTGTACTTACACGTCGCGATACTGGGCAACTGCAACAAATATCGGAAACTCATCGATCATATGACGCATTACAATACCCACTGATGTTTTGGCAAGGAGAAGATGGATATTATTTTAATATTAAAATGATAAATCCATTGAATGGTAAAGTATCAGTATCTTAATAATGGTCAATGTCTGTATTATTTGCCTTTGAAATGGTTAATTATCAAATTTTTAATTTCAGGTGAAGAAACTACAAAGAAAGTTAGCTCAATGAATTATTATGCATATCGTTTGATGATTCGTCAAAATGCTGACAACTATTTGCTGCGGTTTCGTCGATTGTTTCAGCAGTATTGCGTTGACATGTATGTAAAAATAGAAACGGAACGTTTAACATTTATTAGGTTGAACCAAGCCAAACTGCGTTCTGAGGAGTACATCCATTTACGTGATGCAGTTAGTACTGAAGGAAATGCAGCTAATATTGGTCGATTAACTATTCTGCCGGCGACGTACATTGGTAGCCCACGTCATATGTATGAATATGCACAAGATGCAATGACATATGTTCGTCATTACGGCCGGCCAGATCTCTTTATTACTTTTACCTGTAATCCAAAATGGATAGAAATTACTCAATTGCTGCTTCCCGGACAAACATCAAATGATAGACACGACATCACAGCACGTATATTCAGGCACTCTAAGCTACCTCCCTACCAATTTTCAGCCAAATCTTTTCTGCCGTTCTTGAGTTATAAGTGGTGTAACTAACACGACTTTCTTTTATATATATATAGATTTTTTCGAATAAAATAAAAAAAAAACTGCTTATTTATTGCCATTAAGGCGGAACAAAGTTCGCCGGGTCACTAGTAAATAAATAAACGCGAGAGCGGACTGAAGTAATTTAACGAAATTACGCATCGTTTAAGTTGTGATTTATGTGGCATAGAAACCAAAACCGAGACCGAGACCGAGACACAGCTCGGTTGCAGAGCCAAAGCAAACCCTTCAGCCTGCCACACACACGCAGAAGGAGTGGAGAGTGACTGAGAGCGGGCCAGAGGCAGGGAGAGACTCAATCTTTGCCTTGTATTGTTAATGAGTCGAATTACACAAACACACACACACACACAAAGAGAGGCAGTCAGACAGTGAGGGGCAGTGGTAAAGGGGGGGCACGCACAACCGAGGCTGCTGAGTGGCCGCCGAAAGGTGTGACAATTGTTACACACACTCGCACGCAGCCGGAGCATGACTGTGGCAAGTTGGCAAAGATTTATGCGACTGGCAAAGGAATTCCCGGAAAATGCAGACAATTCCTTGTGGTCGCCAGGTCCTGGCCCAGAACGTCGAGCATCAGCAGCAGCAACAGCAGAGACCTTTGTCTAGCAGCGCGTCGCAGTTTGAGGCTTTTGCATAAGCAAATTACAAAAAAAAAAAAAAAAAAAAAAAAAACTCACACACACGCATTGTGCACTTTTAACGGAATTGCTACTGGCATTTGGCGGCGCATATGAGAGAAGACAATGGCAAGAGCATAAAAAGCGGCTCCGGTAGCCGCCAATTCCCTGGAGCAGACGGCGCGCATTTATCAAAGCCTCGACTCGGTTTTGAAGATGCACCGCAAAGCCCCCGGGGTCCATAGGTTTGCATCCGTCTACGACTACAACTTTGACTTGGTTCCGTCTCCGACTCCCAGTGCATTTCCCCTAGAGGCAATTGTCTGTCCGCCTGTCCAGCAATGAGTTTCATTAATAAATTCCCAAAAAATAAAAAGAAAGAAGGGCTCCGAGAGAAATGCATTTTTTGTGGGCGTTTCACGTGTATTCAAAATATAATGGAAAATATTTGGTAAATATTTGCGGGTTTGTCAAAAAGGCCACAGGACATTTTCGTGTCCTTTTCTTATGTGTGAAATGTGTGAAAGATGAAAAACGATTGGCAAATGCGGCAGACAAAGCGGCACCAAAAAAAAAAAAAAAAAAAGTCATTCTAGATATTTTAGAACGAGAAAACTGCAAATCGAATTACTTATAATTACATTTTGTTGTTCAGAAATTACAAAAAAAAAAAAAATTAAAATGGAATGCATATTATAAAAATTAAATTAAAGTTTATTTGCAGTAGTTATTTATGAATTTATATATTATATTAATTATATTTAAATATAAATATTATATTATATTTAAATAAAAATATATATAAAAAATTTAATTGCTATTTATAGAAAATATTAAAGTAAAACAAATTTTTAGAAAGTAGATCCCAAAACTTCCTTCAAAAATTTTACTGTAAATTATACCATAGATTTTATTAGATTTTTCAATTTCAAAATTTTTTAACTATCAAAAATACTTAAACCAACTTAGCTGAATTTATGTATCTACTTTTCGAACAACTTATCGTTACTTACAAAATTTTTCTTAGTGCTCCCCAAGCGCTTTAATAATTTCAAAAAGCAGAGCTGAGCACATGTTAATTGAATTCCATAAAAATAGAAACACTATGAATTTCCGGCATTGCGGCAAGTGGCAGCCGGAAGAACACGTGCCCCACTCGAAGCACAATTCAAGTATTTAAAAATAAAAACTATTACGATAAGCGCTACAACAGCGGAAGAGCTACAGACTCCCTCCAGTAGAGCAGACCGAATAAGCAGCACAATCACTTGGTTGCACTTTTGGAGTCTTTTGGTTTATAATGATTCCTAGTGGAATCATTAGTCGGAGCAATATTTGATCATCAATCAAAGCTGCCGCCGACGTCGTAGGTGGCCCTCGAGAAGGAGGCGAAGACTGACATTTGTTATTGGATGTGCAAAGTGTCCAAGTGATCCGAAAGTCCTTGCGGCATTTGCTCAAAGTGAAAGTGTTCGATTTCGCTCCAGAAAACAAGTACCCTGAAGAAGAGCTCGTTAAAATATTAATGAACAAGCCGACAAACGGACAAACGGACAGGGCAGAGCAGAGCCAAAACACTTGAGGGGGTTTTTTCACAGGAGAAAGTCCCAGCGACAACGACAGTGCCTGCAAAAGTAATGGTGACAGTTTACAGCACTAATTAACAAGCGAAATTCTGTTCTTCTTCTCTCTCTCTTATTTTTTTTTTTGTTTTTTGTTTATTTTTACAAGTGGCACTTGGAACAGAGCAACAGAGCCGCGCCGAAACTGCGTCCAGTATCTGCATCTGGAGAGGAGAGATCGATAAATTAGGCGACTGCCAGCGGCTGCGGCCTTTGTTTTCACAACTTGTGTTTTTCTTTGTTGACATACGCGACTTGCCACTGCACACACACACACACACACCCGCACACACACTCTGACACATACTTCCTAGACAAGGGAAGCTGGCAAAGCGCGAACTTGGAACACACACGTCGTCGTGCGGAATGTGTCGAGGCTCTTTTAGTGAAAGTGTCACAGCGACAGTTTGACATGCCCACTGCGAGGGTAGCCAGAGAAGTTGGCAATTAATTTTCAATTATATACGCGATTTTATTGAGTTACTAAGACAATTGAGCTTTGAAACTGATGTACAACATATATTTATACTGTTCTGCGAGGGTCGTCAGCCCAATTGAAATTTATTTTTTGTTTAATTTTTTATTTTTTATCTCAATAAAATTCATTTGTCAATGTTAAGCTTTCAGTTAGTCTGAGAAAAATTAATATGTCTTTTAACTGTTTTTTAATTATATTAACTAGCAAACGCTTGCATCGCCCCTCGTTGTGTGTTGTGTCTCTCCGCTGAGCGTTTTGTTAGCGCATAAAAGTGTCAAATTACAAAAATCACACGAGAAAACGAAAGCAGACCAGAGCCAGGGCTAGAACCAGTGAGAGAGCGTGGAGGGGAATAGAGCAGCGCCGGGCCAGAGGATAAGCGGGATTAGTGCGCTTGTTAGTAGCACTCACTGTGTGTGTGTATGTGTGTGTGTGTATGCATTAGGTCTGTTACCTCAGGTTCAGACGGCTAATTGGCGGTTCCTTGACATCGAACGAACTCTGACAAGCTGTCACTCTCGGAGGTTACGTACCCAGCGCTTTTCCTGCACTTTTTATCAATTTTTCCTTTTCTCTCTTGCTCTTGCTCTCGCTCTCTCTCTCTCTCTCTCTCTCTCTCTCTCTTTGATTCCTTTTCGATTTCTTTCGTCTCGGGTTAATTGGCAATGACAAAGGTCTTGACTTGTTCTTTTTGCCATTTCAAACTGTTGACATTGCCTATTTAATTTGTAGACGATAAGCGAGTGCTGGAGAGGGGAGTTTAATGCTTTCTGAAAATTGAAAAACCGTTGCATAAATTACACAAAATGGCAGAATCGCATTGCGTTTTCTCCATTTACATGTCCGGTGCTTACTTTCTGCACGAGCGGACGGCTTAAATATATATTTATTTCCATATACTCTCTATATTTTTTTTTTGTATATATTCCCGCAGCACACTCCAAAAGTACACATTACATATATTTATTTCGCAATACTCCCCCTTTTCTTGCGAACAAAAAAGAAGGCAAAACCAACCGCGACAGCAATTGCTAATGTGCCGCAATCAGCATTTCGCCGACTTGTAATTAGATGCAAGCCAAACATTTGGCCAACAACAACAACAACAATCACAACGGAAAACAGAAATTTCCAGGAAATTGAAATTTGCTGAAATATATACCAATTCATCGTTACGGAAGTGGCAAAAAGCTGTGTATTAATTCCTGCACTTATGGAAATTAAAATTGCAAAAGGAATGCCAGATTATAAGTAATTTGATATTGTTTTTATATTTTAATGTCATCATTATTACATTCGAGAGCTGTTTCAGTTTTTTTATCACAATTTTTACATTCCTTCAAATTTAGAATGGTTTTTTTTAGTTACATATGCTATTATATACAAAATATATTCTCAAAACATTTTCTAACTGAACGTTTTAATTTATAAGTATTATCCCATATTTTTTAACTGTTGCATTACTTTTATTTTCAATTTTAAAATACTGTTCTTGACTAGTTTTTCGTAATGATTATTTTCTATATTATTTTTTCACACTGTGCCTATTATCCCATATTTTTTAAGTGTTTCATTATAATTATTTCCAATTTCAAAATTTTTTTTTGACTAGTTTTTCTCTTGATTATTTTCTATATTATTTTTTCACACTGTGCCTTGCTTATAAGTTGCAGTAGCAGCCTCAAGGCGTTTCAACATGATCTACAAAAATTGAAAAAAAAAAAAGAAACTGTTTTTAATGCGCCATGAAAATATATATAAATATTAAATATTTTGCAGCTCAGCAGCAACAAGTTGCAATTTGTTCCGGCCGTAAACATAACCTTGAAACTAGTCCTTGAGCTGAGCGAGGGCAACAACAACAATAACAAAAAGGCGAAAGGATGTAAAGTCGGCGCGTGCGACTGCAACTGTTGATAATTAGCAGGAGCAGAGACAGACAGACAAAAAGTCAGGTCAAAAGGCATAACAAAATATCAGTGAGAAAACGAGAAAAAAACGAAAAACAAAAATACAAGCGAAGACACCTAAAAAAAACTCACTCAATTGCATGGCGAGCGGAACGTGTTGGAATTGCCTGAAACGAAACAGACTCAACAAAGATACAACGCCAGCAACAACAACAGCTGGCGGAAGATAACAAGAGACAACGGCGAAAAGTTGTCTAAAAAGCAACAGCAACAACAACAACAACGAGCAGCAAAAGGAAACATGAAAAACCGCAAGCAAAACGTTTGCACTTCATAAATGCTCCGACATGCGTCAGAGCGAGAGAGCAAGAGAGTGTAGGCTAAAGCGCCGACATTTTTAATTGTAAATGAGTTATGACGACGACGTCGACGTCGACGTCGTCTCTCTGCTGTCGTTGGCCGTCAACACGCAGCCCGAAACGCACTCCCACTCAAGCGCTCGCTGGCCGGCAGCGCATGCGTGCGAGTGCAACGACACAACAACGACACGTTGTCGGCATATGTTTACACTGCAAGTGCTGTCACGCTCTCGCGCACACTCTGCGCTCATTCATTGCTCGCTCTCGCGGGGCATCTCTCTCTCTGTAGGCCTCCGCTGCTGCTGCTGCTTCCCAATTGAAAATTGTGAGTAGAATTCTTGCTTCCAACACGCAGTGCGCTGCTGCTGTACTGCTCACACACGCGTGCATTGAATTGCGCATGTTGTGACTCGTGCTGGCTCGCTTGCACTCGTGTTGTACAGGTTGGAAAACTGGTTTCCCGCTGCCATTCGTTGCTGCTGTTGTTGCTCTGCTGCTGCTCGCTGTCGCTGCTGTTTGCTGTAGCCGCCGTCGCTGCTGCTGCTGCTGCCGCCGCCGCTACGTTCCCTCACAATTTCCAATGTAGAATTCAGTTCGTCGTCGCCTGTTCAACGTTGCGCACACACTCAGTCCGCGTTGCGCTGCAGTTTTGATAGCAAAAACACACACACACAAACCCAATATATACACACACACACTCTCAGAGACAACTCGTGTGAGATTACAAGTGCGTGTGCGTGCGTGTGTGAGTGATAACAACGACGAAAAATGCAGCAAATTTCATAAGTGTCTGCTCCATAAAGTGCTAACAAGTGCCCGATACAATATACTTAAAGATACAATATCCAAAAGATACACAAGCTAAACTCTAGTGCAGCTTTAAAAAACACTCTTCCTCTCGCTCTCTCTCTCTGCCTCTCTCTCTCTCTGTCGTCGCAAAATGCTCGTCGGCTCACATCCGTATCTCTGCAATGGCGTGCTGCCGCCCGTCTCTGCAGTTACCGCTCCCAGCAGCAACAACAACAACAACAGCAACACAGCCACAGCAACTGCTGCAACGGCAGCGCCAACAACAACAACAACGGCTGGCAGCAAAAGTGCCGCCGGCTCCGCAACGGATTTCTCCATCGCCGCGATAATGGCACGCGAGGATGCCTCCAGTCGCGAATCCTCAGTGCGCAGTGCAAGTAAGTTGATAAACGGGCAGCACAAAAGGGAAAAACAAGTAGTGGGAGCAGTGTATAGCAAGCATATGGTAGTAGTCGGTTTAAGCTTAGGAAAACTTCAGTTGCAGCTTGAAATAAAGCTTAAGTTTGTAGCAAATTCAGTTTTCTCGGCTTTCACGGCTAAAATTTCCACTGAAAATGTTTTTTTTTTGACATTTTTCTACTGAAAATTAAGTTTTCTGCACTTTTCTCTAAATTAAGTTGAGTGAAAATTGAGTTTTCTCAATTTTTTTCACAGAAAATTAAGTTTTCTCAATTTTTTTTACTGAAAATTAAGTTTTCTGCACTTTTCTCTAAATAAAGTTAAGTGAAAATTTAGTTTTCTCAATTTTTATCACTGAAAATTAAGTTTTCTGCACTTTTCTCTAAATTAAGTTAAGTGAAAATTAAGTTTTCTCAATTTTTTTACTGAAAATTAGTTTTTCCGAACTTTTCTCAACTGTAAGCAGTCAATACGCCTCACTTTTCAACAGCTTTTGTCTGTATTTCCACAAAGTTTTCAGCTACTTTCAAAGCACATTAATGTTATTAAAGCTTTTTTGTGCAGAAAATCAATTTTCGCTGTTTTTGTCACTAAAACAATTAATAATTTTCACTATAAAAGCTTGTCAAGTTTTTGAAATTCCTGAAATTCAGCATCAAAAATTTTACAATGTGCCAAGCTAATGTGCTTGAGCTTTGGCCATGAGCTTTGGCTCTGAAAAGTGCAGTTTGAGCGCTTGAATAATGCTAAGCGTAATGTGCCAAGCTAATATCTCATGTAAAGACAAATTTACAGTTAGCCGTCGGGCTAGCACAAGCTGCTAACTAGTCGCATATTAAGCGCATAAGCTTAAGCCAGGCAAATTGCACGCAATTAAACAAATTAAATTGTTAGCACGGCAGCAAAAAACTTAAACTAAACTAAACTCGGAGGCTGTGTGTGTGCCTCTCTCTCCGCCAAGAACTCGCCATATAATTATATTGAGTTATATTGAACAATTAACGGCTGTTTTCTCTATATAAAAAGCAAAGAGAGGAAACCAAACTCGTTTGCCGACGCAATTAAACATGCCCCACACTAGCAACGCAACAGGGTATTAGCAGGGTATTTTTAGCGATTCGATTTTCGTACTAGTTTTTCGTATTATTATTAGACGAACAGAAAAAAAAAATGAAATAGAAAAAAAAGCTTTATTTTCGATTGTTATAGACTGTTATACAAGCAGACAAAGGCCACTAATTATGTTAATTAGGGATCAAATTTTTATTAATTTTTACGAGGCGCAAAAATCGGCGACGGCAAAATTATTTATGAAATTTATGCATATCTTTTTGTTGTTGTTGTTGTTTTTGTTTTTTCTTTTCTGGCTTTTGTTTATGCATTTCTCGACTCGTTTTCGATCCTCTTCGCTTTTTGTTTTTGGCTGATTTTGCATTTTAACACTTAACAGCTGGCAGTGGGTGGGGAAGTGGGGGAGTGGCAGGGCAGGCGTGTGCTCGGGCGTGTTGAGTTGCGTTGGAATTTAATACATCATTTCGCGCTGTGTATTTTCGCTTTGTTGCCTTGAGACGCGCTTCTGTTGACAATCAGTCATAAGTCTGTGCATGATTATACCCGCTATATATATTCATATGGCAGTCAGTGGATATAGACTGCCAATTAAGCGGCATTTGCTTTGCGCTGAAACTGCATTTAAGCCAACTGTCGCGACGGTTTGTCTGCCGTTGCAGTCATGTTGTCGCAACATGTTGCTGCAACATTTGCTAGTCTCACACTCTGTACACTTTCGTCGTCTAATTGAAAATAAACAATTTACCTTTTGCCCGACTCTTTCTCAGGTCCCATTTCGATTGAGGATGAGGTTGACGTCGATGTCGTTGACTGCAGCGACGCGGAGGAGCCTCCGACCAAGGCGCGTCGCCTCAACCACCATCATCATCATCACAGTCACCATCACAACAACAACAACAACAATGGTGTGGCGCACATCAAGAGTCGCACTGCCAGCAGCAACAACAACAACAGCAGCAGCAACAATGATTCGCAGCTAAACACCAGCTCCACCAGCAGCCAAGGACGCTGCTCGACACCACCGCAATCACCTGGCACCGAGGACAGTGAGGAGCGCCTGACACCCGAACCCGTGCAGAAGGCACCCAAAATTGTCGGCTCCTGCAACTGCGATGATCTCAAGCCGGTGCAATGCCACCTGGAGACCAAAGAGCTGTGGGATCGCTTTCACGAGCTCGGCACCGAGATGATCATCACCAAGACGGGCAGGTAAGCAAATCGCAAAGTGATTGAGCACCTCTCGCGCTGCTTCCCCCCTCTCCATCCCCATACTCCAGCAATTTGTCATTGGTTTCAATTAGCGCGCGATTCGAGTAGGCCAAGTTAAGGCGCTAGTTTTGGGCTGTAGAAAGTGTGAGCCAAGGGAAAAGTTTAATTGAATTGAACGGGCACTGAGTTGACAGTCTGCAAAGAGTATATTTTATAGGCAGACAGTAGTAGATATAGATAGATATAGATAAATAGATAAAGATATATATAGATCGCTGTTGCGCCTATAGAGCACAGTTAAAAATAACAAAATGCTCTCCTTTTATTATAGCCTAGATTTAACCTCTTTCCCTTCCCTTTCAACTGAAATACTGTACAATATTTTATTAGTAAACAAAAGTAGTACTCATACTGACATTGACATGAAATTCCCGCCGAATGTCATCAACAGTCCTGCCAACTCGAGAAAAAAAAGAACTAGTTCGCCATTCCAAGCCCGCGAATTTTAAAATGAAAATTCACCTTACTTTTTGCCCACAGTAGTATAGCTTCTCTATGCAAGATCACTAGTTCCTTCCCCTTTCCCCTACCCCCGTCTGCAACTGCTCCCTAGCATGCCAAATTTTTGCAATGTCAACACGAATTTCATGGCATCGAATCCATTAAACCGTGTGCGGTCCCCAGGATGCAATTGTAAAGAGTCGAGAAACCTGTGCTCGCTGCCTTCTCCCTGCTTGTCTACCTGTGTGTGTTGTCGACCGCATTTTCTGCAACATGCCTCTCTTCTCTTTTCATGTGCTTCTTCTTTTTTTTTTTTTTTGGGCGTAGCTCTTGTCAGCAGGATCGAGCAGTGTCAGGACAGAGCAGGGCAGGGCCAAGAGAACGTTGAGAAATCACAGGCTATGACCACGGGTTGTCCACACCTAGCTCCCACTGACCACACACACGCACGCTCACACACACTAGGCACTGGCTCAGGTCTTTTAATGATATTGTAAAAATCACACCTTAGAGCGCACGCAGACAGACAGGCGGACGGCAATCAGGGCGGTCCCTGACAGTGCCCCGGGTTATGTCACACGCAGGCTTAGAGCGCATTAAAGCCACAGGATGCCGGCCTAAAGAGTTCGAGTCTTTGTGCGCACTTGTCAAAGCAGAGCGAATACAACAACAAAACGAAAGAACGAACAAAAACAACAAGAAAAAAAAAACTATAATAATAATAATATTTTACCCCCATAAATTAGAGCATTACTAGAGGTCAACTCGGGTGGTGCGCGACTCCATAATTAATAGCAAACAAAAATCCGTATAGAATTCCATATCAATAAAAAAAAAAAAAAAAAAAAACTCAATCTCATTCTTTTCTTCTCTCTTCTGCAGACGCATGTTCCCCACGGTGCGCGTCTCGTTCTCGGGCCCGTTGCGTCAGATACAGCCTGCCGATCGCTATGCCGTGCTGCTGGACATCATTCCGATGGACTCGAAACGCTATCGCTATGCATATCATCGCTCCGCCTGGCTGGTCGCCGGCAAGGCAGACCCAGCGCCTCCGGCGCGTCTCTATTCCCATCCCGACAGCCCCTTCAGCTGCGAGGCGCTGCGCAAACAAGTTATCTCCTTCGAGAAGGTCAAGCTGACTAATAACGAAATGGACAAGAACGGACAGGTGAGTTGGCACAGACTGAGCGACAGAGAGAGAGAGAGAGAGAGAGAGAGAGACGGGGAGAGAAACAGAGATTGTGGGCGCGATAGACGCGTGTTAAATGATTGATAATTGCGACGGGATGCGAGACAAGGCGCTAAGCAACATACTGGAAAGACTAGTTCTACGTTTAGAGTTTAACTACTGGAATTATTAAAGCAGAGAAAATCAAAGAAAAATGCTTGAGAGATTATCAATCAATCAGAGCGTTGCTTAAAACAAACTACTGCAAATATTAGAGTACAAAAAAAAAACATAGAAATACCAGGTCTATGCATTTGAAACTGCGTTTTTTTATAATTTATTTTATTAAAAAAAAATGGTAACAATGGTATTTAGATATTTTTTTTATAATATTTAGATATTTATTTATTTATTTATTTAAATATTTATACACTACTGTACTATATTAAAGTTTTTCTATTAAAATGCTAAAAGAAAATTAATCAAAAAAAAATATTGTAGTGCAGTGAAGCATAGAAAATTAGAGAACTTCGAAGCACCCATAAATATTCTATAAACTCATACCATATAAACATTTTATTTGCCCGCACTAAATCCACAATTTGCCTTTGCTCTGTCCATCCACAGATCGTGCTCAACTCGATGCATCGCTACCAGCCACGCATTCATCTGGTGCGCCTCGCCCATGGCCAGAGCATACCCAGCAATCCCAAGGAGCTGCAGGAGCTCGACCACAAGACCTATGTCTTTCCCGAAACGGTGTTCACGGCCGTCACAGCGTACCAGAACCAGCTGATAACCAAATTGAAAATCGACTCGAATCCGTTCGCCAAGGGTTTCCGCGACTCGTCGCGCCTCACCGACTTCGATCGCGATCCCATGGAGGCGCTGCTGCTGGAGCAGCAGCTGCGTTCACCACTGCGTCTCTTTCCCGATCCGCTGATGCAACAGTTTGCGGCACAACAGGGCGCCGCCGATCCTGCCTCGATGGCGCTGTTCGAGAAGGCCCGCCAGCATCTGCAAATGTTTGGCGGCAACTCGCCGTACGCGCAACTGATGATGCCACAGATGTATCAGGCAGCCGCCGCAGCGGCACCCCCGCCTCCCGGCCTGGGCGCTTTCCACATGTTCCAGCAACAATGGCCACAGCTTACGGCTGGCTTTCTCGCCAGCGCCAATCAGCAGGCCGCTGCTGCACAGGCCGCCGCTCAGGCGCAAGCGCAGGCGCAGGCCGCTGCCGCCGCCGCGATGGCGGCCAATCGCACCCCACCGCCGCCGCCCACTGCCTCGACGCCGTCGTCAACGTCGTCGGGATCGCCGTCGCCGGACATGCGGCCGCGTCAGTTCCAACGCTTCAGCCCATATCAGTTGCCCGCCGGAGCGCAAACAGCGCCGCCGCCGCCCTCTCAAATGCCCACGGCAGCGGGATCGCCGCACGCCTCGCGCAGCCCCGCCCACTAGGCAGTGCCGCATAGCAACAGAGTAGCGCCCACCACCCCCAGAACACAGTATTAATCCAAAAATGAAATGAAATGAAATGAAAAAAAAAAACCAACTAAGTAAATGTTGTAAATTATTTGTTATTCTCTCTCTTTCTCCCTGTCTCTATCTCTTTCGCTCTCTTGCATTGTTTTTCGCATTTTTGTTGTATACATTTTCACATTTTCCATTGTACAGTTGTGCTAGCAAATTTTGTAAATTAAGAAAAATGTTTCAATGTTGTTCGAAGAAAAACTCATCTCAGTGTAAAGTTAAAGGAAAATTCTATGAAAATTGAAAGAAAAAAAATTCAAAATAAAAAAAATGCTGCTTCAACTCTGTAAACACTAAAAACCGTTAGTTATATACGATATTTGTATATGTTTACTGATAATATATATATATATATCTGTATGTATTCATAGTATTAACATAAATTCATAGACGCTTCAGTTAGTTTTATTTATATGAAAAACTATAGTTTAAGTCAAACTGGAAATCAAATTGAAAAAAAAACCTATTCAAAAACAAAACAATACTTGTTTGTTCAATGTGAGCAAACAAACAAAATATTAAAACGAAATTTATTAAACAAACAAAAAACAATAAGAAAAAACACAATAAAAAGTAAATTTGTGAACCAAAAATCATGTTGAGAGCGTTTTTATTATTAAATCAGAAAAAGGGGACAAAAAAAATAAAAAAAAAACACACATATTTAGAAGAGTAAAAGAATACTTATATTTTTCAAATAAATACGCACTATAAAAATAAAGAAATTATAAAGTGTTACTGGAAAAAGTAAAAAATTGAGCAAGAATGAAGGGAAAAAATTGATATTAACATTTCCCAAGTTTCTCAAATTTCTCCGGCAATCTTTTCTCTACTTTGCGCCTCTACCATATCTTTACGTGCTCTTTTTAATCCCTTTTCGTTTTGTAAATTTTTAAAGGCCTTATGTAATGCTCTCTCTCTCTCATGCTCTCCCCAAACGAAGCAAAAATCCACTTGACTTTAACTAGGCAAATATCCTGTGCTCCTGGGAATATCTCACACGTCTGCACTTGCTTCGTTCCACTCTTCTGCACATCCTGCACAGGCTACAGGATACTTGGCGTAATTCCTCTGCCTGTCTCCCCCTCTTCTTCACACTCTCTCCACTGCAGAACAAATCGAAGGAGAGAGCACAACGACACGAAACGAAATGGAGCAAGCGCAGCAGCCGACGGGCAAATGAATGTTTAACGAATGCATTTTCATGGTCACTCAAAGTGAATAGTGAATAGTTTCTCCCATTCGACTGGGAACTTGTTGAGGGCCTCCGCTCGGAGAATTCCAACGGGCAGGGCAGAAGAGCACTACTCCACGCATTGATGAATGAGGTTTCAGTTCTTGGGTGTGGATAAGCATAACGAAATGTTGTATGGAAAGTTTGTTTTTTTTTTTTCGATTCGAATAAATCTCGAACTGTGCCCCGATGCCAAACGGTCAGCAGAACTAATCAAAATGATTGGCCCGAAGCCTCGAGTGGCGAGGGGAAAGTTATGATAACTATATCATCAGCGAGAAGTGCACAGAAAAGCAACCACCAAGCGGAGACCCTCCTCTCGCGAAGACCCTTCTCAAGTGGTAATTATAAAGAAATTAACTTTTTATGTGCGCCAGGATAAGCATCTCGGGACAAAAACACTTCCTCTAATTACGAGTTCGTTGGCGGTTATTGAAAACGATATCGCAAGTAGTAGTGGTTGTAGTAGTAGTAGTAGTAGTGTGTGCCACGTAAGAGGCCCAAATGTGCTATCGACATTTGTCTATCTGGCACCTCTACCCAGTCGAGCCTGTATTTATCTGAGCGCGTCGATCGCTTTGCGGGTGTCTCGGTTAATTACAAACTAATCACAAGAACAAACAAAACATTAGGCTATCAGCGGACGCGGATCTTAACGGGAGCAGCTACAAGCTACAAGCAACACACAACAACAAGAACGCGGGCATATGTCAAATGTTGAGCTAATTTATAAGCAAGGCCGCCAGAGATCCATGTAGTTCCAGTGTCAAAACAAACAGCTCCGCGCCCCGACAACGGGACAACTGCCTGCCGGGCTGGCTGGCTGGCAGGCTAGCTGCATGTGTGTGCGTGCGTGTGTGTGTGTGTTGCCAGTGTGTTGGGTGTGCTGCTCCCTTGGCATAAATTTTCCTTCCTTTTTGGCGTTTCGTTTTAATTTGAATGTAAATGATGCTGCGACAGCGGCGGCAGCTGTGAACGAGCTGCTGCTGCTGCTGCTCCAGCCGGAGCCATAGCTGGTGTCTGTCTGCTCTGCAACCCCTCCCCCAATTCGCTCCCACAAATCAGCGCTGGCAGCAGACAGGCAGGCAAGCAGGCAATAGGGAGGCACAGGGCGCCCATCCATGAGGTTAAATGTCACGAGGCGCTACAAACAGTGACAAAATATTTAATTTTTGGGGCGTTTGTAAATATTTGAGACACTTAATTGGCCGCCGGGTGGTTTTCATTGATTTATGTGCCCGAATGGCAGATACCCTACACGATGGGGGAACTTGTAGCAGAGTTTTTTTTACATAAGAACTGTAAAGTGCAAGGACAAAACTGTTTAAGTTCATCGAAGTTAGGGAATAGCAAGAATTTTTGATAAGGGCTTAGGGGAGTTGAGTTTTTGCTAGATCAGACGAGTTTCATTGGGCTTAGTTTTCATATAATGAAAGACCTTTTTATAAAACGTTTTAAATATTGCAAAGCGTCTTACATTTAATATTTCCTCTAAAAGTTAAAGAATTCAATTTCACTATAATCGTTGTATATACTGAAATATATTATAGTCATTTTAAAAGCCTTTTGTATTTAGTTTAGCTCGTCTAAAAATTTAATTTTTGTACAGTTTAAAAAAATGTTCCAACTAATACAAATAATAGCAAAATTCTCATTAAAAAATATATATAATAATAATATGCCTCTTCCTCAATTTAATTTTTGTTCAGATTAAAAAAATGCTCCAACTAAAAAAAATAATATCAAAATTCTCATTAAAAAAGTATACAATAATAAGATTTTGCCTCTGCTGTATTGATTTCAGAAATGGCAACTCAAGTTCCTCAATTTAATTTTTATACAGGTTGATAAAATGTTCCAACTTACAACAATATCAAAATTTTCAATAAAAAAATATATAATAATTAGTTCTTGTCATTCTCTATTGACTTCAAAAATTGCAACTCAAGTTCTTCAGACACTCCCCGAGCAGGCTATCGGCGGGCGCAGACAAAGGAGCCTCGCGCGCCGCTTGCAACATGTGTCATCTTTCGCTGCCGCTGCTGTTTTTATTGCACCTTTTGCTGCTACGCAGATGACATTACAAACTGAACTAGCAATCAACGCGCCGCTGCCACGCCCCAATCTCTAACCCGAACATGACCAGGCACAAAGAGTGTTGGCCCTAACGGTAGATGAACACTTGCAACATTATGCGGCACGTGCTGCCACGTGTGTGTGTGGAGCCAGTGCATGAGGGTCCTATGGAGACTCTCGCTCTCTCACTCCCTGTCTAACGGCTCCCTGAAGTCGAGTGAAAATTTGTAGAAATTAACGTTTTTATTTTGCGCTCGCATGCAATTAAATGAAATTGCATAAAAATCAATAATGACGCGACGTTGTGTTCGATACGATGGGGAAGATCTCGAAACAAAGAATTAGTTTGTAGAAATTTAGAAATCAATCGATAAAGTTTTTTTTTTCACTTCTCGAGAACTTTCATCGTTTGGTTCTCTGTTAATTGGCCGCAGCGATAGTAATGACTTTATAAACATAGACAAGACCGAAGAACTTAGAAATCAACTCTCGTACCTGTCAAGGGTCTCACAAAACTGTCCTGTGTGCTGTCCGAACTGTCAAACTGCAGGGAGGAAATCAATTAGATGGCATTAGACGCGACGCCAGTCCAGTCCAGTCGAGCAAGAACACAACTCATATATCATTAACAATTTTCATGTCATATTGCATTTACGTTGTGTCTTGAGGTTGAGGCCCTCAACCACTCCCACTCTCCACTCTCCTTCTCCTGGTCTAAAGGCCAGTCAAAGAGCGCAGACAGACGACGCCTTCATCAAATATTCAAATACAACATTTTACACATGCAACAACAACAACGATGCGAAGCCCGGTAGAAAATCAAATTTCATACCAGAAAATACCATAAAATTAGGCAAAATTGTCTGTTACGCCCCCACGCCCCCAACTACAGACTGATCACTATAATTACAATTTCCCAGGCGTGTGGGGAAAATTGATTTTTATATTACAAGTTTCAGGCGTTTTATTGGCTTAACTTGACCGGCGTGTGAGGCCGTTGAGGTCAGAGCGAAAGCTCTTTGTGACTGCACCTAGGTCAGCACAGAGGAGGAGGCAAAGGGATCACAGTGCGGGTCAGACCAAAGGGTTGGTTGGTTGCTTGGCCACACCTCTGCAGCGTCGAGTCGACGGAGCAAATCCCCAAGTCTGTCCCAGCGCTGAGCATTTAATGCTGCTCCAAATGAAAACTTTCTGCCCGAAATAAAATCCTCTCGTTGTGGTCGGAAAGTCTGATGAAAATAGCACAAATATAATTCCGAAAAGGCTGCTTCTCTTTGACTGCAGACACCCTGTACTGTGCTGATCGTGTGGTATGATGTGCTATTAAGGTTAAAAGACTTTATTTCGTTTTTTTTTTTTAACTATATTCAGTTTAATATTCTGCTAACTTCTGAAGCATTTCTTTCGCATATTATGCAGCACAAACTATATAGAGCGTTCCTAAATCATAGGGTATTATCCAGCTGTTCATCGTTCTTCAACTCTTGCTGTCTTTCTCGTTTTGGCAATTGATTAAAAGGCTTAGCATTTGAGACAATTGGCTATTTCGGGGCTTGACTCTGTCCAGTTGGTGGAATTAGTGGCAAATTAGTATCTGGCACATGGGGAAATACCGTTAAATGTTGAGTGTGTAATGTGTGAGTTTATGGCAAATGGCAAAAATATACATTTTGCCATACCACAGCAGGGGATTAGTGCTCAATTGTGGAGTTTAAAAAGAAACTGAAATTGCAAAAAAAATGCGAAGTCTTAAATCTAAAAGTACAAAATTAAAATATATAAAAGATAAAAAACAAATAAGATATTCTTACGTAAATAATTAATATCTTAAATCGAGAAGTACAAAATTAAAATATATAAAAGAATTAGATATTCTTACGTAAATAATTATTATAATTATTTGTTATAACTATTGCAATACTTTCCGATCCCAAATTCAAAAGAATTTCGTTTGTAGACCTTTCGAAAACCTACAGATACAACTGTCTGCCTATCTACGAAGTCGACTATAAATTCTCGGATAAATTAAGTTAGTTAAAAATGTTGCCATTATAAATTGTCATTCATTTCGGAATAAATATAGTTGCCCCTTGTGCTCCGCCAGCCTCACGAAGCTTGAAATTTATTAATTTCTATGATATACGCTGACATTTTGATGAAACGTTGCCATCGAATGCAGATAAGCATAAGATATACGATATGCTCGAAAAACCGAAAACCAAAAAGCAAAACCAAAAAAAAAAACTACAGACGCAAAAACTGAAAAACGGCAGCAACAAAATGTTAAATCGTTGAGCACAATTTGTAAAACAAGAAAACCGAGAAGCGAAGAGACATAAAAAAAACTAAAAACAAAAGATAAAACAAAACGTGTTATTGGACACACATTTCGATATAGTAGATTGTGATTTAAAAATCAGCTCAAATTACGAGCGGGAGGAGCAGCAAGTTTCGAGAGGAAGTTTGGGAAGTTTACTCCCAACAAAAAAAAAAAACAAAAAAAATAAATCGCATAAATATGCATAATAAAATCACAATAACAACAGAAAAGCAGAAAGATACAGAAGTGAGCAGCAACAACAACACCTCACATTAGCAGCAGCAGACGTGGAAAATGAGAGAGTGAAAAAGAAATGCAAGACCACGAACGAAATCCAACAAGATAGGTAGTAAAAATCTGCGGGTTCGACACGAATATGAAAATGTTGAAGCTTAAAATATGTTAAACCACCAAAGAAAACAACAACAAAATCATAACAAAAGCTTAAGAGGCGAATGATTTATGTGTGCAGAAGATAAAAAATAAAGAAAACAAAGAGAAAGAACGACAAAAACTGCTCAGAATATCTATGCGAAATCTTTTGTTAATAATGTCTTAATAGAAAATAGTTGCGAAAAGATAAATACCAGAGTCTGAGACCAATTGCCAGAGGGGAAGAGCAACAACAACAACAGCTACACAGACAACAAAAAGTTGACAAAGTCATTAAGCGTTTTGCAATGTCTTCGACTTTCGGCCGGCAAGCAGAGAGACACAGAAAGAGCACCAAAAACTGGGCAGGGCCTCAAGCTCAGCTGAAAAAACCCCAAGCCCAAACTTGAACTTGCCATTGCCATTGTTGTCGTTCTGCTGCTTCTTCTTCTTCGTTGGCTGCCCATTTGGGCTTCTGAAAACACGCCCACACAGACGAAAAACGCTGATTAAACAATATTTTATTGTATTTGTTCAGTTGGCAGATTAACTTAAGCGTTCGATTGGGCTTTGACAGCCTTAAATATGCATATAGTTAAAGGGAGCTAAGCCTAAGCTAAAGATTGAGACTTAAAGATTGAAAGATAAAGATTTGGCTAAAGAAAATTATGCAAAGAATTTAAGAGTTTTTAGCAGAATTTTTTGATACTTTTAATAAAGAAAGAAGAAGATGTTGCTTAGTAATAGATTTATAAAATTGATTCTGTGAAACTATCAATTTATGAATAATGGTCAGCTTAAAAATATATTTAAATAAAATTAAAAACCATAAGAAAAATATCATTAATCATTATAAAAAATATTTTCCAGTTAGAACTTGATGCTCTCGTAATATCTTCCCACAATAAAAGTTTTTCCTGCTAAAATATTCGCTCAATATCTGAACATGTAATATTTGGCTAAGGAAAATTATGCAAAAAATTTTAGAATTTTTGATCAGAATTTTTTGATACTTTTAAGAAAGAAAGAAGATGTTGCTTAGTAATAGATTTATAAAAACAAAATATAAATTTATGAATAATGTTCAGCCTGAAAAAATGTTTAAATAAAATTAAAAACCATACGAAAAATATCATTAATCATTATAAAAATATTTTCCAGTTAGAACTTGATACTCCCGTAATATCTTCCCACAATAAAAGTTTTCCTTGCTGAAATTTTCGCTCAATATCTGAACATGTGCAATAGTACTGGGCGCGTGTGTGTGTGTGAGAAAAGGTGTGTACACACATCGTTAGGCGGTTGTTGTGGGGGGGAAGTGTATTCAACCACCCAGAAACCAGCAGCAAACGTGCACCCACAAACAGACAGTACACAATATATATATATATATATATATATATATGGGAGTAAATATAATTTTTTGATGGGAAATTCTTTGCAGGTCTGTGTGTTAGTGTGTGGAGTGTGTATGCGTGTGTGCTGCCTGCACAAGCTCATTGAAATTATTGACAAACAAATGACATTTTTGCAAGTATGTTGCACTTGTCTCATTATTGCCACATGTGTTCCACACAGTACGTGCCACAGCGCCCACTTTGATGTTGCCAGCGTGTTTGGCACTTGTCATTTTTATGGCTCAACATTTTTCCGATACGAGCCAAACGTGTGGGAAAATTATGGTCGAGCGTTTGGGCTACAATTCTCCGCTCTCTCCTCTCACTCTCTTTCTCTCTCTCTCTGGGTGTCGATATGTAATTGCTAATTTGAGGGTACGAAGCGAGAGCGAGGCTATGTCATGCGATATGTTTGGGAAAAGTCTTGCCAGTCTTTAGTCTCAAGTGCAGGATATGATAAAAGTCGAGTTCCCCAATCCTTCTACAATGTTTTGGCTGGAAAAAGTGCTGCCAAGCTGTCTGCTCCGTTCGCCAGGGATCGCATCAGGTCTCTCCCTCTCTCTCTCTCTCTTTCTAACTGCGTGTGTTGTGGTCTTTTTGAAGTTCAGATTGCTCGGGCAGAGTCAGAGACTGAAATGTGCCGCGCACATGTGCCGCCGCGTGTTTATTAACTACTAAAAATAATGGAAACAAGTAGTAAAAAGTATAAATTTACTATGTAAACACCGAAACACAATGAGGAGAGCGCGCGCAGCGCAATTATGAATGAAGTCAGTGCAACTAGCAACTATATGAGATACTATAGTTTATATATATATATGCATGTCTACTCCTTCACAAATATTACAACTCGTTTGGGGCATAGGAAATCGTTAAGTAGATGTTTATGTAGAGTTTCACTCGGTCGCTCGCTTGTGTCGCTTTCATGTGGTCGCTCGTCACATTTCGGGAAGTCTTTGATGAGAGGCGTGCAGTGGGAACGTAGGCGGCGAGCGGTGGGTATAGTTAGAGCAGTCAATTGAAGGGGCATTCCTCAGATGTGGCAACAAATTGCGCAAACACACAAACACACACACACACACACCATAGGTAATTATGGCAAGTCGTTAAATATAAAGTCCCGGGGGGTGGTCTATATAAAAAGACATGGTAAAAGTATATATGTATTTTGTATATACGCATAGCTGTCTCTGTATTGGAGGTGAAAGTGGTTTTTGCAGGGAATTGCTATTGTGAATTGTAGGTTTCACAGTAATTGCAATCATTAGACGCATAATCAAGTTATTAGCAATTTGTTACGCGTCAACAACTGAAACAAGAAGGTGAAACTTGAGCTACGACGGGGTTAGGGTTCAAAATACCCTGTAAATTTAAATGTTTGGTCTATGACTCGCATTTTTTTAAATTTCAATATATGAAGTTAAAGAGTCATAAATTTAGTTATATAGTATATAAAATATAATATTCAAAAATAGGTGTATTTTTTTATGAGACTCAAACCAAGTTTTAAGAATTTGATCCAAAGTTGGAACAGTTTTCATTGCAATTCCTTATCCATATTTTCCGTACAAACTTTTTTTATTTATTACGAAAATATTTAGCTACAGTTTACAGGGCATTTAATGAGCACTGTGCTAACTTTCAACTTGATCCGTTCGCCTTGCGTGCTTACGCAACAAAATCAAATAAAATATGTACAAATAATTTGCCATGCGTAATTTGTGCAAATAATATGCGTAATTGCCTGACGAGTTGCGCCTTTTAAGAGAGACAAGGGCGTGGACGAGCGGGCGGGCAGCATAACATACATTAAGGGCCGAGAGGGAGCCTCGAGAAGAGCCGTTGGCAAGTTATAGCCGGCGGCGCATAACATCAAAGCGCATGCAACATGATGATGCACACACACACAGACACAGGCACGCTCTCACACACACATACACACGCTTTTCTTTAAACAAACAAAAATACTGGAAAATACTGAAATTGTTCATTTCATTTTTATGCGACCGACGATAATAAAATTTAAGGCCGCAGGCGACAAAGTAAACACAACAATAAACAATTGATTAAAGCGCCGCGCATGGCGAAAATTGAAATACACTAAGAAAATAAGGGGAGTGCATATCAATCGATTTCGATTCAGAAAAAAATTCCAAATGGCAGGCAAGTTATTCTGAAATCAGATTGAATAATCATCTAAATGTGTTTTAAAATTATGGTATATACTTAAAAATTGTATCTACGACAAAACAAAAGTATTTGGAAAAATGCGCACTAAGTAAAATTTGATTGTATGATAATGAAAAAATTAAGAAAATTAATTATTAGTGTTAATTATAATTATAAAAAAGATTAAATTCCAATTAAATTAAAGAGAACTGTCTAAGTTAGTGAAATATATTATTTATTGTATCTACGACAAACCAAAAGTATTTGGAAAAATGCGCACTAAGTAAAATTTGATTGTATGATAATGAAAAAAATAAAGCAAATTAATTATTAGCATTAATTTAAATTAGAAAAAAAAACATTAAATTCAAATTAAATTAAAGAGAATTGTTTAAGTTACTGCAACATATTATTTATATAGCTTTCAAACTTATTACTTTACACTTTGCATAGACCAGTAGACATACCCTACCGTCTATAGAGTATTGAACTAGTGCCGAAACCACATCAAAATGCTGTGCGACTAAACAACTGCTTGACGGAACTGTTTGACAGACTGTGCGAGGACTGTGAGTATGTGGAAAGGGATTGGACGGGATGGGAGAGGAGAGCGCCAACTGGAACGGAAGTAGTTAGGGCAAATGAAAACATTAACTCAGCTCGATTAAATAACTCAATCGCACACGATGTTTGGCCCTAAGTAGGTAGACTTAAGGACATACTACATATAATTGAGCAGGCGGATCCTGCTGGCAGAGCAGACTCGTCGCCATCGACCTTGAGCGCGTTCAAGGCTCTCGCTCCGCTCCTCCGACTCTCGGGGTCTCTGGGTGTCATTAACTGCGTGTGGCAGAGCTCATTATGCACATTCTCTGGCCAAACAATGCCGCATTGATAGGCCAGCCGAATGGGTTTATGGCCAGAGGTCCTGCGACCTTGGTCCTCTCGTGTGACTCGCTGACTGTGTGACTGTGACCTGGTAATGAGTACTGCTGCACGCCCCGCGCGGCTCACCTTGATCCCATCCCGACATTTGACACGCGCATTTACGAAATTAATAATGGAATACGCGCGCGTATTGCCATTTCCCGGGAACTCGACACTTTGACTTTGACTTCGTTCTTTCTCCCTACTCTCTGTATCTGTATCTATGCTTCCTCGTTTATGGCAACCGGCATCTGCGGGTGTCGCAACGCTTGTAAAATTTTATTGATTTCGTTTTGTCTTTCGATTTAGTTTTGAAAACATTCAGACGCTTTTGTTTGGGCCGGCCATGCCTGTTTAAGTAGTCGTCGTGCTGCTTCAGTCGGAGGACACGCGACAGGAGCTGGTGACAAGTTCTACGCTTTTGTCATACGGAGCGCATAATGGGAAAGTTTCACAATCGCCGTGAGGGCGAACTCAACTCAAGGCTGCAGCACAGTCGGGTAGGGGCGCAAGGGAAATGAAAATGTATCTGACAGATACTTCTACGACAGGAGCTTGAGCAAAAGACCTTGAACGGGTGAGCGGCGCGAGAACCTTGATTTTATATTATTATTTACAGAAAAAAAAATACATTCATCTATCAGTTGTAATATTCCAGTAATATTTTTCTTATCAAAATTAAAAATTATATTATATAAATTTATTAATATAGAAATTATTAGTTCAATGCAACTAAGATTTTTCTAAATAAAATGTCATTCTAATACGCTTAATAGATTATGCAACCTTTTCTAGGATTTTTTTTTTCCTGCTTTCTCGAGCGCTCTGTCTTCCCAGAACCAAACTCTCTGCTCGATCACAATAATCTCGAACTGTCAGGAGCTTGGTTTTACACATGTAACAGATAAGTGAGCTGCCATACATCATGCAATCGTTCAATCAGTCAATCACTGATGCTGCCTGCCAGCTTCTACCTGCTCTGATTGCGCCCAGCGAAACTCTGATCAGACGCACAATCATTAGAGCAGCCCACGTTGTAAGTGTGTGCGTGTGTGTGATTAATGATTTGCAACAAATGGAGGCACAAATCTGTGGCAAGCAGCAGCAGCAGCAGCGACAGACAGAACAATAGGCAGCCAGGAGGCACACCTATTAACACCAAGTCGGAGTTGGCTCTGGCACCTACGACGAGATTGGAACCTGCGCTTCCACGAACACACAACAACCACAACAACAACAACAATCTAGTACAACATTATTAATTACATGCATTAATTTCTGGCTCAATTCGAGGGAGGGACGCAAGGAGGCAGCGGCTTGGACTACGGCTGAGATGATGCAATGCTCAGCCGAACCTCTCCGTCTCGTCTCGTTTTTAGGCGCCACTGTTGATGGATTCATGTCGTTGTTTGCTGTTGTTGTTGTTGTTGTTAATGTTGTTGCTGTCTCGCTGCTCTCTTGATGGGACGTGATGAAGAGCCGTCTAAATTATGGAAACGCTTGTCACCCGCTGCGTGTGAGAGCCAACAGGAGGCAGCGCAGGCGACCCCACACACTCACACGGCTTGATTTCGTGTGAAAGAAACCTGTCTGGCGCTATATAGCTAATAACTAGTATATCATACGCACACACTCTCATACACACACACACACACACAGCTAAGCTATGCAGCCGCCATGTCGTTAATTTAATTTGTGCAATTTTGCAGCCAAATATTTTCCACACCGCCAAAAACTGCCAATAAAGCCCACGCAAGCGCAAACCTGCCAACTTGGTTGGCTGGCCAGTTGCCTATGTAGTCCCCCCAGCACTTCATACATCTATATGTATGGTACATACATGCGTACATACGCGTACATATGCTGTACATCACCATCTCTTTCTGGCATCGGTTTTTGGCGCAGCGAAACAAGTTTTTCCAGTTTTTCAGCCAATTTTCTTTTGTGCGCGCGCAATTTTTCATAATTATACCCAGTAGCTGAGCAGCGCATAAGGGGTAGTTTAAATTTATGACAAAATCAATAAAATAAGCATGAAATCTTATAGTAAGACGAGAGTTTGCGTCTAGGAGGTAAAATCTAACTGGAAATATTGTCAGCCATGTTATTTAATTGGAAAATCGCTGCAATTTTTCCTTGCCAGAGTTGCCAAATGTGTTTTGTAAGAATGTGTTCATGTATTTGCGCATACGGCAGCTTTGCAAATATTTGTAGAATCACATGGGCTGAAAGTGACTAATTCTAAAATTAAATAATAAAATAAAAAAAAATATAAATTATAAAATTAAATAAATAATAATATTTCAATTAATAATATATATAATATATAATACAATATTATATGTAATTGAAAAATCGGGATTAGGAACCAGTTATAGAAATAAATAAATAATAAATTACAATTAATAATAATATAATATTATTAATATTAATAATATAATATTGTAATTGAAAAATCGGGATTAGGAACCAGTTATAGAACCACACGGACTGAAAGTGAATAATTCTAAAATGAAATGATAAAATAAAAAATAAATAAATTATAAAAATAAATAAATAATTTATAAAAATAAATAAATAATTTATAAAAATAAATAAATAAATTATGAAAAATAATTAAATAATAATATTTAAATTAATAATATGTTATAGAATATTGTAATAGAGAAATCGAGATTAGGGACTAGTTTTAAATTAACAAAAAATTAAAACAAAATTAATAATACCAAATGGCAAAAAACATAATACTCGAAGTACTTACTAAACAATAAAAAGCTAATTAAGAGTGCTGGACTCTTCCAGCTGTTGTCAATATCTTCTATAGAGTATTAGCTAGTCGAGCAGTGGCTTACACACACCAGCCGTACTTGTTTTAAAGACACTTTGACGCTTCCTGTTGGCAGCGTAGAGCACTTGAAGTGCTTTCGTTGCATTTTAGTTGCATTTTCTTGTTGTTTTTGTGCGCAACGCGCACGCTGCACTGCAGCAATAGCAGCAACAATAACTGCAGCAGCAAATACTATACAAATTTGATTCAAGCTAAAAAATTTAATTCACAAAATTTTATTGTCGATTTGGCAGAAGTGGAGAAGCCTGACCATTCGACTGTGTGAAAAGAGTTGATCGAATTCCTGGAATTAGCCGCAAACAGAAACAGAACGGAAGCGTTTTGGCAACGTCGACAGACGACAACGTTGTTGTTGTCGTTATTGTTGTTGTTGTCGTTATTGTTGTTGTTGCTGCTGTTATCAGTGCATTTGAATTTGAGTAAAGGCTGCGCCTGACCCAATTTGTCGGCGCGGCGAGACGCAAGCTCAAGTGCGCAAACAATTGTGTTATAAAACGAGAAATGTGTAGAGAAAAAGGCAACACACACACACACACAGACGAATAAATAAATTTATGTAAAAAGCGTAATAAAAAACGGAAAAACCTGAGACGAGTTTGACGCGTGCCCGAGCTGCATGACTCTACGAAAACTTGTGTGTTGTTGGCCATAAAAGATTTCTTTTTGTTGTTGTTGTTGTTGCGGTGCTTGTACTTGTCGTTGTTGCTGCTTGTGGACCGTTTGTTGCACATCATTGTTGCAACATCAGCGAGCGATCGAGTGTCTCGAGTGCTAATAAAAACCCACTGAGTGACTGACAGTCTCAACAACAATCGTGAGTTATTGAGAGGCAGCTAATCCGGCCGGCCGGCCATGCCAGCAGGGTCGAGCCGCAGTTGGGGCATGCTGCAGCAGCTCCTTAGACAGCGAGGCGGGACTCATGGATTAGCTGTGTGTATGTATGTGTGTGTGTGTGTATGGGGTGTATAACAAACAAGCTATTTAACACCACGCACAAAACGCTGAGCCATAGCCCAATGAGACAGCAGAAAAGCACAGAGAAGACAGCGCAAGGCTTCTACTCTTGAGAGAGAAAGAAAGAGAGAAAAAGAGAGAGAGAGAGAGACTGCCACAAGCCCTCGATGAGGTTCACAAAAGTGTCGAAGATCAAAATCAGCAGCGTTTCGAGGCGGAATTGATCGCGTCGATTAATTTGTCTTGGCCAAAGCAAAGGCAAAGGCAACAAACGCAAGCGCGTCGCGTCGCTGTGGCAGGCATGAGTCTGCAACATGTTGCACCCAAATGGAATGCACTTAATCACGATTAGCTGTAATCGATAAGCGCGCACAGCGCACAGCACACGGCATACGGCATACGGCAGCTCGGCTAATAATGCGACTGACATCAGTCGAGTATCTGTGTGAGAGTCTGTGTATCCGGCTGCCCGTCTGTCTGTCTCTCTGTCGCTGAGCATGTGTGTTTGCTTAGAAACGAACGCTTCGGGTTCGGGGTGGTCCATTTGCATATGAAAAGCTCCACAGTCGCCTTAAATGGCCTCTCAATGATTTCAACATAATATTGTAAGGCATTGTTAGTGACTATCTCCACGTTGCCCCCCCTCATTCCTCTCCGGCCCAATCATTGATAAATGGCGCAATTTATTAAAATCAACAAGCCCAAATTTTCACTCTATCCCCCCCTCTACTATTTACCCCCCTTCGACGTATCCAACTCAATTCCAATTCGTGGCCAACAGTTTTGAATTTATCAACATTTGTTAGCCGCGCGATTATGAATGACGTGTGAGGCCAGGTAGCCGAGAAGTCGCCACAATTCCCGCCCAGCTCCCTCGCTCCCCTCCAGCTCCTCACTCTGTCTTTCCGTTCATTCATAAAAATCTCGTTTTGGTTTTCTTTGCTCTTTGGCGCGCTGCGGGTTGCCGCGTCCATATGCAAAAATTTGTTTTCAATTATTTCGACAAATAAAAAGGTTTTTCAAGTTGCTTTCAGGTATTTTTTCTTCAACTGTGGAATGTGTCGCGCACAACAGGCCCGACAATTTCGAGTGGCAATCGATAAAAAAATCAATTACAATGCAATTCAAATTTCTGACAATTAAAGTGTTGTATAAGTCGAAAAATTTGGATGGAATTCATAGAAGTTAAACAATATTATGCTGTAATCTAGCATGTTCAACAGACTTTCCTATACAGTATTATAGTATTTAGTGTGCTATATTTTCGTTACATATATGAGAAAAACTCGTATATAAAATAATTATAGAAACTATAAATAGAATATTCCTGATACTACTGTGAGCAAAAAGTAAGGTGAATTTTCAATTTAAAATTCGCGGGCTTAAGATGGCGAACTAGTTCTTTTTTTTTTGGAAAGGGACTATTTGGCCTGTTTCGAGGATTTGAAAAAAACGTTGGTATAAGTGTATTTTATCGGGAGGGGATTACTTTGAAGGGGATGAAATTGATTGAGGAGAATAAATAAAGAATTTTGACTTTACAAAAATATTCACCGTACTTTTTGCCCACAGTAGTTTATTTTAAGTTTCGATAGCGTGTAGAAAATTTCAAGCTGTTATTACTTAACGACTTGCATTTGTGATAAAAACCATACAGTTTTAAGAAACATAGGCAAACATTAATATATATGAAGTTCGACTTGGGAATACTAAATTAAATGCATGTCTTACTAGCTCTCAAAAAAAAATATAAAAAATATCGACAGCAGCTTTACAAGCAGCACAACATGCCATTCATACGTGTTCTACATCTTCCCCCTCAGTGCCCTACCCAGTTGTAATCCAACATTCCATCCATATGTGTACCTCTCACACATTTTCCTCTTGCCAACGAACTGAACGAATTCATCGCTTGGCCGTTTAACCACCTGACAGCGAACTGAACTCCACGATCCATGATCCAGGAAGAAGGAACAAAGCATAAGGCCAATAACAATAAAAACGAAGGAGAACCTCTGCGAGATGCCCAAAACGATCCACTAAATTTCGTACAAGAGGCGGCGCCACGTGTGGTCCTGTTCGACATGAAGCGCAAAATGCATTAAATCAAAATCTTAAACAAGTGCAAAAATGTCAATAAAAAAGCACAACAAATCGCACGGCCCAAAGCTGGTGGTGGTGAAACTGAGAGGATGATGCTGTAGCATGCAGCATGTAGCATGCACTGGGCCATGGACCATGGGGCATGCTGTGCATTTAATTTTCAGCTTTTGACATATTTATGATAACTTGGGTCATTTACGTGCAACCTTTGTCTTGTCGAACACCCCGAGTGGTTGTTGTTGCTGTCCACTCGAACGCCAGGTGGAAGGTGCCTGGCCAGCCAGGCATTCCTTACACAAGGCAGAGTCTCCTCGGCCGGGGCAGACAGTCAGTCAGCGCGCGGTCGACGCGGCAGGACATCGTTTAATTGCGAACAAGTTTTTTAACACGATGTTGTACAACTTTGGCTTGTTTGCATAAGCCAAACAGATGTATATATGTTTCATACATATAAATATATATATATATTTGAACCTATATCCGTATATGTTGCCTGCAACATGTTGCCAGTTGCTGCAGTCACCTTTATTTCCAGCTGATTATCCTCGAAAGAAGACCGACGGGTCTCCGCTCGACGCTCGCTTTTGTTATAATGAGTCTTAACAGCAATTTTTATTGGCGGCAGCTGCCCTTGGCCCGGTGAGAGAGAGCCTGAGACAGACAGACAGAGAGAGAGAGAGCGAGAGAGATCCTGACGCATTGATAACGCGCTGAAAGCCACACCACAAATTAATTAATTTATGAGACGAGGACCGGGGCGTCGCGCTTCGACTTCGACTTCGCTCCTTGGCATTGAGAAATGCGCCTCACTGATGAGCATAAAATTGCTCCCATTTCACACACACATACAGTGAGACGAGAACTAACCCACATTCGCATGTGGCAGTCATAAATTCCCCGTGCAACAGCAACAACAATAGCTATGAAAATGTTCATGCTAATGAGCAACACGCTAACTGTAGAAATGTCTAGGAACTGCAACTGCAATAGCAACATGTCCCTGTGCGCTGGCCATGACTACACTGAGCAAAAAAAATTTAGTGAATATATGCAGCATATTTTAAAACTGCTTTGATGGCAATTAAAAAAATGTTAATTTAAGAATTGAAGACTGAATTTTTAAAGTTTTTCATTAAAAAATAAATTACTCAGTTTTTTATCCTATTTAATGGATATTTTCTTTCTTAATTTTGTTTTCCTTTTTTTAAATTAATTTACTTCATTTGAGTTTTTATGAGCGGGTAATTTTTTATTTTAGATTTGATTTTTTTTATACATATGATATATTTTATGCTTGCGCTCTCCCAATTTCTCTCAGTGCCTGACTATGCCATTGCCTATGACTCCCAAAAGGGGCTTAGCAAATGAAGCTTAGCCACCGCGTCTGACCCGCACTGCACCTCCCCCCTCGACTGTTGTCCTTGCATGGCATAACTCATAATTTTCTTTATTTTTTCTTTTTTTTTTTGCTTTTTGCACGTTTCCCCCTGCTACCCGTGGCCACACCACACCACCCCACCCCGCCCCCTGTCGTGTTGTCAGGCAGCGAGCGGCCCACACACGAGCGAGCGGCCGAGCATGGACTTAATTTACACTTTTGTGCTGGGGCGCGTGTTTATCGCACACACAAAATCTCTAAAGTTCCACCTAGGCGCAGCAGCAGAAGTTGGTGAGCAGGGATACACGGGGAAGGGGAAGGTGGTGAAGTAGCTCCGCTCGAGCTGGTGCTATATGAGTGCATTTTTATAAGCTGCCAACATGCGAAAATGGGCTTTAGCAGTTGTTATGAGTGTTAACACTCTCAGGGATACCTGGGACTGTGACCAACCAGCAACAACAACAACAACGACAATAACAACAACAACAACACGCACCGAAACGAAACTGAAACTGAAACTATGTTCTTTGCGTTCTCGGCTTTATTATTATTTTCGGACTGGTGATATAATGTTTCTACCCACACACACACACATACAAACACATATATAGGTAGAGACACACGCTCGTGTGTGCCTGCTGTAATTTGCTGTAAATGTTGTAAAATGCCTGCCGTGTAATTTAATTAATAACAACAACAACAACGCGCGTCAAAAAAACGAGCAGTGAAAGTTTTGCAGTTATTAGTACGTTATAAAAAAATTTTTTTTTTTTGTTTTTCCTTTTTTTCCATGTTTTCCTCAACTCCTTTCGCTTTATTTGGCGCCTGGTGCCGCTTTTATTGTCGTGTTGGCAGGCGAGCATTCTTTTTTTTTATTACAAGAAATGTCAACTGGGCGCGGGCCCAGGCCTGTAATCTCAACTCCTCGCGCTAATTTCTAATTTCGAGACCATATTTCAAACGGGGAGCAGTGGCAATTCATCAAATTATGATGTAAGGGCGATAGAAGAAAGTCGGCAGTTCTTTGGTAAGAGGAGATGGGAAGGTGTATGTAAAATATGGAACATTGCATGAATAGTTTGCATTTTTCATATGGCAATAAGGGATCCTTTTAATTTATTTTTTAATATTTGAATAAAATTAATTGAATTGCAATAAAAATAAATAAATAAATTAACTAATAATGAGCATAAATAAATGATTGGTGTTCATAATTGATAAATTAATTTGAAATAAAAATAACAATAACGTATTAATTGCAAAATAAAATTTTGCTAGCTCAAAATAAAGATAAAAAAAAAACTATTTAAAAAAAAATGAAAATATAAATATAAAAAAAAATTATTATTTTGAAATATTATTATTTATAAGTTAATTCCTTTAATTCTTATGTAAGAAAATATTCTCAAATTGTATAACCTAATTGCCTGCAGCACCTCATGTTGTAACTTGACTCCTGCCACTCCCACTGCCCTGCCGCCGCCTTGCATGTTTTGGGTCTGTTGCATACTCTGCGGCGGGTACGTGCAGAAAATAACACGACGATAATATTAAATTGCTGTCAACAAGAAAATATGTTGGTAACTTTTTAGCCGCTCGTCAGAGAGCGGCCAATTGATTTTCTGTCAGCGCACAGGTAAAACGCCAAAGGCAAAGAAGCAGGAGAAGGGCAAAGGCAACGGCAAGGGCAAAGGCAAAGTGCATAATGCAAAACACTTTCGCAAGTGTTGATTTGTTTTATATGCTGGTTTCTTATCAACAATGCAGTCTATTAGACTGCCCTGACTGACGGAATGACGGACTGACATGCATGCAGCACAAGGCAGCGAGGGAGAGCAAGAGAGAGAACAAACGAAGGAGAGCGCAAACAATAATCAAGCGCAGGAACATCAAAGGTGAAACAATTTGAAGTTCTCGTGTAATTGCCGACATGCGCATATGCCATAAAGTATAGCAGCCCCCCCTCCCCCTCACCACTCTTCCTGCTCCACTGGCGTTCCTTTGTTTTGTCGGGGCGCCAAACTATTAACCGAATAGCAGTAAATTTGTTAATGCCTTTGTCTAAACATGTGCGTTGGCAGGTGACCTTAGTCGAGGCAGCTGAATCCCGCCGAAAGGGGTTAAAATGTGTTTATTTGTTTATGGGGCAACCCCCCGTGGTTGCCCCTACACCACTAGCAGCAGCAGTGGCAGCAGCAGCAGGAACACGAAAAAAGGGTTAGGCTGGCTCTCTGCTGCCGCTGCTGCCCCCGGTTGATGCCCCAGTGCGTTTGACTAATGTCTCATTTGCATGCCAAAAGCAGTTAACAAGTTTCAGCTCAGCGCAGCGCGAACCAGAATTATGCCTTGTCTTGCTTTTAAAAACAACTTAGTGGATAATACACCCCTAGTGTTAAGCCATCCAGTCAGCCATCCCGAGACAACAGTAACAACAACAACAACAACTGAAACTACAACAACGACACGTTCATTTCCTCCTTGGCGCGCCTCAAGTGTTGTCACCTGTCATAATAAGTGCGGAAGCAGCAAACGGCCTGAGGAGACCAAAATGCAGTGAGAACTGAAGCACATAGCAAAAGCAACGAATAATTAATACACTGTAGGGGACCAAAGCTTATGTATGAATGTAAAAATAAATTGTATAAAACTCAAAAAAAAAAAAGAAAAAAAGATATAAATCAATATTAATATCAGAGAAAAAAAAAATATATAAGAAAATATTTAATTTTTAATTAATTTAATTAACTAAATAACAGATAAGAAAAAACTCTTAAAAGAGACAACTTAAGCAGCTGTATAAATTAATAAAAGACAAAAGAAAAAATAAAATAAAAGCATTATTAGCGAGCGAGTACAAGAAATAACAAAAATCCATAGAAAAAACCTACAGCATTAAGCGAAATTCTAGTTATAAAATATGAAAAGCTTTTATAAAGCTCATAAAATTCTCTCACAACATCCTACCGCCTTAGTCGATGTACCTGTCTATGCGCTTTTAAGAAAATATTACTGCATTTGCTTTCAATTTATAATGCTGCAAGTTTTTCAATTCATTTTCATAATTGCAACAAATGTAAATTGCAATATTGCAAGCACTCTTCCCGTCTCTCTCTCGCTTCTTTTATTGCTGCTCTCGCTCTCTCTTACAATTCTTGCTGCCAGTGGGCATTTCTTTAGCGGCATTTGCGTGTTGCACTTGAATTTGTTGAGGACTGTCGCACTTGAGGAGAGCAGGGAGCGTGGCAACAGGAGGAGAGACCGATGCGAACCCAATGCGAACCTGTTTCAACTCAATTGCTGTGGAGTGCGCAAGTACGCGTTCACAGACATATGTCCGTCTGTCTGTCTCTCTGCTCTCTGTCTGTTTGTCGGCCTACATACGTATGCGGCTGCTGCTGGGGCCGCTGAAACGGAACCGCAAATTATTTTAATTTGCGTTAAGTAATGCAACGAGGTGAGAAAAAATTAAGAGCATTGCTGAAATGAATTGAGCCAAACGGAGGAAAAAAAAAACAAGAAGAAACCAAGAAAAGCTCCAAGAAACTGACAACAAAAGACGCAAAAATACGTAATAATCATAATAATAACATAGAATGGGAGCAAAAACTATGGCAAACGGATGACATACATAACAACATACAAACGCCCGATATCATAACATATGATGTGTATTTTTATATGTGAGTTCAAGTTTTACTAGTTACAAGGCGGTCTTGAGTTCTCAACTCAAGTGCGATTGATAAGTGGAGAATGATTGACTGCAAGTTACCCAGTAAGCTGTTTATTTCTCCACTTCTTTGTTTTTTTGTCTCTCTCACTATCATATAAAATTTGATTTTAATATATTTATCTTATCTTCTATTTTTGCTGTTTTTCCCACTCTCTCTATATTTTTATATTCTATTTTTCTATGTTTTCTATATTAATTCCCACACTTCCTTTTCTCGGTTCATTATCTACACTGCCAACCACCCAATCGATCTACCCGCTTGGCAACTCTTGCCACAAGCACAGTATGCAGAAACCGTTTGGCAGCCGCGCCTGTGCAACACTCATTAGCTGACAGGCAGCCTCGTCCAGGCGTCCGGCCGTCCGGCAGTTCCGCGCTCCCTCTCCCTCTCCCCCGACTGGCCCGTGTCTGGCCCCTTTCATATCCTGGCACAAAGTTAAATGCGCCGACCTGTAATTTGCCTGCAATACGGCGTCGCAATAAACTCAATTTACGCTGCCTGCGCCAAATGACGAGTGCCACATGCCCCCAAAAGCGAGCGAGAGGCGCACACAATGCAGCTCTAAGTGCGACGAGTGGCGAGTTACGGGTTGCAAGTTGCAAGCCGAGAGCTTCTTGCTGCTGTAACGTGTTCATCGCCAACTCCGAGTAGCGCAATGTTTATGTGAAATGGCTGTAGGGTGCTAAAAAGCGAGCCCGAACCACAACGGGCAAACCCCAAGACCAAGAGACCAAGAGCAGCAGCAAGAACAAGACGTACCCAACGAGCCAGCCGCATGCCAAAACGCAACAATGCCACGCAGTTTAGCTCTTGACATGTTTAGCAACATTGTGGCCAAGCCCATGTTGCAGAGCCTGAACTTAAGGCTAGGTTTCAGTTTGCTTCCCTGTGCATGTGTATGTGTATGTGTATGTCTTATATGGCGAGCAGATGTTGTGCTACCGCTAACCGGCTCATTCACAGGCAATTTATGCATGTTTAGATCGATCATAACTCTTAATTAGCAGGCAGGCGAACCTTGTCAACTGTTGATTGACAAGACTTTTAAAGGTTTCGGCAATCACCGAAAATAAAATCAGAAAATTGAAATTTTTTGCGTAGGTCGCACAAGTGAAAGGCGCGCGGCGTGTGTGTATGTGAGTTAAAACATAAAGAAAGCGAAAACGAACAGATAAGAAAGCAAATCTTAAGCCATGATCAATCTTAAAGAAGATTAAAAACAAAAATAATTATTATATGTTAAAATTTATAAAATCGAATTTATTATTTAAAATTTTATGTGATAACATAAAAAAAGAAAAACTTTGCAAAATATTTCATTTTATTTATTCGATTATATACATTTATTAAAATTTTTTTAAATATATTATGCGTTTTCAGCTTTTAAATATATACTCTAATGTGCCTTTATTATTTTTTAAATTTCGACTTTATATAATAAATTTTGCAATATATTTTCATTTCAAAAACGAATAAATTAGCATTTATGACAGTAAAAACTCTACCAACAACTTTATGGCTAACAAAATTATAGTATAACATATACATCAACTATTTAATAGATTTACTCTGGTGTATTTGCATATTAATATAGAAATGTCCAACAAGTTTATGACAACATTTAAATAGCAATAAACCATGCCTACACATGCACACACACACACACACACACACACACACATGCACACGATATTTATAATCATTTACGATTTGCTTTCTCATACACGAGGCTAATCCAAATGTTTTCATGCACGTAAATCTCATTCTTCTCGAGATCTGAAGCCCCCAGGCTAACCCACACGCAGATCAGACCCAGACTCAGACTCAGTTCCAGACCCAGACTCGCGGCTCATGCCCAGGCCTGAGCAGACACAATGGCTCCCGTGACTCAACGTGGCTAATAAAACACCCAGTCAAGAGCCGCTCCAAACGAACCACCCACACACTCACTCATTGCCTCTGTCAGTGAGTTGAGGTATGAGTACCCGCATCTGGGTATTCATATCTGGCGGAGTAAAAGCCAAAACTTCAATCGAACTGACAAACGCTGATCGATCGCCTGCAAGGCATAAATCTCTTGAATGCTATAAAACTTGTGGCAATTATTTTATGATAACTAGAAGAGAACAGAGGGTAGAGGGAAAGGCAGGGAAAAAAACAAAAAACAGAAACCTATAAAAAATACCTGAAAGGACAACAAGTTGTTTCGGTATTTTTTTTTCGTTTTGTTTTTTATCTCCTCCGCCTCCACGCTCCATTATTGAATTGTGCACATTCAATCGTTCAATCATCAATCATAATTTTCAACGATCAACAGTTTTGTAGGCAAACGTTTTCATGTAAAGTCTTAAATATTTTCACACCTTATAAACAATGTGCAGTCACGATCACGTCGTAGGTTCCCCCCTAACAGGCGCAGTGTCTCAGCCTGAGTTCAGTTCGGTTCAGTTCAGGTAATGCGCCCATTGTCTGCTCAACAATGGGTACTAAGCGACAGTTCAGTACTCCGATCTTAGATCGTATATGTATATATGAATATGTATTTTCTTCTAGCGAATTATGACGCGCAATGAATGATCGATGAACGAGCTGGGCCGGATTTTCAGTTTTAGATGAGTCAATGCAACGTTTGAAGATTTATCGAGCGAGTTCTACGCTCAATTTTGATCTTCAAAGATAGTTAAGGCGTTTTGCCTTTCACTTTGTGCTTGTGACGGCTTCATTACGACGACTTCGATTCGATTCAAGTCGGACAAGAAATTATAAAAAAAATAAAATAAATTTACATTTCTGAATGATCACGAGGCGAGTGCGCATTTGACAGCGTTGACAAGTGAGCGGGCTTATGGTTTTTGACGGCCCACCAGGCGTATACACAACATGCTACCCAACAAGCAATGCCTCTTTCCCTCCCAGCATCTATCGCTCTAGCGCTGCGTTGCTTTGCTTAGACTAGTTAATAAATTTAAATCATAGTTTGTTTATGCTAATGCCAGCAACAACAAACATCAAACATAATTGCTCAAGCAGAGCGAATCGTAAATCAAGCCAACACTTGCTGTTGGGTTCAATGGCTTATAAGGAGGCAGTGGCTGGGGGCAGTGAAGCGACACCTACACCCGGGCGGTAGCGCTTGGCAGGCTGAAGCCACCGAAGCGACTTAAGCAGCTTCCAAAGTTGTCAGCGCAAAATAAGACAAATGTTCAAAGCGGCGACGTGCTGACCAAGCCGACACAAAAAATACCGAAGAAAAACAAATTAAGAATGTGTGGAAAATGCCAGTGATAGACAACAACATACCCTGTGCTGAAGAAAAAAGAGCAGGAGAATACTATTAAAAATGCTAGGTGACATGAAAATATGCCGACTTTTTAAAGTATAAAATTTTTAGCAGTATAGTAGTATATGTGATTTATTTAAATAGTATTTCTTGCAATTTTTATTTTTTTAACTCGATTAATTAATTTAATTATTGTTATTATATTATTATTATGTAATTTCTATTATTATTATTATTATTGATAATTTCGTTTTTTTTTCTTTTAATTATATTAAAATTCCTATCAAAATATCTCAGCATATGTGCATTTGCTAACCAATCTACCATCACCCAATCGACTATCTACAGGGTAACTTCATAAGCATCTGCCCTGCAACGTTGTGTGGTCCAATTAAATATGCAACGGGGTCTGAGAGCGGTGCGGGGCCTGTGCGATCGCGTCTGCCACCAATGTGCGAATGATGCGTGAATTTGGAAACCGAGCAGATCTTGCACCACAGCCAACTACAACTACAACAACAACAACAAGAACTACAACAAGAACAAAGCGTTGACTGATGAGCGCGCGTGAGGCACATTAATTGGAATTGAGCCCAGGCCCAAGAGACGCAACTGGGTGAACGGCAGCAGATCGGGAGCAGAGCGGGCAACTGGCGCATATTTTATCGCTATTGAAGCGTTTGGCGTTAATTAAGACAAAATCAGGCGAAATTTTTGTCACATTGCCCCGAGCGCAGGGCGCAGAGTATCAAAAAAAAAAAAGTCTTCTGACGGATTCGCATTCTGTTTGCGGTTGCCGGTTGCAAGATGCACCACTGTGTGGCCGTGATTAATTGTGCCCTGTGCTGGCTGCCAACATATTTCCTACCCCTCCGCCAAAAATCTTCTTCTTCTCTCGAGTCTACACAATTCGCTCTGGCGAGCAAAGAAAATGAAAAATTAGTCAAGAAAATCTGGCGAAATAAAATGTCGTCGGCGACATTTTGCAAAGAGTTTGCTTACACGACTGTATGTGTGTGCGTGTGTGTGTGTGTGTTTTGTGGGTGTAGTATAAAGCACATTTCTGTTGAGGAGCGTGCAATGTGTTGCACATACTGCCAGCACTATATAATATATATAGTATATATGTATGTATACTATCTAAGTATGCGCCACAGACTTTAATCGTTGCGCATTAGTCAGCGCATTTCGTAAGTAAAAATGGCAACTGAAATGTGTGGAATAGGCGCCTGCACATATATCCTGCAATTTTGTATTTACAGGTTCATAATACTGAAACTATATTCTATATAACTTCAATTTTATTTTTTTTGTAATTTTAAAAATAGTGGAGGACATGTATATTTCATAATAACTTTTACATATTATGTATTATAAGTTGTCTGATAACTCAAGCTTGTATCTATAAATATATATGTATAAAGTATTAATTTAGTATTATTAATTGGGAAATAATACAGAAACTATATTCTATATAACTTCAATTTTATTTTTATGTATTTTTTATGTATGGTATTATAAGTTATCTGATATCCTAAGCTTGTATCTATAAATATATATGTACAAAGTTGAAGATCTGCGATTCGTTTTTTTGAACACTTCTACAAGAAAAAATATATTTTTTAATTATCGTAGCGCATTTCCAAGTCAGCAAAGCCTGCAAATTTTATAGCAAAATGTTCACAGTAGTCGGACGGTCGCACACTGTGCATTTATATGTGCTATATAGAAAAGATCAAAGCATCGACATTATGTGGTTGTTGTCGTTGTCACATCAACGCGTTGCCATCGACAACAAAATGTCAGGAGAGGGAAAAACTACAAAGACACAAGGCTGGCCGGAAAAGCGACTAATTAATGTGCTTTTAATTATAAATGTGACCGCAGAAGGCTGTAAAAAATATATATGCATATGTATATAAATATTAAGTACATACAAATGGATGACCGCAAAAGCTTAGGCAGGAAAATTACGTGTAAGAGCGAAGAGATAAGAGGGGGGGAGATACAACCTGACAACCGCAAGGTGAGTGGCAGCAATAACCGAAAAGGGTTCAAAACTCACTCGGTTTTGCGACATGTCAGAGCAATATAACAATAACTGCTCAAGACAGCCCAAAAGTAACACATTCGCCAAAGGGACATGCAGCCCCAGCAGCACGAGCAGGAAGATAGGGAGAGCGCGAGGAGCAGGCTCTGGCGACATGGACATGTTGTTGGAATATGTTTGCTTGTTAGCACACGACACGCTGTGGTCAGCAAATGAGCCCAACAGCCGGTCGGAACTGACCCCAGAAGGGGTTCTCCACCTGCCGCTCCCTTTTTCTCTACTCGTTCCCCACAGCTCGCTCGGGTAATTGTCGTGTCAATTTGCTGGGGCTAGTGGACATTTGCCTGGCTGGACTTTCGTCTATGTCAAATTTTAAACATTGATTATCTGGAGACATATTCAGCAATTAGCAAATCAACTCGACTGCGGCTTGTGGCAGGCACACGAGTAACATGTCCACTTGCCACATGGCCAGCAAAGTGCCGGCTCAGGCTCAGGTCTTAGTACCGTCTCAAGCTCAACCTCAGAGTGTGCCATAAATGACAATTACCAAAAGTGTCAAAAGCAACAGCCACCTCTTCCACTGTGTGTGTGTGTGTGTGTTAAGTTTTAATATGACAGCAGATAGATTGGAACAGGAGACAGCGCACACATTGAATCTGTTCTGAGAGACAGTTGGAAATTTGGTATTTAGATGAGACGTTTACGAGACTTATGAACTTTTGGTATATCTACATATATGCAAAAAAGAAAAAAAAAATTCAAATCTTGTAAGTTTTTATTTCTATATCTTCTCTTTTTTTTTTGTATTATTATTATTTGTAAGGCATACGAGGTTAGCCGTCTACCTTTTCATATCCTTTGTTTCTATTAGTTAAGCCCAGAAGGGCGCGCCGGCTAGCTCTCTAGCTAGCTTTAGATACGAGTATCTTTATAAATTATAATTTATAATTTATGCAAGCCTCTTGAAGGCAAATCTTTAAGAGTAAAATATAAAAATGTATAAAGAGGTTTTTCCTAAAAAAAAAAAAAAACAATTTTTTATCAATTGTTTCAGGTATCTCTTAACCATATAACATATTGTATGTAGCACATCATTCTCCCGTGTACAATTTGTTTAGCTCATTTCATCTAATTATGAGGCGTAAACAGAGCAGCACAATAGCATTAGCTTCGGTCGGTGCAGCTGATTTGCATACGGAATACCCTGTACTCGAGCCGAAGCGCATTCGACTAGAAATCGAGGCACGTCGAGCCCCTTCCCAAAAGGACATGTTTAACGGCTTCATTTTACACATCATTTAATGCAAAACAAGTACGCGATGTCCTTTTCGCCTCAGCCTTCAGTTTTTCGCTTGACATTTTTCGTTTTTCATTTTGTCACTCAATTTAAATTTATACAGGCAAATAGGGGAGAGGAGCGAGAGAGAATCGAGAACAAAGGATTCGATTGATTTATGGCACACTTTAGAGCCGGAGAGAAAGAGAGAGAGGAGAGAGGGGAGAGAGAATCTTTCACTTGTCAGAGCCACTCACAGTTCACTGAGTTTGCATTGTGCAATTACAAAGTGTTAACTAGTACCATAGAAACTGAAACCAGGAGTATCTGCCGCCTGCAACAACATATGGCAAATGTGGCAGAAGCTGGAGCAGGGGCAACAGCATTTGGCTTTGCAACAAATTTCAATTAATTGCGAGCGAACTTTGACACATGGCGCAGTTGCCTGTTTGCTTGCAGCAAACAAAAAAAATGTATAATTTAGTTTTAATGTGCGCGAGTGTGTGTATCGCTTTGTATGTGTGTGAATTTGCGGCTCTTCTGCAAATAATACAGACGAAATATTGACAACACGCAAATGGCTCATTAGCCGCACCTTGAAAAGGGGCACAGTTGCAGCGCCGCCTCCTCCTCCCTCTGTCTCTCTCTCTTTGCTGCAGTGGCAATTAATAAACTTTACAGCTCATTATTAAGCATTATTGTCTTTCAACATAGGCAACTTCTGCCGGCCTGTCTGCCCGCCTGTCTGCCACAGCCCGCGCCGCGTGCAATTTTGTAGTTTGTCGTTTTGCAGTTCGCTCTCTCGGCTTTCAAGTTTTCGCCACTGGCTCAGGGTCCGCCTTGGTCCGCCACAATTAGCTTGATAAAGCGGCGACTCACATTAGTCGCAGCAATAATTCATTTTGACTCATCTTCGCCTCAATTAAAAAGAGTAACATGTCTGCTATCACCTTTCGATCTGCTGATGATGAGTAAATTGCATGCACCTCGATAACGCTTCAGTTGCCAACCGCCTGGGATCTGGGTCTACATACTTCAACTAGTATATAGACTACCAGCGGCCAACTGCCAACTGTCGACTGCAATACAATGGGACATTTCCTTTATTTCTTATAACTCCTTCTATCTCACTCACTCCTGCTTTGTTCTTGTCGTTCTTTCGTCAGCTTTGTCATTATGCAGCGTGCCACAAGTGGCACGAAGGGGCAGCCTTTCAACGCGCTGCACTTTTGCTGATTGCTGGGCTGCATATCAGGTTCTACATACTGTCTATCTTGTGTCCTCTATAAGGATGAAAATGCAATTCATGCTTGACAGTTAATTACTGCGATAAATATTAGGAATTCTTGTCTATAGAGATAGTCTCCTGTTAATATATTTTTCTCCTTGCGATCTCCTTCTATCCAATGCATTTTATGTGGAAAAATATTCATCTCAGTATATCAGAATTTATATATTTAAATATATTATACTATTAAAAAAAAACTGTATTAAATCAGGAAATTAAATTGAAGAACTACTAAAGCTATAAGTATATTAAATTATTATTAGCATATAAGGAAGCAAAATGCTAGAAATTATCTAGAGTTTTTTTTTTTTTTTTTTTTGCAGTGCAAAGCCAATTAAAATAATTAGATTTCGCAGTTTTATGCTAATAATTTATTATTATTATTTTCATTTAACGATCGAATGTTATGGCAAAAGTCACATTCTTGGCACATGTCGTTGAACAAGTTCCTCGAACAGTTTTGCGAACACTTTTGTTTTCTGTTTTAACACATGTTTCGATAGTTGTCTGTCTCGGCACATGCACACGACGACAACAACGTTGATAGAAACTTGGAACTCGCTTTATCTAATGTCAAATAACGTTACAGTCACGTTTGTCAAATTTCACAGCGATAAGTTAAAGATTCGCCGAAGCACGTTAGCTGAACGCAGTTTTTATGTAGGCCAAGAAAAACAGAACCGAATTTAAAGTCGTTTCTCGAGCTTTCCATTTTGTTTTCGCTTTTGTGGGTTGTCCCACTGAAACTGATTTCAGACTTGAGTGATTTTAAGCAAGAAGAAGAAGCAGAAGAGGCGGTAGAACAGACCCAAAGCCAAGCCAAAAACCAAATCTAAATTCCGAGTCCAAGTCAAAAATCATTGAAGCATTCATAGCGATTTACCCCGTTAATGAGGCCATAGATAACGCCAGAATAAACTGTCAACTTGGCCAAACAAAGCGAGTTGAAGCACAACAAAAGTAGAGGAGAGTGCTTATTAAGTCAACCCTAACAAATAGAGTTGCCACCGCCAGGGCGCAACAAAGGAAAATAGACCGCCCCTTTTTTCGGTTAGGCTGTGCCGCCGCGCGAAAAGGGGGTAAAATGTGCGAAATATCACAACTTGGCACTCGGCTGCCTCACAACAGCAGCAGCAGCAGCAACAACAACAACAACTACAAATCGAGCTACAACAACAATAACTCACAGCAGTTACGCCGGATTAACAACCCCTTCCGGAACGTGAAGTGGAACCAAGTTCGGCGGAGCAGCGAGTGCAATTTATAAAATTGTTACGCTTAATAAATTAAAATTTCATTTTGAAGTATTGGGCGTGAAATTGAGCTTAGCTGAGGGCGTGCCACAAGCAGAAGAAGCTGAGATGGGGGCAGCGTATTTATACCAAAACAAATTAATCAAAATTGGTTCCGTTATTTACAAGTTTTCATTTTCGTAGGAAAAAAATTAATCAAACTTTTATAATTGTTATTAAAATATTTTCTGTGAGCGAAAATTTTCCAAAAATAGGAAAAGTATTTGCAATTTTAATTAAATAAAAATAATTTTAGAGTATTTTTATTTTTTGCAATTTTACTTAAACAATATTAGAGTATTTTTATTTTTTAAAACTCGCGCAAATTTCAGTCAGAAAGAATTTTAAAGCTGCGGCCAAAGTCAAGCTAACATAATTAGTTTTTTCTTTCACTTTTTGCAGCAGCAACAAAAGCTGCTGTCGGCGGTAGCAACAAAGACAACCAAAAAATTAAAAAAAAAAAAAACTAAAAAAAAAAAAATCTAAAAAAAAAATAGAAATTTCGAAATTATAAAAACAGATCCCGGCCCGAACACACGCAAAGCGCGTGGTTTAGTCCAAAATTCTAATCAAACATTTTCTCACCTCAGACTGAGCAGAGCTGAGTTGTAGCTGTCGTTGTTGTTGTTGTTGTTGTTGCTGCTGTTACCCTTTTGCCTTCAGTGGTGGGCGTGTTCGTTGTTGAACGCTCTGTCGGCAGCAGCAGCAGCGGCGGCGGCTACGACTGCAGCGGCAACATTTCTGTGTTCTTCACATGTTTTTTTCGTGTTGCATTTAGCTTAACTCGTTGTTGCTGGTGTTGTTGCTCTGACATGTGAGAATTTGCCGTAAATCAACCTGTTGCCGTTGTTGTTGTTGCTGCTGCTGCTGCCGCACACGTTTTTCGGCGTCTGCAGCGGCGGCCACTTCGAAGAGAGAAACAGGTTAATCGATTTTAAATCGGTTTTGATGTTGTTTTGATCGCTGCCTTGTGTGCGAGTGAGAGAGAGTGTGTGTGTGAGTGTGTGTGTGTGTGTAAGTATTCGGTTGCTCTAGTTTTCTAGTTTTTGACGTCTGAACTTGATTACAGGTGATTTTAATAATGATGTGTCTGCAGCATGCAACAGCAGCAACAACATACTGCAACAACAACAGCAACAACAACAACAATCTGCTCATTGTATCTGCTCTGGGAAGATGCGTCGTTTAATCCCTGATATGCCAGCTGGCCAATTATCAACTTGGTATCTGCTAAATGCCTTTTGCATATTCATTCGCATGAATGCTTGAGTGAATACGGCAATCGTTGCAATTGCTTAAGCCAAAAAAGAGCATACCCTAGCAAGAGGAAACAGCGTACAGAGAGAGAGACTGAGAGAGAGCGTAATTGAAGTGCTTAGCAGGAAGGCAGCGCGCAAGTGGCGCCTGTCAAGGTAAGCTGCCTGCAGGTTGATTGGCGTCCAGGTGAAACGTTTGCAAAGCTGTCCAAAAATAAGAATTTTTAAATCAATTCATATACCAATTAACAACAGCAAAGTCAAGTACTGAATGGAAATTCAGTTCCTTTTTACCATCCCTTTGAGCCACAAGCCAAATCAATTAATGATCCCCAACTGCAGTTGAAGCCTCAAGCATTTTGCACACAGTGCATCTTTCAATTGCCCACTTCGTGCATTCCCCACACCACACAAGCACAGCAAGTACAACATAATTTTCCGCAAGATTTCAAAACAAAACGCGTAAATAAGATAAAATACCGAAACGCAATGTAAAGAACAAAAAAACTAACCAAACGCAAGCAGGGGAAAAACTATGCGAAGGTGCAGCCAGCGAAGGGCCGTAGTGGAGGAGGTGGAGAGGCAGGCAGCCCCAGATGATTTATTTGCGAACTCGTCTGTTCGGTTCCAGGCGAATGACAAACGCGACGATGATGATGACGATGCGCTGCGATGAAGTTGGCAGCGAAGCACTTAAAAGTGCTGTAATTGCCCCGCGCAAGCAGCCCCAAGCAGGCTATAGTTTTGCTTCTGCTTCTGCCACTGCCTCCGCCGCTGTTGCTACCACTGCTGTTGGCTCTGTCTGGCGACGGCGATTGCTGCTACTGGGATAGCAGGAAGTGCGCGCCCGCGGATCACAGCAGAGCTGGCGCGTAACACTTAAGGCCGTCAGCTAAACAGATCAGTGCTACCAGCTAAGCACTTGCAATGATGCACTCAGAAAAATCGTGTGTGTTGTTCTGATTTTTTATCAAGAAAAAAAATTTTTTTTTTTAGGATAATTATTGTCTTAATAACAGTAACAGTTCAGAACTAGTATATTGTTTTTTTATGTATTTTGGAATACTACTAAGAATAATCAGTGATTATAGTGATTATAGCAAAACATTTTTAGCTTATATTCTATTACTTGAAAAAGCAAAAGATTTTATTTGTATTATTTTATAAACATTCAAATTATTAGTTTTGTTTCTGTTTTTTTTTTTGTTTGAAAAAGCAAAAGATTTTATTTGTATTATTTTTTAAACATTAAAATTATTAGTTATATTTCTGTTTTATTTTTTCGCTCAGTGCAACTGCGCTCGCCTCATGTCAAATGATGAATTACAAGCGGAAGAAAGACATTTCGCTGGCAGTGGAAATGAAACTGAGAATCTGTGGCAGGCTCAAGTGTTCTTTATTTTAGTGCCCACTGACAGGCGCGTTGTGCCTTCTAGTCAACACACACACACGGCCACACATATATACATGTATATGTATACTGCGCTGCACACACTAATTACCTAGTTAAACTGTCAAATTGACAGATGACAGTTTTGTCTGCACTGCAGCAATGCAAGTAACATTTTTCCTGTCAAGTTCTGCTGCTGCTGCTGCCACAAAGTGGGGCATCCTTTTCAGTTGAAGTATTTGCAACATTTGTCTGTAAAATATCGTCGCATTTTTGCGCTGTCAAATGTGAACGTAAGAAAGCAAGAAATCATAATTAACAATTTCGACAACTGAAGACGACGTTGACGAAGTCTTCTGAGAATTGCCGCCAGCAGACGACAAGGCCTTTTGTTTATGTCGCAAATTTGCAAGTGAATCTGTATCTAGCCCCCACTCTTCTCCTTTCCCGTCACCACCCCCTCCCACTCTCTCTCTTTATCTGCTCGTTTCGCCGACAAGTGCGCGCTATTTGAGTATTAATTATGCAAACGTGTGAAACATTTTAATTGGGTGCAAAGCAGCGGCAAAAACAGCCTCAAACACGGCCCGGACCGGCACGGTCCGGCCTCGAGCGAGTCGACGCGGAGAGGCCGCCTCTGCTCTAACAAGTCGCCTGCCAATGCAAATTTTCTTTCAATTATATTTCCACATTTTCAGCCCGACGTGTAATTGCGCGCTTTCCTAGCCACAATTAAACTGTCATAGACATGACGCAGCATTATGACGTCGCAATTATGCCTGTCACTTCTGACAGCTGCGGGGCTCCGATGAGTTTTCCAAGAGTGCAAAAAAAAAAAAATAAAAGCGAACCACATCGAGTATATTTTCCAGGCGAATCAACTCGACTTGAAAGCTGCACGGCTGTAGACCACACAGAGGGAGCGCTCTAATTGATATTATCGGGGTGAACCTTCTATGGGTTTGCAAGCTTTAGAAAAGATTTATAAACTAACAATTTGTTTATAATTAATTCAAAAATATTAAACAAGTAGCACTATGAGTTTTTTTTTTACCGAAAATTCTCTTTCGTGCTGGCCTTTCTCCAAAAGTTGGCAACAGTTTCACGCTAGCAACAGTGTTGCCAACTCCAAGTGCAAATCGTAAGCCTGTTTTGGCCAGAATTTATAGCCGAACATTAATAAGCTGTCAACACATGCGTTAGACCCCAAAAAAAAAAAAAAAAAAATGTGGAACCAAGCTGTACCCAATACCCAAAGCAACCCGGAGGAACCCGTCGAACCCGATCCTGTTTTCAATTTCACTTAACAAACTGCAAGCGAAGTGAGCCCTAATGATGGCTCATAATTTTTGGCCGCCACAAAACAATTTGACAGTTTTATATGCGCTTTTAATGCCCAAAACTTTTTCGGGGCCAAAGGCCAACGGTGGGAGACGCAAGGGACCGAGAGAGAGACACTGAGGTAGACACTGAGAGCGAACCCTATACACACATTAGCCACAACACTTACTTTTTTGGCCCCAGGTAGAAGCGCGACTTGGCATTTGCTTATCCCGTACCCTCGTTTATATATTGATCGATCGTTCGACATGCAAAACCAACGCCAACTGCAAGTCCCACTGACCGTTGGTGTCGATCACCCTCCGCTCTCGGCCTCTCACTGTTTGCCCCCTCCATCGCTCGCTCTCTCCCCTGTCGTCTGTCTATCTGGTTTTTATTAATTTTTTGTTTGACTTTTGCTTTATGGCGTGTTCATTGTGGCACTACAGTCAAATGTCAGTGATGTTCGACTCTCTTCTGCAGTCCCTAAGCTGTCGATTGGAGATGACAGCGTGAAGAGAGTCAGAAATGTATGGATGAATGCTTCAAATAGCATATAACTGACTCTAGATACTGTTCAGTTAAATATACTTGTCTATTGTAAGCTGCGAAGTAGAGATGACAGCATTACAGCCAGTAATAAATATTAATATATTAAAGTAAACTGATCGTAAGTAGCTTAGCTAGCTAGCTAGCTATCATTCCAAATAATTTACACAGAAGTTCAATTGGCAATTTCGTATTAATTTCCATCTAATCTAAGCCGCTTTAAATCGTCATAAGTCTTGTCACGTCGCTTAAAGCAGTTCTCAGTCATTTCAAATCATATTTAGTCATAATTACCTGACTTAATACAACTTAACTCGAACTTGATCGCATTGATCGTATCTGCGTGATCGTGTCACGCTGCCGTCACTACTCTCAACTCTCTGCTCCGCTCGACTCGCGCTGGCCATTTAACTGATTACAGTACCCTGTGTCCGGGCCCAGCAGGTGGTTTTCAATCGACGTTTCGTTTCGTTTCGTTTGGTTGTCCTCGTCGTCGCTGCGTCTGCTGGGGCAACACGTTGTTATTGAGTGGAAGTGAAAATAAAAAAAAGGAGGCTCATCAGACGCGACATTCCTGCCAACTGCCAACTGTTGGCAACACCCACGCGCAGCACAAAATCAGCTAAAAAGGCGACAGTGGAGAACCAAGAAAGAGGAACAAGCCACAAACGAGCCAAAACAGGCAACAACTTATTCCACGAGCAGCCCGAGCGATAATTGTGCATGGCAAAATGCTTCGCTAATCCAGCTGGACACGCCCATTACCTTAATCATAATAAAAACATCAGCATACGAAATTTACAAGCTGCCCTCGGGTTCTTCTGCCTCGTGATGTTGTTGTTGTTGCTCCTTTAGTTGCTGCAGCTACCCCAATAACAATGAAAGAGTCGCCCTGTCGGTCGGTCTCTGTCGCCCTGTCGCTCTGCTAGGCGTTGTAACTGCTTAAATGCAACAATTTTATTTGTAACAGCCGACGCATGCAACAAACTTGAGGCAACTTGAGACTATGTTGACGCACTGAGCGAAAAAGTCGAAATTGTTAAACAAAAATTATCAAAAGAAAAAAAAAATTATAGAAATTTAAGTAGTAAATGTAAATGCTTGAAATTATCGAATATCGAACTTTATTTTTGCAAAATCAGCTTATTTTTTTTTGGAAATATGCCATTTTTTTAAATTTGAGTGCTATAGTGTGCTATAGTTAAAAAAAAAGTTACTGCACATATATATTTATTTCCTTTTATCTACCACCTACTTCAAGGATATTACTTGCAATATAATATATGCAATATAATTTCTGCAAGTGTACATTTTTGCACTGCTGGCAGTAGCAGACGTAAAGCTGTTGCCACGCCTAACAGCTCCTCTCTGTCGCACTGCCCCTCTTCCACGTCTTGCTCAGCTCCTGCGTCCGTCTGTCTGTCAGTTGGTCTGTCAGAAATTGCCAACATGCCAGAGATTACCAACTGTCAGTTGAATATCATGCCAATGGAACATGCCGTCAACTGAAGTGTTGAACTAATTTAGCAGCTGTTGAAAAAAGAGAGAGCGACAGCATGAGAGTGCAAGAGCGAGAAAGCAGCAGCAGAGAAAGAGCGGGAGGGATAACCCCTGCTACCCTGGCGTATGTGTAATATGCGCGCAATAACAAAGAAATTGAAATAAAAATCCTTATGCACAATGCAAAAATGCAAAAATGCAAAAATGCTGTGTGCACTGGCACTGCAATTAAAATGCTTCGCGCACAGTCTACACTGGTCATAGACCGACTGCTGATTGCAACACAATTAGCTGCACATTAAAAACATACGATAATTATGGCGTGCAAAAAGCACAAACATAATGATGAGGTTGAGGATGACCATGACCAAGCGAGGCCCACGCGAACATCATGAGGAGCTTCTAGTCAAATGGAATCAGCGCGACGACGTATGCGTTGAGGTATATCTCCATTAGATGCAGGTGAGAGCAGGTAAGCAGTGTGGAGGCAGAAGAATCGGCAGTAGGCAGAGCCGTAAGGAGTGTTGATGGTCGTGTAATTAGAAAATGTTGTGCATAATTGGAATTGTAAATGAGCTCAACTAAAAATTGCTCGCCAGCTCAGGAAGTCGGCAATCTTGTCGAGCGCTTTCCAACAGTTCTGCCTGCAGCCCCCGTCATCGCTGTCCGCCCTGATCTGAGCCATGTCCGTCGTGTTCGTGTTCGCTCGTATTCGTGTTGGCGTTCACATTCGCGTTTCGTTTCAAATGTAAATCTCTCAAGTCGTTTTCCAATATTTTTTCACTTTTGTTTCAGTGCGCGCTTTGCTGATTTTTATCTGCACTTAAAAGAATTTGTTGTCTGCATCGATGTTGGCGATGTATGTAAACGTTGATTTTAATGATGTGCCATGCGGCAGCCAGTTGCCTCCGGTGCTCGAGCTCGCACTTCTACATGGTTTCATGCTAGCCTAGGGATGGGAGCTTGTTTGCACCATAGATAGCAGCACGACTTAAAATAAGAAGTTGCATGGGAACAGAATTTGCATACTTGCAACTAACCTAGTTATGATTATATGTTCATAATCCTATGCAAAATGTTTCTTGCTCTCTATGATCAACAATAATATAATATATATAATAATATCATAATAATATATATAATAATATCAATATAATATATAATCAATATAATATATATAATAATATCAATACAAAAATATAATTATTATATTCATTGTAATGATTATTGTAATTTGTTTCCTATGATATATTTAATGCATTTTAACAATTCTATGTTTCTTGCTCACGACACGACACGCTCCCATCACAATCACCGTGCGCCTCAGCCAGTGCCTTTCTTTGTGGATAACTCAAGCATTTTATTAGCCGTTGAATGAAATGACCAACTCCGCTTGACTAACTTGGTTAAGTTGATTGTCTGACATGACTGTGGATAGCTGATACATATGCATATACACATATATTTATATATATATATATCCAGTTGCCAGCTATATAATCACAGTTACAGATAATCGCACACACACACATATCGTACACTCATAGTTATAGCGCTGCTCGGTCAAGTTTTGTGTGACTCGCTCGGACTCGGAGCAAAAGCAAGCGCATTAATTCGATTTGAAATTAAACCGAACATGATTTTAAATGTTGAATTTTAACGTTTTAATCGTCGCGTTTATATTGCCATAAAATAAAGCTCGAGAAACTGGCAGCGGCAAATGAAAACCCAAACTGTAAAACGGTTCGTGTTACACGCGCTCCAAAGAAAGAAAAAAAAAACTCTTTGAATTTCTGAACTTGTGTTCGGGGCGTTGTCATGACAGAAGGTTGATGAGCAATAGACATCGGATCCGCAGAATGCGGGGAGAAAGGGTCGAGAGCTCGAGCGCTTGAGCGCCGGCGAAAAACAAGCATAAATAATTAACATTTTTGGTAATAAATATATGTAATTAATTGGGGGGTTAAAGCTGAGTAACGAAATTCGAATACGCGTTGACTGATTTGCATTTATTTTGTGCGGAAATACGTTTGAGGAAGGCGAGCGCAGTTGAAGAATGAGAAAATATAGGGCTTTAATTTTTAATACAACTCGACAAAATCCAAAATAAATTGAAACTAAAAATGAAAGAGATAAAACACGTTTTTTTCATTCAAGAACGTAGCTTTAATTACTTTCCATCTTAAACCAATATTATATTAAAAAAAACCGGGGTTCGAAGGGTTTGTTAAAAGATACTTTTGGTTTCTAAACTTTCAAAGTTGAATATTTCATCTATACGTCTTTTATTTTGTATAAGGATAGCTTACACATTTTCCAAAACATTTGCAAAATGCTTCATGTTTTACAGCATGTAACCTGAATAAAACCCTAAACTCTCTGGGGAGGGGAATAGAGCGGTATTTATTGATAGAGTGAAAAAATTGAGATTTTTACAGCTCATAAATTATGAGGCACCTGTAAAATGAGTTTAATGTCATACCAAATGCCGAACAATATCATTCGACATACGAGCTACGATGTTCACGGCGGCCTGCACTGAACGTGGGGGCGCGGATGTGTTCGAAACGGCTAGGCTATAAAGCAAAAGCCGATTTACCATTTAGACGAAAAACAGTTACAACACAACGATCGCAAAGACGACGACGATGACGACGCGAACTAAACGAAATTTTATGTGCAACGAACGTTTTGTTGAACATATCATTAAAATATCAAAGTTTATCACCTTGCCACACACGACAGACACTAGATCCCAATATAAGATCGAAAAGACACAGACACAGACATACAAGCACACATACTACTATGACTGGGATGGTGGCTGTGACAGACGGACAGTCGACTTAATCCGTTCATTAGGTTTACGGGCATAAGTCCATGTTGTTTAGTGAGGCGTTAGAAGAGCTCACAACAATGGTACTCAAATGGGTTCGGGTTCGGTCTCGGCTTTGGGTTCGGTTTTTCGATTGGGGGTCTCCGCGACTCTGGGAGTCCGAGAGTCTGGCTCTGCCGGGGAGTCTGTGGCAATCACAATGACAATAAGAGATGAGAGTTGAATGCTTGACAGCATGACAGCCTCCTTTTGTTGGAGCCGCGCATAATATTTTGACATTTTTAGTGCCACTTATGAAACGACAAAGAACTTTTCCCTACCCCGCTCCCGACCATTTGTTGTTGTCCATCTTTTAGTTTAATTAAATACTAATTTATTGTAATTTATCGCCGTTTAAAGTGTATTTTCATGTTAGATTTTCAGTTTTATTTTCATATTAATTTTTTTGTTTTATTTTTAAAGTTTTTTTCTGTTTTTTATTTTGTATTTTTTATAAACAAATTAACACTTTATTTTGATTTGGCAGCTTCGAGCAAATATTTGTCAATTGTGCGTAAGAGGCTTAAAGTTTGTCGGAGCGCTCAACGAGTTGTTATTGTTGTTGTTGTTGATTTCTTGTTTTCGGTAAGCAGCTTAAGTAAGTTTTTATATCTTTTGATTTTTTGAGAAACTGTCATGAATCGCTCAACAATAGTTATCACAATATTATGACTTGATTATGTGGAAAGACTAATTTTTATTTGGCTAAGAACGTTTTTGTGTCTCTTCCAAAAAAGGTTGCTCTGTATTAAGTGTTAAGTTGGCACTGAAAACGAACATCAAGGTCACAATGGGGCCTTTCACTTATGCACAAACAGCTATATATATATATATAGCTATATCTGGGGTCGCTGGGAGTTTTTTCGGGCTCTCTCATTGTTATGATTTGTTGTGTGGATTTCATAATTAAGCGGAACAAAGAGAAGCTTAAAGCTATACAGCTCTAAAATATGTGTTGGCAATAGAAATATAGTTTAACGACTTAGTGCGACGTATGATGCTATAGAAAATGTTACAGAAAAGATCTTCGTTCGTTTCCCGTTTTGGTACCTAAAGAAAAACGTAACAGTTTCCTAATGATGTCGGTACCTGATACAGACTTAATTTCTTAGCAGTTTTAGCTGGAAATATGTGCATATATTTAAGCGAGTGCTACACACATTTACACAACTTTAGTTAACCTTTTTTGTTGGGTATGAGAGGAAGCGGGAGGCGAAGGGGTATAAAAATGTAGATAAGCAGCAGCGTGTATATTCTCAAAACGATTCTAAAGCACTCGACACAAAAATAAAAAGAAGCACACGCACACACATACAGCGCGTAACCCGTAAAGACCCTTAGTCGAAATAAACTCAAGTCGAAGTTTGTGCCGGGCCGGAGCCGTGGCTCTAGGGATGGGGATGGGGATGGGGCCGCACACGCTCGCCGGGCCAATTAAACGCGCGTTATCTGCGCCAAATTTTAAAGCGTTGATACATAAATCCTTTCGTTAAGCCCCGCAGCGTTCTTGACAGCCAAGGCACATGCTAACATGCCATTTTCCACACCCCCGACCGCCCAACGCGCGCTCTACCTCTCTCTTTCTCACTAGCACGAAAAAAAGCCAGCGCGAAACTTTTTCCGAAAGAGTTTTTCCTCTTGGGCGCAAACGATGCGTTCCCTTAAGGATAAGCCAAACAGGACAACGATGCGTAGCTAAAGCGTAGTCAGTGTGTGTGTGTTTGTGTGTGCGTGTGTCTGCGTGTATTTTAAAATTCAACTGTGGCTTAGCATGCGCATCATAAAATAAATTTTAAGCGCAAGTGGCGCCATTAAGTCTGCTTTTAACTTTTTTGCACCCACTACGCGGCTGAGGCGATTTCAAAGTGGATTTCCAAAAGGGTAAATAGCGGCAGAACGTGGTGGAAAAGAGAGAGAGAGAGAGAGAGAGTGAGAGAAAGAGTGAGAAGGGAGGTCTCGTCGCTGGCGTTGTTGCCATATAATGTGTAAAAAGTTTATCAAAACCCTTTCCACACCCGAAAAGCGTAAGCGATATAAACATATTTGTACGAGTATTACGGGATGGGGCTTCTGCATTAGGGTGTATTAAGAGCTCAGAAGAATTTCCAAGTGCCAGAAAATAATGCAATGAGAATTGTATTACTAATGAGGCACCTTTATGTTATTAGTGAAGACTAAAGTTCGAATAAGCTTCGCACAAAAGTCTTTAAGGCAGAATGAATATATTTTAATAGCACTCGAATATTTTGTTTTACTTAAATTTTATATACCACACATTTTCTCTTGCCATAAACCCGTATCTTAACTTTAATCTGATATAACTGTCTTAGTAAACCAGCGGTTTTCATATACATAATTTTAGTTATATTTACATTTTATATAGTTTTATAAAATCTTATCTATACTTTTGTTCAATAAAAATACTTTTATAATAAAATTTGCAGTTAAATTCACGTGCCACCCTGCTGAAATCTAAATGTATCTCATGTGTAGATATCCCGTTGAGCCAAACAAAATGGCGGCACAACATAACACAATATCTTCCTTTTTGCGATGGCTTATCCTTTTTGCTTTTTTTATTTTTCCTGCGCCACAAAACTTTTCGACGCGCTCTTTTACAAATTACCAACAACTTTAGTGCTATTTTTACGATCGAAATGAACGTCGATGTGGACCCGGACCCAGTGTGTGTGTGTATGTGTTTGTGTGTGGGGAAGTACGTGTTTGGGTGACTAATATATAGAAATAGCATGCATGTATGTATGAGCCTGATTCAGTACAGGCTTAAATTATTGGAGTTTTCAGCCCATTCGCTGCGCGCGAGGCGAATAAACAGCAAATAATTGAATTTAACTGCCGGGCAACGGCAAAGCGCAAAAATTCGCATTTTTCACTTGAAAAAAAAAAAACGATTTTTTAATTAAATTTCCCAGCCAGCAGCGAAATAACAAAGGCATTAACAAACGCCTCTTAAAAGTCAATTAAAAGCCCCGATTTTGACATTTATATTGACAGGCAATAATAGACAACATAACTAAGAAAAGTCCCGACACGCCGCCTGCAACTGGTATAAAAATTAAAACCCTTGCGGTGCTTGCGAGAAAAGAAAAATAAATGCAGAAAAATTTACAAGATCGGAACGCAGGTTCGAAGTTAAGTTACTCTTCAAAAATATAATGAAATCAATACAAATGCAAACAAATTTATATTTCATGTCTGACATTTTTGGTGATCATCTTTACTATGAACATACGAAAATTCTTTCCACCTACTTCCAGCTCAATCTCGTAGCAATCTGCATATCGTAAGCATACAACCCTCTGCCAGGGTATCGAGAAAACCAGTAGCCAAAAGACTTGCAACAGTCGCCGCAAACGTTGCAGTGGTGCAGGTTGCTTGGCCAGGGGAAGGCGGTGCAGCTGAGGCGCGGCAAGTCTGGGCATAAATCTTCGCCGGGTATTTTCACCCAGGCAGCGCGGCAAAATGACAATTGTGTCAGCTACTGTGTGGCATGCAGCAGCAGCAGCGGCAGCTTAGAAGTGCCAAAAGCAGCGAAAGGAGAAAAAATATAAATTATTTTTTGCTTAAATTTATTTGTCGTTTTCCTTTTTGCATTTATTGTTTTTCACTTTTCCCCTGGTGTTGGTTGTAATTTGCATATTGCAATTTTTAACACCTCGGGTGGGTCATCAAGCGTGGCCTAGGCAATCATAATTAAACAACAAAAGCGTAACGAACGTGCAACGTCGTGGAAGCTGCTGCTACTGCAACCAGAAGCTGCAGCCGACAATTATGCGCAAGCAAGGGGGTAGGAGAGTAGCAACCAGGAGAGAAGACATGTTGACGTACCTTTTGGGCATAAAATTGAAATCCCGGCCAGGATGCCACGTTGTGGCAATGCCGCCGCCGTCGACGTTGTTTTGGCATTAAATTTGCCACTTCTTCGACAGCGCTGGCGGGCAGCCGGCAGGTCGGTCCGGGCAGACACCCAGCCGAGGTGTGAGGCGTGAGGCAGGGCCAGGCCAACACGATGGCAGCGACAACGGCAACATACAAATTTATATGGCCGCGGGGCATGTTGAAATTATGCCATCAAATTGGTATCAACAGAGCAAGAGACGAGTTGCCGCACTCCTCACCTTCGACTAGTCGAGCGGTTCTGGTTCTGGTTGCAACTGCCGCTGCCACTGCCGCTTCTTCCTTTTTGCGACTCCTTTAAAATGCTAGTGGGCTGCGAAACAACAACAGCAACAACAACAGGAGTAGCAGCAGCAACATCGCACAACAACAACAAGCAGCGACAATTTGTGTGCGATGTGTAAAGTAAAATGTTGTCTGGGTGTGAACCTAATGCATGTTGAACGCCCCGCATGCAGCATCATGCTCGAAATTTGCCCCGAACGACAACAACAACAACAACAACAGCACGCAGAACATGCTTCGAGTGGGCTTGTAAGCAAATTAGAGCAACTTGTGCAGGCAGCAACAGCAACAGCAACAACAACAACAACAGTAGGCAGCCTTAATTATAATGCTTTGATATAGACGTTAAGAGTTTAGATGGCGATGACCTTGTGCAACTGCAGCAGCATATCAATAGCGGGGGAAATCAAGAGTGATAGATACTGACAGAAAAATAAATAGGGGAGAGAGAAGACATTGCTAGAGAGACGAAGATATGCAGTGCGGATTCATAGTACTAAAGATATAGTCTTTCTTTAGCTATAAAACAATCGTTATAAATCAACGCAAAGCTTTTTTTTTTTAAAGCTATCGAAGAACAATTTCGGAGTATGATTTCGTTTTAACTTATTTCTTGCGAGAAATTTATTGGTCATTTAGTCATTAAAATAGCTTAAAAATTAATAAATTAAACGCAAAAGATAAAACTTGAAAAAACTACAGAAAATCATTGCAACACAATCGTCCCCTGCCTTTAGACCAACCGAATTGTTGCATGCAGTGCGTAATTTCAATAAATAAGCCGAGCAGATCCAAGTCGAGCGGGTCGTTCCAACCGATCCCCTTCACTTTGTCGAATATTGCGAAAATTAAGAGCACAGAAAATAATTACGCACTTTTGCAATAATTTCATAAAAGCCAAAAGGCGCACCAAAAACGCACAGGCTGACGGGCGGGTAACATGAACCTGTCGGCAATACGAAAGAGATACCGAAAAAAGGAGCACCAGCAGCAGCAACAGCAGCAGAATGGGGAAGGAGTACAATGAGGAGCAGAAAAATGAAAAAGGGAAAAGAAGGAGTTGCGCCACAATCAACGCCCCACGGCCAATGCAGGGTAAGATGCCACAAAACGGCAACGGGCAAACGTCGACGGAGTCTCCGGCGGCCCCAACAGAAGTTATGATGAGGCTGCCGGCGGTGATGCTGTAGATGATGCTGGTGCAGATGCTGCTACGGCTACGACTGCAGCTGGGTCTGCTGTCCGAACGATTTGGCAATTGGCGCGGCCTTTTTAGGCCCTCAGCTTCAGCCTGGAAATTGGTAGGAGTTGATGCGTTGATGCAATTACACCATAATATTCACACTTTGCGAGGTGAGAAAATTGCGGGCTATTAAAAGATCATAATAACGCACGAAGCAGCCGCCGCCACAGCAGCAGCCTGCCGTCCGACCGTTCGTCTGCCGCAGCAGCATGTGCAGATGAAGATGCTGCAAATTGTTGCCCGTACGAAGAAGATCGGTAGATCTCGCTTGATGTTGCAACATCGTCAGCGGCAGCAGCAGCAGCAGCAACGGCAAAAGCATTTGCCGCCGACATTTATGACATGCTATGAAATAATTTTTTGCATCCCTCTTCTGCGGCGTTTCAGTTGGTCTTCCTTATAAATATACGTAATACTATATATACATATATATATATACTCATTCGTTTTCGGTTGCTGTTTGTCTCAATTTCAGTTTCAGTTTCGGTTTCGTTTCTCTGCTGTCTGCTTTTCAATGCCAAGCCCAACGACAATGTTGCACACATGTCAAACTTGGAGGCGCTTCACTTGATTTAGAACTGTGCCAAGTGGCGTTCGCAGAAAATTGATTTTAAAATCGTTTTGAAAACTATAAAAACTAAAATGAAGCAGAAGCAACAACAAATGCCTCCAACAAAGTTGTTCATTCGCCAAAATCTCAAAAAAAAAAATAAAATATTTTCTTTCTTTCCTGGAAAACATTGTTCGGAAAATCTGAGAATAAGAATATAAGAAACGGTACAATGCAATTTAAAAATCGAATTGGGTTACCAATCGAAAATTTTAGGTTATTCAGTTACCAAGTTATCTACTTAACAGTATCTCACAGTATATTTTCGACAATTCACAGAGAAACTCTATTCCCAAATACCAATTTGAATTTCATGTAGATCTTATTAGGTTATCATTTCAACAGCTTCCACTTCCTTCCCCTCTTCTACCGTAATTTCTTTCAAATTCTAATTATGCAATTATGAAATTCAATCCGAAACCTGCTTATCTAGCTCATAATTCTTATCAACAGCTCTAGCAAAGGTGTCTCAATTCACAGCATTTTGGGTATTTGCTTTCGTTGGAACAACCAGTTAGCAGTTGGCTTTCTTGTTGAGCATAGTAGATCGCCTTATCTAAGCTACGCTTTTAACACAATATCACATTACGATCCGTAAATCCGTAGCACATTCACAGCGACGACCTTTAATCAAATCAGCTAGTTAGCGTTCATTTCAATACGTTTTATGATTATTAATATTATATGTTTATATTCCGGTTGATTATCGCTTTGTTCGTAGCCACAAACAGCCAACACACGCTGCCCAGTTCCATACATATATTAATACCCAACAGCAACAGCAACAACTGCAGCAGCAGCAGCAGCAACAACACCAACAACAACAACAGCAGGGTATACTATATCAAAAGTCATTAGAATTGTCAACGCATAAATTAATTGCTCATAAAGTGGCTAAGTTATGATTGCTTTATACGACTGACTATATCTGTATCTGCTTTATTTTAATTCGTATTTTTATTTCGCATTCGCCTCTTTTTTCTACACTGCCTCTGTCTCCATCTCTCTCTCTTTCTCTCTATCCCGTTCTCGTCTCGCTAATTTGTGTGAATGGAATTTGTTGTGCGAGGCTTTGCGAAATCAATTGTGACAGATCCGTCGATTTATATTTTCAACTCTACCAAGCATTTAATTACGACGACAGTTAACTGAACTAATACTTGTTTATGGCCAAGGAAATGGAATATATTACAATAATATATAATAACTACGTAGTTGGCATGCTCGAGATAGAATTATGATCAAGTTTTGTACGATATCCGATAATCTGTATATAGATTCTGAATTCGATAAACCTCTTCAACTATCACGCTAATAAAACGGTATATATTCTGATACACTAACTTCAAATATCTTCGCAGAGTATCCACCATTCGAACACTCTGAACTATAATACTTCTCTTCTATTAAAATATTAACAAGTATAATTAAGCGATCGAAATATTGTATAGAAACCGCTTTAGATAGTGAAAAATAGTAAGCACTGCTTGAATAGAACGTCATAAAGTCATCAAACTCATATCAATACTTCAATATGTCAACGAAAGCCGAACACAAAGCATAACGCAAAACATTATAGAAAAAATCTATCAACGAAATACTTAATTATGCTAGACTCTTAAACGAAAAAAAATATACAATGAAAAACTAGTCTAGACGTCAAATATTTACTAACGCAATATTTTTTGTGAGTTTTATTAAAAAATTGGCATATGAATGGCAGAGAAGTTTTGCCATATGAGTACATATATTTTCATTTTCAGCAAGAAAAAAAAATGATTTCAAAAAATTGATAAATAGCTTCTGTAAGAGGTTTATAAACTATTTACTCTGAAGTAAAGTTTTTATAGCTAATCCCAAACTATAATCGAAATTACACAGTTCATCAGAGAGAACGAATCGATTGACTGGCAAAAAACTCTTTCCATCAACACATTATTAACACTGTTCGATCCATTTTATAAGGGCCCCAATCTCTCTTAGACTTATGTACATACGATCGTAAAACAATCGCATAACGAATGAGATTAATTACCAAACTCTTTTCAATGCAATTTCACTTACAGGTGAATGGATCAATAACCAGCAACCCCAGAGAGAGAGAGCAAATACTTGTAGAAGTATATAGCACTTCTACCAATCCGTACTATAAAATGTTGATATTTATGGAATGTTGATTAAGAAGTGTATGTCTGGCAAAGTGTAGTTCAATTTGTGTCTGGCAGAATGTTTCAATCTGCTTGCTGCAAATTTACAAAATTACATTTCAATTATTTGCGCTATTTTATTGTGGAGTCTTCAGAGCCACAGTCAGTTCGGTTCAGCTCTGTCTCTCCTCGACTCGGATCACACCTACTTTCTGGCAATGATAATTGCCCATAATTCAACAGCTTTATGCTGTAGATTCGAGCTTGAGTTGAGTTCCGACTTTCAAGTCTTCAACATGTGCTGTCAGCTCATGCAACACGTGCAACATGCCAACTTCTGTGTCCGACTCCGACTCCGACTTGGACTGCAAGATCTTCGTATATTCTGCCTCACCCCACTCCCCACTCCCCCATCACCATCTCCTTCTCCTGCTGTCTGAGTTATCACAATGAGAGGCACACAAATTAGTTTCGTGCTTAATGATTGCGTAAATGGTTGCTGGAATTCGTGTTGTCTATTGGCCATTAAGCTGTAGCCGGTCTTCTGCTGCACGTAGAGTCTTCTGGGCAGACTGCAGACTACAGCCTGAAGATGTCGGCAAGCTATTATAGGACTTACTGAAGCGCCAAGCTGGCAATAACTTGGCAAATTAGCTAGTAGTTATTAGATTGTAAAGCGCATGAAAGCCAGAATTCATCCCATAATCAAGCAATAGCAATATATAATTGCTAGACGTATTCAAAACCAGGCAATTATACCGGATTGCAGCACTCAATTAGCCACATTTTTGGATTAACTCTGAGGCCTATACACTATTAGGTAAAACTGTTATGGATTCAACTGTAAAGTTTGGAAAACTACTCGAATAACGGCAGATGAACCAGATCATATATCGCAGCATATCATCATCATATCATATATAAATTTCTACCCTCTCAATCATAATCTGTATCTCGGCTAATTATCACAACAATGTTGTTACGCCCGCTGGCAAGGATTTAAATTGAAAACAGCCGGGGCCAAGCATAACCTCAATATAAGGCCCCAACATAACCTCAATTTCGGAGCACAGCATTGCGTGCCTTGACAAACACACACGAGATACCAATCAACAGCATGAAAATCACAAAAATAATACAAAAATTTTATTAAAAAATTACAATACCCCAAATGACCAGAGACCCGTCGACTGGTCAGTGGATCCCTTACCCGCCGCTAGGCTGTCCCTTATGAAATGATCAGCTTGCCAAGATCCCCAGAAGCAAGCGAGTATTTGAGAGAGAGAGAGAGAGAGAGAGACAGAGTGAGTGAATGAGAAAGCCTGTGCCTGTGCCTGTGCCAACTGCACATTAAATTGTGATGCATCAATAAAATTTGCCTGCAGCAAGTTCCCAAAGCCATGCTACGAAAGTGTTAACTTCGAAATATGTTGCCGCTCTATAATTATGGATGGTTTTCGGTATAATTGCACCGGGTCTTCCAGCTTCTCCAGCTCGCATGCGGCATACAGCTACAGTGAACCTCATGTCGAGGGAGAATGCTGCTTCAATCAAAGCAACTGACGAGCTGCTGCAACGCCAGCAGCACCAGTGGCTGCCGTTGACGACCCTCGGCCCCTGCTACCCCGATCTCGGTATCTGTATCTGTATCCGTATCGGTATCTGCATCTGTGTTGTTGCCGACTTCTTGTTGTTGTTGCTGTGGTAGCTGCCGACGCGACGCGTCGCTTGAAGTAGCGCAAATTCATTTATCTAAAAAAAACGAGAACAAAAAGAAACACCGAAAAGGCACGCCGGTACCCAGAGAACTCTTAGGTGTTGGCCCGCCGCTTGCTTTAAGCCAAAAACGACCCAAAAAACGAACGAGCAGAGAAAAACGAACAACATTCGAGTAATTCCGGTAATTTACGGACCCCGAAAAATGTGAAAAAAAAATAAAATACACCGAATCTCTTATGAATCATAATCACAATTTCTACATATCGCTCACTCTCTCTCTCTCTCACACTCCCAAATCTCTCGCTCTTTCTATCTCTGCCTGTCTCTCAACTCGCCTGATGATGATCAATGATCTGTAAAGTGTTTTTCGTCAGAGTTATGACTCTGAAGTCTCCACTCGTCGCTTTGCTCTCTCTCTCTCTGTCTCTCTCTCTTCCCGCCCGTCAGTCGCCCCCTCTGTCGGCCGCAGGCTAAACGTGCGCTCGCTTTAATTTTCAATATGTCTGCAGATCGGACGAAGAAGACGACGCCGAACGGCCACTGGGTCAATGCTGATGGCTCTTGTTTTTATGGCAGACATGTAGGCACCTTTCGACTAATTTATATAAAAACCGATGCGAGCCTCACTCTCTTTTAGAGAGTCTCCGTCTGGAGTGTGCGTGTGTAATTTGAGTTGAGTAAAAAATATTTAATCAAATGTTTGGTAACTTGGAAAAATTTCAAAAATGCGTAACAACGAAATTCTTGGCATGAACAGCAATGATTTGTGAGCATATAATGAATGTAGTATGATTACATATATACACAATCATATACTAATAATTTAGATACTAACTTAATCATTGAGATAAAACAATCCTTACAGTTTCAAATTACACTTTTCTTTGTTATATTGTCTTTGCTATATATCCTGTAATTTATTTTAAACATTTCTACCTCTTTTATTTATCTACCTGGCAATTTATACCCTAACAAAAAAAAAAACTATATTAATATAATAAATAAATGCACATATGGAAACCACAACAAACTCATTATTTTGCATATCACACATATTTTGACGTAACCATAACCAACAGGGCAAATAAATTGCCAACAACCAATCGATTTGGTAGCTGCTCCAAATGACGAGCACACTTCTTCTGCCACAGCAGCTGCTCCTGCTCCAGCTCTCTGCTCCTCGCCATGCCCTTGCGACCAGACCAGACCATGCCCACCAATTCACGGCCATAAATCGCCGGGATGCTCCACACAGCTTCAATAATTCAGTGCGGGAAATGTGCTGTGCTGTGCTGGGTGTTCAAACAAATCAAACCGCAAACAACAGAGCAGGACAACAACAACAAAAAGCGCAGGGCAACAAACGTAAAAATCATTGCAGCACAAATTTATGAGCCAAATAACAACGGGAGATGACAAGAGCCCAGCAGCGGTCACCACCTACAGTTCAATTTGTGCTGCCTGCTTGTGGTCACACATGTCTGTCCGTGTGTGTGTGTGTGTGTTTGGTCTGCTTGGTTGGAGCTGGTTGCGGTGCCATCTACCGGGTCATGTTTTGGCCACTTGGTCAATAAGTCAGTTGCCGTGGCGCATTCGTAGAAGATTTGCAAAAGAAAACTCGTGCGGGTCATACCCTGCGCGAAGCTTAACTACATTTCTAGTATAAGTATATCAAAAAGAGATGCTCCAAAACTCGACAAGAAATTAGCTAAAGATTCGAGTGGTTGGCAGTTGAAATTCTTATATATTCTTATCATATTTTCCAGGCCCTTCTCTAATCCCTGCCAGAAATTTCAGCTAGATTTCCTGTAAGCCAACTATTTGGCTGTTTTTTTTTTAGTTTCATTCTTTTTCTAGCTTTCTTCTGCCCACACATACCCCGTTGTGAGACGCTACCGCCTACAGGGTATTAAAAACGCGTGATAAATATTTGCGTTTCATTTTGTGCTGCGGCTATGGAACGAGTATAAATAATATTCGCACGATATATGTCCCCTTGGCAGGCAGACGACGCCATTGCCAGCGTCAGGGCCTCTGCACGATGTGAGTGCGATGCGCAGGCGCGAAACAGGCGCCTCTGGGCATCAGCGGGTTTGGCCTACGTGGGCGCCGTCGCACTTTATGTGCGCGGAATTCCATTTCGTTGCGAGCACAAAAACTACAGCAACAACAACAAGAAAAATAAGAAGAATGAGAGAAAAGCTAAGAAGAAGGCAAACAAACAAAACAAACGCAAGTCGTCGCAGTCGCCCAACTTGATATATGCGCTGTATGCTCATAAAAATGTCAAAAATTGTGCTGCTCCCCGCGTCCCGCTCCCGCTGGGGGCAACTGCGCGCTGCGACGCTTTGTCTGGCTTGTGTCCTGCCTTGCCGGACATGGGAAGCGAGACGCGCGACGCACGACGCGACGCGACGCGATGCGAGACTGCTGAGCGCATGCGCGCATATTTCGCTTTAATTGGCAAACGCAGCCACCAGCAGCAGCAGCAGCACCACCACCGCCAACGATGACGCTAAATGTGCAGAGCACACGCATAGGTGGGCCGCTGCAGACAAACCCCCAGCCACCCCCTCCCTCAGCGCAGCGCTGTCTTGAGCGCGTTTGTTTAGCGCTTTAAGCGCATTTAATGTGACACAGAACGAAAAGGATAACGACGACAGCAGCAGCCGCAGCAGCAGCAGCAGCAGCAACTGAAGTCGCAGTCTGAGCACGTGACACAATGGAGCTGGCCAGGCCAAGCAATGCCCCCGTCGCAGCGACGCATGCGTGCCAAAAGCAAATTTCACGCAAATCAAAATGTCATAAATTCGTGGCTTATGCCCAGTGCCTCGGGGCGAACTCTGGCTATATTTATAATGAAAATGATACGTACAAACAAACCAAAGAGAAAGATGAACAAGCAGAAGGTAGACGCTGGCGGGCAGAGGGCTGCGGCATGCGCGCAAACGAGAACCAAATGACAAGTGTTAAATTGGCGCGCGAATTTCAACATGTCGTCGGCCGGCCTCTAACAAAGAACAACAACAACAACAGCACGAGCTGACGGCGTAGTTAAGTGGGAGTATGCGTGTCTGTATGCACACTTGTATGCATATGCGTGTGTCTGTGTTTGAACGAACATGCGTGCGAAGCAAAGTGGAATGTGAGGTTGTGGTGTATGCCTGTACATACATACATACAAATATCTCAAGTGGCGCAAAGCATACTATTCAATTTGACTTACCAATACATACATCTACACGTTTACATATCTTCAGCTAATTAAGCTGCAACAATTTTTCACTTTTTGCAACGTAAATTAATGGCGACACATGGCGCCCGCACAGCACATCTTGTTGTCCCGCTCTCACACGCGCACACGACGAACTTAGCGAACAGTTGGCAACGTAGACTTCTGCAGACAGCGAAGAATACAACCAAAACACGCACTCTCATTACGAACACCAATACACTAATAATTATGCTTGTGGTTTCAGGCACTTAAAAAATTAAAATTATTATTTTACGCACTTGAAAAAAATAAAATTGTTTTATTCTCGCGAGCACACACAAGCCCCGATGGAGACTTCTGCAGATTGCAATTGCGTCGCAATTTCGCACACCAAAAAAAATACACACACGCACGCAGCTTTTCTTTTAGCTAATGCATTTCAGACACTAATACACGCATAATTATGATTTTTATTAAACATGTACATTGTTGTCTCACTCTCACACGCACCCACGACGACGAAGGCGAAGGCAAAGGTGATGCCGAACTGAAGGCAACGGAGACTTCTGCAGACGGCGGAGACACAAACCGAATTCCGTCGCAATTTAGCAAAAAACACACACAAATGCTGCTTTTCTTATAGGATATGCACTAATACACTAATATTTATGCTCTTACACCTTATAATTTTGCGCACTTAATAAAAAAAAAAAAAATATCATTTTTCACACTCACACACGCGCACACTAAACCCAATAGAAATTTGTGCAGACAGCGGAGACTGCGTCGCAAAAATACACACACAAAAGCATACTTTTAAATACAAGTATTATGCATTATGAACACTAATACACTAATAATTATGCAATATTACACTTACGCACTTAAAAAATTATAACATGCTGTCTCACTCTTACACGCGCACACGGCGAGCTTGCGGAACAAAAGGCAACGGAGACTTCCGCGGACGGCGGAGACTGCACGCCGAACTGCAATTGCGTCGCAGTTAAGCACAACACAAAAACACACAAACAAACGCAGCTTTTCTTTTCGTTAATACAATTTGAACTATTACTCACTAATATATGCTATATTAAACATATCTGCACTATTTCACATTGTAATCGAGGGCACTTAAAAAAATTAGAAGTTCTCAACCAATTAGACTAAATTAGACTAAGCTTACAAGTGGCTTATCGATCTTATCGATGCTTATCGCTTATTGAGATGTGCGTGAGCAGCTAGTGAGGAGCAAGTGCAGAGCGATGTTAGCTTGGCGATATTTATGCAATTCATTTGAATAGGCAATCATTTATGTTCCACGGTAATTATGTTATGCTTTAAAATTGTATAACTGTGCAAGAATTTTGTAGTTTTTCATACTGTGCTTGCAGTGCGCTGCTGCACTTTAACGGCATTTCTTTGCTGCAGCAAGAAAACATTTATATCCATTTCAGACGGCTAACAACGTTTATAATGGCCGTTAAGGCTTACTGAAGGCACTTTGAGCCAACGATATGTGTAGCATGTAGTATGATTGTATGTTGAATGCGTATAATGGACGCAATGCTCTTAATCGCCTCGGCAACAACAGTTGTTGCTGCAACAGTAACGGCAACAGGAGCCACAGAATCAGGGTCTGGGGCGCTACTGGTGCTACTGGCGCTTCCCTTAGTCCTTGCCGACTGCGACATTCATAGTCTGGCCAACGAACAGCAATTAAAACGGATTAAAAAGGCAACAAACTGATTTATGAGCCAAGAAACTCAAATAACGGCAATACGAGAGAGAATGTGGGTTGAGGTCGCTACGGAGGGGAGTGTATGGTTGGTTGGGGTCGCTTTGGGGGATAAACCGAAATCGAACCGTAACTAGTTCAGCTGCAGCAACAGCAGCCCGACTCGACTCATTCGAAATTGAAATAATTGCGCAGTGAAGCAATTTAGAAGAATCGCATTCACATGCGTTGCCTGTCGCTGTTGTTGCTCTAATTGAAAAATATTAGGAGAGCAAGCGAAACGGCACGAGGAACGTACCGAAAAGCCAAAAAGGAAAACTGATGCTGCTGCTGCTGCTGCTGTTGCTACTGCTGCAATTTGGCGCATAGATCTGGGCAAGCTATTCATGTATTCGGAATTTATAACCGCATATAGCGCACATAAATCCCGAGCAGCAGCCCAGCAGCAGCAGCAGCAACAACAAATCGAACTTTATGTGTTGCCATGCCAATGGCTGCCATATGCTGCCACGCCCCAGCTCCAGCACTGGGCAACACCCTCTTGTGGCACTGTCGCCAAAGCTATTGCCACTGTTAGAAATGGCTGACGACCGCATTTGTATGGGTACGGGGAACAACTCTATGCTGTGTGTACAACGCTTATAATTGCCCCTCGTTGATGTTGTTGTTGTTGTTGGTGCTGCTGCTGTAAGCACGCATCGCTCTAACACCCACAGCCCGCTGAGTACTCAGTGCTCAGTGCGATTGTAAAATGTAAAATTCCAAATAAATGGCCACGAGTTGTCCGCTCCGGCGGCCACTTAAGCGCCACACACACACACGCACAACCATCCGCATTGGGCCGATGTGTTATGGCCTAGAGTAAATCTTCATTAGATTTGCCAGAGTTACCAAAGGCTTCGACTGCTGCTGCTGCAGCTACTACGGTCATAAAAAGCTGCGACAGCAGCAACGGGAACTGGAAACTGGACATATCGGTATTTATGGTCATTTTTGTTGTCATTTTAATTGATTTCAATTTTTGTGCATGCCGAGTCCAAGTCGCAGCCAGATAAGGATGAATTGCAAGACGAGATGCTCTGCAATTCTACGAAATTATTCAATTTCACTTTGCTCTAGCCCAAAATTTACGGTCAGTCGATTTATTTTATAGTGCTACACAAAGAAGAAAATCAATCTATAGCAAAATGTACAACAATCAATTCCAAGCGCGCATTTCTTCAGGGATTGCTTTAAATTGACTTTATTTAGGCGCAGCCTAAGCAATTGCAATGATTTCAAATCAATTTCAATTCATTTACTCCCGTTGAAAATTATTTTATATTAAATAACATTTAGAACATGAAATAAAATTTAAGTTTAATCGATTTCAAATCATTTGCAATAAAAACGCTGCAGTGTTAACATCCAACTAACGATCAGTGGAAACAAGTGCAGTGGAAACACTTAAGCCATCGATAACTTATGCTAATCAGCAAGTGAATATCGATACGTTTACTCTACGTGAACTGCACACACACACACACCTACTATTTATGTGTGTGTGTGTGTGTGTGTTTCCAACGACTTTATTTAAAACACAAATTGATGCCCAATTGCAAATTAAATAAAATGTGACTCAAGTGGCCCACAGTTCAGCCGAGCTCAGCAGCAAAGGAGTGTGAGTGAGAGCGCTTCAGCAGTGGTAGGGGTGAGGGGTGGTGCGAAGGAGCAGGAGCAGGAGCAGCAAGTAAATGACAACAGCTGCTCGCAGTCTCTTTAGCACATCGCGCGCTCCCGCTCACACTCCCACACTCTCAGACCTCAACTTAACCTCAAGCGCTCCACTTATTAGCAATTGATGAAGCGCATAAGAGTGTGAGAGGGGGGAGGGCGGGGGTAAAACGAAAAACTTTATGAAATTTTGTGGTTTTTCCAAAAATGTCTGCGGTGTCCGCTGTTGTTGTTGTTGCTGCTGCTGCTGAAGGGGCCATAAAAAGCGCAACCACATGGCCAACCCCTAATTGTTGCGGCCAGGCCAGGCCGGGGAGTATATAATGCAAAATGCTGCTTGTACATAACAGTAAACTTGTGAAAGAGCAATAAAGATGATTAAAATGTAATTATGCTTAATTTCCTGACAAGACAGGGTTGTTGCCCGGCAACAACAACAACAGCATTTTAATTGATGAGCTGCACACAGGGTTGAACTTTTTCAACTTTTCAGCTCGAGCTTCGCGCCGTGCGGGTGGGAGCGGGACGGCTAGTGTGTGGAGCTGCCCTCGTACCTGCAGCTGAGTGCGAATTAATGTGTTTTTTGAAAATTTGCCAAAGTTCTGTAGCTTTTCGTAACGATGAGAAAATATGAAAAATAAGCGGAAAAACCAATAATTATGATGAGTGCGATTTTTCCACGCAAAATTGCGTACATTCAATTCTGCACTTGTTCCACAGGGATTAGCCGTGCCGTCAGCCAGGGCTGGCACTTCGCTCTACCCTAGGGGGTTGCTCTAGTATTGGGAGTATCGTGCCGTATGGGTTTGGTATTAATCACATAGAGGCATAAAATTAATGTCTTTCGGGCAAGTGTGGAAAATTGATATGTACGCACGGCAGGAATATATCAATTGCTCTGTGAGGGTAGTGTGGGTGGGAACATTTTCCGAATCGATGGATGTGTCGCAATAAAAACGTGTCGAGCAGGTTGTTGATTGTTGGGGGAAATTGTCGTGAAAATGTTGAGAAATTCGTGAGAATTTTTGTGATGATTTTGGGTGGTGGAGTTTGATGTATCAAGTGAAATATTATTGATAAACATTTTACAGGGTATAATATAATAATAAAAAATATGTAAAATATGTGAAGAACATTTAAAAGAATTGCAAAAAATTAAAATATAAATATGCGGAGATTAAAGATAATATTTTTCACATATGTGAACATATTTTTCAATATTAAATTGTATTAGTTATAATGAAATATCGATAAATTCCAATTAAATAAATAATAAACGAAAACTTCAAAAATATTAAAAAAAAAAACTAAGCAGTAAATACCACAGGTCTATGGAATAGCCATAAACTTCAAATTCTTACACAATTTTGCATACAATAATAATTTACATACGTAATCTTAATCCTTTATCTCGAAATCTTCAAAATGAAAGACCGAAAACTCACCAGCTCACAACTCATACAATAATTAATTTAATTTAAATATCAAAAACCGAGAAAAAATAATGTGAATACCACAAAAAAAAACAATAAATAATAAACGAAACTAGACCTGGCGAATTCTTCCGCCTTTTGCGCTCCAATTAGCCGTTTATTTTGACCGAAATGTTAATTTTTTGGAAATTAAAATATATATCGAATAGTCTGGCAAGATGTTAATGCATAAATTAATACCAGAGCTCAGCTAAACTAGGCAGTTTTATGGCATCGCCTCGAGCCTTTGTTCATTTTATTAATCATTTTAATTATAATTTGAATTCCGAGCCGAACAATGCCGAGCGAGTTCGAGTTTGAGTCTGAGTTCGTTAAAACCAATCAATGAATATATAATAACTGTCATAAAAGCGCCAAGTGTGGACAATATTAAGAGCGTTAAAAACGAGATGATAAAACGAAACTTCAAATCCACAAGCAAAATGGGAAAAAAAAGTCCCCCAAAGAAGATAAAACCCGACCCACTGGGGCGTAACATGACGATCGAGCGACACTTAAAACAGTTGGTCAGAGAAAAGTGTGAAGAAAAGTATCAAATAGCTCAAAAATGCTGCAAGAGCATCGCGATCGTAAAAGAAAAAAAAACACTACAGGGCTGTCATAAACCGCAGCACAATTTCTACATGATCCGCAGTTTATTTTCTCCCGTTCTCCCAGCCTTAAGTGGCATTCTTTGTAGCGGCGACTTGAGCCATACAAATGAGCTGTTAAAATAAAAAAGTCGGCATGTGTCCTTCGGGCGATCGAAATTAAAACGGCATTGTTGCAAGCCCCTTAACAGCACCGACCCCCACTCCCATTCATGTAGCTGGCCCTAAGAATTTCGGTTGTGGAGCTCCAGCTGTGAGAGCCATGCGCCAGCTCACTGAAGGATAAGCCTTCATAACGCCAGATCCAAGCAAGACTCGTAAAATTCTTAGCATAATTTTAGTTGGTCAATACGAATAGCTTATGCTCTTATGGGAATAAAACTGTTGTACGGTAGGCTTTCTACAAGAAAAATAAGTGAAGATTTTATACAGAATAAAATTTCCTGAATATATAAATTTATAAATTGGAATTTTTTCAGTTCAAGTATAATACTCGTAATACTTAACTTTTAGTTTATTTTCAAAAGCAAGAAAATCAATTTAAATATTAATAATCTGTTATAGAAAAAAAATTTGTATTAATTTTGTTTTTTTGATTTTTTTAATTTAAGTATGGTAAAACTGAACTTTTTTGATAGCTATTTAAATGCTCAAATTTTGAAATTCATGCTTTACATGCTTCAAATTAAATCCTTACTAAAATCAGACTTAAAAAATCAGTTCCTCACAGTCTTATATTAATATTAATACAGATTAAATATTTTTTAATATTTTTCAATTCATTTTAAACTTAAGAAAACCAACTATATAATACTTTATTTTAAGTTGATTGCGCCTAATACTATATTAAAGCTTTACCAAAATACAAAATAAGTTGAAAAATCTATTGCTATATAATTTTTATTATAGTCCAAATATTTCCTTAATTTCTTACAAATTTTAATATAGTTCAATATTTTTTTTTTTTGGTATTTTCTATGGTAAGAAGATGTTAAGATGTTAAGAATTGAGATTATTACTGAATATTTATAGCTGAAAAATCGTCGCAAAGGCCTGCAGATTCTCTTAACTTCTGTAAAATTTCAAAATTTTGCAATAATTTTCTATTGTATTTTCGGAAATAATTCTACAACAATATTCAATATTAAAACCAGTTTGAGAGCTTTATAGACATTTAGAATATGATAAGATTATTACTAAAAAATTCTAGCTGCTTGTAGCGTATTGACCCACCAAATCGATATACCCAACTCTTCTAGTTGTATACACTGCACGCCACATTAGCATTTACAGGCGCCGAAATATTTATGATTTTGTGTGCGCTGTCCGAAGAATGTCTTCAATTCAATTCGGAAAAGCGAAACAAGCGCTAGACGAGCGCCAGTGCCAGGCGCATTGGCCTGGCCAATTAGTCGTGGTGGCCGGGAGGGCGGTGGGGTCCAGAGCATATGCGCATGATTCACGCTAATTGCAGAGTGCTGCGACGACTGCTTCAGGTGCGTTTTGGGGCGCTATGAATGATGGTCGTGCTACGTGCTCTGGCACGTCGCCTGATCAATATGCGTAATCGGTGTAATCAGCCATGCCCTGATTAAGTGGGAGGGCGGCAGGCAAGGGGACAGATATAGAGAGTGTGTGTGCGTGTGTGTGTGCGAGCTTTGAGCGGCAGCAGTAGGAGCAAGGAACGAGGCACACACTCTATTTATAACGGTGTTATGTCGTTAATGTGCAATTGGCATGTTGGCAACACGATGCCATACCTATTACACACACACACACACTCGCACACACACACGCAGCACAGCAGCAATTGCGTCAAATTGAGGCTGTTAAATTGTTAATGAGACAATTTCTTGGGGCAAGTCGCTAGATTTCTCAGCTGCGTACGGCATAAAGAAACCAATATTGGTAGCCTCGATTCGCTGCAATAAATACTAACGGAATAGGCAAATATATGGTTGATATGGTAGGCAACTAATCTCAAGAGATTTGATGCGTTTTTTCAACGATCTTTTCTAGTTTTGAGCGCAGACGCGGGCAGCACTGCAGCGTGACCGAATATGCTATTTTAAATACTTTTTTGGTATTTTATCAGCTCTGATTTTGCTCAAAAGTATTTGAATGGTATATAGGTATTCAGTAGCATTTTTCTTAGATTTTATGGTATTATATCAGCGTGATTTTGAATACTTTTTGGTATTTTATCAGCTCTGATTTTGCTCAAAAGTATTTTAATGGTATATAGGTATTTAGTAGCATTTTTCTTAGATTTTATGGTATTATATTAGCGTGATTTTAAATACTTTTTGGTATTTTATCAGCTCTGATTTTGCTCAAAAGTATTTTAATGGTATATAGGTATTTAGTAGAATTTTTCTTAGATTTTATGGTATTATATCAGCGTGATTTTAAATACTTTTTGGTATTTTATCAGCTCTGATATTGCTCAAAAGTATTTTAATGGTATATGGGTATTTAGTAGCATTTTTCTTAGATTTTATGGTGCGAGGGTCGTTCAATAAATCGTTAGAAAATCCGAGTGAAGAAATCCGAAATCCTATTTTTTGGACGGGATAAAAATGTTGGAAAAAAAAATAAAAAAATTAAAAATAAATAAATAAATAAAAAAATTCTGCAAAAAACAGTGTTTTTATATTTATTATTATTATTTATTTTTTCTAAAGACTTATTGAACGACCCTCGTATTATATGGTATTTTCGATTACGCATATTTTAATGGTATATACATAGGTATTTAGTAGCATTTTTCTTAGATTTTATGCTATTAAATGGTATTTTCGGTTAGGTCACACTTTAACAAAAGTGACGCTTACTTTTTATTGAATAGCAAATCAAATAAAGTTTTAATTGAGTAATAAGGATGAGTGATAAGCAAAAATATAGAGCCGAGTGGGAGACTATGCCGGAGAACACTCTAGCTGCCAGTATCAAAAAGGCAGAAATGATGTTCGCTGCAGCGATCGCTGAGCACAACATACCAATGGGAGCAATGGATCATATTACCGATGTGATCACGCATGCGTTTCCCGATAGTGCCATTGCGCAAGGGTTTTACTGCAAAGGCAGTAAAACAGCTTCGCTTACGTACAATGTACTGGCACCTGTGATGAAGGAGCAACTGATCTCTAGCATGAAACGGTGCGTTTCTCCAGCGGCAAGGCCTGTGTTCTCCCTAATCATTGATGAATCGACTGATGTTTGCGGTACAAAGGTCTTGGCGTGTGCTGTCATGTATTTCGACAATGCAGCGCAAACGAAATTCTTGTTCACCATTGACTTAGAGGGTGATAAAACAGCAGTCGACCCTTTTGCAGCACTCAACGAGGAACTAAAACTGAATGGCTTTGATGTAAGCAACATCATTGGTTTTGCTGCAGACTCAACAAATGTAATGTATGGGCAAGAAAACAGCATTATGGCAAAAATTAGAGCTGTAAACAAATCGTGCTTTTTCGTGAAGTCTGTGTGCCATTCTGCAGCACTTGCATTCAGTTATGCTTGCATGCAACTGCCTCGCAAATTGGAGCAGACTGTCAAGGAAACATATAACTATTTTTCAAAAAGCTCCGAACGTCATCGCAAATTTAGAGAATTTCAAGAATTTTTAGGTTCTCCAGCTCACAATATTTTAAATCATTACGAAATACGTTGGCTCTCCGTTCAGTCTTGTGTGGCACGCATACTCGAACAATGGGATGACCTCATCGCCTTTTTTCAAGAAGAATATGAAGTTGATAACAATTTCTCAGCTAAATATATTCTTTCAAATTTAAAAAAACCAAATGTAAAAATTTATTTGTTATTTCTGGATTATATACTCTCTTTGGTAAATAAATTTAATGTTATTTTCCAATCAAGTAAATCTGTTGTTCCTTACTTTTATAAAACTATGTCTGATTTGTATAAAACCATTTTAAGTTGTTACATGAAGGACTCATATTTAAAACAAACAGAAGTGAACATAATTGACCCAACAAGCACGTTACATTTCTTAGCGCTTAAAGACATGCATCTTGGCTTTAAAGTTGCCCATGAACTTTCATCTAAGGCTTTAGAAAAAGAACACAAATTAAATTTCCTAAAACGCACGCAGTTATTTTTAATAGAATTGTGCATTCAGCTAAAGCAAAGGTTGCCCTTGCAGGATAGTTTTCTTGAAATGTTAAGCTTTTTGGATCCAAAAGAAATTAATAACGACAAGTCGGGTTCATTATTAAAACTATATGATCGTTTTCCGGATTTAGTCAATGATCCTCAATTAATAGACAACGAATACCGCATGATGACATTCGACGATATGGTAAAAATTATTGTAGATAAAAATTTAAATTGCGACGAATTTTGGTGTGAATTGGGCAAACTGAGAGATTTTAATGATTGCTTTAAGTATTCAAATATTGTTCAATTTGCCAAATCCATGCTAATTTTGCCAGTATCGAATGCGTCTTGTGAACGCATATTTTCAAAAATAAATTTAATGAAAACTGAAAATCGCAATCGTTTTAAAAACGAAAACGTTGCAAATATCTTGCATATACAGCAATCATTGGAAAATGGTTGCAATAATTTTAGTCCAGATAGACACATGTTATCGGCAGATGTAAAAAATATTAATTTAAGCTCTGATGACGAAAATTAGATAAGAATTAGCATAAGATTTGATACTCAAAAGGAAACCTAATACTCAATATGTTACCCACTTGCTTAGATTTAAGGACTTAAAATGAATTTTTTGTTTAGTTTTAACACATTGTTTAGTTTTAAGGACTTAAAATGAATTTTTTGTTTAGTTTTAACACATTGTTTAGCTTCAAGGAATTAAATGAATTTTTTGTTTATTTTTACTGTATTGTTTAAGGATTTAAAGCACTCTTAATCTATGGTCTTAGTAGTCATTATTTGGTAAAAAAAAAATAAGTCGTTTAATAAAAGCTTACGTATTAATTATTTTGCCACAACTTTATTGAATTCGAATTTTAGCAAATTTTGAATGGTTTTCTTTCTATCATATAAGAAAATATTGAAATACTTTATTTTTGCTTTTAATAAATAAAATAAAATTAATTTGAAAACGATTTTCAGCCAAATTGATATTTTATGATATACCATATGGTATAGTAATGTTTTAGGTATTTCCTTTTTTAATTATGTTGAAAATAGCTAGACTCCGGTTACAATAAAACTTTATAAAGCTAACAAAAAAAAATGAAAATTATTTTTTTAAATATTAAAATAAATTTTTTTAAAATGTTCCAGCTAAAAATTCTGTAAATAACGAAAATCAGCCGAAGTTTGGCTGGATTATTATACCTTCAGTATAGGAGCAAGCATACAGGGTATCCAAATAGGCATATGTATATCAAAATATGTACCATACACCAAGTTTAACAACGTTTCACCATTTTAAAACTCACTTAGCGTACTATAATTTCGGCTCCTCCCAGCGCGGCGCATCTCTCCAATTGAAATTCCATTAAGTAAGAAAAAAAAAGAAAACAAAACTTCCCTAATTTGTACATAAATGCCACTAATTGTGGCAGCAACGCCTATTAAATGTTTTTCCACGCAATCGCATTCTTCGAAGCAGACAAACCGCAGGCATGCGATACTCCAGACAAATGAATATCCTTAATAAACGCTCGAAAACATTTAATTGCAATTAACTGGGAAAAAACGAGGGAAATACCAAATATTTCAGAACATTTGGCTTCAGTGCACGCCCAAAAAAAAAACGTATGATATATGAAAGTATGGACTGTTCCGGCATTCGTTACAATTCAACGGTAAAAGGTGAGAAAAGTATTAAAAGAGGTGTACCAAAATACCAGAGGAAAAACCACAAATTACATGCACATGTTCTGTAACCAAAAAAAAAACGAAACAAAAAAATTGGGCAATCAAAAATTCACAGCAAGATATCCTGTAAATATTCCAGAGGTTCCTTAAGAGACTCTTTGACTAAATTTGAAGCTGTGAGATAAAAATATCAATAAATATTTATATAAATATCTTATAATATTAATATTGTTTTTACAAAAAAATCTTTATTCTTATTACAATATAAATTGATTCTCTAATAAATTAAATAAATAGCTTTAACTTTATGCGGCCGTAAGCTTATGTAATTTTTAGGGTAAGTGATTATTAAAAAAAAATATGCATATATATATATTTACTTTTATTATTTAATTATTATTTTTTATTTATGTTCATATTCATTCATATTCATATTTAGGGTAACTGAAATATGTATATTACAAAATTATATATTAAATGTAAAACCATATATATATTTTTTATTATTATTTATTTTTTAATTATATGTCATACTTATTTTTATGCATATTTATGTTAATATATTAATATATACATATTTCATATAACTCTAAATCAGAACGTTGGAGCTGAACTCTAAAACAGGTTGTATAATTATTAATTTTTGGTGAAAATAGCTTAGATAATTTTTAAGAATTTCAGTAAATATGCAATCGATATCCATAAATCGCTCTTTACTTGACTTTTTGGCGACTATAAATTTATTTTGAACTGTACCTTTCCTCCTAAAAATATAATATACACTTAACTAACTTGCCCACAAACCCATAATACCCTTGTTGCTACTGATCACAGGGTATGCAAATGTTTGCTCTTCTAACTCTGCTTTTTTTTTGCAGCTCGCACTGGGCGACCGTTTCAGTTGTCTCCACTTATCGTTTGGCTGCGAGCTGCGAGCTGCGAGCTGCTCCTGCTCCCGGGTGTGTCGTTTGCAGAGCGACGAGCACGCGGATGCGGATGCGAATGCGAATGCGTCGAGCTGTCAGTCGCAAACTTTAACAGGTGCGCGCTGAGGGAGGCGCGAACTGAGCAAAAAAAATAAAAAACCAACAACATCAAAAAAATACCCTAACAAATGCGGATAACAAACTGTCAAAGTTTTGCGCTTATTACCTAAAAAAAAAAAAAACGGAGAGAAAGTAGAGAAGAGACCCAAAAAAGAAATGGAAATTGCAACATTTTGTATTTGCATGACGTGGTGTACATTTCCACGTACAATCCCCCACTTGCTCCTGCTCCTACACAGCTGGACAGTTGTCGTCTGGCGCCCAGCGGGACGCATTGGCGCTGCGCTCAGTTTATGTACATAGTTTTTCCTACGCTTTTTCTCCGGGTTTTCCCTGCCATTTTCTTTTTTTCTGCGCAGATTTGACCGGCAGCAGGCGAATGCCTGCCAGTTGACATTGGGCTGCTGCTTTTCATTCTATTTTCCATTGTTTTTCCATTTGATATGCATTGAAAATGTTGAAAGTATTTGCAGTTTTATTTGCTCGGAACGCGTCATTATTTATGAATGCGACAGATAATTCTCAAATGCCATGGTTGTAAGAGAAAAACGTATTGTAAATTATTTTTATGTTAGTCAGTGTTATTGTTTTATAATTTTAATTGTAATACTTCAAGTTTAAAATTTAATATTTAGCTTTAATGATATTTATATACAAATTTAAGAGCTCAATTATATATTTCATATTTTTGGCAAATATAATTCTTGACAATTTTAAAAGAAATTAAAAAAACACGAAATCTATAGAAAACTTCTAAAACAATAAAAATTCGTGGATGAAAGTCTAAAATTATTATCATAAAATGCACAAATAAAAGTCTTCAAAATTGTATAGCAAATTTAATAATCAAAATAAAAGAAAATCTTCTAAAATAAAACAATTTTCTGGATGAATATCTAAAAATATTATTATAGAAATATATCTTTTGTCAATTTTATAAAAAAAATTAATAAAAAGGAGATCCATGAAAAATCTTCTAAAACATAACTATACTAATTTCTGCATAAAAAAAATGATATTTTCATATGTTTCTATTATTAAATTATAGTAAAATAAAAGAAAATCTTTTTAAATATGAGGAATGCGTTCTTTACAGGCCTTTGAAAATTCCTTCATAACAATTTCAAAGTATTTGTTTGTATATTTCAAAAATTCTACACTAATATCATCAGGACTATCACCGTAAACACCAAAGAAAACTAGATTATAGCACCTTTTAAGCAATTTTTATAACATAATTAATACAAAGAGACATGCGTTTTTAAAACGTCACTAAACTAAATATGGAACTGTGAGGATTTAGCTTTAAAAAAGAAGCTTTGCGAAAAAGAATATATAATTTTTCTCAATTTTCTAAGACATAACTAAACCTTAACTCAATAATGCTATGTTTGCCAAAAATAATAAATAATTTTCTAAGGTGCAACAAAATCCTATATGCAACTGTTGTGCTTCAGTTTTAAAGAATAAGCCAAACCAGAAGCTAAAATTAGTACTTTATCATAGAAAATAGAATTGTGGAGCTTAAGTTTTAAAAGGGAAGCCGAAACACTTACCTTATATATTGCTATGTTTTCAAAAAATAATATATGATTTTCTAAGGAGTAATTAAATCTTATAAGCAACTGTTTTGAAGAACAATTTTCTAAAACATAACTAAATCGTATAGGAATTTTTTGTACTACTATATTTGCAATATTATGATATATCATTACAAAATACCAATGTAATTTTAATACATTTCGTTTAAGTCAAAAAACCATTTCCAAAAAAAAAAAACTTCACTAGACTCCCAAAAATTTCCACCCTACTAACATTGCCAACTAACTTAACTTGGCAAGCGCAGAGCAAAATGGCGAAACCTTGGCGAAAAAGCAGCTTTTCGTTTTGCAAGCGACGGCGAAACATTCGCAAGGATATTACAATAAACTTTCAACAGATATGGCGTGATTACAGTTGCCTGCAGCGTAGTGTAGTGTAGGACAGCAGACTCGAGACAAGTCGAGGGTAGCTCGAGCAATTGTCATTTATGAAATGAAAAATGGAAATTATATAAACACACGCACACACACAGTCGTAACTTTGCAGGAGCTCATCAAAATTTGCTTCAACACGGCACACACAGACAGACACAAAATGGCACACACAGTCGTAAAAAGACACCCACATAAAAGTGAGAGAAAGAGAGAGTGAGAGAGAGAGCGAGCGAGTGGGAGGCTGTGCCCGCAGTGGAGACAGCACGAGAAATGAGTCCCATGTCTTTCATTAAAACTTTCGGCAAATTATCGGGTAACATATGCTTGCGGCCTGATTGTCTCCAATATGTATATATATATATATAGTAGGAACTAACGCTACAGCAGAGTCTCTCTGTGTGCGTGTGCTTCCCCCTAAATTCCAATGCCAGCTTGAGCATTATTCCAACTCGACTCCAGCGCTGCTGCTCGCTCGCTCTCATTGGTATGTGTGCGCGTGTGTAACACTTTAGCGCTTGAGTGTTGTAAGGGGAATAGACACACACACACACAAACACACACACATATATACATACATACATGCTATATAGCACGTCTCGCGCGCTCTACATAAATATTAAAGCTCAACTAACGCCTGGCCATACGTTTTTCTTTGATTTCCTCGGGGATGCTAAGTAAAAGCGCCCAGCCTGATTTTTGCTCTGCCTTCCAGCATCCGGGCGGGGCAAGTGGGAGGCTGAGAAAAATCGAATAAATTCGCGCAGGCGTTGTAATTTTTTTTTTATATTTTCTATATATATATATTTTTTTTTTTTGGAGCAGTAATGAAAGTCTCGCTCACTGGGGCCAGTCATTAGTGGCAGTCGCATGTTAATTTGCTGCGCCTAATAAACTGCTACTCACCTGGCGCTAGCGCCAGCCACGCCCCCTACGCCCGCTGCTGGCTGGCATGACTGCGCAAATTTGCCACTTCAACAGCTCCTTTGCGGCGAGCGTGGCACGTACGCGCTGCGAGTGAAAGCTGAAATTTTCGTTGAAAAAGGATATATGGGCGCAGGGCTGGCGTTTGTACTAGCCTCGTGAGCTGCATACTAAGCGCGAGGTGCTGCGCTCTCTGTGTGTGTGAGAGTGTGTGGCAAGATGGCGACGACACACACACAAGGAAAATGGCGTGGCAATGCTGCAGGCGCATAAAGCAATTGGAAAATATTTAAAAAATATAAAAAATATTAGAAAAAATAAAAATTAATAAAAAAAAGCAAAAATAATAATAAATAATACTGGTAGAAATAATAAAAAAAAAACAAATTACAATAAAGAAATATTAAAAATATAAAAAGTAATAGAAAAAAATAGTAAAATTAAAAAATTATGAAAAATAATTATAAATAGTATGGATAGAAATAATAAAAAAGTCAAAGTTACACCAAATAAAAGAACAAATAGTAATACAAATTAAAAAATATAGCAAAAATAGTAATAAATAGTGTTAATTAATAAAAAAAAAACTATAAAAAAATAAGAAAATAATAGTAAAACTATAAAATTATAAAAAATAACAAAAATATTTATAAATAATACTGATAGAAATAATAAAAAATACAAATTTATATAAAGTAATAGAAAAAATAATTGAAAAATTAAAAAATCTTAAAAAATAATAATAAATAACAATAATAGAAATAACAAAAAATACAAAAAAAAATCGACATTGATTGTCTTTCATTCATCAATCAAGCCATCTCTGCGCACACTTGGCAACCCTGTCCAACTGTCAAAGCACATCCAAGCACTGTCAAATGCGGTTTACTTTTCCGCTAACTTATTCATCAGATTTTCTCTTGACTGCTTTTTTGTTAGTTTTGACATTTTTGCACGGCACAACTCAAAGAACACATTAGAACTCGACTCGAACAGACATGCAAACGAAAAAGTTGACAATTGAATGACAAAAGATGCATATGTTATGGCGAAGTGAAGCGCTTTTGACAGTGCTCATCATAAAAAAAAAACAAAATAAAATAAGTTGTTACTATTGCCCAAATAAATTCGTTAAATATTTATTTGGGCTCTCGGTAAACTTTTGCAGCTCAGCAGCAAATCAGTTGCGAAAGGAACTAGTTTCATTTGTGTAGTTCAGCTTTGACAGCTTTGAAGTATATCAAAAAAGTATGCAAAAAGAACTAGTTCCATCCAATTAACTAAGTTAAGTTTAGTTCTTTTATAGGAATCTCAGTTCCTAAAGAAAAACTGAAGAAAATCAAGTGCAAAAAGAACTAGTTCCTTTTTCATACATTTTTGAATTTAAACAAAGCCAACTGGTTATATTGCTGTATTTATTTTATTAAAAAAGAGCATATGCTTCGAAATTTCTGAAAGAAACCAACTACAATGAACTAGTTCCAAACATAATAACTGTCAACTAATTGAGCTGTTTGAGCTCTTTTACTAAATACCTGTATTAGCACACAGCGAGCATATTGACAGCTCTAAAAGAATCAAATGCAAAATGAACTAGTTCCAATTGCACTTAGGTAAATAAAGCTGAGCTGCTTTAGTTTTTGTTTGGACCTCAGTTAAGTTAGAGCGTGCCTTTTGACAACCCAAAGAAATTATTTTCAAAATGAACTAGTTCCATTCTTACCAACATACCCGCTGTCAATGGTTTTTGCTATTTTAGTTATTTTGAAGTAATCTCTGCTAAAAATCTGAAAAAACTCAACTGCAAAATGAACTAGTTCCATTTGAACCATAATAATTGCAGTCAACTAAATGAACTGCTTCAGCTCTTTTGGCTACTGCAATTAGAAAGGATCGTTGAGAACAATTTCGTACACACACACACACAGACTCAACTGAATGCATCCGCCTTAAAAATCGCTTTATTATCGAACGACCGAGCGACGGAACGACCTACCAACCAAGAGACCGAGCGACCAAACGACCCTGTCTCCAATTGATCCGCAGTCGAGCACATCCGTTCCGGCCGCATACAACCTGAGCATAAGCCGCAGCAGCAAAAGTATTGATTGCACATAATTATAGGATTTCGATGCGAGACGCCCCAGTTGCAGCTTCAGCTACAGCTTTAGCTCCCGCTGCCGCTCCCCTTGCCGTTCCCGTTCCCGCTCCCGTTCCCGCCTCCGACTGCAGCCCACATCGAAAAGTGAAAAGTGAACTGGCAAAATGGCAAAAATGAGCGAAAATTTCATACGCATAACTTGACCAACATTTGCGCATAATTAAGAGCCGAGCGAAACGGGTTTCGCCTCGTCGCGGGGATTTAATGCGAAACGCATAAAAATCGGAAGTTGCAGCTTTAAATTTAATGCGCTTATTTTAAAGAGTGTTGAAAGCGCAGCGGCGAAACGCCGATAAAATTGGACCCCAGGTGTCAGGCCGACGCGCTGTCGATAGCTACCTACTTGCAACGGGATGTGATATTTTGCGCTATCGCGTATCGCAATTCAATTAATGTACAAAATTGTCTATAAAATTGCTTTAAATGCGCCAAAACGGAAAGTTTTCGAAAATTGCCTTTACTCCACACCGAACGCGTTTGCGTTTGCTCCACACTGACACTACACAAGAGCTGACTGCTACGAGGCTGACTGACAGTGTTTGACTGGTAGATGGCGCTAGTGCGGCAGTAATGGCTTGCGAAAGTTGCTTGCTGCAGACAGCACTTGTTTGCTTCACACTGACATTGCACAAGAGCTGACTGCTATGAGGCAGACTGACAGTGCTTGACTGATAGATGGCGCCAGTGTGGCAGCATTGGGTTGCCCGGCAATCATTTAAATTCAACTTTTAAAAGTAGCTTGCTGCACAGTGATTGCTGTGAGACTGCCTAACAGCGATTCAGTAAAAGATGGCATTATTAGCATAGCCAAGAACTGCTCGCCAACAGCTCGTTTGCTCCACACTGCCATTGCATAAAAGCTGCTTGCTATAAGTCGCTGCCACTTGTGACTAACAGATGGCGCCGTCACTAGTTTCCCGGTAACCGTTTCAAAATTGCATACTCCACACCGAATGCGCCTGCTCCACACTGGCACTGCACAAGAGCTGACTACTACGAAACAAGTTGGCAGCCTTGACTCACAGATGTCGCCATTAGCTGCCCGCTTGGTTGCCCGGCAACCATTTGAATGCATCAAAACAGACACGAAACTCCCTGACAGGTGTAAACTTTTCACTTGACGGCTGCAAATCAATCGAGTGAAATATTGGAGATTTCATAATGAAATTCATACCGCTGCATACGACCAACACGGCCATCGTGTACAAGAACTCACTGTGCTCGCTGGCATCGCTGCTGGTGCTGGTCTTCATCGCGCTCTCCGTAATGCTGCCCGTGTTCCTTGTCTCACTGCTGAGCCCCTACTCCGGCATCTCGGAGTCACGTGTGCTGTACGAGCAGCCCAATGTGCGCTTCAACTATCACTATATATTCGTGGCCAGCACCGAAGCAGCGGGCGAGGACGCCACATTTCTGGCCTGCAGCAGCTTCAACAATTTCAATGCACGCACGCGGAACTACACGAAGAGCTGCGACACAACAAAATACTGGAGCGAGGATTTGGACCACGATGCGGTCAGCGATCGTCTGCACTTTCGGCTGGAACTGCAGCGGCTGCCCGCACGCCTCGCCCACTTCGAGCTGCTGCTGTTCTTTGGCGCGCAGCTGCGGCACAAGTGCAAATTGAGTCCGCCCGCTGTGCTGGCGCATCAGCTGCAGGTGCCGCTGGTGTCGCGCCTGCGACACGGACGCATACAGCTCAAGGGCGAACTGAAGCTGAAGCAGTACGTGGAGTTCACGTGCCCGTTTCCGGGACGCAACATACAGACGCATTTCCGGCAGGCGCAGCTCGAGACGAACAGCAGCGTTGCGGACATGTCGCAGTACACCATGGAGGCGCTGCTCGCACAGGTCAAGGCGAATCCGGCGTACTTTCAGCTCGCCGTGCAGGAGACCTACTACACGGCGAGTTCGCCACGCGACGAGCCGGGCCTGATCATCGAACTGGAGCTGGATGTGCTGCAGGTGCCGGCACGGTATCATCTGAGCATCTGGGAGCGCCTGGGACAATTCTGGCTGTACTTTGCCTCCTTCTTCGGCATCTCGTTCTATGTGATGAACAAGCTAAAGGATTTCCTCTTCGGCCGGCACATCATACGCTCCTGGGAGATAATACCCTGGAAGAAGCTCTACTGACATCAGTCGGGCGCCATCCTCGAGATGGACAACTTCTCCATAGGCGAATGAGACGCGAGTTCTGCTCGGGTTTTCAGTCGTTCAGTGCATTAAATATGATAACAATTATACAAAGAATTTAAGAGCAATGCGTATTGAAATCTCATGGGGAACTACTTGTCCCGATTATTGGACATTAGCGCCAGGCTGCCAAAGGGCGATGCTGCTGAGGAGGAGGCGGACGACGCGGGCTCAGGCGTGGGATCATAGGCGCGATTGTCCTCCAGCACGATGGTGGTGCGTGGATAATGATCGAGCTGCACGAACAGATAGCGGAACTCCTGCTTGCCTGCAGCGTTCTGTGCGGGGAAGAGATTGGAAATAAGTCTAGGAGCTAATCATCATAATCCTCCGCTGGCTCACCCTGCGCGACTCCAGCTGCACGGTGGCCTTGTTGCGCAGTCCCTGCACGTAGAACTGCATGCGCATGTGCGGCACACCGTTGCGATCGAAACTGTTGTGCGCCACATGCTGGCGTCGGCCGCGGCGCGACGTCTCGCCAAAGCCCTTGATGGGTGCACCCAGTGCGTCCTGCACTCGCGGATCCTCTTCGACGCGCTTCAGCGCTTTGGAGTAAATGTTGCACGAGCTCTCCTTGGAGAAGAGCTCACGGAAAATCGCATAGAACATGATGCCGGTGACGCCCAATCCCGCCAGGATGATGGCCGTGTAGCTCGCTGTCTTTGTGTTTTCCTTGATCTTTTCTCCAATGGGTCGCACGTCCGTGGACACACTGTTGCCACCGTCGCCGCGTGACTCCTGCAAGGCGCCGCCACCTGCCAGTGTCGTGATTATAGTTTATAATTATTATTATTCTCAGAGTTTTACCTACCGCTGCTGGCCGGCTGCTGTGCCAGGCGATGGCCCGTGTGCAGCGATGCCAGGCATTTCAGGCGCGCCACCGTTGGCGGCCGTAGCAGTATTCGTCTGTGCAGTAAGAGACTACGCAGTATTATCGACTGGGACATGTCTCGGTATAGAGATAATTGCAAATTATTGCACGTAAGTGTTACAAAAGAAAACAAATATAAAAAAGACGTAAACAGCTGTTTCGCTGACACTAGAGATGGCCATGGGAGCGATAGTTCAAGTCATGCAAGCAATCGATAGACATGTGGAGGCTGCTTAGTCACTGCTTAAGCAATCGATATGCCGTGACTATCATTGGCTATGTATAGGGCTGCCAAACATACTGTTAAAAGCAGTATTATACTGTTTTTGACTGCATTATACTTTTTACTCTTGAACAAAATAAAAAGTATACAAAATACTGTTTGCAGCGTAGGGATTCTTAACACTATAAGTATGTATATATTTTTACTAAAGAAAATTCATTAATGACAGTGCTGTAAGCAAGATTTCATAAATATTACTAAAATTGTAGCTTTTCTACTCACTCTTCCCAACACCTCTGCATTTATTGAGCGGGAAGTCATAACTGCAAAGTGGCGAGAAGAAAGAAATAAAGCAACTATAAATTTAATAAAAAAATGAACTCCTTATATATTTAAATTTTAATTGTGGAGACGCATATGATATTTTAAAAAATGATTGTAAGTTAATTAATTGTGCGTAAAAAATATGTAGTTAAATTAACGCATAAATGAAATACTGTTTATTTTCCTAAAATACTGTTTCACATTCTTATCAGATCGAAATATATTTTTTTCTTGTAAAATAAGTTGGCAACCCTAGCTATGGACAGCATATCGATGGCTAAGCTGCTATCGGTATGCACAGCAAGAAACCGTGACAAGCATCACAGTCACAGTCACTGTAGCAACAATCGATATACCCGCACACAATCGAAGTCGGCGTGCTTTTGTAACAACAAAATTGAAACGATATAAAACAAACCAGTACGTAATCTTCTACAGCAGTTGTCAGAAAGTGCCCCATCACGTCGGTATCCAGGCTCGTCTATCGTATCGCCAAGCGTACATTCGCCGGCGGTGTTAGCAAATTGAAAGAAAGCAAAATTATGGTTGTCACACACAATGTCAAGGGCTGGGAGGAGTTCGCCAAGAAGATGGAGGAGCTCGAGACGGGCGACAGCAACAATCAGGTGCATGTGCTCTTCAGCGGCGGCAAGGACGAGAACGGCCTCAGCTGGTGCCCCTACTGTGTCAAGGGTAAGCCATCAGCCGCATTTATTATTAAACCGCAATAAAGTGATTGCTAATCTGGTACAACACTTCTCCAATTTAATGCTGCTGCCGCCCGCAGCTGAGCCCGTGATACATGATGCCCTGAAGAAGGCCGCCGAGAACTCGCACTTCGTACACGTCGATGTCGGAGAGCGCTCCTAGTAAGTTCTGACGAAATTAGTAAACACTCACACACACTCACACACACACACAATGATCGGTGTATGTAGTATATATAGCTCATACGTGTGCACTGGCCACTTGTGTTGGTTACGCCCAGAACATTCATGATGACGCGCGTGTGTGTGTGTGTGTTTGTGTAGCTTTGTGCTTAATACGTGTGTTAGCAAAGTCGATAGCCGATTATAAAGTGGCTTTATCTTTACGAGAGAACTTAAAAAAAAATTGTACAGAAACGTTATCAGTGGCGTATCGGAGTTTGCATACTTTCCTAGATAATTTCAAAGTACTATGTTATTTATTGTTCCTTCAGATATTTTATGTATATATTTTTTTTAATGCTGGGGGCATTGTAAAAATAAGTTCTTGCGAGTTTAGTTACAATAGCTAGAAAAATATAACAAATCCGCCTATGTGTTCTATGGTATATATATATATATATATATTTATTAAATATATATATGTAGTAATCCAGCTAAAACGTGATGCTTAAAGCTTTAATATTTTTTTTAAGCTGAAAAGCAATTTTCTATTTAGTACTAAAATTTTTTAAAATTTTATTTTCATCAGATCAATGCTAAAGGATATAGTAATCCCATTTTATGGAGAGCTATTAAAAATATTGTTCGAACAAATGTTATATTTATCTCATTTTTACGCTAAATTATTTATGTTTTCTAAACAAAATCATACTTGCACCGATTGTTCCTATAGCAGCTATATGTTCTGGTGTTTCGATTTGAATGAAATTTGTAGAGAACACTGGGAGCACTATAAAAATAAGATCTTGCTAGTTTGGTTACAATAGCTTGAAAAATAACAAAAATCGGCCGATATGTTCTATGGCAGCTATACGATATATCGCTTCGAGCTGGCTCGCTCGGACTTATTTAGCGTGCTTAGTAGAAAGAAGTATGTGTGTCAAGTTTTATGGACATAGCTTCAAAAATAAGAGACTTGTTTGCGTTGTAACCGGCATAACGGACAAACGGACAAAAATCGTGTTAGCTGATTTTTTTATATACGAGGTCTGTCCGAAAAGTCTCCGACCTGATTTAAAATTTTGGTATACCAAAATCTACAGTTTGGGAAATTTTAAGACGCTGTCGCCGAGAAATAATTGCAGATCGGATACTTTTCGAACAGACCTCGTATATAGTATACTTTGCAAGGTCGCAGAGCAGATATTCCAGTCTATGCGTTGCAAACAGTTGTCTAAAACAAGTATACCCTCTGCAAGGCTGTACAAATATGCGGCATAAATAACTGAAAATGCATTTTCTTTATCTCAACTACAGCTGGAAAGATCTGAACTGTCCGTTCCGCAAGGATCCCAACACCCACTTGATCTTCCTGCCGACACTCTTGCGCTGGAAGTCGCCGCAGCGTCTGGACGGCGAGCGCTGCTCCAACAAGGACCTCGTCGAGATGATGTTCGAGGATGAGGACTAAAAAGCAGCCTTTTACTCGCTCGCTTATAATTTGTTTATTATACACACATATACACACACACACACACACACACATAATTGTGAATAATTTGGGAATGTCCGCAATTAAAAGCAAAACACACTCGTTCGAATGTCGTTCAGTAGTTGCTCTTGTACTTCTTGATCTCGACCATGACCACATGGATATTCGTCAGCTGAGCACGCGCGTTCGGCGTGAGCAGCTTGTGGAAACGATGGTAGTATTGCACGAGACTCGCCAGCGCCAGCTGCAGCAGCTGCGAGCCCGTCAGCAGCGATGGGAACGAGAGCAGCACCTCGCGATTGAGCTCCTCCAGAGATTTCTTCCAATTGGCCGAGAAGCTGGCCACCAGGCCCAGACTGCGTCGCTCCTGTTTGCGCAGCTCCTCCGGCTGATCCTTCTCCAGATACTGCTCGCACTCCTTCACGAACTGTATGATGCCGCCGAAGTGAGGCGATAGAATCTCATCGACATACTCGGCGCTGCGCGCATTGAGTTGTTCGCGGAATGCCTCGGCCTCCTTGGAGTTGTCACGCGTATGCTCCATGAGTACGCCCAACACGAGATCATAGTTGTTGATCAGATAGATGAGCTGATCCTTGCGCGTCGCGAATATCGCCGCCATGCGCAATATAAAGCATTCGACCTCATTCTGCAGCTCCAGCAGCAGGCGGCTGACCAGCTCGTTGGGGAAGTGCTCCGAAATGCCCACAATGGCGGCACTGAACTCCGCATAGCGACGCGTTATCTGGAGCGAAAGGGATGTGAGATGTGAGCGTGATTTGGGATTTCCCCCCGAAGTCGATGTGTGACTCACATAATGCGGTCCCATCTCCTTGTTGAACTTGGTGGGATCACAATCGTGTATGCTCTGTATGTTCAGCCGAAAGACATGCTCGAAACGCGGCCAGATGACCGCCTGCAGGGAGTCCCAATATCTAAAAAATAATTTTTATATTATATTACACTATATATATGATATATGTGTTATAGCTGTACTTGTCCAGCGCCGGCACGCAGCGCTTGTGACACATGAGCTGATAGCGAAAGATCAGATGTATGCAGAGAAACATCGCGATGGTGTCGTAGCAATCGTGTATGGCGGTTTCCAGATTTTTCTGAAACATGTTAATTAAGTTAGCATATAGGCAAGCCATTCTATTTCGCAATACTCACAATCATCAGTGTCAGGGTTTTGCCCATTATCTGATTGAACAGATCCTGCGCCTGCGCTGCGCGCACCATGAAGAACTCCGTTACAAAGAGGTACTCCCGACAGGCATTGTCCACCAGTGCGTATTGCTCGGAGCGAAAGAGCGCTTCCACTGTGTACTGCAAGAGCAGGGTATATAGATTAAGAGGTATTAGAAGGGTGTGCTCATATAAAACTTAAAAAAAATGAAAAAAAAAAATTGTTTAATAATTTGGGTCAGCTATTTGCAAGGCGCAGCAGAAAATATCCCCGATTCTTTAAGCAGCGGCATTGATTTAGCCTTGTCCGTTTTGTCCGTTTGTCTGTTGTAATGCAAATTACTCGCTTAGTTTTGAAGCTAGCTTAATACAATTTGACACACATACTTCTCTTGACTTCATGCTATAAATAACTCGGAAGAAGCCTAAACGTACCAATATATCGTATAGCTGCCATAGAACATATCGGCTGATTTTTGTTAATTTTAAAGATATTGTAGCCAAACTTGCCACATCTGGTTATAATAATGCTCCTAACATGCTCTCTAAATTTAATCCAAATTGTTCTACTATAACTTATAGCTGTCATAGGAATAATTGGTCCAATTTTCAGTTTTCGTATGAAAATACAAATGCTTTCTAAATTTTCCTTATAGGCAAAAATTCCCAGAACTTAATCTACCAAAGTTTTCAAAAGCTTTAGCCAATATCCATAAAATCGAATTACTATTTTCAATAGCTTATATGAAAGCGATTGGATAGAAATTAATTTCATTATTACAGATAATAAATTTATGTCAGACCCTTAAGCAATCCCTTGGCTCACCCGATTCTTCAGCTGCGCATGTGGCACTATGATGGGCGCCTCCAGCTGCTGGTTAAGTATATCGCCGCGTTTGCCGATGGTGAAGATTGTGCTCTTGTGCTTCAGGCTGGTTGTCTTTGCGAACAGGCCCTTGGAGGCATTGTCCTCAATGCCCATGAGATCATCCTTGGTGCAGGACTCCTCGAACTTGAGGCCTGTCAGGCGTGTGGAGTAGCTCTAAAACGGCAATGTCAATTAATGCCAGTTGATTGAGCAGCTTCCACTCACCTTGAAGTAACTGTAGTAGATTTTGCTCATCGTATCGATGTACTCGCTGCAGATCTCCTGCGCCACATGCCGCTCATTGGAGAGTATAAACTCGAAGAAGAACTTGTGCTTGAGCATGGCATTCTGGGGTATCTGATAGTTGGTCATCGGCTTGCGGAACTTGTAGATCTGCTCGAGCAGATAGCTGCGTATCTTGGACATGGCCTTGAGGCGCAGCTTGTGCAGCACATCGCTCACATCGCTGGTCGATTTGGACTCGTTGAAACTCAGCTCCTTGACCAGCGACAGCTTGTGATTGAGCACATTCAGTTGGGTGCTGAAATCCCGCTCCGTTACCGGCGTATCCATAATGATGTTGATCATCTCCTCCGAGACGGCCATGTCCTCGATGAACTGCGACAGCTGTGCCTTCACCGACTGCCGGTTGGTCAGCTGCAGCGACATCGAGACGGATTTCCGCTGCAGCTGTGTTATCTCTGTGCTGATGTTGTTCAGCACACTCTGAAAGCTCATCAGCATGTTCTCCATGCGCTCCAGCACATCGTCACAGTCGTTGATCTGATTGTGCAGACTGGCGATGTTCTGCGACTCCGCGATGTAGTCCTCAATCGATTTGTTCTCCACATCCTTGAACTCCTTTTCGATCTGGCGCGAATATTGCCGCAGGTCTGTGGTGTTCTTAAGTATCTCACGCACCTCTTCGTTGTCCAGCGACGCCTCCTTAAGCGCGTCCATGGCAGCAGCAATTTCGTATGTTGTTAATTTTTGTTTAACCAGCTGCTGGCAAAGCCCGATATGCTGCTCGAAAATAAGTTGTTGTCGCGCAAAATTATCTTAGTTTAGTTTGTTCGCTGATTGCATACGTTTATTATTTTTATTTGATTGTTAATTGCATTGTAAATAAAGAAAGTTAGTTCTTATATGCCAACAAAAGTATGAGCTGTATACTCTGCTTAAGCATTAATCAGCTGTTTTCGTTGTTGCTGCTATCGATTTCTTGTAAGTTATCGATAGACGGCTTAAATATCGCTGCGTGAGCCGTGTTAAGAAGGAATGGTATGCTGTTAAGCCATAAGACGTTGCCTGACAAAACGATCTTAACTAAGTTTTCGCTTTTATTACAATATCTAATTACGATTTTTATTTAACTACAACCTAATTCGTATATACCAACAAGTAGTATGAGCTGCATACAGTGCTTAAGCTATAAGCAGCTGTTACTGCAGTTGGCACTATCGATGTGGTGAGCACCATCGATAGGCCTCTTAAGTATCGCTGCGCTCGATAGCTATTTTACGCACGCAAACAAAATAAGAGTCAGACGGCAGATGTTTTGCGTTGTTAGCGCGATCTCGAGTGTTTAGCTAAGAAATGTCAAAATGATGCAGTTTAACAATCTGTTCAGCAAACTGAAAGTGCAGTTTGCGCGCAACATCACCTGGAACAATGTGGAGGATTGGCTCTACGAAGACGAAGACGATGCGGTGAATCAACAGGGAGGCCACTGCTACTGGTCGCTGCCAATTTGCCAGCAGAACGCGGCAATGCAGGACTATCAGCTGCAAATGCTGCGCGAACTGGCGTCCTGCATACGCACCGTGCGAAACAGTGACATAGAGAACCAGAACAGCTTCGATGTAACGTACGATAATTGGGCGACAATCGAGGATATTTCTGCACAGGATTATCTGGCCTACATCTACGCGGTGACCAGCCTGGCCGTGCTGCCCCCCCACATAGCCGACTCTGCGCCGGAGCCAGTGAATGAAGCTGTCACGGTGCAGCTGGCACTCAGCGCTGTGAGCACATATTTGCTCACGCTGACCATTCCGGGCGCCAAGAGCTATGGCATTTTCGACGAGGGCGTCATCGAGCAGTGCCTTAAGGTCTTCCGACTGCTGGAGGGGAATGCCAATAACAGCGGGAGGGCCAACAGTATATGGATAACTATCTTAACTATTTGTGATGATCTCAAACTCGTATTCCGCTATGTGCACTTCAAGGATCACCTGCGGCCACGCGACAAAATAATCCGCGTGCTACTCTCGATTTTCTACATGAACTTCAAAATGGGCTACAGCAACTCGTGTAAGTACACTCAGAGAAATATATATGTATTCAGAATTGCGATACGGTAGTCATTTAATTTTAGCGTTATATATATTGTATGTTAAATTGCTTATATTATAAAATAAGCTATATATGCTTTTATTATTCATATATTCCCAATGTGACTCGTAACTCCCATTATTACTCGCGACTCCCATTGTTACTCGTGACTCCCATTGTGACTCTCATAAATGCGCGCATCACTAATTCCGAACTCGTTTGTACACACTACAACCGGTTAACGTGGCGTGTGTACACACTGGCGCTTAGCCAACAGCTGTTTTCTCTTTTTGTGAGTAAAAAAGATTATACAAACAGTTTATGTTGTTTAATTAAAAGTGCCCTTTAATTGTTGAACATAATTTCGTGCAAATAGTTCTACATGCTGCGCACATTTGCACGCGTGCGCCTGCAGTGCCAACAGCTGCTGAGGAGAAGCACGCAGCCACCAGCACAACAACAACAACAGCTGCAATGGCGTGCATGTCGCGCGAAATCCACATTGGGCGGCGGCCGAGCCGGCGGCGATGCAGAAGCTGCGCGTAAGCTACGCTTGAAATCCACACTGTACTACGTGACGGCGGGCGGTGTGCTCATCGTGGGACTGAGCTATGCGGCCGTGCCGCTGTACAGCATATTCTGCCAGGCGTACAGCTATGGCGGCACCACGTCTCAAGGTCACGACGCCGAGAAGGTGGAGCACATGACCAAGGTGCCGGATCGTGTGCTCAAGATACGCTTCAATGCCGACATTGGCTCCTCCATGCGCTGGAATTTCAAGCCGCAACAGTATGAGATCAAGGTGGCGCCCGGCGAGACGGCGCTGGCCTTCTACACGGCGAGGAATCCCACGGACAAGCCGGTGATTGGCATTAGCACCTACAATGTGATACCTTTTGAGGCCGGCGCGTATTTCAATAAAATACAATGCTTCTGCTTCGAGGAGCAGATGCTCAATCCGCACGAGGAGGTCGACATGCCGGTGTTCTTCTACATTGATCCGGAAATAACGCAAGATCCGGCGCTCGAGTTCTGCGACACCATTACACTGTCCTACACGTTTTTCGAGGCCAAGGAGGGATTGCAGCTGAATTTTCCCAGCTATATTAAACCACACGCCTCCAAGGCGACGGCATAGGATTGGCTGCTGTACACAATTGACACAATAAAATGTTGTTTATTTTTAAATAGTTAAAGTTTTTGAAAACAATAACAGTTTGGGGAAAGTTACTCCAGTGGCTCTCCAACTGTTTTGTGATAGTTACATTTAATGTAGGGCAACATTGTGTCCTGTAAAGGTACCCTTTAAATTCGTAGTCTGTGCGCGATGGCAAACACTTTATAATAATGGAATGCTCAAAAAGAAATTTAAAAGTTTAAGTTAATTGCTTTGGTTGACATGTCAAACCAAAAAGAATGGCGATTTTAAAATATCGAAACAGGCAGCTTAGAAAGTACTCACCATCAATGGCTCCTAAACTGTTTGACATTAATTCCATTATGCAGTAGAGCAACATTGTGCCGAATTGAACAGCTGTTCGAATTCCATATGTTATCGGCCAGGCAACAGCTGCATAACGACGACACTTCGTATAACGCAACGCTACGCTAAAATGTTGTTTATTAAAAAAAACTGCAACGTATTAAAAGGAAAACAGCTTATAAACAATATTCGCTCAATCGCTCCCAAACTATTTAAAAATAATTTCCATGTAATAACATTGTGTACGAAACGATAAGCTATTCGCGTTTTGAATTCGATAAGTTATCGAAGAGGCAGGAGCCGATTAAACATATGTGCTGCGTTCGCTGAACGCCGGACGCGAGTCTAATAATAGATTAGACGGCTTAAATACGATCTCGACAATTCTCCGGCGAGTGAGATAGTGCGTGCGACCTATTTGAACTGGACAATGTATTTGGTATGACGTGGAGATGCGCGTAGTACTCGGACTGCTTGTAATTTGCGCCTTGAGCGCCGGCCTGTCGCTGTCGGTTGAGCAAGTGCCAAGGGAAGAGGAGTACGAAGAGCCCACGGTGCTAGTAACACTGCTGGTGCGCAACAAGGCGCACATACTGCCGCTCTTCCTCAGCTACGTGGAACAGCTCGACTATCCAAAGCAGCGCATAGCACTTTGGTAAGTGCAGGGGGAAAGGGGGGAAGAGCATGCCGTAAAGATTTAATTGAAATCCCTGCGTTTTTAGGCTGCGCTGTGATCACAGCAGCGATGCGAGCATTGAGCTGCTGCAGCGCTGGCTGGAGCATGCGGGCGATGCCTATCACAGCGTTAACTATGCCTTCGACAGCGAGACGCAGCGCTATAAGAACGAGAGCTCCAGCTACGACTGGCCGGAGTCGCGTTTCAAGCACGTGATCGCACTGAAGGAGCAGGCGCTGCAATATGCACGCGATATCTGGGCCGATTTCATATTCTTTCTGGACGCCGATGTGCTGCTGACGTCAGCGCAAACGCTGAAGGCCTTGACACGCCTACGTCTGCCCATTGTGGCGCCCATGCTGCTCTCCGAGGGACTCTACTCGAACTTCTGGTGCGGCATGACCGAGGAGTATTACTATCAGCGCACGGACGAGTACAAGGAGATCTACAATGGCCGCAAGATCGGCGTCTACGCCGTGCCCATGGTGCACACAGCCGTGCTGATCGATCTGAACTATGCTGCAGCACGTTATCTGACCTTTGACCGCCAGCGCTTGGTGCAGCTGCAGTCGGAGCGCCGCCTGCCCCTATACAATGGACCCGTCGACGACATCATCGTGTTCGCTATGTCGGCCAACAGTTCGGGCATACCGCTGCGCGTCTCCAATGAACTGCCCTATGGCTATCTAATGCAGCCACTGGAGCCGAGTGATACACTGCAGCAGGATGTGCAGCAGCTGGTGAATGTGCGTGCCAATATGGTGCACGATCTGGGCGCGGTGCCACCCGTGTTGGACTACTTCCAGCAGCTGGTGCAACTGCCGGAGAAGTCCAAACTGAATTTCGATGAGATCTTCATGATCAATCTGGAGCGTCGTCCCGAGCGGCGCGAGAAGATGGAGCGTCTCTTCGACGAGCTGGGCCTGCAGGTGCAGCATTTCGCCGCCGTGGATGGCAAGCAGTTGGACGCGCAGCGTGTGCAGCAAATGGGCATACGCTTTCTGCCCGGCTACGAGGATCCGTTTCATCATCGACCCATGACCATGGGCGAAATCGGTTGCTTTCTCTCGCACTATCGCATCTGGGAGCAGATAGTCGAGCGTCAGTTGCAGCAGGTGCTCATACTGGAGGACGACATACACTTCGAGCCGTACTTCAAGTCGAATGCGCTGCGCATACTGGAGCAGGCGAGCCAAGCGGACTATGACCTCATCTACTTTGGACGCAAGCGCTTGAAGGACGAGGACGAGCCGTGGGTGGCCGGCAGCGATAATCTCGTGCATGCCGGCTACTCGTATTGGACACTGGCCTATGTCATAACGCTGCGCGGCGCCGAGAAGTTGCTGGCCGCCAAGCCGCTGGAGAAACTCATTCCCGTCGACGAATTCCTGCCCATCATGTTCGATCGGCATCCGCACAAGGCCTGGAGTGCTGCCTACGAGCCGCGCGATCTGATTGCCTTTAGCGCTGCGCCGCTGCTGCTATATCCTACACACTATACCGGAGATACGGGCTACATATCCGACACGGAGGACTCACAGCAAGTGGTCGTCGGCGAGACGAAGGCGACGGGCGAGCCGCAGCCCAAAAGCGATCGCCAGCAAATATTTGCCAAAGAGGAAAGCAGCAGCAGCAGCAGCATGCTGGAACTGGAGCAGCAGGAACTGAAGCTGGGCGAGAGCCTCGGGTTAGGAGTAGGCAAAAGCCATCAGGAGCTCTAAGAGCTCTATCTAATTGTCTGCCACATGTGCCTTGTAGACTAGGATCTTAAGCCTATATAACGATGTAATCTCCAACCACCAACTACTAAACCTAACGAGGAACCTAAGATTTTACTTTGTGCTAATTATTAATTAATTAATATAAGCAATTTTGTAACTGAACCAAATGCATCTCTTTCCAGGGAGCACTTCCAATCTACTTTAAGAAGATTTTCTTCAAATTTGTAATTTTGAAATTTTTACTTTTTATAAAAATTCCCAGTTAAACTTGCTATAAACCTTGTGTTTTATTTCCCCGCTAGCAACTACATAAAATATTCATATAAAACTGTAAACACTTATAGTAGATAAACAAGATGCGCTAACCCATGGCGCTCCTCATGAACAAGTTCTTGATCGGCGGCAGATTCTCGGTGAGCTGCAGGCCAAGGCTGCGCAGCAGCACTACGGGACTAAATTGGGTGCCATAGATGGTGTGCAGGCCGTGCACGCCGACCATGATGGGCACATTCTTGGCCAGGCACTTGCGTTCGTACTTGATGAGATGCTGCGTATCACCCAGACGAAAGCCAGCATAGGCGCCGGCCGACAGAGTCTCCACGAGATGACGCACATCACCAAAGCCCAGATTGACGCCTTGCCCGGCGAGCGGATGTATGCGATGTGCTGCATCGCCCACGAGGGCGGCGCCATTGCAGACATACGACGAGGCGTGCAGAAAGCCCAGCGGGAAGGTGGCGCGTGAACGCTCCTGTACGCCGCACACACGCGGCGGATACTGGCGCTGATGCTGGGACTTGCTGTTGCCGAAGAGCGCGTTGAGTGCCTGCAGCGCCTTGTCGGCCACATCGACGCGCGGATATTGCCGGCAGAAGGCCTCGTTGAGCGCGTCCACAAACTGTGCCGGCTCCATGGCCAGCAGCTCCTTGGCATGCGGCACTGTGGTGCTCCAGACCAGCGAGCTCTGCTTCTCGCTGAGCGGCAGCAGGGCGACAGGTCCGCTGGGCAGAAAGCGTTGCCAGGCCACAGAGTTGTCACAGCCTTCGTCGGTGTTCAGCTCCAGTGTGGCCACCAGGCCCATGCGATCGTAGTTGAACGAGAAGACATCCACGCCCATCTCCTTGCGCACCACCGAGTTGGCGCCGTCGGCGCCGATGAGCAGCTCACAGCTGAAGGCGCGTCCATCCTGCAGCTTGACGCGCGCATTGGCAGCGCCCGATTCGCGCGGCAGGCTAACGCATTCGATGCGTGCCCGGTTCAGTATTTGCACATTGGGCGCCGACTGGCGCACTGTGGCATAGACTGCATCCAGTATGAGATCGTTCTCGATGATGCACGCCACGTCGCTGGCGAAGTTCTCCTGCTGGAACTGAATCGCCGCATCGCTGCTCGCGTCCCACACCTGCATCTGCTTGACGGGCTTGCAGCGAGCGGCCTCGATGTGCGACCAGGCGTCGATCGACTTGAACAGCTCGATGGAGTTGCGATTGATGGCCGACACGCGATTCTGGTAGGGACCAGCGGCATTGAAGCCCTTGAACTCGGGTGCGCCTTCGAGCAGCAGCACACGCTTGTCCGCCAGCGTTTTGTTCTTGGCCAGCGCAGCGGCCAGTGTTGTGCCCACCATGCCGCCGCCGCCAATAATAATGTCATAGTGCTCGTCCTGTGCCGGCACAGCTTTTGTTGTTGTTGTTGTAGTTGTCGGCGGTGGACTTGCAGCTGCAGTTGCTGCGGCTGCTTTTGTTGTTGCCGCTGGCTCTGTAACTTTTGTTGTTGCCATCAAACGCTTGGCAACGCTGCGCACTTGTGCAGCCACCGACGCCGCAGCGCCAGTATTTTTTCGCAATAAGATCAACATTTATGTTAAAATCTTACAAGAAAAGTCGAAATATTTCGTTGTCGTTCGTAAGAGCACAGTCAGAGGTGAGCGACAGCTGGGAATCTATCGAATTACGCTGTCTAACTCATCGATAGTTAACTATCGTTAATGGGCAATCTCTGTTTGCCAGTGCTGACTAGTTAGCTGCTACCCCGCCAAAGTAGATAATGTAAAATGTGGGGAAAAAATTAAGACAGCTTTTGGCGGGAATTCTGGCCTTTTTATGGTTTTGGTTTACTGCAGCAAATGCACAGCTTTTTTCTATTGCGTCAAATGCGGGGGAAAAAATGGAGACAGCTGTTAGCGGGAATTCTGGGCTTTTAAAGGTTTTTATTAACTGCAGCAAATGCACAGCTTTTTGCTATTGCCTTAAAGCTTTTCATAGCATTAAATGCGGGGGAAAAAATGGAGACAGCTGATAGCGGGAATTCTGGCCTTTTTATGGTTTAGGTTTACTGCAGCAAATGCACAGCTCTACTTTTACATTGGCAACACTGTTCGCCTGCTCCCTCTGCTCAATATTAACAGCGCCATTTTATCGATCAATCGGCATGCATTCGCTTTGGCGGTTTAATTTATCGATTCAACTTTATTTGAATGTGCTTTTAAATATTTTATTTTTCTTTTAGGTGCGCGGCAGTTGCACACGAAGTGCTTTGAGCTGCTCGATGAGATAACGAACGAGCAGAATGGCGATGTCTACCAGACTCTAATGCTGCTGATGAACCAAACGTTTGCCATGCACATCTACATGGAGAGGGGCAATGGGCCGCAGAGCGGCGAGCACATCTCAGATTGGTTCATCAAGCTACTGGAGAAGTATCCGGATATATTGACGCGTGTGCTGGAGTTCTACATACGCTGTGTGATAACGAACCCCATCAGGGAGGTAAGCGAACTCTGAAATGTACAATCAACATTAATAAATTAAATTAAAAAATAAATGAATATTTAATATTAATATTTTTCGCATTTATTTCGCAGTGGAAGAGCTGTGATGAGCGCGTGGCCGTTGGCTACGCGGCCAAGTACGACGCCGCGCTCTATGCGAAGTGCAACAAGTCGAGCGCGGACTTCTTGATCGAATGCATCCGGGCTGACGATGCCGTCGGCGTACAGGTGCGATCTCTCGAGCTAATCGAACGCATACTGCAACAGCAGACGGAGGTGGAGTGGAGCATCTTCCGCCACGACGTGTCGACAACTCCACGCGAAGTGGCGCTCATCAAGGAGACGATTGAGAGCCTCGACGACAAGACGTTCACGGTGCGCCGCAAGGCGAGTCAAGTGCTCAATCTGATCATTAGGCAGGGATCACCCATTACCATGCGCATACTGCACGAATCCATTGGCTTTGCCCAGTTCGACGATGTGAAGGCGCCGCCAGAGCCAAGCGCTCGCCAACTGGAGCTGAGTGCGGAGAAGCCTGGCGTTGTGCAGTATGCCTACAGCTTCGAGGGCTACGAGCAGCTGGAGCCGGTGGTCAAGCGAATGCCGCAAATCATCTACGAGCGATTTCTGGACAACAACAATGGACTGGCGCGCTGCGCTGGCATTGCGCTGCTCGAGCGCTTGGTGCTGCTCAATCCGCGCATCCTCTACGACACGCACTTCGAGCGCGAGATCTCAATGCTGGCCGTCGATATGCTGTCGTCGGTGCGCAAGGCTGTGCTCGAGAGCATCGACACGCTGCTGGGCAACTACAACAACTGCACCATACTCATCGAGGTGTATTGCCGCATCTGGCCGTGTCGCCTGAACGACGACGACGTCTCGCTGCAGCGACTCGCCATGCAGGTGAGTGACAGGTGGCCTAATGATTGAGATCAGTTGTGCTTAATCGTCTTAAACGTCTTACCCCGCGCAGAGCTTCAATCGTAACGTGCTGATGAACATCCAACCGCTGGAGTACACCAATGAGCCGCAAAGCCTGCTGCCCTGGCGCATACTGACGACGCTGCTGACCATGCAGCCGCGTGACTATCTGCAGCAGCGCTTCGCCGTGCTGCTGCAGCACGAGCAGATGGTGACGTAAGTAATTCCGAAAATACCGGAGTCAATTAGCTCATGACTCATATGCGCTATCGTTTCAGCCCTCAACTGGTTAATCTCATCATCTCGCATCTGACCACGACGATGGCCACGGAGGCCTGGTCCCTGCTGCTGCTCGTCTCGAGTCGCATCACCATCAACTTGGACTCGCTGATAACGACATTCAATCGCCTGTCGTCGTACAATATGAAATCGAATCAGGTGCTGGCACTGCAGGTGATCAGCTACTGCTTGCGGAACTTCTCCAAGTCGGCGCTGAATCAATTGTTTCAGCGCCTGCTCGAGGCACTGCGTTCGGGCAGCATTTGGCTGGCGCTCGTCTCGCCGGCGATGCTGCTATTGAATCACATCAGTCAATTGTCACATAGCCAGGCGCCGGACGATGCGGACGCCAGTGTGGTGGAGCGCTGGCAGCTGCAGCTGCTCGAGGATGTGACCGAGAATACGACACAGTGCATGGGCAATTTTCAGCGGGAGCACATACGCATGTCGTCGCTGTTGGCCACATACTCGGAGCTGATTGTCATGCTGCCGGAGCATGCCGATCTGCGTATCGTTCAGTTTGTGCTCAATTATTTGCAATTATGCACGGAACTTGGTGAGTCCAGTTTCGATACGGATAATGAGAGGATTATGAACTGGATGGTGGTTGTGGCCGGTCGCTTATCCCTCAAGGATAACAATCTGGCCAATCGACTATCCAAGATTTATGGTCACATCTTAAACAAAAACGATCGTCCGCAACTGATTAATAGCACTCTCATTGGCTTGAACGATTTAGGCAAGAAGTATCCCACGATTTTGGAGAATAATATGAAATGTATTTTGGTCAAGCTCTCCTCGAAGTATGCCACAACGCGTGTGCGCACCTATCGCTGTGTCAAAGATGTTATCCTGGCGGGCAACATCAAGCTCCGCGGTCCCATTCTAGTCTCCCTTCTAGCCGGTTTGGTCGATGAGAGTGCCGAGGTGGCGCGCGAAGCAGACGCTTTCTTTATGCGCTACATGAAGTTGTATGACACCATGTTGTTCCATCATTGCCTGAAGGAGTCCCCCTTCGACTTCAATGATCAGGCGTTTCTCAGTGGTTCGACGCGACTCGTTTCCAGCTTCAAGTCGCCGCTGAAGGGTGCGGCCAATGCCAAGAGCAGACGTCTGCTCTACAATCATATCATGGCCACGCTGGATGAGAACACGCTGCTGCTGTACTTCGGACAGCTGAAGCTGCTGGCCGGTAAGCAGCTGCACTCATATACACTACTGTGAGCAAAAAGTAAGGTGAATTTTCAATTTAAAATTCGCGGGCTTGAGATGGCGAACTAGTTCTTTTTTTCTCGGAAAGGGAGAGGATTTGAAAAAGTGTATTTTATCGGAAGGGGATTATTTTGAAGGGGATAAAATTGATTTAGGAGAATAAGTAAAGAATTTTGACTTTACAAAAATATTCACCTTACTTTTTGCCCACAGTAGTATAATTAAATTATAACTGCAATAATTATACTTACCTTCCTTTGCAGAGAAAACCAAGGATAATGTATTCATTGCATCGCGCGGCGCCTTGGATGTCATCATGGACATTTTGTTCATAATGCGCCGCATTTGCTTCTGCACCAAGGCCAAGGCGGCACAGGGCGGCGCACAGGCTGATGGCGAGGCTGAGAATGCCGGCGAGGAGGAGCTACTGCCGCCAGTGGCAAATACTGAACAACTTCCGACTGAAGCCGCCAACAACTCAGTGGCCAAGGCAGGCCGAGGACGCGGCGCACGCAAACGCGACATGAGCGAGGAGCCGGTGAGCAGTAATACTTCCAGTTCTCCCTGCTGCAACTTCTAATCCTAAGCTCTCAGCTCAAGCAACTGGAGCGCTGTCTGCGCTATGTGGCCGAGACGCATCACAATTTGCGCAGCGTTATGAACTCGGAACTGCAGCTGGAATTCGAGAAGTTCTGCCGTGCCATGACCATGCGCTTCTCCAACTACACGGACTTTGCCCAGCCCAAGGAGTTCTGGCAGCAGTACAAGCAGTCGTCGCGCTCGAATCGCCCGAAGCGCAAGCGACGCCGCCTCAACGAGGAGGGCGACGATGCCGCCGAGGATGAGGCATACTCGGATGCAGACAGTGATAGCGATAGCGAGTTGCCGCTGGATCGGCACAAGCTGCTGATGGCGTCGACGGGCAGCGTGGAGAACCGCGGCAGCTACGATGTACTGGCCACAGAGCTGATCTTTCACGATCATTAGCCTAGCATATACATATGCCTATACATAGTATATATATGTATCTCAGGATTAATTGTACATACAGAGCCAAGACTTGACTTGACCTCAACTTGACTGCTAGTTAAATTTTTGATATATCTCACAAGATTGCCTAAGCATGTATACTACTGTGGGCAAAAAGTAAGGTGAATATTAATTTCATCCCCTTCAAAGTAATCCCCTCGAAACAGCCCAAATAGTCCCTTTCCGAGAAAAAAAGAACTAGTTCGCCATCTTAAGCCCGCGAATTTTAAATTGAAAATTCACCTTACTTTTTGCTCACAGTAGTATACATATATATTTGACTGTTTATGCATAAGTATTGATTATTGCTGGACTTCTAGGTATATTCTAGTCTGCCTGAGTGAGAATTAAAGTAATGCCCTTTTGCACTATGCGCCGTAGACTTTTATGATCGCCTGCAGGTTGCGCGCGAACTCGTACAGCACCAGTTTGCCCACCTGCGCCTCGTTGAGTCCCAGCTCCTCGGCCTCGGCGGCCTGGATGACAACGCACTCGAGCAGCGCCGCATTGATGGGCTGCTTGAGTATGTTCACATCCTTGGGCGGCACCGGGGCTTGCGTCACCATTGGCAGCGCCTGCGGTGGCTTCTTGCCCAGCGCAGCGGCATTGGGTGGCGGCAATGTGATCACATTGTCCAGATCCGCGTCGGGCAGCTGCAGCACTTGCGGCTTGGCGGGAGCAGCCACTGCTGGCTGCACTTGTGCACCGATTTGCTGCAGATACGATGCCGAGCCTGGTGCCGGCTTCAGATGGATATTGATGCCAGCTTTTGCCGCCGCAGCCGCTGCCTTGGCACTCAGCGCTGCGGCACGCTCACGCTTTGCGGTTAGCGCCGACTTCTTGGGCGGATCGGCGATGGCCAGACGCTCCTCGGTGTTGCGGCAACCTGTGAACGGGAGGCTGAAACAGGAAGCCTTTTTCATGGCTACTGGCCGCAACTTACCTATGCACTTGCAGTAAATGGAGCACGTGGTCATCGACTGATAGCAGTCGCAGTAGTTCTTGATGCATTGCGAACGCTTGCAGCAGCAGCCCTTGGGATTCTGCTGCTTGGACTGGCGCTTCGCGGGCTCCTTGGCAAAACTATTGTAGTTCCTTGGCTGAGACATGCTCGCAGGCAGGCAACTTCGGGTTGTGCTCTGACAGCTGCCGTCATTCCAGGCGAGTGCCTGTGCGTGTTCTCGTTTACCGTTTCGCTCGAATGGAGAATTTCGGGAGAAAAGGGAAAACTATCCGGAGAAATCGAAAAGGTACTTTTGGGTGATATTTAAGACTATTATTATATTAAATATTATAAATATATTGGATGGAGAATTACAGGAGAAAAGGGTAGACCATCCGGAGAAATCGAGAAGGTACTTTTGAGTGATATCTAAGACTATTATTAAATTAAATATTATAAATGTATTTTTTTTTTTTTTTTTGTATTAAATTCGACTTAAAAGCGAAAGACTAAAGCTGAAACATTCCATACCATGAGAGCTCTATATACCAACATTCATAGGTATTTCGTTGCAGAAAAATCTTCAGTAAATAAACTCCATGGTATAACATTATTATTTTTATACCATTCATCAATTAACAATTATTTAAATATAAATAAAAATTATTATTATTTATACCTGTGAAGCCTTAATAAAACTACTAATCTGCCTGAGTAATGCCAGCTAACCGTTTCGTAGTAGCACAGTGGTACACTAACATCAAACGGTTAAGCAACTCTGCTATAGACCGGCGCGTGGTGCCACCTCCTCGATCTGACTGCCATCGGGCCAGTTGTTGTAGCTGGCGATGCTGATGAAGCCCACGTGGTTGAGTATGGCCGTGCGCCAGGCCACGCCATAGTACTGCAGGGAAAGAATACAGATATATAATGACTAGAAACTACTCTTTCCGTTGCCATATATTCTATACTAGTTATCCAGTTATATTATAGCTCATGTCTAAAAGTTTTCAATCAAATACTTTGCGAACTCGAACGGAATATTGAGCATGATATTGAAATTCTTTAAAAAATCAACCTTTTCCTGCGATTGTTCCGATTGAAGCTGGAGGTTATAGTAATCCGATTTTATGGAAATTTGATTATAGTATTTTAAATATTTTTTTAAACTTTATAGCGAACTTTCCTACAGTTACTTGCAAAAATATATTTTTTTTTTTTATAAAGAACCTCATATTTGAACCGATATTTTGTATGGCAGCTATAGGTTATAGTAGACCGATTTTGCGAAAATTTGGAGTGAATAGATGGCGCTGCACGCTGCTGTAGCACAGACAAAAACCGTCTTAGCAAGTACGCGAACCCAAGGCAGGCAAACAGACTGACAGCTGGGCATGTTCGTATCGAATCGGTTATTGTTCAAGCATAAACGAGGTCTGTCCGAAAAGTATTCGGCCAGCACTTATTTTAAATTTAAATTTAAATTATTTTAAAATTTTCTAAACCGTAGATTTTGGTATACCAAGATTTAAAATCAGTTTTGTTTGCCACGACTCACACTGCCGGTTTCATACATGCGCTAAACTATGTTACCAATTTTTGAATAGTACAGGAACTTTACGTACCGAAAAAAAAACCTAAATTAAGTACGAAAATCATGTAACATTAAACGCCTTTAAATCAAGATTTTTACTGTACACAAAAGAACTGCTTCAATGAGTCTGCAGATGCTTTGGGCTGATAACGCAATTCGAAACGGAAGACCTTTATTACTGGAGTTCCGTTTGCACCCACAGCACGAAACCAATAACCATAAAAATAAATGCTCATAATATGAAATGAACGTTTACACCATGAAGCTAATGCGCGTATGCGGAACTCGTGAAAATTATGGTGCTTTGTATTATAATAAATGTTTATTTTGGTTTCGCACTAGTTACTCTATTAAAGCTTAGATAAAGTAATTTTATTAGATATAAATCTATATTTATAGTAGATATATAATATAAATATATATACGCTGTACTACTTGTAATAAAGATAAAATTTGTTAAGTACCTTTCGTTTAACAAGTGGTAATAATTATGTTTAACAGATCATTAATTGCGACTACATTTGCTATAAACTCGTTTATGTTCTCTATAATATGGCATGGTATGATATTGTTGTTGTTACTCCTCTTCTCTTTCTTGTAGTTGTTATTGTTGTGGTTGTTGTTGTAGTATTAGTAACACTAGTCGAAAGCTAAAACTGTGTAAATAATTGCGGAACCGCCGAGTTCGCCCTGTAGATGCTAACACTACCTAAGAGTACATATTGCTTGCGTTTGACATAGTTCAGAGAGTTTTCCCATTTTGGCAGATAATTGTGAGTGTATATATGTGTATGGTAGTTATAGAGAGGCATACTATGTTGGTAGAAGACTTATTAACAGTAAGAAAGTAATTTCGTGGCATGCAATTGAATCGACTGCTTCATAAAGTAAACGCTCTTCTCCTCCTTCTCCTGCTCCTCCGCCTACTCCTCCCCAGCCACATATGGAAGATACTCTGCTTACTGGGTAAGGCAACAGTTAGATGCTTCGATATGATCACGTATACCCCATCAACAGATGGTATTGTTCATTAGCTCGTAGCAATTCTGGGCCACGCCTGCTGCGCCGGCCGCCTCCTGGCGCGTCTTCATAAAGTTGCCCACCCAATGGGCCGTCAGATCCAGATATTTGGTCTTCGAGCCAGGATTGTAGTCGAGGAAACCGGCGCGTGGTGCCACCTCCTCGATCTGACTGCCATCGGGCCAGTTGTTGTAGCTGGCGATGCTGATGAAGCCCACGTGGTTGAGTATGGCCGTGCGCCAGGCCACGCCATAGTACTGCAGGGAAAGAATACAGATATATAATGACTAGAAACTACTCTTTCCGTTGCCATATATTCTATACTAGTTATCCAGTTATATTATAGCTCATGTCTAAAAGTTTTCAATCAAATACTTTGCGAACTCGAACGGAATATTGAGCATGATATTGAAATTCTTTAAAAAATCAACCTTTTCCTGCGATTGTTCCGATTGAAGCTGGAGGTTATAGTAATCCGATTTTATGGAAATTTGATTATAGTATTTTAAATATTTTTTTAAACTTTATAGCGAACTTTCCTACAGTTACTTGCAAAAATATTTTTTTTTTTTTTATAAAGAACCTCATATTTGAACCGATATTTTGTATGGCAGCTATAGGTTATAGTAGACCGATTTTGCGAAAATTTGGAGTGAATGTTAGGGGCACTATCAAAATAAGATGTAGCGAATTTATTCAAAATATCTTGCAAAATAACAAAATTCTGCCGATATTTACTATGGTAGCTATACCGATAGTTTGTATGGCAGCTATATGTTATATGTTATGTTAGACCGATTTTGCGGAAATTTGGAGTGAATGTTAGGGACACTATCAAAATAAGAAGTGGCGAATTTGTTCAAAATATCTTGGAAAATAACAAAAGTCTACCGATATTTACTATGGTAGCTATACGATATATCACTTCGATCTGGCTCGTTTCGACTTATATACTGCGTGCAGTATTTAAAAGTATATATGCCAAGTCTTATCAAGCCAGCTTCAACCTGAGACTAGTTTGCGTTGTAACTGATAATCAAACGGACAAATAGACGAGCATTTTGCAAAAAAACAAAATTCTGGGGATATTTTCTATGGTAGCTATAAGATATATTACTCCGGTCTGGCTGGTTTCGAATTATATACTACTTATATACTGCGTGCAGTATTGAAAAGTATCTATGCCAAGTCTTATCAAGCCAGCTTCAAACTGAAACTAGTTTGCATTGCAAGATAGAGTCAAACGGACAAGGATACGGACATAGGTAGACTGACTCTGCTGTTGATGCTGATCAATATTTTCTACTGGTTCCCTGCTCTAAATTATTATACCCTCTGCTAGAGTATTAATATATAAAATATATAGTATAATCTCTTGGCTTACGCGTCCATTGCTGCGATGCCGCTGTATATCGCCGTGTCGCGGGAACTTATTGCGCTCCGCGAAGCCGGGCCCCACCGTGGGCACAAACAGCATTTTGTAGGACAGTGCAAAGGACTTGAGATATGACCAATTCTTCCAGGTGCTGGCGAAGACGGCGCCGTTGCTCGGCAACTTGCTGTAGAAGCCATCGAAGCACAGACGCCGCACCACATCCGCATGGCTCTTGAGTCTGTTGGCAAGCAGTTAGGCATAAGGTCCAGAGATGCTATCAGCGCCTTCGCCAATGCTCACCTGATGTGTCCAATGAAGAGCGCATCGAGCACACGCCGCAGTCCACCGATTTCCCCACTTGCCTCGCCAACTGTGGGTCGACACAGCAGGCGACCCAGACTCTCGCTCAGCTTGTACGCATTGCTGACGTACAACACCGGCAGCAGTGCTGCACGGGATTGGCTCCACACGCGATAGAAGCCGGGCAGCTCGGCGTACGCGGCAATCTCCTGCAGCTGCTGGCGCAGATACTCCACAGTGCGATTGCCCGCAACGCTGAGCTCGAACGTGACGCTGAGATTGTGCTGCGGCGCCAGCTCAATGATCTGATGCAGCAGCGCCGGATCCGTGGGCTTGCTGAAGCTGAGGATGAGCACGCCGATGCCACAGCTGCGTATGTTCTCGAAGTGCTGGCCCAGCAGCTTGGCGCTGGGCTTGTACAGACCCAGAGCCGGATAGAACGCAGTGTTGAGTATCTTGACGGGCCGCGGCGTTGTCAGCGGCAGAGATGCCACGTCATTGGGATGCTCCGGCGGCGGCAGTGCCGGCTTCTTGGACTTGTACCACGGCACCGGAGCCGTGTAGAATATGTGCACGGCCGTGGCCACCGTGTCGAGTGTGGTGCGCGCCTGCTCGGCCTCGTGGTCGCGCTGCTGCTGCTGCTTCAGCTGCTGCAGGCGACTCTGCATGATGCGCGCCTTGATCTTCTGCTCGTCATACTTCTCCGGCACAATGACGCCGCGCTCGCGCTGCGCCGGCAGCAGCGCAACGGCCGCGTCTCGCGGCTGCTCCGACTGCTGCGGCTGGTAGGCACGTGCTATGAAGCGCTCGTCGAGCAGACGCTCCACCGCCGCGCTCGACTGGCCCGCCGAGCCGAGCAGTATGATGCAGGTGATCACAATCAGCGCCACAATCGTCACCAGCAACAGTATCTTCACCTTGCGCCGCGTTTTCACATATTTTTTCAGCAGCATTTTCCCCCGTTTTCACTTCACATTGTTTATCGTCGTTATGTCTGCGCTGCTCTCTGCTACTGTGTTTTTTTTTTCGCTGCTGTCCACCCCCAAAAGGAAGCTACGCTAGCGCCACTCCTCCCCTGGATAACCCTGCATATGCCGGAAATTCCGACGTTTTGCGCATGTCCCGAAACGGACGCTCAGACGGCTGCAACTGCAAAAGTAATGGCCAGATTTAGTCGATTTAAATAATTATATATCTTAAATAATTTAGATATAATTGAAAAGACTACTTAGTTTTATTGGGGCATTGCGGTATCTGTAAAATCAGATCCTTTCCGGTTTATTCGTTTATTTCTTTCTACTGCTTTGTACGTCAAGTCAACACTCTGATTTGGATTGTATTTTATTTAGTTATATAAAGTAAAGTTTATAAAAAATGGTATCATTTCATTCAAGTGTGGGATGCATTTCCGTCTTATGCATAAAGATTGTAATTTCTCTTTCAAGCACGCACTGTGACTAGCGTCCCTCGACTGCAAATAGGCGAGATGGAATTATTATTTAATAATACTATTCAATATATATTTCAATATTTGCAACTCACTGTAGGTGGACAGATCAATCTCCTCCGGCAGCTCGCTGATATTGACATCGAAACGATCCTGTACCTCGTTGAGAATCTTGGCATCGTTCTCGTCGGAGACGAACGTGATGGCCAGACCCTTGGTACCGAAACGACCGGCACGAGCCACACGATGCAGATAGGTGTCCGAATCCTCGGGCATGTCATAGTTGAACACGATGTTGACACGCTCGATATCCATGCCGCGGCCAAAGAGATTTGTCGCCACCAAAATACGCTTCTGGAAATCCTTGAACTGCTGATACCGATTCAAGCGTTCATCCTGGTTCATGCCACGATGGATGCCAATGGCCGGGAAGTTCTGTTCGGTCAAGAGCTGCGCCAGGGCCACACAACGTTGCACGGACTTGACAAAGATGACAACCTGCGTGTGCAATCAATAATAATTATATATAATATAGAACTGTAATACACTTCAAATGACATTCAAAGCTTTACTTGATTGAACTCCAGCACATCGAGCAACTCGAACAGCTTCTTGTTCTTCTCGCTCTCCTTCAGATTGACATAGTGCTGCTGCAGACCGTGCAGCGTCAGCTTGGCCTCATCATCGACGTACACCTCCATGGGCTAGATCAAAAATATTGGAAAGTTGTTTGTCGCATTTTAAAGGAAAAACAATTAAGATTGACAAATGCAGTGCAGGGAATTGCAAACTTAATAAACTAGATACGCCTACAAATGCTACATACGGCCACGCTAAAAGCCATCATCATCAACTAGTCTGTATGTACTCGTGTACTCGTTATATGTGGTTGTTGTTGTTGTTGTCGATGTTGTGGTAGTTTGTTGCTGCGGCCACTGCTGCGCCCCCTTCCACGAAAAGGCTGTGCGGCAGGTAGCAATCGCTCCATGCGGACATCAGACGTAGAGACAGGAGTATCGCATCGTGTGACTGTTGTTCATATTCCTAGTCATTTTTTTTTGTTTATGTTGATTGCGGTTTCAATTTAGATTTCTCTTTTTTCAGTTATCTTTAACATTGATTGACAATCGACGGTTTCATTTAACGCGTTTAACCATTTAGAAAATGGTCTAGCAGTTATAGACGAGGACTTCAAAGATGTTATGCGCCTGGAGCGTAGTTTCGGTTGCATTCAACGCGTTTAACCATATAGAAAATGGTGCTTTGCATCGGTTGCAGTTTACGCGTTTAACCATTTAGAAAATGGTATTTGGCATTTATCGACAAGTTTCAGTTACATTTAACCATTGGGAAAATGCTCAATGATATGTGGGGAAAACGCGATTAACCATCTTGGAATATGGTATCAAGACAGAAAGTGTGACAATTGCGTTTCGGTAGTATTCAGATTGATTCTTATGGCGTGCGCGCGTTCTTTATAGATTATTATTATTATAGCTAGTGGTCGTAATAGTAGTAGTAGAAGTAGTAGAATTGCGACGGAGATATTTACATCTTGCATAAACTTTTTGCAAACGGGACGTATCTCTTTGCTCAAAGTGGCCGAGAACATCATAACTTGTTTGCCGTGTGGTGTGCTACGGAAAATCTCCTGCACATCGCGACGCATATCTGTGAGAAAATAAATGAAAATTTCATACAATAATTCATTAAGATTTAGCAAAGATTAGAGACGTACCCAGCTGCTCCAACATCTTGTCACACTCGTCGAGAACAAAGTGTTTCAAGTGCTTCAGATTCAACTTCTTGTTGCGTATCAGCGCCAAAATGCGTCCAGGTGTGCCAACAACAATGTGGGGAGTGCCATTCTTAAGAGTCTCCTCGTCCTTCTGGATCGCCAGACCGCCAAAGAAGACTGCAACCTATAGAGAACAATATTTTTTAGACACGATGCTACTAGATAATGAAGGAAACCCTCCCCCATTCTCTACCTACCTTAACTGTGGGCATATACTTGGAGAAACGTTCGTATTCCTTGCTAATTTGGAATGCCAGCTCTCGCGTGTGGCACATGACTAATACGTGACAGGTGTTGTTGTCCGAAGGTTCAAGCTGCTGCAGTGTGGCAAGCACAAACACAGCCGTCTTGCCCATACCGGACTTGGCTTGGCAGAGAATATCCATACCGAGCACAGCCTGTGGTATGCACTCATGCTGAACTGTAAATATAAATTTGTAAGTACCTCCACACACACACACACACACAGACGCACAACTGTACGCATTTTCGTACATACCTTCGGACGGATGCTCGAAGCCGCAGTCAACGATTGCACGCAATATTTCGGGCTTCAGTAGGAAGTCGCGGAAGCCCGAGCTGTGTATGGACACATAGGTACCCTTGACATCCTTCTTTGGTGCCTCTTGGTTCTCAACGGCAGTGGTCTCGTTCTGCTCCTCATCCTCATAGTCGAGAAGATCGTCATTATCGGCCATTTTGTTTTACTTTTCGTTTATACACGTAGCGTAGGGTGGAGAATATTCTGGCGGAAAAATCGGTACTTGTAAGTTACATGTGTTTGTATGTGTGTCGTAAATGCCGCGTTTCTTTGCCAAACCGGCGTATGCGTTCCGCCATCTTGTTTTTCAGCCACTGTGAATCATGGCGATTTTTATTTATTTCAATAGCGTATGAAATACTAAAGTACATTTGTTGCCTTGATAGTTTCTATAAAATAAAGACTTTAAATCACCTTTAGCACGTTTTCCTGACGTTAAAAACTATTAATAATTCTTAACACGAGCTGAGAAAACTGAGACTGACAATGACTGCGATGTCCGAAGAGAAAAGTGAATTTCTATCGGAATCGATTTGGCATTTCGATTGATGTCATAACCAAATATTCGATAGACAACTCACAAAAATTAAACAAATGAAACTATAATCTTAATCAATTTAATATTGAACAATTTTCTTAACTCATTTAATAAGAAACATTGAATTTTTTGATGGTTTCTAATGCGTACAAATATTAATTCAATTCAGAGCTGCATTCAGCGACATCGATAGTTGGCGTCGTATTCCAAAAATATCGATAGTATTAGCGTCAGTCTACTCAACAGAAATTTCACGTCGGCCGCGTTTTCTCCGGCAATAAAACTTTTTTATAGAAACTTTGTGCATTTTAAACTACTAGATTCCACGTAAGTTAGTTGAATATCGTTGAATATTGTTTATGCTTTATGTGGCGGCAATGCGAAATAAGTTAACTTAAAGTGCGAACAAATTGCAGCTGCATTTTCCCTCTCGCCTGTATACGTTGTTGCTGCGCCCCCCCTGCAGCTGCAACAAAATGCCGCCGTGAAAAGGCAAATTGTGAATTAAAAACGCCATATTGTGCAATTTCGATAGACTGGAATTGCGACAAATTGTGGAATGTTTGTTGCAACGAACGTTGCTGTGCATTATTGAGAATTATTTAATAAACATTTCGTTGCCGCTCTCACGCATTGCTACCCCACGCCCATAAACAAAACGCCGCAAAAGTCACTCAGGTCTATTTTTTTTTTTTTTCATTCGTTCGCTTTAGTACAGTCACTTGAGTGGAATCTTTGTGGGGTAACGAGAGCGGGAGAGTGATAGTGTGTGTGTGTGTGTGTGTGTGTGAGAGAGAGGGAGGGAAGCAGAACGGAAGAGCGAAAGAGTGTAGCGGCAATAAAACTCGTTTCGCTTTCGTTGTGCTCGCTTATTTTGAGTAGTTTCTTTTATTGTGTCTTACACTTTTCTGTTTCTATTTGGAATTTTATCAGGCCAAAGCGGTCGATTGCGCGCAAAAATATCGCCGAGAGCATTTAGAACGTATTAAGGTCAGTTTAAAGGCTGCTTATTAATTACGTGTATCTGTTATATGTTTTTTTTTTTTATACCATTTACCCATTGAAAATGGGTAAAAAATGGTATATTAACTTTGTGCAAATGTATGTAACAGGCAGAAGGAGGCGTGGCAGACCATACAAAGTATATATATTCTTGATCAGCATCAATAGCCGAGTCGATTTGGTCATGTCCGTCTGTCTGTCCGTCTGTCCGTCTGTCCGTCTGTCCGTCTGTATGAACACACAGATCTCAGCTATTAAAAGAGCTAGAGGCACCAGACTTGGTGGGAGTGTGCGTGTATTCAATACACACAAGAAGTTTATTTCAAACTTGATGTGCCACGCCCACCGCCTCCGCAAATCGATAAATGCGTATTTCGATTTTTTCCAAATAATTCAATAACGAAAAGAGATAAACGCACCAAATTTGGTAGGAGGGTGTCTTGCAACATTATGCAGAAGTTGGATTTTAGAATTTTGGATGCCACGCCCACCGCCTCTAAAAAACACATTTTTATAGTTTAAAAGAAAACTAGAAAAGCTAGAAGCGCCAAATTTGAAAGTAAGGTGCCTGGTAGCATTACGGAGAATTTTGGATTTTCAACTTTTGGATGCCACGCCCACCGCCCCCACACTATTGCATTTTAAGAAAAGTAGGGAAATAACAAAACATTTTTTTTAACACTCTTGTAGCTTACCATAGTACAGATCTACCCTATAAATTTCAATCCGATTGGACAATAAACACAGAAGTTATAGGCACGAGAAGTTTCGCTCACAGCAGTAGAGGCCCGACGCCGACGCCGACTGCGCACGCCGACTGCGCACGCACAGTCGTCGTGTAGTCAGTGTGCAGTCGGCATGTGCCATTAGCGTCAATGCATGTGAATTTGTCCTCGAAAATATGCGATGCGTTGTTATTCGCCGAATAAAAGTAATTAATATAAAGAATTAGTTTTTAACAGCGAAAGGTAAATGGTATCTTACTGTCGAGTGCACTCGACTGTAGCTTTCTTCACTTGTTTTATTTTTGATTTTACGACAATCATTTAGTTTGAGAGCAATTGACCGTGAAAATGTCAACTAAATCTCGACGCGCTGGCACCGCGACGCCGCAGCCCGGCAGCACCTCGACCCCGCTGCCGCCGAGCGCTGGCCCACAGCACCAGTCGTCGCAGCAGCAGCAACAGCAGGCGAGCAGCCCGTTGAGCCCCACGCGCCACTCGCGCCTCGTGGAGAAGGTGGAGCTGCAGAATCTGAACGATCGTCTCGCTTGCTACATCGATCGAGTGCGCAATCTGGAGACGGAGAACTCGCGTCTCAGCATCGAGGTGCAGACAACACGCGACACTGTCACCAGGGAGACAACGAACATCAAGAACATCTACGAGGCGGAGCTGCTCGAGGCACGTCGCCTGCTCGACGAGACGTCGCGCGAACGTGCTCGCCTGGAGATCGATACCAAGCGTTTGTGGGAGGAGAACGAGGAGCTCACCGCACGCCTGGACAAGAAGACCAAGGAGTGCAGCGCTGCCGAGGGTGAGTACACATTAGGTTCATACCCTGCAAAAGGTCATTAATCAACCATGAATCAACCACTTTTAGCCAATGCCCGCATTTTCGAGTCGCGTGCCAATGAGCTGAGCAACAAATACAATCAGGCCAATGCGGATCGCAAGAAGGCCATCGATGAGCTGAACGAGGCTTTGAAGGAGCTCGAACGTCTGCGCAAGCAGCTCGACGAGACGCGCAAGGCCCTGGAGCAGGAGACGCTGTCGCGTGTGGATCTGGAGAATAACATACAGAGTCTGCGCGAGGAGCTCTCGCTGAAGGATCAGGTGCACGTGCAGGAGATCAACGAATCGCGTCGCATACGCCAGACCGAGTACAGTGAGATCGATGGACGCTTGTCGTCCGAGTACGAGGCCAAGCTGCAGCAATCGTTGCACGAGCTGCGCAGCCAGTACGAGGAGCAGATGCGCAACAATCGCGATGACATTGAATCGCTGTACGAGGCGAAGATTCGCTCGCTGCAGGAAGCCGCCGCACGCACGCACAACTCGACGCACAAGTCCATCGAGGAGCTGCGCAATTCGCGTCTACGCATCGATGGCCTCAACTCGAAGATCAATGATCTGGAGTCGACGAATGCCCTGCTGAATGCCCGCATCCGTGAGCTGGAACAGCAGCTGGACAATGATCGCGAGCGGCACAGCAATGACATTGCGCTGCTGGAGAAGGAGTTGCATCGCCTGCGCGAGGAGATGGCCCTACAGCTGCAGGAGTATCAGGATCTGATGGATATCAAGGTGTCGCTGGATCTGGAAATTGCCGCCTACGACAAGCTGTTGGTCGGCGAGGAGGCACGTCTGAATATTACGCCGGCCAATACGGCCACCGTGTCGTCGTTCAGCCAATCGTTGCGCAGCTCCCGTGCCACGCCCTCGCGCCGCACACCCTCGGGTGCACTGAAACGCAAGCGTGCCGTTGTCGATGAGTCCGAGGATCGCAGCGTATCCGATTTCTATGTATCGGCCAGTGCCAAGGGCAATGTGGAGATCAAGGAGATCGATCCCGAGGGCAAGTACGTGAAGGTCTACAACAAGGGCAACGATGAGGTCTCCCTCGGCGGCTGGCAGCTGCAGCGTGCCATCAACGAGGGCGGCCCGGCCACAACGTACAAGTTCCATCGTTCGGTTAAGATCGAACCCAATGCCACGGTGACCGTGTGGTCGTCCGATTCGCGGGCCACACACGAGCCGCCCACGAACATTGTGATGAAGCAGCAGAAGTGGATCACAGGCGACAACACCAAGACGACACTGCTCAACAGCGAGGGCGAGTCGGTGGCACACTTGGAGCGCATCAAGCGGATTGTCTCCACGCATGTCTCCTCCTCGTCGCGTCTCAGTCGCCGGCGCAGCATTAGCGCCGTTGATGGCAACGAGCAGCTGTACCATCAGCAGGGTAATCCCCAGCAGTCCGAGGAGAAGTGTGCGATTATGTAAGAGCAGCAGCAGCCAGACAGGCAACAACAACAACAAAAAACAACAACAACAACAGACAGACAGACAGAAGTACATTATTATCTTTCGTTTAGGTTAACAATTTGTCGCTACCTTAAGTAGTGGCAGCCACAACAACAACAACAACAACAACATACATTTAATTTATTCACTTGTCAGCAGCTAAGAAATCCATGTCTTTAACTCTTCCACATGTTTAATATTCAGTTTTTCCCATTTCCTTTTGTGTTTTCCAACAACTAAAAAAAACAACAACAAATAATGACAAAAATAATAAATTTACGTTAAGTGTTCCGAATTTAAAATTTAACCGATTACATGAAAAAAAAAACATGAAGAAGCAGCAACTACTGTAACCCCCGCCAATCCATCATAATTAACATGATAAGTTTGTAAACTTTATTTGGTATATCTATAGGTGTGAGTGTGTCTGTACGCCCGATTCCCCGGGCCGAGCACACGTCTATATATGCCACATAGACATTACAAGCACAACAACAACAATACCCTACGCTCAGGTACTTCGAAAATGTCGGGCGAGTCTGCGATATTTTCGCTGTAAATGTGCGATACTCTATCCACCACATAAGCATAAATATAAATAAATACAAATACAAATAAAAATAAATACTAAAGTATATATAAAACTGTAGTTGTGTAAGCACGATTAAAGTGAACATACGACGAGCTCATGTTAAACACTAAATAAAAGAAAATATCAATAAAAAGTAAAAAAATAAAGAAAACAAAAATACAAATAAATATACCATACACCTACAACCCTAAATACTTTATGTTAAGCAACTTTTTGTACGAGCAGAGCGTAAACTAACAAAAAAAAAAAAGAAATTCGAAAAACGAAAGAAGCACTCATAATTAAGTGAGAAAAGTCTGCAATATATACGTATTTTTTAAAAACGATTCATATGCTGAGTCGCAACTCTCTTCCCCCACATAGAGAGCTGGTTTTTTTTTTTAATTAATACTTCAACGGACACTGTACCGGTTTTCCTGTAACAACAACAAGAACAAAGCTCAAACAAGTCGTGGGTGTGGCCACGTCGCACATAACTCTAACTACAAGAGCATACCTAAATTGAATTTAACACTTAAGTATTCTGTATAATTGCTAAATAAATAAAAGAGATAAACATATGTTTCATAACTGCTGTGCGAACTGATATACTCGGTACGTGTGTTAGGGTGCAAACACTACGTGCCGCCCGCCTGCGTGTGCGTGTTCGTCTATGTTGAGTTATTTTCGGATTCATATTTGTTCTAAGTGTGTGTGTGTGTGTGTGTGTGCACGAATGCTACGGAGCCTGACTCAATGTTATGCTCTCGCCGGTTTCTGGCAGCAGTCTGGCAACGCCGCGCGCATGAGAAACCACTCAAATTCCGACTCGAACGGGTAACGGCGAGTTCATTCAACTGCATGCGTTTCTCTGCACTTTTTGCTCGCTGTGGTCGCTGCTCGCGACTGATAGCTACGCCTGGACTGATAGACGCACTGCCTCATTGGGGTTTTGAGGCTTGGCGAGATAAGGCGAAGCAAAACAAAAGTATCTCAAGGTTAGATGTGTGTGCATTTTAGTTATTCTCTCTCTCTCTCTCTCTCTCTCTGCCTTTTTGCGCTGGAGCTAATCTTGTTCACTGCGATGTGCATAGTATAGCATATTGTAAATACAGCACACACACACACACTTAAGCTGTTATTGTCGTATGTATGTGTGTAGTATATAAATTGGCAGCCAAATTGAGGCGGCACACACACGCCGTCGACAGTCTCGAATGCGACTCGAACGCTCCAAGTTGACAGCTCTCGCTCTCAGTCTCGCTCTCAGTGCGCCCGTCCAGCTGTGATATTGCGTGCGTGCCCTTGTAGTTGTTCTTGCTGTTGCTGTCGGCTTCGTTAAGCATTGCCAATTGTGTTTCGTTAACATTGGAACAGGTGAGTGGTGAGTGCATACATACATAGCTTGACGAACGTGCAATGCGGCTCCTTCAAGCTGCATGCAAATGTGTGTGCGTAAATCCTTCGTCGAATTAATATTGTATTATTGCAATAAACGTGAATGAATGTGTGCGTAGAGATCGGCACGGCGCGTGCTTGTTGTTGCTATGGCGCCTACGCTAATTAAGCAGAAACACTCAATTGCAGTGTGAAGCGGGATGCCGAACACTGTATACACTTGCCAAAGTGCGATTAAGTTTTCGTGACACTGTTTCTATGGCAGTTATTTTAGGACATGATCAACAAATTCACAATAATGTAGAAAAATAATAATAGTATAATTATATTATTATTATTAAATATGAAAATATAATTATATAGTAATATAAAATAATAACAAAATATAATAATTTATTAATTTAGCCTGAAATATTATTTAAGTATTGCTAGAGCGATCGATCCCATGATCCCATATAGAGTATAGTGCCATATGACATGATCAACAATTTCACAATAATGTAGAAAAATAATAATAGTATAATTATATTATTATTATTAAATATGAAAATATAATTATATAGTAATATAAAATATAAAATAATAAAAAAATATAACAATTCATTAATTTAGTCTGAAATATTATTTAAGTATTGCTAGAGCGATCGATCCCATGATCTCATATATAGTATAGTCCCAAACCCCATATATGTTGTAGTCTTCGCCATCCTCTTAGCAAGCAGTCCACCACGGTTCCCTCAATCGAGCACGCACTGTAGCTCTACCCCACCTAGTACAGTGAAAGTGCAGCTTATCGCCAATATTTACAATCCAGATAAGCCCCATTAACAAAAAAAAAAAAAACACGCACTTCACTTATTTATTGGGCACATCTAATCTGCCCTTATCGACAATCGAAATTTCGTTGAAAATGCCAGAACTGAAAATTCAAATTCCGAAATTGCAGCTCGACGATGCGATTGATTATCTTGGAGACCAGCGACTCGGTGGGCAAGTGGGCGGCAAAGTATGTGGCCAAGCGCATCAATGAGTTCAATCCGGGACCGAAAAAGTAAGACCATAAACGATCTGATAAGAGTTCAGATTCAGATTCACAACTCTATCCCACTTTCAGATACTTTGTGCTGGGCCTGCCCACGGGCAGCACTCCGCTGGGCATGTACCGCGAGCTCATCGAGTTCCACAGGCAGGGCAAGGTCTCCTTTCGCTACGTGAAGACCTTCAACATGGACGAGTATGTGGGTGAGTGTGGCGTGGCGACGCGTGGCGGTAGAAGCCCCATTGCAGTCCTAATCAGTTGACTGATGCCTTGCAGGTCTGCCGCGGGATCATCACGAGAGCTATCACTACTTCATGTGGCACAATTTCTTCAAGCACATCGACATTGAACCCGCCAACGTGCACATACTCGACGGCAATGCAGCCGATCTTGTCGCCGAGTGCAATCGTTTCGAGCAGCAGATCAAGGATGCCGGCGGCGTTGAGCTCTTCATTGGCGGCATCGGACCGGACGGACACATTGCCTTCAATGAGCCGGGCTCGTCGTTGGTCTCGCGCACGCGCGTCAAGACGCTGGCGCAGGATACGCTCGAGGCGAATGCGCGTTTCTTCGACAATGACATGAGCAAGGTGCCCAAGCAGGCGCTCACCGTGGGCGTCGGCACGGTGATGGACTCCAAGGAGGTGATGATACTCATTACGGGCGCCCACAAGGCGTTCGCCCTGTACAAGGCCATCGAGGAGGGCGTCAATCACATGTGGACTGTCAGCGCGTTCCAACAGCACGCGAACACGCTGATGATCTGCGATGAGGACGCGACGCTGGAGCTGCGCGTGAAGACCGTGAAGTACTTCAAGGTAGCTACGAGTGCAGCTCAGCTAGAGTAGAGTTCGATTTGGTTCGATTGGCTTCGGTTGGGTTGGTGTATGGTGTTAGTTTAAGCTTGGTAAAGGCTTTGCTTTCTGTAGTTGCTCACCCCCTCTGTAGTCTTAACCCCTGCGGCTTCAAACTGATAACAACGGGTCTTAGTCTTAGCTCGAAAGCAACTACTGCTAATGCTTGCCTGATCAATTTACAGGGCATTCTAAGAGATTCAACCGATGCCGCCATGCAGGAAAGCCTTAAATGTAATGTATAGCCGAATTTGATACCGCTACCTCTATATGCATATATATATATAAATCTATTCAGATTGGATTCTTCTTGTACTTAAGTCCTTTTATGAGCGAATGTAAGCCCTGTTTACAGATGGTCAATGCAATCGCAGACGGACACTGTGCCATATGAAAGCATCCAAAGATTTTACAACCTTTTCGAGATTTTTATTTTTTAATATTTTTTAAGATAGTCAAAAATATATTATTGTCTTTAACAGCTCAATTTGTTTTCTATTCCTACATATTTAAATAAAAACAGAATTTATTTTTTGTATTTTATTTATTAAGAGATTATTTTAGACTAGATTTACAGAACTGTTTTACAAGTAAAAACTTAAGGCTTAGTTTAGTTTTAAACACGTCTAAATTTGATACATTTTTGGATTCCTACTCATTATCTATGTATTCTCTTTGCAGAGCCTCATGGATGTGCATTCCAAGCTGATTGAGCAGAAGCAGGCGACATAACTGCGGAGCTGAGCTTCCACCTGGCAGCAGGAACTTTTGAATTTAACTACTTATGTTTAGTCTTTTGTATCGAAGTAACACTGTTATGTATGTGTCTGCAGTAAAGTTACTCTAACAGCAACCTGGCTCAAAGCCCTCTTTGTTATCGGTGCACTCTTTGTTCCCCAGGCCGAACAGTTGCTTGGCATAGAGAATGGAACGCACAGACTCCTCCTTGATCCGATTGCTCTGGAGAGTACGACGTATCTGTTCGGTCACATACATATCCTCCATGTCCTTGGCACGCTGTGTCAGGCGCTCGATGACATCAGCAGTGATGTTCGGCATGCTTTCTACGGCGTCGAGGATGCGCTGACATACCGAGGGCGTATTGATCTTCTGACGCTCCTCGTTGGCACGGATGATTTCGTCGAGTATCGCCCGGCGGGTGTTCGATAGAAAGCCGGGACGAATCTTCTTCCTTCCAATCTGTGAGCGCATAGGCTTGAAGTTGATCGCCCTTGTGCCGCCACAGCTTTGGCTGCGCTTTGGGTTCGAGCTCTTGCGATCACGTTTCGCCACATGGAACAGCTTGCGCTTGACTCGTGGCAAGGAGGTTCTGACCATCAAGTTCTCTGGCTTGAGGCAGGAGTCCACCTGTTGCCACAACTCCTTGCGGCTGGGCAGCGGTGCGTCGGGGTTGAAGGGCACCTTGTGGCCTAAGCCATTGGACCAGTACGTTAGGTTGATGCACTCGTTGAGATAACGACGCTTCGCCTGGTTCTGATAATTGGGCGGATTGTTGATGATGAAGTGCTCCCACTTGTAGTCGTCCCAACGTAGAATGTCTTGATAATCGGCATAATCGACCATCTCCTGGTCCGAGTCGATGGGCGAGTTCATGATATACGCTTGATTCTGGGGAGATTGTTGGTTTGTTCGCACTGGAGAATTTTCCATTTCGATGATGATACTGATCGTGTGGATCTTGAAGATGTAGACGTTCAGATGATTTTGGCAGAGCGATGTTGCGTCGACAGCGATGCTGAGATTACTGATGATGGGTTGACAAATGTCAGCCGATTTATATAGCCAGCAGGTAAAAAAACGATGGAGCGACCTTCGTGTGGACCTGTAAACTTGTCATCGGTTCTAGATTAGGTACGACCTAAAAGAGGTTAAGGTATAGAGGATTAACGGTTATTTTAAGGAAACTTTAGGATTGGATTAACCCTTTTACCTAGTGCTCCGGGTTAGACTCCAGCAACATTGACCTGGAGACCTGCGCCAAGTTACCCTTGACACGTGCATTTCTCTTCTTCTAGATTAGGTGCGGCGCAAGAGAGATTATAATATAGAGGATTATCGGTTATAAGAGACTATTTTAGGATTGAATTTACCCAACGTCACTTTTAAACTTTTTCACACATACAGTTACACGTAGATACATGTTGGTTTTACACATACGAGAACGGCCTTACGCAAGCATTCGTACCCCTGCTATGGCGCTTCTAGTTTTGTATGGGAAACTTCCCGCGAATATATCTTCTATGTTTATTGTATAATTATACTGTGCTTATTATTGTTGCTGGAAATGTGGAATATCCTTTATCGGAGCAGTGGTCTTGATATTGAAAGTGTATAAAATACTTGAAACCTCATACCAAATTTGGTATCTCTAGTCTTTGTAAAGTCAAAATTCTTTATTTATTCTTCTAAATCAATTTCATCCCCTTCAAATTTATCCCCTCCCGATAAAATACACTTATGCCAACGTTTTTTGAAATCCTCGAAACAGGCCAAATAGTTCCAATCCGGTATAGCCATTAGCGCCTTCGTCGAATTTTCTTTTATCTCTTCAATCGACTCGAAACGCGTTTTCCAGAGTGGTCTCTTGAGTTTTGGGAATAGCCAGAAGTCACGGAGCCAAATCAGGAGAATACGGTGGTTGCGGAACGATATGCGTCGAATTTTTGGCGAAATGGTCACGAAAATTCACCTTACTTTTTGCTCATAGGTACACCGTCTTTTTCCCTACTGATTAAATACTGAAATTTGGATTTTGTTTGTTTTTTTTTATTATGGAATGTCAATTATATCATTATATAAGTCAATGGCTTAAAATTAAAAACTTATGCTACTTATTTTAATTGTAAAGTGTCAGGGAATTTAGTGATCTGAGCTTCCAAGAGGCAATCACAGGGATTTTTTAAGTTTATATAAGGTTTCTTGTGCCAGCAGTATTGATACTCTAACAGAAACCCTGCTCAAAGCCCTCTTTGCTCTCAGGGCCTTCTGTGTTCTCAACGACCTCTTTTTTTCCGAGGCCGAACAGTTGCTTGGCATAGAGAATGGAACGCACAGACTCCTCCTTGATCCGATTGCTCTGGAGAGTACGACGTATCTGTTCGGTCACATACATATCCTCCATGTCCTTGGCACGCTGTGTCAGGCGCTCGATGACATCAGCAGTAATGTTCGGCATGCTTTCTACGGCGTCGAGGATGCGCTGACATACCGAGGGCGTATTGATCTTCTGACGCTCCTCGTTGGCACGGATGATTTCGTCGAGTATCGCCCGGCGGGTGTTCGATAGGAAGCCGGGACGAATCTTCTTCCTTCCAATCTGCGGACGCATAGGCTTGAAGTTGATCGCCCTTGTGCCGCCACAGCTTTGGCTGCGCTTTGGGTTCGAGCTCTTGCGATCACGTTTCGCCACATGGAACAGCTTGCGCTTGACTCGTGGTAAGGAGGTTCTGACCATCAAGTTCTCTGGCTTGAGGCAGGTGTCCACCTGTTGCCACAACTCCTTGCGGCTGGGCAGTGGTGCGTCGGGGTTAAAGGGCACCTTGTGACCCTTTCCATTGGCCCAGTACGTTAGATTGATGCACTCGTTGAGATAACGACGCTTTGCCTGGTTCTGATAATTGGGCGGATTGTTGATGATGAAGTGCTCCCACTTGTAGTCGTCCCAACGTAGAATATCTTGATAATCGGCATAATCGACCATCTCCTGGTCCGAGTCGATGGGCGAGTTCATGATATACGCTTGATTCTGAGGAGATTGTTGGTTTTTTCGCACTGGAGAATTTTCCATTTCGATGATGATATTGAAGATCGTGTAGATTTAGACGTTCAGATGATTTTGGCAGAGAGATGTTGCGTCGACAGCGATGCTGAGTTGACTGATGATGGGTTGACAAATGTCAGCCGATTTATATAGCCAGCAGGTAAAAAAAACGATGGAGCGACCTTCGTGTGGACCTGTAAACGTGGACCTGTTAGGTACGACCTTAATGAGGTTAAAGTATAGGGGATTAACGGTTATTTTAAGGAAACTTTAGGATTGGATTAGCCCTTTCACCTACCTCCTGGTTTTTCTACAGCAACCTTGACCTGGAGACCTGCGCCAAGATACCTTTCACACGTGCATGCCGTAACATATAGTCTCTTCTTCTAGATTAGGTACGTCCCCAGAAAGATTAGAGTATAGAGGATTACCTAAAAAGGCAACTTTAGAACTGAATTTGCTTAACGCTCGACTTAAACTTTTTCACACTTTAATGTGGGCAAAAAGTAAGGTGAATTTTCAATTTAAAATTCTTCAATTTAATTTTCTAATTTTGTTTGCGGAATGAAATTTCGTCTGCGGAAACGTTGAGGATGTTGCGGAAAACCTTTGGTGATTCTACCATGTCCCAGAAAAATGTTTATAATTGGTACAAAGACTTCAAAGAGGGTCGGGAACGTGTTGATGACTTGGAGCGCTCCGGACGACCATCGACGTCAACAGTTGACCAACACTTCAATGAAGTGAAGGAATTAGTGCTCAAAAATCGTCGGTTGACTATTAGAGACCTCACTGATATGATCGGAATATCAGAAGGATCTGTGAAAACCATTTTGAAAGATCGTTTGGGCCTACGAAAAGTCATATCTCGTTTGGTACCGAAAACGTCGCACACTGCACTCGTTCTTCGTGACCATTTCGCCAAGAATTCGACGCACATCGTTCCGCAACCAGCGTATTCTCCTGATTTGGATCCGTGTGACTTCTGGTATTCCCAAAACTCAAGAGACCACTCCGGGGAACGCGTTTCGAGTCTATTGAAGAGATAATAGCGGAATCGACGAGGGCGCTCATGGCTATACCGGAAAGGGACTATTTGGCCCGTTTCGATGATTTGAAAAAACGTTGGCATAAGTGTATTTTATCGGGAGGGGATTACTTTGAAGGGGATGAAATTAATTTAGGAGAATAAATAAAGAATTTTGACTTTACAAAATATTCACCTTACTTTTTGCCCACAGTAGTATCTTCTGTGTTTTTGACTGATCGGGCTGAAATTGTAATATTGTAACGATTACTGTATTGTATTGTAATATTGTAGCGATTACTGTATTGGTGCTGAAAATATAAAATATCTTTTATCGGAGGGCTTTTCTGTGTACGGAATAGAGGAACCCTCGCACCAAATTTGTAATAGCTGAGCTCTGTGTACTCATATAGACAAACATCATATAGACAATAGACAGTTATTCATGCTGATCAACATTCTTAATATGTATGATCTGCCATCACTGTTACATACATTTGTATACTATCGGGTCGTTCACTCAGTATTTTCGATCTTACTGAGTTTTATCGCAGACGACCTTACACTTAACCGCTTTGCCGTTGTCTAGTTGAACAGCTGATATAGTAAGACAATTTTGGAAAAAAAAGTTTAAGATAAATTATTTGGAATAGTTTTTGTTGGGTGCATTGTCAAAGATGGAAGATCCCATGCTTATCATGATGCTTGTATTATTAAATCGACATCCAAAATATTGTACTTTTCAATAAATATCTCATCGTAAAGCTCTGTGAATGAGTGGAAATTATTCACGACATCGAATTCTAATAGGTAAATAGTCTCTCGACCTTAAAATGAAATGCGTAAATTTGGATTTTGTTTTTTTTTATTATGGAATGTCAATATAGAGAGAACATAATTGCAATTAAATAAGTCAATGGCTTAAAATTAAAAACTTATGCTACTTATTTTAATTTTAAAGTGTCAGGGAATTTATTGATCTGAGCTTCCAAGAGGCAATCACAGGGATTTTTTAAGTTTATCTAAGGCTTCTTGTGCCAGAAGTATTGATACTCTAACAGAAACCCTGCTCAAAGCCCTCTTTGTTCTCAGGACCCTCTTTGTTCTCAAGAACCTCTTTGTATCCGAGGCCGAACAGTTGCTTGGCATAGAGAATGGAACGCACAGACTCCTCCTTGATCCGATTGCTCTGGAGAGTACGACGTATCTGTTCGGTCACATACATATCCTCCATGTCCTTGGCACGCTGTGTCAGGCGCTCGATAACATCAGCAGTGATGTTCGGCATGCTTTCTACGGTGTCGAGGATGCGCTGACACACCGAGGGCGTATTGATCTTCTGACGCTCCTCGTTGGCACGGATGATTTCGTCGAGTATCGCCCGGCGGGTGTTCGATAGAAAGCCGGGACGAATCTTCTTCCTTCCAATCTGTGAGCGCATAGGCTTGAAGTTGATCGCCCTTGTGCCGCCACAGCATTGGTTCCGCTTTGGGTTCGAGCTCTTGCGATCACGTTTCGCCACATGGAACAGCTTGCGCTTGACTCGTGGCAAGGAGGTTCTGACCATTAAGTTCTCTGGCTTGAGGCAGGTGTCCACCTGTTGCCACAACTCCTTGCGGCTGGGCAGCGGTGCGTCGGGGTTAAAGGGCACCTTGTGGCCTAAGCCATTGGACCAGTACGTTAGGTTGATGCACTCGTTGAGATAACGACGCTTCGCCTGGTTCTGATAATTGGGCGGATTGTTGATGATGAAGTGCTCCCACTTGTAGTCGTCCCAACGTAGAATGTCTTGATAATCGGCATAATCGACCATCTCCTGGTCCGAGTCGATGGGCGAGTTCATGATATACGCTTGATTCTGGGGAGATTGTTGGTTTGTTCGCACTGGAGAATTTTCCATTTCGATGATGATACTGATCGTGTGGATCTTGAAGATGTAGACGTTCAGATGCTTTTGGCAGAGAGATGTTGCGTCGACAGCGATGCTGAGATGACTGATGATGGGTTGACAAATGTCAGCCGATTTATATAGCCAGCAGGTAAAAAAAACTATGGAGCGACCTTCGTGTGGACCTGTAAACTTGTCATCGGTTCTAGGTTAGGTACGACCTAAAAGAGGTTAAGGTATAGGGGATTAACCCTTTTACCTAGTACTCCTGGATTTCTCCAGCAACCTTGACCTAGAGACCTGCGCTAAGATACCTTTCACACGTGCATGTCGTAACATATAGTCTCTTCTTCTAGATTAGGTACGGCCCCAGAAAGATTAAAATTTAGAGAATTTACGGTTTAGCTAAAAAGGCAACTTTAGGACGCTCGACCTAAACTTTTTCACACATACAGTTAAACGCGCATGTTTTAACGTTACACGCACATGTTGAGTTTACACATACACACAAACGCAAGCATTGAAGTCGTTCTCCTGCTTCGAAATATATCTTCTGTGTTCTTGACTGATCGGGCTGAAATTCAATATTGTTGCTATTACTGTGCTTATTACAGCTGGAAATATAAAATATCCTTTATAGGAGACGGTGGGCTTGGTGGGCTTTTCTGTGTATGAAATACCAAGGACCAAATTTGTAATAGCTGAGCTATGTGTTCTCACAAACAGATACAGTTAAATCGACTCAGTTATTCATGCTGATCAATAATATATAATATGTATGATCTGCCATCCCTATCTATGCCTGTTCTTTGCAGAAAACTTTACACTTAACCGCTTTACAGTTGTATAGTTGAACATCTGATATTATGAAAAAGTTTGTTAAATTTGTTGGAATAGTTTTTGTTGGGTGCCTTGTCGGAGATGAAAGATCGAAAACAGCATTTCCGGCATATTATACTGTTTTACCTTGCATATCATGATGCTTGCATTATTAAATCCACATCTAAAAATCCAAAATATTATACTTTTCAATATATATCGCATCGTAATGCTCTCTGAAAGAATGGAAATTATCGATAAAATACACTTTTGTCAACTTTTTTTAAATTCTCGAAACAGGCCAAATAGTCCTTTTCTGGTATAGCCATGAGCGCCAATGGCGAAATGGTCCCGAAAAACGAGTGCAAAACCATCAGACTTAGTAAAAATCGAAAATCTACACTCTTGATTTTTGGTTAATACAATCGTAAATATAGTACCGATACTGACATTGACATGAAATTACCACCAGATGTTATCAGTAGTCCTGCCAACTCCAGAAAAAAGAACCAGTCTGCAACCTTAAGCCCGCGAATTTTAAATTGAAAATTCACCTTACTTTTTGCTCACAGGTACACCGTCTTTTTCCCTACTGATTGTTGATCAAGATAAATAGTTCTTCGTCTTTAAAATTAAATACTTAAATTTGGATTTTGTTTGTTTTTTTTTTTATTTTGGAATGTCAATTAGTCAATGGCTTAAAATTAAAAACTTATGCTACTTATTTTAATTTTAAAGTGTCAGGGAATTTAGTGATCTGAGCTTCCAAGAGGCAATCACAGGGATCTTTTAAGTTTATATAAGGTTTCTTGTGCCAGAAGTATTGATACTCTAACAAAAATCCTGCTCAAAGCCCTCTTTGTTCTCAGGACCCTCTTTGTTCTCAAGAACTTTTTTGTATCCGAGGCCGAACAGTTGCTTGGCATAGAGAATGGAACGCACAGACTCCTCCATGATCCGATTGCTCTGGAGAGTACGACGTATCTGTTCGGTCACATACATATCCTCCATGTCCTTGGCACGCTGTGTCAGGCGCTCGATGACATCGGCAGTGATGTTCGGCATGCTTTCTACGGCTTCGAGGATGCGCTGACACACCGAGGGCGTATTGATCTTCTGACGCTCCTCGTTGGCACGGATGATTTCGTCGAGTATCGCCCGGCGGGTGTTCGATAGAAAGCCGGGACGAATCTTCTTCCTTCCAATCTGTGAGCGCATAGGCTTGAAGTTGATCGCCCTTGTGCCGCCACAGCTTTGGCTGCGCTTTGGGTTCGAGCTCTTGCGATCACGTTTCGCCACATGGAACAGCTTGCGCTTGACTCGTGGCAAGGAGGTTCTGACCATCAAGTTCTCTGGCTTGAGGCAGGAGTCCACCTGTTGCCACAACTCCTTGCGGCTGGGCAGCGGTGCGTCGGGGTTGAAGGGCACCTTGTGGCCTAAGCCATTGGACCAGTACGTTAGGTTGATGCACTCGTTGAGGAAACGACGCTTCGCCTGGTTCTGATAATTGGGCGGATTGTTGATGATGAAGTGCTCCCACTTGTAGTCGTCCCAACGTAGAATGTCTTGATAATCGGCATAATCGACCATCTCCTGGTCCGAGTCGATGGGCGAGTTCATGATATACGCTTGATTCTGGGGAGATTGTTGGTTTGTTCGCACTGGAGAATTTTCCATTTCGATGATGATACTGATCGTGTGGATCTTGAAGATGTAGACGTTCAGATGCTTTTGGCAGAGAGATGTTGCGTCGACAGCGATGCTGAGATGACTGATGATGGGTTGACAAATGTCAGCCGATTTATATAGCCAGCAGGTAAAAAAAACGATGGAGCGACCTTCGTGTGGACCTGTAAACTTGTCATCGGTTCTAGGTTAGGTACGACCTTAATGAGGTTAAGGTATAGGGGATTAACGGTTATTTTAAGGAAACTTTAGGATTGGATTAACCCTTTTACCTAGTGCTCCGGGTTAGACTCCAGCAACATTGACCTGGAGACCTGCGCCAAGTTACCCTTGACACGTGCATTTCTCTTCTTCTAGATTAGGTGCCGCCCAAGAGAGATTAGAATATAGAGGATTAACGGTTATAAGAGGCGATTTTAGGATTAAATTTACCCAACGTCACTTTTAAACTTTTTCAACGTTACACGCACATGTTGGCTTTACACATAGTTTTGTATGGGAAACTTCCCGCGAATATATCTTCTATGTTTATTGTATAATTATACCGTGCTTATTATTGTTGCTGGAAATATGAAATATCATTTATCAGAGACAGCGGCTTTGATATTGAAAGTGTATAAAATACTTGAAACCTCATACCAAATTTGGTATTTCTAGCCTTTGTAATAGCTGTGCTCTGTGTTTCCATACAGATAAACGGCCACGGTTAAATAGACTCAGTTATTCATGCTGTAAGGTCTGCCTTTCCTCTATGGGTCTGTTACGTACTTTTGCATAGAGCTGATACACTATTTTCGCAAAAAGATATATAGACTCTTTATGAGTCTCTTAAAATTGATGCGCGATGAGGTATAATTATAATTTTTTGCGAAATGTATTATACAATTGCAGTAGCGCTTGGAGTGTTCGAGAGAAAAATTCTTGGCAAGATTTTTGGTCCCGTTCGGATTGGGGACGACTTTCGCATTCGGATGAACCACAAGCTGTACGAGTTGTACGACGACGTGGACGTGGTCCGGCACATCACGATACAACATCGGCGCTGGCTCGGCCACGTTGTGCGTATGGATGAACTCCAGCTCTGAAGGTATTCGAAGCGAGGGTCTTCTACGGGCGACGACGAAGGGGACGACCAAAAATGTCGAATTGTACATTTTGGAACAAGAAGGGAGGAAAGGGAATTTGCAGATTGTAGAATTAACCACAGTTACTTCCACGAACAGGATTTCTCCTGATTTCCCCTTCAACTATTCCAAAATCCCAATGCCATTGTAATTCTTGAAAAGAGATTGCTTTTCACATAGACTTATAAATCATATTCTAATACACTAACTTATATCCAACATTGTGTAAAAGTAGTGTTTCCAACGAAAAACTAAGAATATTTTGCAAAGCAAGATACAATATTATTGAATTGGCATCTAAAAATCCAAAATATTGTACAATTCAATAAATATTGCATTGTAAAGCTCTGTGATTAAATTATCGTAATTATCGTAAATTATCGATGAAACACCGCCTCCTTCCCTAGTGTTGATCAAGATAAATAGTTCTACGTCTTTAAAATGAAATACTTAAATTTTGATTTTGTTTTTTTTTATTATGGAATGTCAATATAGAGATAATAAGTCAATGGCTTAAAATTAAAAACTTATGCTACTTATTTTAATTTTAAAGTGTCAAGGAATGTTGTGATCTGAGCTTCCAAGAGGCAATCACAGGGATTTTTTAAGTTTATCTAAGGCTTCTTGTGCCAGAAGTATTGATACTCTAACAGAAACCCTGCTCAAAGCCCTCTTTGTTCTCAGAGCCTTCTGTGTTCTCAAGAACCTTTTTGTATCCGAGGCCGAAAAGTTGCTTGGCGTAGAGAATGGAACGCACAGACTCCTCCTTGATCCGATTGCTCTGGAGAGTACGACGTATCTGTTCGGTCACATACATATCCTCCATGTCCTTGGCACGCTGTGTCAGGCGCTCGATGACATCGGCAGTGATGTTCGGCATGCTTTCTACGGCTTCGAGGATGCGCTGACACACCGAGGGCGTATTGATCTTCTGTCGCTCCTCGTTGGCACGGATGATTTCGTCGAGTATCGCCCGGCGGGTGTTCGATAGAAAGCCGGGACGAATCTTCTTCCTTCCAATCTGTGAGCGCATAGGCTTGAAGTTGATCGCCCTTGTGCCGCCACAGCTTTGGCTGCGCTTTGGGTTCGAGCTCTTGCGATCACGTTTCGCCACATGGAACAGCTTGCGCTTGACTCGTGGCAAGGAGGTTCTGACCATTAAGTTCTCTGGCTTGAGGCAGGTGTCCACCTGTTGCCACAACTCCTTGCGGCTGGGCAGCGGTGCGTCGGGGTTAAAGGGCACCTTGTGACCCAAACCATTGGTCCAGTATGTCAGGTTGATGCACTCGTTGAGATAACGACGCTTCGCCTGGTTCTGATAATTGGGCGGATTGTTGATGATGAAGTGCTCCCACTTGTAGTCGTCCCAACGTAGAATGTCTTGATAATCGGCATAATCGACCATCTCCTGGTCCGAGTCGATGGGCGAGTTCATGATATACGCTTGATTCTGGGGAGATTGTTGGTTTGTTCGCACTGGAGAATTTTCCATTTCGATGATGATACTGATCGTGTGGATCTTGAAGATGTAGACGTTCAGATGATTTTGGCAGAGAGATGTTGCGTCGACAGCGATGCTGAGATGACTGATGATGGGTTGACAAATGTCAGCCGATTTATATAGCCAGCAGGTAAAAAAAACGATGGAGCGACCTTCGTGTGGACCTGTAAACTTGTCATCGGTTCTAGGTTAGGTACGACCTTAATGAGGTTAAGGTATAGGGGATTAACGGTTATTTTAAGGAAACTTTAGGATTGGATTAACCCTTTAACCGAGTGCTCCATGCTAGACTCTGGCAGCCTTGGGATTGACCTGTAAACTTGCGATAAGTAACCTAAACCCTACACACGTGCAGGTTGTCGCGTGTAAGTTAGCTAGTGGTGTAAAGGAATATAAAATTAAGGATTTACGCATTTTTGGGACTGGATTAACTCAAATACCTCTTGAAGCCAAGAACACCTGCTTACGAAATAGCTAATATATTTGCTTGAGATTGTCTGGCAAGCCTTGTACATTGTAGTATAAAATTTAGCTTTGTAAGCTAGCAAGACTTCTGTTTATTAGGTTTACTACTGTGGGCAAAAAGTAAGGTGAATATTTTTGTAAAGTCGAAATTCTTTATTTATTCTCCTAAATCAATTTCACCCCCTTCAAAGTATGCCAACGTTTTTTCAAATCATAGGTCAAATAGTTCGTTTCTGGTATAGCCATGAACGCCCTCGTCGATTTTTCTTTTATCTCGACTCGAAACGCGTTCCGCGGAGTGGTCACTTGAGTTTTGGGAACAGTCAGAAGTCACACGGAGCCAAATCAGGAGAATACGGTGGTTGCGGAACGATATGCATCGAATTTTTGGCGAAATGGTTACGAAGAACGAGTGCAGTGTGCGACGTTTTCGGTACCAAACGAGATTTGACTTTTCGTAGGCCCAAACGATCTTTCAAAATGGTTTTCACAGATCCTTCTGATATTCCGATCATATCAGTGAGGTCTCTAATAGTCAACCGACGATTTTTGAGCACTAATTCCTTCGCTTCATTGACGTGTTGGTCATCTGTTGACGTCGATGGTCGTCCGGAGCGCTCCAAGTCATCAACACGTTCCCGACCCTCTTTGAAGTCTTTGTACCACTTATAAACATTTTTCTGGGACATGGTAGAATCACCAAAGGCCATCCCCAAACTTCCTCAACGTTTCCGCAGACGAAATATCATTCCGCAAACAAAATATGATGGCACTTCTCTGCTCAATTAAATCAGACTTTGGAAAAATTGTTAAATGCACTCTTGATCGTTTGGTAAACAAAAGCGTAAATATAGTACTCATACTGACATTGACATGAAATTCCCGCCAAATGTCATCAACAGTCCTGCCAACTCGAGAAAAAAAGAATTAGTTCGCCGTCTTAAGCCCGCGAATTTGAAATTGAAAATTCACCTTACTTTTTGCACACAGTAGTAAATTTTGATAGCCTGCTACTACTTGATTAAAATAAGATTAGAACAAGAATCCATATCATTTAGTTGTTAAAGAATCTATCAGATGCTTTGTTAAGAAGCATATGCAATTCATATTTGCATATTGTCAAAGCATGAAGATCTGAAATGGGATTGTTTCTATAACTAAGCCTTAAGTAATACGCACTTGTATTGTTGTGGGTTTTTTTTTTGTTTTTATTATTTTTTTATTTTAAAGTGATATAAAAAAGAAAATATCTTCAGCACTACAAAACTGTTTTTAGCAAACAGCACGAGACTGGTACTACCTTATAGATAATATAGAGGAACAGCTTCAAGAAAATATTACAAATTTGCAATATCAGAGAAACCGAGTGAATGTTTCAGAAAACTTAAGTTAAGATTAGTTTTTTTTTGCATGTCAAAATTTTGTAAACTTTTTTGGACTCTTGTTCACAATCTTTTCTCGTTGCAGAGGCCCATGGAAGCTGATTGAGACGATGTAACTGGGGAGCTGAGCGGAGAGCTGAGCAGGACGTTATGTATGTCTGAGTAAAGATTCTCTAGCAACAGCCAGGCTGAACGCCCTGATTCTCCTCATGCCGCTGAATAAGAGAGAACAGCTGCTTGGCATAGAGAATGGAACGTACGGACTCCTCCATCATGATGCGATGATTCTCGACGGCGCGACGTAGTTGGTCGGTCACGTACATGTCCTCCATGCGTTTGGCACGCTGTGTCAGGCGTTCGATGACAGCGGGACTGATGTCCGGAATGTTCTCGACAGCGCCAAGGATGCGCTGGCACACTGCCGGCGTATTGACCATCTCGCGCTGGAGATTCTCGCGAAGCATTTCCTCGAGCACAGTCCGGCGGGTGTGCCACAAGAAGCCGCGACGTATGTTCTTTCTGCCGATCTGCGGACGCAACGGTTTGAAATGGAACGCCTTGGTGTTGCCCCAGCTCTGACAGCGTTTGGGATGCGTGCTCTTGCGATTACGCCGTGAGACACGGAATAGCTGACGCTTCACACGCTGTAGACTGGTGCGGACCCTTAGGTTTTCGGGCTTCAGGCAGGCGTCCACCTGCTGCCACAACTCCTGGCGTGTGCTCTGCGACGTGCTGTGATCCCAGTGCATCTGGTGAGCCAAGCCATTGATCAGGTACACTTGGCGGATGCATTCGTTGAGGAAACTGCGCTTCGTCGGACTCTGGTAATTGGCAGGATTGTTGATGATCAAGTGCTCCCGCTTGTAGACCACACAATGCCCGGGCTTCTGGTAGACGATCAGCTCCTGGTCCGAGCTGCCGATGGGCGAGTTGAAAATGAACACTTGATTCTGGGTAGTGTCTACTGCTCGGCGGTACATTAGCAGTTTCGATTTCTCCATTTCCATTTCCATGATGATGATGATGATGATAATGTAGACGATCGTATAGCGTTGCGATGCTTGAGGTAAAGATATGTTGCGTTAACAGCGATGATGCGTTGACTGATGTTGGGTTGAGGCATATCGACGGATTTATATAGGGACCAGGTAAAAAAGGACCTTCTTGCGCTGCGACCTGCAAACTTGCGACAAATTACCCAAGCCAAGCGCACATGCACGTCGTAACTTGCAGTTTAGGGTGCAGGGGATTAACGGTTATTCGAAGGAAACTTTATGATCGATCTGGAAACATCTGACTTATTGATTGCAGGTAAGAAATTTTGTGGTATCATAAAATTGCAATTTTTTCGCAAGAAAGTAACGCGTGTGTCAGCAAAAGGTCCTCTAGAAATACGTACAGTTATTCTACTTCTTGTTGAATTGAATTTGTGTTGAAGCCGTACAGCAGTAAAATGTGTATAGATGTATGTAAAATGTAAAGCAAATCTCGTATTTAATTACGAGAATTTTAATAGTAATTTTAATGAATTTAAAAAAATGTGAAAAATAAACTCAGCTTTACTTAAAGGTGCTTGCAAAAGTAGTTTACGGCTTAGAAAAACCTTTTAAATAAAATATTAAATGCATATCAAATAAAATAAATATGTATATATTATTTATGTTAAATGATTTAGTCTTCAATCTCATATTGAACAGCCAAAACCTATTGACCAAGCAGGCGAATTTAAACCGAAACCATATCCAGTTCATACTATAGCTGAGCAACAATCTCGTTTGAATTTCTGTGATCGTTGTTCGCCCGAAGAGTAGGCATTTTCCGAAGTCCTGCGACTTATTGGCAGGTAACTGCACTCCACGAGATTTTCCCTATCATTAGGGTTTATGTAAGCACGCGCTAATCCGCGCCAGGTGTTTTCCCAAAAAGAAAAAATAAAAACAGGATCATAAATTAGGTAGACACGCGACCTGGTTGCGGGTTCTAAGCACTACCTGTCACCTTTTCTTTTTGCGTATATAATCGAATGCAAATCGTTAGCAGCAATCAGAACGAGTTGAAAGTTCAAGCGTGATGGGCAACGTACTCGATAACAAAGTGTCCTGCGACAAACCCACGGCTGTGGTCAATCCCATGCCGCCGGTCAACGAAGATGCTGTAGTGGCCGAGAGCCAGGAGCAGCAAACGCAGCAGGAGCAGGAAGCTAACCGCACAAATGTAACGCTGCAATTGTTTCAATATCGCCAGCAATTGAGCCTGAAGAATCATCAGATGGTCAAGTGGGCCACGTCCAAGCTGCTGCTCACCGAGGAGCTGCTCAAGCAGCAGCAACAGCAGATACAAAAGTTGCAAGAGAAGCAACTGCGAGCGGAACGACGGCGTCAACGCCGGCAGCAGCCGCTGCTGTCGATGCCAATTTTGGATGAATCCGATGCCGCTTGGGCGGAGCGACAGTTGGCATTATTATCGGACGACGAGGACGATGACGATAGCGATGATGATGATGACGATGATGCACTGCAGTTCGGCGATGGCGAGAATGGGGAGCCATTCGAGCATCCACTGTACAGTGAACACACCCATTTGATGCGCTACCGCCTGCAGCTGCGCAACACCATCATCGAGGTCGCCCAGGAGAAGCTGCGCAAGCGCGAGAAGACAAAGATCAAGCGCTTGAAACGTCGCACGCTCATCTCCTCCAAGAAGCCCAGCAAGAAGAACAAGCACAAACATCTCGCCCAGGACACCCAATGAACCGACCTCATTGACCGCTTAAGTTCTATTTGTAAATTATTCGTCCATAGTTTAAGTTCCAAGTTCCATTTGTATTGCAGTTCACATTCACATTTTTGTCACCTGATTATTCATTTCTTTGTATTCGAATTTGTTTGTGTCATAAATAAATTAACTTCTCAGAAATTAAATCCAAGTCCTTCTCAATCGAACAGAGTTCAATGTGCTCCGTGCACGATGGGGGTATTCGGTCATGTCCCTGGACGACCGCGTGACCCTCGTTGCATAATTAATGCCCTTCGAATGGCGGCGGCCCTAATTGACAACTGCAGCATCCACCTGTCCCACCTTTGCCCTCAAATTTCTGTACTTTTTGATTGCCTCCCTGGAAATGGCATTAAAGAGAAATATAGATTGAAATGAAACCTTTTATAGGTTTAAGCTTAATGGGCAAAGAGAAATAAGCCTTAGAATGAAAATCTTCTTAAAATGTTCTCTTTAAATTCTAATTTTGAAATTTCATTTTTTCCACCACTTCTGAAAAGATTATATAGCTTTAATGTACTCAACTTTTTGGTCTTTCTCTATGCCACATGATTTATTGCCACGCGTTTCCGCTGTGCAATCCAACAAATTTGTCACACCAAAACCCATTAAAAATAGGAAATCTCAAAATAAAACAACCACAAAGACTTAAAGCGAATTTTATTAGGGGTAGCTGTTGCGTCTGTGGACTTTTCTGTCACTCCACGATTCGAATAAAATATAAAACACGTATTTAATTAAAGCACAAATACTTGGCGCTTCCGCGTGCTCCGCAATTAACAAGCAGCACTCACATGCGTGGTCCACGTCTTGGCAGTGGCCAGGGCCCCGCCCCTGTACCAGCCCCGTTTCTAAGTGCAATAAGTAGCAATTCCACCCACACAGTGCGACGAAGCTCCAAACACTTGAGAGTGTAGAATACGTAATATCTTTTGTTGTTGGCATACCTTGCACTGGCCGAAAGTAGGTGAAGGCAGGGTATTTGAGTTTTAGTCTATTAAGATCTCGGTAATTAGCAAAGCTGGGAACATGAATTTTGGTACACAGACTTTTGTAAGTCTTGTGAATATAGAATAACTTTTACATTTAACTTAATCTTAGAAAAATTAAAATAATTTTTAAATAACTGTGTATCTCAGAGATTAATGGAGATAAGGAAATAAAATTTATTATATATATTTTTGTAGGCTGTTCCGTCATAAAAATTCTTTAAAATCCAAATTAATTTCTACAGATGCTTAGATCTAGAGAAATTAAATGCAGATAATATTAATCTATTATATACATATAAGTAAATTTTTTTTAAAGTCTTTTTCACTATCAAAAATCTTTATAATAATAATAAATTCACCTTCCTGTGAGTAATTAGCAAGTTTGAGTTTTGAGATAAGTCACAAGAAAATCTAACATTTTACAAAAAATTATTTCCTTCCTCACAAGTGAAAATCCATCATTAGCATCGCTCTATTTTATCTCAGAGTTATCCATAGAGTATTTCTAAATTTGCCCCCGATTGCTTGGACGTCACGTATCAGGCTTTGTTTTTGGACTGGCACTCATAACGAGAACGGAACGGGCTGACTGCTCAGTATATGTCACCATTTCAGTTGACGCCGCAAGGAATTCCAAATTGCCAAGAGGCGTGGCCGGGGGATAGGGGCGTTCCGGGAGTGTACAACGAGCCGCTTGAGAGCTTGTTATGCAAGTTGAAAGGGAATTTGTGTCAGGCTGCACTGGCGTCTGTCTGCGAATGTGCGCGAGTGCGTGAGCAGATCAGCAGCATGAGTTGCAATTGGAACGGGAGCAGAAGACGTAAACGGGACTTTGAGCTGGAGCAGGAGCAGGAGCAGGAGCTGGCGCTGCAACTGGAGCGACGCACTGGGAATAAGGCTCGGCCACCGGCAAATAATTCTAATTATTTTATTAAAAGCATTTCACTCCCTCCAAATATGTAATGCACGCGATAATTGCTGCGCCCGTTTTCTAATTGCGTTCGCACACGTTTCTGGGACAAGTTCAAAGGATGCCAAGGGGCTGTGCTATGTCGAGAGTCCCAAGCGCAATACGAGAAGGACTTAGGGCTCTCCTCGACTGCATATGACCTGGAATATAAATCTTATATATGTGCAAATATTTTTTTCGAAAATTTTTAAGTTTTTTTTTTGGCTGGTATCAAAATTATTTGTATATAAAGCCAATAAAGTTTTGTGAGTACATATTTAAGAATCACGTATTCTTTTGAGGCATGTTTTACCCTACAATTTCATTGTATTCGAGAAAAAACCTCGTGAGCTTAGTAGACATTGGGCGAGTTTGCGAGGGATCCCAGTATGCCCTGAACATTTACACGAAACTTGACAAGCAGAGCTCCGAAAGTATATGTGATATTGCCTCATTTAGTTTTTGAGTCTCACAAAATTAACACGTTTTCTGTTCCGTTTTCCGAATTCACATATATATATATATATATTTAAATACATATATATTTTAAGAAATCAAAATTTGGAAAGAAAAAAAGAAACATATACGTACACAGTCAGTCACTTTTCCGATTCCCACATCCTTTCTGGGTTCAATTCTGTGCGTGCCTGTGCCTGCCCGTGTCTTTGAGTGTGTGTGTATTTTGAGTGCAAGAGCGAGGGAGACTGAGCGAGTGACCACACAATAGAAGCACATAGAGAAAGAAAAAAGATAGATAGAAAGAGAGAGAGAGAGAGAGAGAGAGAGAGAGGAGAGAAAGAGTGAATAGAGAGGGAGCAAGATGAGCGAGGAGAAGAACTACGTGTGCCACAAGTGCAATGAGGCGATCACAAAGCGCGTGATCACGGCCCTGGGCAAGACGTGGCATCCGGAGCATTTCCTGTGTCGCCACTGCGACGAGCAGATCGAGGACGCCACCTTTAACATACAGGACGGCGAGCCGGTCTGCAGCAAATGCTTCGTGGAGCGCTACACGAGCACCTGTGCCGGGTGCAAGCAGCCCATACTGGAGCGCACGATCTGCGCCCTCGGCTCCAATTGGCACGAGGACTGCTTTGTCTGCGATGGCGCCTGCAAGAAGCCGCTGTCGAATCGCCCGTTCTACGAGCGTGACGGCAAGGTCTATTGCAAGCAGGACTTCGAGGATCTGTTCGCGTGCCGCTGTGCCAAGTGCGAGAAACCGATCACCGACAGCGCCGTTGTGGCCTTGAATGCCAAATGGCATCGTGACTGCTTCCGCTGCAATCGCTGCGAGAATCCCATCACCACGATGACCTTTACCATCGAGGGCGACAAGCCTGTATGCCCCGCTTGCACCTAATCACCGGATCTCGTTTGGATCGCAGAATGAAGAATCGCCTGATCTTCGGATCATCTTCGGATTGCCGCCCCAACACCCCCCCCCTCACCCGATGGATCAAAATTGATCACCATGCCGAATTGTCCATCTACCACGCCCCCACCCAATAACCCCATCGTTCAACTGCAGTTGGCGTCACGACGCTCTGGCCCCCTTTTAGCTGAAAATATGAGCAAAAAACGAGAAGCAAAAATACGGAAAAGACGAAATAATTATAATTTTGAGGTTAGGTTTTGACTGTTCATACATTTATAGTTTTAAAGACGTGGTATGCCCGAACAATTGGAATTATAAATGTACCTGCACGCATAATCTGAGGCTCAATAAACTTTGTAACATTTACGAACACTAAAGCAAAACGTGTAACAAGCCACACACGGTAGGAACTCTAAAAAAAATATGAAAAACAGATATATGATAGAATCCAAATACAAAACGCATTGTTCAGACATAGACTCGAAGATGTTTTCATATGTTTTTTGATATCATATTGCCAATCTGTAATATTTGTTTGGAATTTCAGCAGAAATAACCAAGTTTAGGTAAAATGGATAATTGGTGCATCCAGTAGATGCTGTGACTAATTTATTATTATATATATTTATAATTTTTATAAATATAATTTAATATAATTTTATTTATATTTTTAATTTTTTTGTTAGATACTCCTTTGATATATCCTTAGATATTCAAAGGCGTTTTACTCGATTTCTATTTTAGGCAGCTTATGAAAATTTTGCCCAATTGAAATAAATTATATTTACTATAAATACAGCAAATTTGATTAGATTCCATAAAAGGATAACGGAACTACGGACAAAAGACTAGATAGACCCTGAGATTATATATGCTGGCAAGCCCTCGCTATTGTTACTGGGTATCTTACAGTTAGCTAACTTGGAGGACTAGAAATTTTTGTATGCTGCCACTGATTCAAAGATAATGAAGTGCTTAAACTTAAGCCAAGTGCGCTACCAAATGAGTTTTTCGTCTATGATTGTTTGGCAAACAGCGACAGTTTTCACAATACCATAGATAAGCAACCCTTGCCCAAGGTGCAAACACACGCATACAAGCTCAGTCATGTACCATACATACGTGCATGTATTCGACAAGATGCACCCATATGTGCGGGCGGGATGAGATCATGTTTCCACTGAGAGAAAGATGTAGCAGGGAGAGCGGGGCAACTGCAGTGTCACACAATCAAGTTGATTATCTCATGCTCGCCTGCTCGTTTGGGCTATCAGTGCGCGCTGCGCTAAGGATTGCCATGCTGATAAGCAAACAGAGTCCGAATCTGCGTACGCGTCCAACGGCCTCATCATCAGGCCCGACCGAAGGTGGAGGTGCAACGGGCTTGGGGGAAATTCTGCGGGGTGTTTTCCCAAGCGACCGACAGCACACGAAGTGAACGCGACGCGAGCCGAGCAGAAACGACAAAGCCACGACAAAAGTTTCGACTGATTTTGTCGGCGTTTTCAACTGCCTGCGTTCAGTTCAGTTGCCGGTTTCAGTTTCATTGGGGAAACGCAGCGCATGGAAAGCGGTTCCAGCGCAACAGCTCGCGCCTAACGTGCTCAGTCCGACTTTTCCGACTTGCAATCTCACGGTTTTCCGACCAAAGTGCGCTAATTAATGCAAAAACAAAATACACACAAAAAAAAAAAAAAACAACTAAAACAAGACATCAAATAAATATCAAAATAAATGTGCAAAATGTCAAATAAATCTGGTTGCACGAGTGAATACCATGTGAATGCTAGTACGATTCACTTGTATTCATGCAGCTGCAGCTCGTAAATAAAGTCGAATTCGCGTCAAGCACCCGCAACAGACTAACATAATTTATTGGCAATACGTGGATATATCGTGGTGATAAGCGAACAACAAACAAAACAACAATAACAGGAACTACAAGTTCGTTAATTAAAACTATAGAAGATAGTTCGGCAGCCATTTACCATAGGTACAATAGAAAGGGAATTTCGAATGCGAATATCTAGCAAATATAGGAATTCGGAATTCAAAAAATAGAGGTTTAAATAAATTAATTGTTAAGAAAAATTGGGTTTTGGTTATGAAATTTCTAGTTGAAAACATTAAAAAAAATCTATAATATAATATAAATATATCATATATAATAAATATAAATAAACTATTAAATATACATAACAATGAAAATACATAAATAACTGCTTTGAGTTAAAAAAATTAATTAAATAATAAATAAATAAATATATAAGCGTTGTTGCTGAAGTTGATAAAAAAATAAATTAAATATGATTTGTATTAACGCTCAAAATAATTTTATAAGCTGCAAAACATATATATTTTTTAATTGAAATAATACTCGTAATTCCAGTAATATTTCAATACAATTTATGTATTTGTATTAACGCTCAAAAAAACTGCATATCATTTGATTTAATTGCAGCTCATATTCCAACAAAATCGAAACTATGTATCAGATTAATCAAGCTCAGATTAAGTTGTTCCTCAAATTATTATTAAATTAAAAGTGATAATGCGAATCATAATTGAATTGACTTGAAAGTTATTTTTAATCACTCACTTGCGACTTGTTAAAGTCAATGTTAGTGCCTGTCAATCACATAGAATAAGCTTCTAATGAGCTGACCGAGCACATTTTTACGTGTACATACAAACTTAGATATGTGTATGTATATTGTATGTGCAAATAGTTCAACAAAATAATTACGGACTGACGGTTGACAATTGATTAATGATTTCGCCAATGGATAATTCATCTTGGCCGATTTGCATATTGCCATGTAAATGCAAATGTTATTACAAATCGTTGTCAAGTGCTCCAAACTAGCGCAAGAATATCTATTTGTTAGCTAGAATATATAGTCGTACATATCGTGTTTATATATAGTATGGTTTCACATGTCTCTCCATATAGAGTTGAGTATAATGCATACACCAACGTTTCTAAATTCCTAGACCCTTTGCCGCGGAAGCAAATAATATTAGAGCTTAAGGTTTAGCCAACTAAAAGTATACCCTGCACTCGACGTTGCAGTTAATGACCGTAACAAAATAATATTGATTTAAAATTTGGTCTTTACCTAGGGTATACAAAAGTTAAGCCCGACACCGTTTGAATATAAAATTCCGAAAGTTTCTTTTCGACATCCTTTCTAAAAAATATCCAAAAAACCAAAACCAGTCTGGGTGTTTTGAAAGCAAGTGATCAACAGGCAAATACCCTCGAAAGCTTTGTATAATATTTGGAAATGGTAGTTTTTCTATAATTTTAATTAAATTTAACATCTTTAGTTAAAAAAAAAACGCCGTTACTTTTTTAAATAATTTTTTAATGTTTAGTGTCTTGGAATTTATAAAAAATTAACTACATTTTGTAACTAAAGCGTCGAAAATTTTTTGAATGAAATTCTGAAAAAGGTCTTAGAAATAAAACTAAATTATAAAAAAGGCCTTACAAATAAAACTAAAATATAAAAGCAGGCCTAACAAATAAAACTAAAATATAAACAAGTAAGGAAAGCTACAGTCGAGCGCGCGCGACTGTAAGATACCATTTACCCTATTCGAAGAAATAATACAAAATAAAATAAATGGTATAAAAATATATAAAAAAAAATATAAAAAAAAGCAATTTACATTAAGAAAAAAAAATCGCCCCGCGCCAGATTCTAACACAAGAACTCTCACGAACTTTGTAACTTACGAATCGGACCTCTAACCACTAGACCACACAAGTTTACGCCATGCGATCGGCAAATTAGGCTTTTATTGACGCGGGCCCTCTACTGCGTCGATTTAACGTTTTGATTAGGAATCGCTAGCGCCCATAACTTTGTATGGGGAATTCGAACTCCTATAACTTCTTTGTTATTAAAAAATAAAAATTGAAGAAAGCTACAGTCGAGTGCACTCGACAGTAAGTTATAATTTACCTTTGGCTGCTAAAAATAATTCTTAATATTAATTACTTTTATTCGAATTAATAACAACGCATCGCATATTTCCGAAATTAAATACACATGCATTGACGCTAATGGCACATGCCGACTGCACGCCGATTGTGCGTGCGCAGTCGGCACAAGCATTGACGCCGAGCCTCTGCTCCGTCTCTGCTGCTGTATGCAAAACTTCTCGCGCCTAGGAACAGACCATGTGCTTCAGTGGTTTGTTGTGAGAGTTGTCAGCTCTTTAACTAAATGTTCCCGGTTCGAATCCAAACGCAGTCTTCTTTTTTTTGTATTGCTTAGAAAAAGTTTTTGGTTTTTTTTATTTTTTTTGCATAATATATTTTTCATATAGCGCAAAATTATTAAAAAAAAAAAAAAATTGCCCAGCGCAGGATTCGAACCCGCGACCTCACGCATCAGAAACTTGCGAGCCAACCATCAAGACCATACACAGTTACGCAGTGCGATCGGCAAAAAAAAAAAAAAAATTGCCCGTTGCTGGATTCGAACCCGCGACCACACGCACCAGAATCTTGCATGCAACCATCTAGACCACACACAGTTACGCGGAGCGATCGGCAAATGAGACTTTTATTGATGCCGGCCTTCTGCTGCGTCAGTTCAACATTCTAGTTGGAATTCTAAGCGCCCACAACTTTATATGGGAGATTCAAACTCCTATAACTTCTTTGTTTATTGTCCGATCGGATTGAAATTTATAGGGTAGATCTGTACTATGGTAAGCTACAAGAGTGTTAAAAAAAATGTTTTGTTATTTCCCTACTTTTCTTAAAATTCAATAGTTTGGGGGCGGTGGGCGTGGCATCCAAAAGTTGAAAATCAAACATTCTTCGTAATGTTACCAGGCACCTTACTTTCAAATTTGGCGCTTCTAGCTTTTCTAGTTTTCTTTTAAACTATAAAAATGTGTTTTTTAGAGGCGGTGGGCGTGGCATCCAAAATTCTAAAATCCAACTTCTGCATAATGTTGCAAGACACTCTCCTACCAAATTTGGTGCGTTTATCTCTTTTCGTTATTGACTTATTTAGAAAAAATCGAAATACGCATTTATCGATTTGCGGAGGCGGTGGGCGTGGCACATCAAGTTTGAAATAAACTTCTTGTGTGTATTGAATACACGCACACTCCCACCAAGTCTGGTGCCTCTAGCTCTTTTAATAGCTGAGATCTGTGTGTTCATACAGACGGACAGACGGACAGACGGACAGACGGACAGACGGACAGACGGACAGACGGACAGACAGACGGACATGACCAAATCGACTCGGCTATTGATGCTGATCAAGAATATATATACTTTGTATGGTCTGCCACGCCTCCTTCTGCCTGTTACATACATTTGCACAAAGTTAATATACCATTTTTTACCCATTTTCAATGGGTAAATGGTATAAAAAGGTCTTACAAACAAAACTAAAATATACATTTTTGAATAAGAAAATTGCAATATTTTAATTTTGAAATTATATAAAAAATTGAGATTATATTTTAGCTTAAGTCTGCCAGCTATACAAATTTACAGGGTATTGTATACACACACACTCCCATAGACACTTGAGTAGTCCAAAGCCTAACAATTATTTTGGCGCTTGCGACGCGTCGAATCGCCAATAGAAGAAACGACGCCAGCGAATTCTCAGAACTTCCAAGTTCACGCAGCTCTGCGCAGTTGTTCTTTGACTTTTGCCAGCGTCGGTTGTCGGTTGTCGGCTGTAGGTTGTCGGCTGTAGGTTGTCGGTTGTTTGCCGGTTGTCGCTGTGCTCGCTCGCGCCTGTGTCTGTCCGCAGTCCGATGAGAAATTCACGTTAATGGCCTTTGCCTTTTCGGGGCGCAACAGGACGCACCTTAAAAAATATCAGCGGAAAAGTGTACGAGCAATAGAAGCCGAATCGACGCTAACCTTTAATGGGGGGAAAAAACAAAATTGTTAACAAGTGGCAGCTGCTGTTGCCGTTGCCGTTGCAGTTGCAGTTGCAGCCGGAGTTGAAGTGGACTCACTTTGGCAATTGGCAAGTGGCTTTTGGCTGCTGCAGCTTTGTGTCAGTCGCCGTCGCAGTGTGTCAAATGTGTGTGTTGAACCCGCAAGTGGCCTCAGGTAGCAACTGAAGCGCCAGTCTGTCCCACTGTCTCTCCGTCTGTCTGCCAGTTAGCTAGACAGTTAGCATACAAATTTGCTTATCATGTTGTTTGAGTCTTTGCGCCTTTTTGCATTTTTCACACCTGCTTTGAATGGCTCCACTGTGCTTGCCGCAGCTACTTCCAGCTTCAGTTGGCCGCACTTCAATGCGAAACTCGTGATGACACGTCGCTGCCAAATCCAATCATGTCGAGTCGCGTCGCGTCGTGTCGTGTCGAGTTAAGTTCGAGTTCGTATTGAGGTCTAGTTTTGGCTAGATCTTCCGTCAGATCTGAGAAACGTTTCCAATTTAGAAAACAATTAAAAAATGTAAGCCGAAAATTGATGTTGCCGGCGCACTTAAATGAGTTGGCAAAACGATCGTTCAGGGGCTTGGCCCCAAATCCGCAACAAATACAACAGCGCCAGACTGCCAAATCGATAACCAAAAATAGCCAAAGTCTGTCGAGGAAGCAAATACTTGTACAAATACGATACGTACAGACAATATATATATTTATATATATATATATTTCTGCCTGACTGAAAGTAATAATAATAACAAATTCCGAGCTTATTTTTAATTGCAATAATCAGAAATTGTACGCAAAGTCCCTTGAGCTCGTCGGAACGTGGCCTTAGTTTTTTTTTTTTTTATACCATTTACCCATTGAAAATGGGTAAAAAATGGTATATTAACTTTGTGCAAATGTATGTAACAGGCAGAAGGAGGCGTGGCAGACCATACAAAGTATATATATTCTTGATCAGCATCAATAGCCGAGTCGATTTGGTCATGTCCGTCTGTCTGTCCGTCTGTCCGTCTGTCCGTCTGTCCGTCTGTCCGTCTGTCCGTCTGTCCGTCTGTATGAACACACAGATCTCAGCTATTAAAAGAGCTAGAGGCACCAGACTTGGTGGGAGTGTGCGTGTATTCAATACACACAAGAAGTTTATTTCAAACTTGATGTGCCACGCCCACCGCCTCCGCAAATCGATAAATGCGTATTTCGATTTTTTCTAAATAATTCAATAACGAAAAGAGATAAACGCACCAAATTTGGTAGGAGAGTGTCTTGCAACATTATGCAGAAGTTGGATTTTAGAATTTTGGATGCCACGCCCACCGCCTCTAAAAAACACATTTTTATAGTTTAAAAGAAAACTAGAAAAGCTAGAAGCGCCAAATTTGAAAGTAAGGTGCCTGGTAACATTACGAAGAATGTTTGATTTTCAACTTTTGGATGCCACGCCCACCGCCCCCAAACTATTGAATTTTAAGAAAAGTAGGGAAATAACAAAACATTTTTTTTAACACTCTTGTAGCTTACCATAGTACAGATCTACCCTATAAATTTCAATCCGATCGGACAATAAACAAAGAAGTTATAGGAGTTTGAATCTCCCATATAAAGTTGTGGGCGCTTAGAATTCCAACTAGAATGTTGAACTGACGCAGCAGAAGGCCGGCATCAATAAAAGTCTCATTTGCCGATCGCTCCGCGTAACTGTGTGTGGTCTAGATGGTTGCATGCAAGATTCTGGTGCGTGTGGTCGCGGGTTCGAATCCAGCAACGGGCAATTTTTTTTTTTTTTTTTGCCGATCGCACTGCGTAACTGTGTATGGTCTTGATGGTTGGCTCGCAAGTTTCTGATGCGTGAGGTCGCGGGTTCGAATCCTGCGCTGGGCAATTTTTTTTTTTTTTTAATAATTTTGCGCTATATGAAAAATATATTATGCAAAAAAAATAAAAAAAACCAAAAACTTTTTCTAAGCAATACAAAAAAAAGAAGACTGCGTTTGGATTCGAACCGGGAACATTTAGTTAAAGAGCTGACAACTCTCACAACAAACCACTGAAGCACATGGTCTGTTCCTAGGCGCGAGAAGTTTTGCATACAGCAGCAGAGACGGAGCAGAGGCTCGGCGTCAATGCTTGTGCCGACTGCGCACGCACAATCGGCGTGCAGTCGGCATGTGCCATTAGCGTCAATGCATGTGTATTTAATTTCGGAAATATGCGATGCGTTGTTATTAATTCGAATAAAAGTAATTAATATTAAGAATTATTTTTAGCAGCCAAAGGTAAATTATAACTTACTGTCGAGTGCACTCGACTGTAGCTTTCTTCAATTTTTATTTTTTAATAACAAAGAAGTTATAGGAGTTCGAATTCCCCATACAAAGTTATGGGCGCTAGCGATTCCTAATCAAAACGTTAAATCGACGCAGTAGAGGGCCCGCGTCAATAAAAGCCTAATTTGCCGATCGCATGGCGTAAACTTGTGTGGTCTAGTGGTTAGAGGTCCGATTCGTAAGTTACAAAGTTCGTGAGAGTTCTTGTGTTAGAATCTGGCGCGGGGCGATTTTTTTTTCTTAATGTAAATTGCTTTTTTTTATATTTTTTTTTATATATTTTTATACCATTTATTTTATTTTGTATTATTTCTTCGAATAGGGTAAATGGTATCTTACAGTCGCGCGCGCTCGACTGTAGCTTTCCTTACTTGTTTTTTTTTGTTTTTTTGATAAATTGAGTAGTAGGGTTGGGAGTGGGGTGTATGTGAGGGCAGGGGTGTTGGCTGCTCTATCAATAAATAACGAAAGCGCTCGAAATTGTTGCGTTTATTAATAAATATAATAATATCTAAAGTTCTCCCTTTTGTTTATCGCATATTAATGGAATGATAAATGTGTTTGGCTTTTATCAAGCAAAGAGACGGCAACCCAAACGAGAGCAAGAGAGACAGCTATGTGAAAAGTGTGTGCGCGTGTGTGTGTAGCGCGAAAAAGTGCGAGACGCAAGAGATAATTGTCAAGGGAATTAACAATTGCAATTAAAAGCGGCAAATACGCCGCCAGACGCAAAGTATCCAAAACACAAACAACAAGAAGAAGAGGAAGAAAACCAACTACAACTGATAAGAGAAGCAGCAGCAACTGAAGCGAAACTTCTTATCTGCAAACTACTACCACAGGAGACAGAGAGAGAGAGAGAGAGAGAGTTCTGGGCAAAATGGCGTGCAGTACCGTTATTGCAGCCGCCATTGTCATCGTCGTCGCGCTGCAGCTGCGCATCTGTGCGGGTGAGTGTAAGCGTCATGCTTCTCGTAATTGAACAGCAAATATTTGATGCAAATGCCAAGTGCCGAGAGATAACAGCTGTAAGTGAACATAGCACAGATACAAGACAACAGATAATAGATAGCAGATAGCAGATAGCAGAAATGCGAGGCGGGCTTGAGAATTCCAAGCACAGCATAACCTCTAAAGCTGGGCATATCTATCGATCAACAGCATGTCAAGCGGCGAGGCTATTGAGCTCGACTGCTGGCAGCTCACGTACTGAGGCATTTGGCAGCTTAGCAAAAAAGAGACAGAGAGAGAGGGGGAGAGAGAGAGACAGAGACATACATAAAAAGTAAGAGCGAGAGGGACTGTATAAAAGCGAGAGAGAGACTGTCAGAGAGATGAGAGAATGAGAGAAGAAGCCACAGCAGACAGAAAAAGAAAAAATAGACAGCACTAGAAAGAGATGAATACGAGTGAGCGAGAGAGACAGAGCTAAAAATTAAGAAAATAAATTTATATAAAAAGAAAGAGCGAGAAGCTAGAGAGAGTTGTAGAGAGGTAAAAAGAGAGAAAAAGAGACAATGCATAAAGCAAGTGAGATAAAGACTGAAAGAGACATCAACAAAAAAGTGATAAAATATCGAAGCAGATAGGTTGAGAAAGAGGGATGTACTACTATAAATAGAGGAATGTTGCGAGTAAAAAAAGTGAGATAGAGATAGAGAGACAAAAATTTAGAAATATGGAAAAATTTATTAATATCTACATAAGGCTAGAGATTCAAGTATAAAGAGGGGAGGAAGAGAAAGAGTGGAGAGAGATAGAGATAGCAAGATAGAAAAAAGGAAGAAATAGAGGAATAAATATATGTAGGGATCTAGAAGGAGATAGACTATGAAGAGAAGGAGTGGGATATCAAGACATAAAGGTTGAAACAGAGAACGAAATATATGTAGGGAACTAGAAGGAAATAGACTATGAAGAGGAAGAGTGAGATAGAGATAGAAAGACATAAAAAAGGGCAGAAAAAGAGGCAGAAATATATATAGGGATTTAGATGGAGATAGGTAGAGCAATAAGGAGAATAAGAAAGAAAGAAAAGTAAAGAGATAGAGATAAAAGAGATATTGAGACTATGTAGAACGATCAAATGAACTGATCTATAACCGAATTAATTGTTTAATGATTAAAAGTGAAGATATATGCTATAAATGTGGAAAAATAGATTTACATAGAGAGAAAAAAATGTAAATGAATTAAAATATGACAAATATTAAATATAAATATAATAATAGTCTATCTAGAGATCGCGAAAAAAATAGATCGACAAAGAGAGATAGAAATGTAAATTAAAATATTACCAATTTAAAAAAATAAATATAATAATGAAGAGAGAGCGCGAAAAAAAGCCAAATGAGATAGAGTAAGAGTAGAGAGACGAAGAGGTATGAGTATAACGTGAGCCCGTACCAAACGAACAAACGATCAAATCAATTGATCTATAAACGTAGCAAGCGTTTTATTGATTATTCGGAGACCGTGAACACTTCGGGCCGCGACTCGGCCTCGTGCTCGTCAACCGAAGACCCTCAGCACACACTTCTGTGCACACTTGGGCCTAACGTAGAGCCACCAGTCCCCAATGTCGTGTGGTCTTCGGCAAACAAACGATCATAAAAGTCAATTACACTAATTTGCATCGAACGCAGCACGTACGCAGCGTGGGAATGCAATTGTAGCGAAAGAGAAAGCAAATGAGAGAGTGAATAGGAGAGACAGAGCGAGGAGCCTAGCAGTTCCGAGCAGAGCCGCCAATTGTCGGTGTGGCTTTTATGTGTGCTTTATTGTGGTTTACCTGTTCACCTCTAATGAGTGCTCCTCCGATTTGCCGCGGTTTTATGGCTGCATCGGTCGCATCAGCGCTACAGGTGCGCTGACATATGCGTAAGCGATATGCCAGTACTTTCCATATGCACTCTGTGGGCATGGCCAGCGACGTGGCAGCGCCCCACCCCCGACCAGAGTCGGAGTCCAGCTGTCAGCGTGAGGCGCACCCAAAATTATTTCACCTCGCAGACATATCAAATTTTGTCGGGCTACCGCGGGGGTTGCATCGCACAGCTGACCTCACCCCACCCCGTGCTACCTCTCCCACTCTCTGTCTCTCTTGGTCTCTGCCTTATATTGACTCGCCAAGTTGAACGCACTGTATCCATGCGTCCGTCCCCGTCCAGTTCGTCAGTTGTCGTCCAGTCGAAAGGTGTCGAAGCGAGCGACAGCTGCTCCTCAAAACCAGAGCAGATCAGAAAATCAATTGATGTGCAATCAATTAAGTCAATAGGTGTGTGTGTGTGTGCGAGAGAGTATAAGTGAGTGTGTGTGAGTGCGTATACCCATTCGCCTCCCAGTCCACGCCCGCTGCTCAACCACTTTTATGGCGTATAATTTTCTCATTTAAATGGGTTTACGAAAATTAAACAAAATTATATTCAACAACCAGTTAGGAAAGTATAAAAAAAACCTCACCAGACTGCTAGATATCCTGTAAAAAAATATATAAGAAATTATCTTGTTTTTCAAAGTGTGTGTAAATTAATAATAATAATAATAATAATAATAATAATATAATATAATATTATTTTATTGACACGACGTGTAGTTAAAAACATTTTTATTTTTTATTTAATGTAAAAAATTAAATTTAAAGAAATGTTTATAATTTATATGGTCTTCCGCACCCCCTACTGGCACATACATAAGTTTCCTACAAATCTGATATACCATTAATTAATGGTAAAAAATCGCATAGGTTTTTCTAAAATTATGACTGCTAAAAATTGCAAAACGATCAAACAACTTCAAGAGCAACACAAGGCTTTGCTGGTTTTGTTTTACCATACCGCAGCATAGAAATAAATTATGACGAAACCCGAGCTCAGGTATGAGTTATGAGTGCTGCACCCAGAAAATTCGCATAATAAATGCATCAACTTTAACGGAGTTTCGATTCGCCTCATATGCAATGGCTTAACTGAATTTCGATGCACTTACTCGATTTTATTGTACGCCATAGCCAGTGTGTATGGCACCTAAGGGGTATATTGTGACGTTCAGTAATCCAAGAAGCTTAGTAAAAACTACAAAAAAAAACAATACCAGTTAGGAACTGCAGGGTATTTAATAGTCGCGTTAAACTTTCGCTTACAACCACCGCTGCTGTACAGCGCGCAACGTTATACTTTGCTTAGCTTGTTAAGTTCAAAGCGAGTATTACCTGAATAAAGTACGGCGAGTGCACAGTATCTGATAGTCAAGTCAGAGCCATACAGCTACACTTTGTTTAGGCCGTTCACGTTGAAATAATTGCGCTATCGTTTGTTTTGCCATAAATAATTACGGGCTACCGGGCTGGGTAACCCCTGATCCCTAGCCGCACACGATTTAAACTAATTGTAGGCTCCGTTAATTAATTGCAATTAGCATAGAGAAAAACTCGTCCGCTTTGTTGGTGACTTTGACAAATGTGCTCGGCACTCTGGTGACAGTTGACAATTAGAGAGCCGCACATCGATCACCTTGGGAGACTACCTATCTAGGTGCTCCTATTCGCAGTGTCAGCGGTGCCAGAGAGTATGAGTGTGGAGTGAGTGTGTGAGAGCCACTCACATTACTCATACGTTGAATACATTTTGAGCTCTTTGAGTTTATTTGCATTTGAGTAATATCTGCAAGAATTCAAAAGCTTCTCTTAGGTATGAATGATTCGTAGCTGATAAATGTTGTAGGGGTTTGTTTTGGCAGATTTCCAAGCAATTCAACTGTACTCACGAAACTTGCAGAGTCTGGTTGCCTTAGGGATTGCAAATAATAGTATCTATAGTAATAATAATTGTAATAGTGATAATAATAATAATAATAATAATAATAATAATAATAATAATAATAATAATAATAATAATAATAATAATAATAATAATAATAATAATAATAATAATAATAATAATAATAATAATAATAATAATAATAATAATAATAATAATAATAATAATAATAATAATAATAATAATAATAATAATAATAATAATAATAATAATAATAATAACAATAATAATAATAATAATAATAATAATAATAATAATAATAATAATAATAATAATAATAATATAATAATAATAGTAATGATAATTGCTTAATAAATTCTAATATTTATATATAAGCATAGACAAAGCAAACTGAATAATTTGCTGACTATAAAACTTCGATTATAATCAATCATTGTATAGTCCCAGCAACTTTTTTTATCGCTCCAATTGGCTTGTCTGACAGGGAGAACAAAGTGAAACTAGCAGTAAAAGCGCAGGAAACAAACCAAGCAAATTGTCGACACGCAAAGGGCATGTATAGCAAATATATATAGAAGTATATACATATATATAAATATATATAGTGAAAGTGCAAAGGGAATCTTATAATGCGTTGCAAGCGAAGACAATAAGCAAAAGTTGCCGATGCCAAGGCAAACAACGCAACGCACGAAGTTGTTTTGCCGCGGCGCACGGGTCGTATGAGTAATGAGGAAACACGCTGCAAGGGACATAACGGCATAACACAGACACACACACATACACACATGCACACTCAGACTGTAACAATTGTGACAAAGATAAAGTTTTCATTACGCAGCGCGCAGACAGGCAGGAAAAAAAAAACCAACAAAAAAGCACGAGAAATAAAAACTAATGTCGGATGCTGCCCGGAAAATTGCGAGCGAATTGTGTGACTCACGAAAAAGGACAACGTACTGAACCATACAGCCATACATGGTGGTTGGCTCGGCAGTGGGTAGGGACAGTGTCAACAAAGCCAGGCAAACAACTGTCGACCTAATTCGATGCAAAGTCAATTAATTCAAGCAGATTAATTAGTCGAGTCGAAACTAGTCGCACACAGGCCACACCTCGATTACAGTTTCCCGTTTCCTGTTAACCATTACCCATGGTACAACTTCGCCCCGCCAAGTTCAGGTACGGCCCCAGGCATTAGTGGTTGTCATTAGGGCGTCCAATCACCCCGAAAAAAAAAAAACAAAAAAAAATACAACCGCCACGTTGACTTTTTAATGCGCCATTCGACGGCGCTTTTAATTGTCCTGCTGATAGTCGACATTATGCTATGCACTATGGTCTATGGTCTAAAAGTCGAGTCGAGACGTCCTAACGTCTGTTGACTTTGGGCAACACCTCCCCAGACAATGAACTCGCTTTCGCCCTGCCAAGCGCCCTCTCTCCTGGGGAAAGCAATTCGAAGACAAGTTCAAGTTGCCGCTTGCCGAGTGTTTACTGTAATCGCTTGGGTTAACTAGTCAAGCGTTTGCTTTAAGTCTGCTCATGCGATAAGCTGCAATCTGTTGAACTATACCAATTGTTCCCAAAAGGCTTTAAAGCAGCTTTAACTCAGGTGACAGCGGAGTGTGTAAGGACTACAACCTGGAACTCTGCTTGAGAGTCAAAGAAATTACTTAAAGTTTTAAAAAAGCAAAAATTAATTCTGCATGATTTTAATACAAATATAATATAATATAAATGTTAGAATTTCATGGACTTTCATATATTAAAATTGGATACCAAAATTTCTATGATAGAAATTATAGAAAATTGTTGCTATCTCCAATATTTTCTCAAGGTGATTAATCAATCGATTATGAGCGTTACAGAAGTTTCCTTTCTTCTCCCAAATTCAGTAAATTTTTAGTTTCTGCCTTTTAAATTAATTATGAATATAATTTATTCAACATATATAATTTTTTTGACATTATACGATTTGTTCTTATACTTATTTTGTTTTTTTATAAATTATATATTTATTCATCATATATAAAATGATATACAATTTTTTCTAATATTTATTTTGTTTATTATACCGTAATCTTAAAAACTCCCGAGTAATCATTTAATTTTTACTTTCGGCAAAAATCCCAAACTCTAATCAAATTGTCAACATACCTCCCCTTACTACTTCTTTCCCCTTATTTATCCAACTGAAGCACCTGCATGTAAACAGTAAATGTCGCTAATTGGAAGCATAATATGCCCCCGTGCCAGGCAAATACCTGTCATAATTATGCGCCGAGAGTCCTGCAGGGGAACTACGAAATTAGAAATATGTGAGTGCTCAGTGGAGTTTCGAGTGTTGAATACCCGTATGAGGAGTACTTGTACTATAAATTATGAACGCATTCATTACAATTGCCGACGTGCAGGCATGCGAAAAATGCTGATAAAATATGTAGATGATATGTAGAGGAGATGGAGGCGACCAGCACGAGGAGAACTCACAGGCACGCATTTATAATGACATTTTAAATGCTTCGGAGAGACCCCCACATATATATACACTACCTACTATAGTACAGTTATAATGGCGTCAGGCGTCGCATTTGCCGGGAAATGTGCGTGTCCTTGGCGCCCCTTTTAAGCCAAACGGAAGTCGCGTCTCCGCGCCCACCCACAACAACAAAATTAATTCTGTCAGCGTTTTTTTTACTGAAATATGCGTGTGCGTAAAGAGCGAGAGAGAGGGGGAGAGAGGGAGAAAGAGAGGCAGGCAACTGTGGGGGCATTACGTGTACGCGAGTCGTTGCTCAGGCTAAGACGACTCCAGTCCGGGGGAGCTGTTTATGTGCCGTAGCAAGCAGTTGGCACATGATTAAGTGTTAAGTCCTTGACTTTACTGCTAAATGGTCCAGAGAACACTTGAGCGTATCGCAGAGTTCCAGCTAAATTGGGTTAAGTCAATATATATTGAGCGTAGTTCGAAACTGCAGATTGAAGGTTTCCTTTTATACCATGCATACATTTAAATTGGCTAAAATGGTATACAAACTCTGTGCAAATGTATGCAATAGGCAGAAGAAGGCGTGGCAATCTCAGTAAAATATATATATTCTTGATCAGCAACAATATCCGAGTCGCTTTGGCCATGTCTGTGTTTTTGTCCGTCTGTCCGTTTGTATGTATAAGCACACAGAACTCAGCTACTACAAGAGCTAGAGACACCAAATTTGGCAAAAAGATTTTCGTATACCATACGCAGCTTAAGGTTTTCTCAAAATTTTCGTATACCATACGAAGCTCATGATTTTCTCAAAATTTGAGTATCACACCCACTACCTACGCAAATGGAAAAATGCGTTTTTCGATTTAATGCAAATAACTCAACTATTAATTGATTGATTGATTGAACATAAAAATCTGTGGTAATCATTTCCAATCGAATTTAATTGAACCAACGTATAACTCTCGTAAAACCCCCACCTGCTTGCTTTTATAATGTATTGTTTCAGTTTATCTATTCCGTTTATTGTCGGTAATTTCGTTATAAATTTTAACTCGCCCCCCTGGCAAGCAAATGTGACCCTAGGTATTAGGTGCTAATTAGGTCCCATTCAACCCATTTACCACCCAATTAAGCCCTATAACCCCGACGGTTTGGAAAAGTGTGTGGAACAAACATTTGTTACCAATTATGCATTGAATTGTAGTTTTCCGCTTTGGGGAAAATTGTTTACTTTTCCCTCAATTTCCTTATCATAAAATCAATACGCGATGACGCGAACACTTCAATCAATGAGGGGGACGCAGATAGGGGGAGGTAGATTTGGGGATATACTAGATTGTGTGGCCTGGCTTCGATAACCCATATGCTAATAACTAATATCTGTATATTATATTTGTTTGTGGCACGAGGCAGCGACGACGGCGACGACAAAAAGGCGTCATTAGCAGGAAAAAAATCTTATCAAATTACGCATACGCCACGTCGGTCGTGGGATTTAAAGCCCTTCGCAATTGAGGTCAGAGCGAGCTTATTAAACGACATTCATAATTTTATTAGTTTTGATGAGGATGAAGATGAGGATGATGGGTAAAAAGATGGCAAAACCAACCACGAAAGATTCCACAAAGTGGGGTTGCATTTTGAGGAGGGGAGGTTGCTGTGCTGTGGGAGGTATTCGAGCAGGGGTAGTAGCTGAAAACAAACACTTCAGTCCGAGTGACTGGCACTTGTTGTCGCCAGTCTTCTCAGACTTCCCCGCGTATATCTCTATGGTTGTATAACATTTCTCGTTCCTCGTTGCAGCCCTCGACGTTTATTTTCCCACCACATCGGTGCGCTTCAAGCTGCCCATCAACGAGGAGTCGGAGAGCATCTTCTCGAAAATTCCGCTGGCGCAGTTTCAAGTGCTGCGCCTGGACAACAATCAGCCCGCTCTGGACCATGTGTACAACCTGGAGGAGAACCATCTGCTGCGCATGAATGTGACATCGGGTGAGGTCTTCATGCGCACCGATTACCAACCCATCAATGGTAGTGTTAAGTATGTGCTGACCGCCATTCCGCGTGATGCCGACGACAGCCGGGACGGCGATCAGCTGCAGCAGGTGGCGCATCTGACGATCGAGGTGATACCCCAATCGCTGGCCGACTATTGCGCCGAGCTGGAGCACATTTGCTTCTGGACTGGCGCACATTATACGATTGCCGAGTCCACCGCAGGCAATGCGGTAGCTTCCTTCGAGCCCATCCTTGTGGGAGCGCTCAATTCACGTGCCGCCAAATATCTCTGTCCGCACAGATCGGTGGAGTACGCTCTGAAGGCGGGCAGCACACACTTCGCCCTCAAGCAGAATCGTTTGTATACCAAACAACCGCTGGACCACGATGAGCTCAACGGTCTCTTTGCCCGTGCCGGACAATTGCAGACGACCATCAGCTGCACGGTGAAGTTGTCCGAGCGGGAGCAGCGTCAGTTCTGGCGAAGCTTCAATGTCACGCTGCTGGATCGCAACGACAATGGGCCGCGTCTGCAGGAGCGTCAGCCGCACTTTAACTTTCACCTGGAGCAACCCTACTTCAAGACGGTAAGTTGACCCTCAATTCACCCCTCTGTCTCACAAGCGCTGCAGACTCGGCCCAGACATGCCAGACAGTCGGTCGTCTGGCCAGTGTCTACGCGCTGGGTGCGGGTTTATTGAATTCGCGCTTGATAAACGCCCGCGGGACACGCAAGCGAAGCGAAGCGCCCCTTACCAATGCGCTGCTACACTGTCTAACAAAATTTGGACATAGTTAAATAAGGATTTAATTAAAGTTTTTTTTTGCTTGCAGTATACAAAAACAATTATTTAAAAATTAATAAGAATTAATAAAGCTAAATTTTAAAAATTTAGAAAAATTAAGAGTTACTACTGTGGGCAAAAAGTAAGGTGAATATTTTTGTAAAGTCAAAATTCTTTATTTATTCTCAAAAACAAAAACAAAAACAAACAAAAAATTGAATGAAGAATTAAAATAGATAAATTTACATATGTTTTGAGAGGCAGAACCCAAGAATAATAGGTAGTCTTAGTTATTCTTTTTGACGTATAACAAATCAATCAATTTTAATTTCCTAGCAAACTTAGAAATATTTATCATTTATATTTATTTTTTATTTTCTTTAAATTATCGCAGTCTGACAGAGCGTAAAATAATTGTTATGCTTTTCTTTATTTAACTAGCTTGATTTGATTATTTATCAGAAATAGTAGTGTTTAAATAATATGCACAATGCATTCACCTGACGAGAGAGCACTCAATCATATCATAGACGCCCTGCAGCTCATTAAAGTTTTCTATGCTCTACAGTGTTCATTGAGCACTATCTGAGTCTGAGGCACAGAGTTCGCCTTCGCTTCCGCCGCGCGTCGTTAAAAACGCGTAAAGTTCTCTCTGCGAACACTTACGATTCCCGCACGAAGGGCGTCAACACATTGTCCCAATCGCCGCATAAAGTTAAAGCTGTACCGGCAGCAGCTTTAAGTTCCTAGCAAATTATGTTGTCATGTTGTTCGCAACCGAAGCCAAGCCTATTCCCGTGGAGCCGCGCGGTGCTGCAAAAACTATGTCATTTGCGAGAGCGAGTACTCGCAGCTGTTGCATGCTCGAGACCAAAACGAGTGCGACATGAGTGCGACCCAACTCCGACTCTGACTCCGACCACCCATTACAATTTGTAGCGGGTAATTCGTATTTAAATGAAGCATACGTCACTTTTGCATAACAGTAAATGTATATACAATTACTTGTCGTGTATTAGGCCCAAATGATGGGCCAGCAATGCCTTGAGTGGGGCGTAATTGCAAACATGCTTCGGCCACTTTTACGACTCGTTAATAAAATCCTGACTCTAGACTTTTAATGTCTGCTCACTATAATTATAAAAGTACGCTATATATAAATATAATATTCGGTCTCTAGACAAATTATATAATTCTACTTATTTCGAATTTTCGGTAGAGTCTTTATACCAGCAGTTTTCTATTGTTGTTGTTGTTTTTTGGAGGCGGTGGGCGTGCCACTCAAAGTATGAAATAGACTTGATCTGTCAATGCCACACACGCATCTTTGTGCCAAATTTGGTGTCTCTAGCTCTTCTAAAAGCTGTGATATGTGTGTTTATTCAGACCGACGGACAAACGGACATGATCAAATTCACTCGACTATTAATGCTGATCAAGAAATTATGAAGATATTTGATGGGAAAAAGCATGGTCGCACTATACTCTCACAGCCGACGACCTCTTTTCGTTGTAATGGATATTTCTGAGGACCGCCGCCTCCAGAAATTTGCGTTGTGCCCACTAGACTCGAGGGAGTCGTCAAGCTGCTACAACAAATGTCAGCTCCCGCAGGTGTCGAAACCCTTTCGGTTCCACACGCTGACCTTGTAATGACGAGGGGCGGGCGAGTAGAGAAAATGCTAATTACGTGTACGGCAAACCATGGAGATCCTTGGAGAGCAACACTGCAATTTGTGCTGGAGGTCAGGGGGCACTGGGAGCGGTCTGCGCATTACATTTAATTATCGCTGGTCAGTTAATGCGAATGGTAATGAAGCTCTTTTCCTTTCTATTGCAGGGCGATGCGGTGGGCGAGAAAATCATCTATGTGGACAAGGACACATTGGCGGCAAATGCACATCTCGGCTATACCATACTAAAGGATGATCTGGAAATTCTACAGCCCGATTGCCATGCCTACGAGGCGGATCACACGGGCAGACCGCACACCATCGTTAGCTGCCGTAAGTTGAAGAAGTTTCTGGCTATCGCACTTGCATACCGTTCATCTATTGCACAAGAGGTACAAATAGACATGTCCGTCTGTCTGTCCGTATGTTGCAACGCAAACTAGTCTCTCAATTTTAAGCTTTCTTATGAAACTTGTTTCTTCTGCAAGTTGTACTACTGTGAGCAAAAAGTAAGGTGAATTTTCAACCACTCAACCACTCCGAGGAACGCGTTTCGAGTTGATTAAAGAGATAAAAGAAAAATCGACGAGGGCGCTCATGGCTATACAGGGCTATTTGGCCTGTTTCGAGGATTTGAAAAAACGTTGGCATAAGTGTATTTTATCGGGAGGAGATTACTTTGAAGGGGATGAAATTGATTCAGGAGACTAAATAAAGAATTTTGACTTTACAAAAATATTCACCTTACTTTTTGCCCACAGTATTTTTACTGCAAGTATTGGTAAGGGTATGACAACTTGGTCCAATTCTAGTTTTAAAATTAATTTTGCATAAGGTGAACGGTATCTGAGAGTCGAGTAATTTTCCCCTACTCAGTTTCTAACTTAATGAATACCCCAGAGCTGCGCTTCTCGCGAAACGGCGTGCTGCGCCAGACGCCTTACTGCGTGGACTTGCGTGCCAGAGATCTGACGATTCAAGTGCGCAACGTGTCGACAACGGCTACGGCGCACATCTGCCTGCACGTGGACATGAGCGAGCTGCATGCGGCCGACGGCGAGCGTCCACAGGCACTGCCATTGCGTGTGCGGCAGCAGCGCATCTTCGACAGCGCCGGCGATGTGCTGCACTCGGATGTGGGGGGACGGCGGCATCTGAGCGTCGACTACGAGAAGGATGTGTTTGTGTATCGCGCGGCAGCCTCGTACTATCGCATCGCGCAGCCGGAGAACTTTATCGAGCTGATGCGTCAGCGCAGCATGCGCTTCGCCCTCGTCGAGGATCGTAGCAATGCCATTGGCATCACCGAGACGGCGGGCATACTCTATGTGCGCGATGGACTGGCACTGGAGCACGCCCCGGAGACGGTGTACTTTGTCAACGTGACGTGGCAGGATGCGCAGAAGCAATCGCATGCGTTCGTCATCAATGTGCATCTGATGGAGGGTCGACCGGCCAATGCCAGCTGCGAGGTGAGGCTCAAGTCGCGTTCGCAGACCTGCGCCCAGGTCAAGTTCCGTTCGCAGTGCATCAAGTTCTGCGGCCTGGCCACCAATGGAGGTGCGTGCATGTGGCGTGGTTCGAGTTCGGCCATGTTTAGCCGCAACTATGGCTCCTGTGTGCCCGATGCACGCTACTGTCCCGATCATGTCTGCGATCCACTCGAGGAACTGCATCCGCTTGCCTGCCCACAGGACTGCACGGCCGCCGCGCGCATTGTTGGGCCGCATACGAGCAATGATTATAAGCGCGGCATCTTGAGCGGCTCCGGCACCTGCATCTGCGAGGACAATGGCAAGTGCTCGTGTGGCCCCATGCCCGACAGGGATGAGGACTCTGCCAGCCCGACGCGACGTCAGCGCAAGCGCAAGAACGAAACCGACACGGAGTCGCTCGCTGCGGAGGCGCCTAAGCTGTCACAGGATGAGCCGGCACAGGAGCAGGATGCACTGACGCTGGGCGTGCTGCATGTGGCCGGCATGGAGTGCAATCGCTTCTGCATACTGCTCGTCATCAGTTGCCCGCTGCTCTTCGTGCTGCTGCTGCTCTTGCTGTGCCTGCTGCTCTCACAGCGCAAGCTCTGGCAGCGTCGCGGCCTCGGCAAGCAGTCGGCAACGCCGGGTGGCAAGCAGGCACTGCCACTGACACTGCCAGCGGGTGTAGACGGGGATCTGCCGCTGATGCCGCTGCAGAGCAACTTCAAGTTCGAGAGCGCCGATGCCAAGTGGGAGTTCCCGCGCGAGCAACTGCAGCTGGACACGGTGCTGGGCGAGGGCGAGTTCGGTCAGGTGCTGAAGGCATATGCCACGCAGATCGCTGGCCTGCCCGGCACCACCACCGTTGCCGTCAAGATGCTGAAGCAGGGCGCCAACTCGGTGGAGTATATGGCACTGCTCTCGGAGTTCCAGCTGCTGCAGGAGGTCTCGCATCCGAACGTTATCAAGCTGCTCGGCGCTTGCACGCAAGCGACGGAGGCGCCGCTGCTGATCATCGAGTACGCGCGCTACGGATCGCTGCGCAGCTATCTGCGCCTCAGTCGCAAGATCGAGTGCGCCGGCGTCGACTTCAGCGACGGCGTCGAGCCCGTCAACGTCAAGATGATGCTCACCTTTGCCTGGCAGATCTGCAAGGGCATGGCCTATCTGACGGAGCTCAAGGTGAGCAGGCACTTCAAGTCCCTTAGAATCGATTCTGAAAATGTATCTGTATCTTTATCTGTATCTGCTGCCTTTTACAGCTCGTACACCGCGATTTGGCTGCCCGCAACGTGCTGCTGGCCGATGGCAAAATCTGCAAGATTTCCGATTTTGGTCTGACGCGCGATGTCTATGAGGACGATGCCTATTTGAAGCGCTCACGCGATCGTGTGCCCGTCAAGGTAAGTTACAAGTTTCAAAACCTTTTTTCGAAAATGAAAGATACAATTTTTATTAATTTTATCTTATATTGATATTAATTCATTTAAGTAATATATCAAATTTAAGCAGAATTTGTTTAGTGCAACTTGATTTAAAAAGCTCTAAGTCTCTCCCAAAAAAAGTCGCTTACCTTCTCCTAACTTTTAGACCATTATCTGGTTCTACTACTGTGGGCAATCAATCGAGTCGATTAAAGAGATAATAGCGGAATCGACGAGGGCGCTCATGGCTATAAGGGACTATTTGGCCTGTTTCTAGGATTTGAAAAAACGTTGGCATAATGGTATTTTATCAGGAGGGGATTACTTTGAAGGGGATGAAATTGGTTTAGGAGAATAAATAAAGAATTTTGACTTTACAAAAATATTCACCTTACTTTTTGCCCACAGTAGTATATGCTTAAAAACACCCAATTAACAGACAAATATTAAAGCTGTATTTTTGCAAATAAAAAAAATGCGAGGTTTGTCCGAAATCTAGAAATACCAAAATCTACAGTTTGGGAAATTTTAAGACTAACGCTCGGACAGACCACGTATAACAAGAAGCGGGCAAAGTGTGACCCCCATTCGGGTCACATCTATAACTTCCCGATATGAGATGTATGTATGTGCTTTTTCTCTGAGCTTTGTGTCAAACATAAATTTTCTCGTCAACCAGTAGGTATAAGTAAAAATGTTATGAAACTTTTTTTTATAGAGAATATAATTTGCAGCGAGCGTGTCGCGATTTTTCAACTTTTTCCTACTTTTAAAACACCATTATCTCGTTAAGGGTTGAGAATTTTGAAAAATATCATATTACCTTTTTTGTAGAGAATTTAATTTCGGCTCGAAAAGTTTCTTACGACTTTCTTCAAAACCCCGTCGTTTACGAGATAGAGCCGAAAAAAGCAAAAAATACCCAAAAAATCGTGCTTTTTGGCGAATTATTAAAAAACTATAACATATAACCCTCTTAAACTCCTTTCAGACCTAGATGGCGGTGAAACGAATCTTTCAAAAAAAAAAAAGTTCAAATCGGTTCAGTAGTTTATGAGAAACCGCTGACACAAAAAAATCTCACATACGAACATACGCACATACACACACACACACACACACACACACACACACAGAACCCTCATTGAAAATGGGTCAGGGGGATGTGAAACGTCGAGAAACGTGAAAATTTCAAGGATCTGACACTCTTCAAAATCGGGGTCGTTACAATAACTTCCCTAGATCGGGAAGTTAATAAATTCATCATTCTTTCATACTTCTGTAGGGTACACTATACTAATTTTGCTCACACATAAGCAACACACAGAATCCGAGCCTATAAATAATTATACATATCGTATATTACTGAACAATACCCAAGTTGAGCTAGCCCTGTCCGTTTGTCTGTCCGTTCGTTGCAACGCAAACTAGTCTCTCAGTTTTGAAGCTATTCTGCTGAAACTTCGATCTTCTGGAGGCTGCAAATAAGTTAGCCACATTGGAGTGATATATCGTATAGCTGCTGTAGAAACTATCGGCCGATTTTTGTTATTTTTCAATACAACGTAACCAAACTCGCAACATCTGATTTCAATACTGCTACTATTATTTTCTCAAAATTTCATCAAATTCGGTCAACTATAACATAGAGCTGCCTAAGGAACAAACGCTTGAAGTATGAGTTTTTATATAAGCACACAAATATCTTGACATATTTGCATAAAATCGGATAACTATATTCTATAGCTCATATATACTTCTCGTTGCTATATTTCAAATTTAAAGTTGAAAATGTTTACGCTTCAAATTTTTAAACCTCCCCAAGGGAAAATCTTTTTGGGGGTTTTTCATCATCTAACATAAACATAATCCCTTGCCTCTTTGCAGTGGATGGCTCCGGAATCGCTGGCGGATCATGTGTACACCAGCAAGTCGGATGTCTGGGCCTTTGGTGTGCTCTGCTGGGAACTCATAACGCTGGGTGCTTCGCCGTATCCCGGCATAGCTCCCCAGAATCTCTGGTCGCTGCTGAAGACAGGCTACCGCATGGAGCGGCCCGAGAACTGTTCCGAAACCGTGTACTCCGTGGTGCGCACCTGCTGGGCCGACGAGCCGAATGCACGGCCCTCGTTCAAGTACCTTGCCGCGGAGTTCGAGAAGCTGCTGGGCAACAATGCCAAGTATATTGAACTGCAGTCGAGTGCCGTGTCCAATCCGCTGTACTGCAGCGACGAGGCAGTTGGCTTGATCGAGCAGCTGGGCGAACCGGAGTCACTGCAGCATCTATGGTCGCCGCCGCAGATGAATCCCTACGATGCCCAGGAGTTGGCCAACAGTCGAGAGGAGTCCGTGGCCGATCTGCAGTCCAAGGCGTTGGCGATGGCAGCGCCACCGGGCTACGATTTGCCGCGGCCACTGATCGATGCCAGCACCACGGAGCAGGTGCTGCGCTATGAGAACGATCTGCGCTTTCCCCTCAACATACGCAAGTCCAGCTGTGGGCCCAGCTACAGCAACATGACCAACGGCGGCTGCCCGGCCACAGCCTTGCCCCACTATGCGGTGCCAGTGAAGCGTGGACGCTCCTACCTGGACATGACGAACAAATCGTTTATACCCGATAATCTCGACAATCGCGACTTCGAGAAGCATCTGTCCAAGACCATCTCGTTTCGCTTCTCCAGCCTGCTTAATCTCAAGGAGGTCGAATCCCCGCAGGCACAGGCCGAGGATGCAGTTTAGCCGTGCACAAGTGCAGATCTTTGATCTTTTCCTCTCTCGCAAGTGCGCCTGGTTTTTAGTTCAAATTTAGTTGTTTGTTAATTAGTTTTAGTATTATTATTGCCAATGCCAAAAATGCAAAAATCCACTCGAATAACCGAGCATTTTCAGAGGATTTGCTTCAGTTTGCCGAAAGCTTTTCCCACATAAAGCAAGTACAGTACGTTCTCGATAAATCGAACACTGGAACATTCGGAAAATAAAATTCCTTAATTTTTCCTGACTTCCTTCCTTGACTTCTTTCATACTAACACTTACTTTCTCTTCCGATATATCTACTTTGACATTTCCACATTCTTTCCTACTTTTCAGCAAAAAAAAACACAAAAAAATGTGTTTTTTCTTTTTCTGACAAAATCTATGCTTGAATGAATCCAAATTTTAAAGTTGTTTTAACAAAAGTATTATTTTTTGATATGCCTAGACTAGGCTTGATATTCCGAAAACAATCCAATTTTTTACCATCAAAATGTCACAAATTATAAGTAAATTATTTGATATTTCAGATACAATCCAATATTTTTGGCATGAAATTTCACAAATTTTTAATTTTTTCCCCTAAGAAATATATTTCTGAGATATTTAGTTTTTTTTTTTTAATTTTTTTTACTAAGAAATATATTTCTGAGATATTTCATTATTTTTTTTACATTTTTTCCTAAGAAATATATTTCTTAGATTGGTCTGGACTTGAAATTCCGGAAATTTACGTAATTCAAACTGAATTATTCGTTTCGAATTCGAATTTATTCCCCAACTGTAGTCCTACTTTCGAGGAATTTTTATACGACACCTTTATCCTCATAATCCTAACAATTTTGGCATAAAACTTAACTGAACTCCAATTTCTCGTCGAAATATTTGATCTTAGAAAGGTTTTTCTTCCAGTTAGACTTAGGCACCTAATTTAATTTTTCAACCTGTTAGACTTAATTTTGCATTTAATTGTTAGACTTAAAACCTAATTAAAATGCTTAGTTTTAATTTTGTAATTTAGTTTTTCAGCCCAGACTTAAATGGAAATGTAATTTTTAGGCCTAATACTTATACTCTTCATAGCACTAAGATCGATTGCCTTGAAAGCAGCTATGCCATTAAAATAATTTAAGTTGCCCATAAAGACAGACGCTTCCTAGAATTATTTTGTGTTTAAGCCAAGTCTTAGTCGAGTCTACCAAATGTTTAAACTAATTACTAATAACTACACTTGAGTCGTGCACAATTCTCTTGCCTTGATCCAGTCCAATGATATACTACTGTGGGCAAAAAGTAAGGTGAATATTTTTGTTAAGTCAAAATTCTTTATTTATTATCCTAAAATTCACCTTACTTTTGGCTCACAGTAGTATATATGCCAGACTGGACCACCGTACCACCTGTACTTATCGATCGATGTATATGCCAAAAAGTAGACTGTATATAAGTGAAGATATATATTTATAAATTTGTATGCTACTTTGTATGTCCACATAAGAATTATTCAAATATTTATGCTATATAATCTAAATCCATATAAAATAAAATACAACACATTGCGTGCAGCTCTGTTCTTTCCGGGTCATTCCTCGTCGGGCACGAGCAGATTGAGATTGGCTGCGCTGGCCACGCTGCCCAGGAAGCACTCCTCGTCGCCGCGCACCGACAGCGCCTCGCGCCCTGTGCACACCTTGCGCTCGCGTATCATGGCCGTGCGCTCCCAGCGCGATCCCTTGCAGCTGCTGCAGCTGTGCTTGGGCAGCTTGAAGACGGTGGTGGTGCGATTGCCGCAGTCTTTGCACTGGAAGAAACGCTTCTGGGCGTCGACCACTTTCAGTGGATGCTTCTCTGCCTTGCAGCGCTCGGCGGCCGAGAAGGCGGTGTACTTGCAGCGCTGGCAGATGACCGCCTTGCAGGGCATTTTATACGTGCTCAGCATCTTCTCCTCCATGGCCTCCTTGCGCTCCAGCTTGTTGAAGTAATCCTCCTGCGCCTCACGCTCGCGCATCTCGACGAGATTCGTGTGCGACGACGTCGCTGCCATGATGCGTTCAATGCGCGACTTGCGCGCCAGCTCACGTTCCTCTTCCTCCAGTTTCTGGCGCTTCGCGCCGCTCGAGAACTTCTCGTTGAGATCATCGATGGCGCGCCGTTTGCCCGTGTCCGTGCCGCGCGTCGAATTCGGATTGACCTTCTCCAGCGGCTTCTTCTTGAGCAGCGCTGCTGCCTTCAGCTTGGCGCTCTGCGCCTGCCGCGCTCCTATGTTCACCTCGAAGCTGAAGTTCTCGCTGCCGGACAGCTTGGGTGTCAGGCTGGCGTCGAACGAGAAGCCGCGACCCTTGAACTTGTCCGGCACGCTCTGCGGCGTCGTGGGCGTGGCAGCAGCTACGGCCTCCGTCTTGCTGGGCGTCGCCGCAGCAGCTGCTGCCTGCTGCTGCTGTTGCTGCTGCTGCTGGAAGCGTTCATTTTCCGCGCGCAGCTGACGCACTCGCTCCAGATCCTGACAGCGCTGCTTGCTCGACGCCTCCACATTGCCCGCCAGCCGCGAGACGGGACCGCCGCGCTGCGCATACGGCACTGCGGCAGTGTTCAGGCTCTTGGGCTTGGACGCATGATCCGCCGCATGGGCGAAGGGCGACACATCGTAGCCGGACAACTTGCTCAGGCGATCGCGCTCCTTGTTGATGAGCTTGACGCTCTTGCGCGCCGGCACCGCCGTGAACGACTGCCCGCCGTAGAAGACCTCGCTCTTGCCTGGAAATATCCAGAGGATTAGTCTCTGCCTCATCCCCTCTCTCTCCCTCTCTGCACTCACCCAACACCTTGTTGCGCAGCTCGTTGAGGCCGCGTCCGGACGTGGCCGATTGCAGCTCCGAGCGGCGTGACATCTTGCCGTACTCCTGCTTCACATGGAACACACAGTAGTCGCAGTCGGTGAGGTTCACCAGCGCCGTGCACTTGTCGCCATTCTTCTTGGTCGCACGGCATGTGCCCAGATCCTTAGACTGGCCCAGTATCATGACCTTCTGTGAGCTGTCTATGGACAGGCAGGCGACATCCTGGCTGCCGGCACGCTTCTCGAAGATCGTGGGATTGAGCACGGCCAGGCACATGCCCTCGGCGGTCTTCCACAGGGATTTGTGCGCCTCCTTGAAGAGAAACACCGTTGCAGTCTTTACCTCGCCACGCAGATCCGAGAGACGCCACGTGGAATAGGGATCACCCTTCTTGGTGTTGCGTACGGGTTGCTTGGACACCAGTGCGCCGGCAATAACCCAATCCTTGGCCAAATCGCCGCGCTCTATGTGAAATGCCAGACCGGAGAAGGGCACCGCCTTGCGGCCCTCCATGCGCTCCTGCAGCAGGGAGCTAGAGATCAGCGGATTGATCATGCGCAGCCCGAACACGGGATCCGTGTAGATGGTGGAGTGTGCGGGGGGCTGTTGCGCAGCGGATGTTGTTGCTGCTGCTGTAGCTGCTGGGGGCTTCTGGAACGAGCTGCTCGCCAGCGCCTTTCTTTGTATGGGATTGTGCGGATTCTTGAGACGCAGTGCCTCCGGCTGTGGCGTCGATGTCACCAGCTTTGTTGTCGTCCGCAGCGATTGATCCACCTCGCGCGCCACCTTGCTCTCGTGTGCACTCTGCTGCTGCTGCTTCAGCGACTTGTTGATGTCGCTGCCGTATTCATTGTACTTGCGCTCCAAGAAGTTCCGCACTTCCTCGTCGTCCGACGAGTCGAGATCGGGCTCTGCTGGCTTTGCCGCTGTTTTGGCTGCTTTGGCTGGTTTCGCTGGCTTCACAGCCACCTCGTAGCTGAATGCATCGGTAAAAGTGCTGTCGTCGCGTAATCGCGGCACCGCAGTGGCCAAAGTGGGCGCTGCTGCAGGTGCTGAGTTCGCACTTGGTGTTGCGGCACTGTCGGCATCGCACTTTTCGGCCTCCTCCAGCAGTTTTTCGAGTGCCAATATTTCAGCTTCATCTTCAACGCTGAGATCGGCCTGCGATGCGTTTGTTGGGCTCATTGTCAGTGTTTAAAAAAATATAAATAATCAGTCTTGCGGACAACTCGTCCAAAATAGCGCGCACACAAATCAGTTTTGGCGCGGCAGCCAATCTGTGTTGGGTAAGACCACAAATGCTGCACTGCGCAACACTAACGATATGTCTGTTATCGCTAGCATGGCTATCGTTAGTAATGATAAATATCGTTGTCTCAACCAGTGCTGAGTAATTGTCGCGATTTTATTAATTTTTAATGATTTAAATAAATTGCAAATACTGCAATTATGCAAATGAGGGATAAACAAAATATTAATAATTAGTAAATACTAAGTGAAAATAGCTGTTTGAAAAACAATTCAATTAATTTATATTGTTGATTTGCAAGTGCAGAATTGATCGCTGGTTCAATTGAACGCTTTAGGCAAACATTTTTTTGCACAACCCAACACGAATTTCAGCGGCGTAACCCAACACTGATTTCTTCGTCAATATGTCATCTTTCGGCTTTTATTCGCGAAAAGTTTAGTGGCAGAGCAGCGTAATATTTAAATTGAATGCTCTGGCGTGTGCTAAATCGCAGCTAACCGCCCGTCTAAACGACAACAGCAATACGGAACATCAATCAAACAGCAGCGGCTGCCGTAGTAAAGCGCTGAAAATTGTCAAATATTTGCGATTTGGTCAGAGGAGACGGACGCGGTGCCGATTGGCCAAAAGCAAGCGAAACGAAACGAAAGCAAGAGAAGAAAGAAAGAAAAAAAAGAAGGGGTGCAGAGAAATAAAGTGCACCGGGAGGAGAAGCCCGCACCCACAAAACAAAACGTGTATTTAGTGTTTAAGCTTAAAGTTTTTCGCCTCTACTGCAATAGGCCAACTCTTCCGCCCGGCAATCGAAAAGCAGGTATGAAGCGGAAAATTAAGCAGCGACTGCACCACACTTCTAACCGCGCACCACATTAAATTCGTTGATATTTTTTTCTCTCGCTGCTGATTATTTTTTTTTTTTGCAAAAATGCGTTTCTGACCGACTTTGTATACGCACACACACACACACAAACGCGCACAGCATGCTATATGCACACGCACGCACACATGTGCAGGTAGTCGTGTTCGTTTTGTGGTTAGAGAAGCTTAGTTCAAGTCCGTTCCCCGGTAACAAGCAGGCCTCCCCCCACGTGTGTGGCCCATGCGTATATAATATTACATTTCGCTGCTTGTTGTTGTTGTTGTTGCTGTGGATGCTGATAGCCTTTGACTTGTGATTGCTGCTGCTGTTGTTGTTGTTATCGCTAATCGCTATGCAACTGTGCAGCCGGAGAACGTGCACACACACACACGCAGATAATTGATTCGAAAGAGCTTTAAAAATTCAAGTGCACACACACACACACACAGACAAGCGCCGCCGCAGCCGCAGCAAACATTGCCCATATTTACCGTTGCATTTTACACTTTTCGTTTTACGCATTTTCGCATTCCACGGCATTTGCATTGGCTGCCTGCGCGTGTTTTGAGTTTCTCTTCGCTGGTCTACTCCTCCTCCTACTGCTCGTTATTGCTTTTGCTCTCTCGTGCAGTCACACACACACACACACGCATACGATTCTTTCGCTCACATGCTCTTTCTGCATGTCATCTGGTGCGGTCAGTAGCCGGCCCCGGCGCCCGTCCTTGTCCCCCACACGCACACACACACATACAGCCTTACAAATACAAATAAACAGGCAGCCCAGTGTTAGTTTGCGCTTTGAAAAGTCGAATTCCGATTTATATGTTATCAAGCTCGCATTCCCTCTGTAACACAACCCCCTCCCCCCGCTTATGCTTACAGCAGTGGCGAAAAAAATGTGCCCAGCTCTTGACTCAAAATGGAAATGTTTGTTGTCTACCGTAGCTTGACCTGGGGGCAATTTGTCTGCATGAATGTTGAATGTTTCTACGTGTGATCCACAAGATTTTACCGGTATGTGTACCAGTTACCAATTTGGTAACATTTACCCGTCCTTGTTTATTGCAATTGATATTGACTTTAAATTCAGACTCGAGACCTTGTCGCACATGCTACAATTACAAATACCCCTAGGCATCCCCCCGCATCGGCATACTATATAGAAATATATAAATAGGCTCCCGACTCGAACGCACCCTATTAGTTGCAGTTAGACGCTTCTGAAGATTGCATGACTGCCAGTAGTAGAAGCCAGTGATTAATAACAATCTCTCTCTCTCTTTCTCTTGGTTCTTCCCCCAACTTTGGGCAGTGCTGCAACGATAAAGATATGAGTTCAAATTTATTTCTAACGACAGCGGAGAATGGACTGCGACATGATAAAATTGTTATACTCGATGCTGGCGCACAGTATGGCAAGGTAAGTAAATTAATTAATTAATTAAATAATTTTAATTCAATTAATCGCTTGGTTTTCCGTAGGTCATAGATCGCAGGGTGCGTGAGCTGCTGGTGGAATCCGATATTCTGCCATTGGATACGCCAGCGTCGACGATACGTGAAAATGGTTATCGGGGCATCATCATCTCCGGCGGTCCGAACTCCGTGTACGCCGAGGATGCACCCACATATGATCCGGATCTGTTCAAGCTGAAAATACCGATCCTTGGCATCTGCTATGGCATGCAGTTAATCAACAAAGAATTCGGTGGCACCGTCCTGAAGACGGACGTACGCGAGGATGGCCAGCAGAATATTGAAATCGAAACGTCCTGTCCGTTGTTTAGGTGAGTGATGCAGTTGGATGCAGTGCATCCTCCACGCGTGCAGCAACAAGAAAGCGAACAAGCTACGAGTCCGCTTGAGCGCTGATACAATGCTGCCAGAGCAAAAGAGCAGCAAAAGCCAAGAACAGTTCAGTTTAGCGCAGTCTATAAACTGATCTACACATGGCCTTACACTACTACCAAGTATTTTTTTTTTTTTTTTTTTTTTTTTTGAATTTTATTCATTTGCAAACTAACAACATTTGTGTGTTGCCCTTGCAGCCGTCTTAGCCGCACACAGTCGGTACTGCTGACCCATGGCGATAGCGTGGAACAAGTGGGCGATAAACTCAAAGTGGGCGGCTGGTCGGGGAATCGCATTGTGACGGCCATTTACAACGAGTTGTTGCGCATCTATGGCGTGCAGTTTCATCCAGAAGTCGATCTGACGATCAACGGCAAACAGATGCTCTCCAATTTTCTCTACGATGTCTGCGAGCTGACACCGAACTTCACCATAGTCAGCAGAAAGGAGGAATGCATACGTTATATACGAGCGAAGGCGGGCAACAACAAGGTCTTGGTATGTTGTCAGTCGGCGTAAATCCCTTGCTGGTATTATAGTTAGTTTCCATACTCTTATTGCAGTTGCTGGTCAGCGGCGGCGTCGACTCGAGTGTGTGCGCAGCACTGCTACGGCGTGCTCTGCATCCCAACCAAATAATTGCTGTACATGTGGATAATGGTAGAGTGTCTAATCTACTCAAAGCGAAGCCTATTAATCGCATTCGCTTGCAGGTTTCATGCGTAAGGACGAGAGCGAAAATGTGGAGCGATCACTGCGAGACATTGGCATCGATTTGATTGTGCGCAAGGAATGCTACACCTTCCTCAAGGGCACCACGCAGGTGAAGCGACCCGGCCAGTATTCCGTGGTGGAAACGCCAATGTTATGCCAGACCTACAATCCGGAGGAGAAGCGCAAGATTATCGGTGATATATTCGTCAAGGTTACCAACGATGTGGTCGCGGAGCTGAAACTCAAGCCAGAGGAGGTGCTCTTGGCACAGGGCACACTGCGGCCCGATCTGATTGAGTCTGCCTCGAATCTGGTCAGCACGAATGCCGAAACCATCAAGACGCATCACAATGACACGGATCTGATTCGGTAGAGCGCTAGCAACTATTCAAGATATTTTAGTATTCCTTTATTATTTTTTATTTAGTTTATTGATTTTGGTATGCCTTGGGAAAATCGTATTAGAAATTCATATATGGAACATATACCTGGAGCCGAGCGTTTTACAGAAATTGAGCCTACAACGAGTTGTAGGCAAGTGCCGACACGAGCCTTCCGCCGCATACCGTCTAACAGTTTAACTAACTTGCCTAATCGATATTCTCTTGGATAATTGTCGAGCCTCGTTTTTCGCTAATTATTTTTTTTTTTTTTTTTTTTGATTACAGGGAACTGCGCAATGCTGGACGCGTGGTAGAACCATTGCGCGATTTCCACAAGGACGAGGTGCGCGATTTGGGCAATGATCTTGGCCTGCCAGCGGAACTGGTCGAGCGACAGCCGTTCCCAGGTCCCGGCCTGGCCATACGCGTGCTGTGCGCCGAGGAAGCATACATGGAAAAGGACTACTCCGAGACGCAGGCAAGTGGAACAGCTTCACGCTTGGAATTCCTTTTATTTTAAATTTATAAATTATTTTTCTTGTGCTTTAGGTTATTGTGCGCGTCATTGTCGACTATAAGAACAAACTACAGAAGAATCATGCGCTCATCAATCGTGTGACGGGCGCCACCAGCGAGTCGGAACAGAAGGAACTGCTGCGCATCTCGGCCAATTCGGATATGCAGGCAACACTGCTGCCCATTCGCTCGGTGGGTGTGCAGGGCGACAAGCGCTCCTACAGCTATGTGGTTGGGCTGTCGACGACGAGCCAGGAGCCCAACTGGTCGGATCTGTTATTTTTGGCCAAAATCATACCGCGCATATTGCATAATGTGAATCGTGTCTGCTACATCTTTGGTGAGCCTGTGCAGTATCTGGTGACGGACATAACGCACACAACGCTCAACACTGTGGTGCTGGCGCAGCTACGGCAGGCAGATGCCATTGCCAACGAGGCAAGTCTCAGCTGGGATTAGTGTTATAATTTATATATTTTTATATATATTTATTTTTTTTTTTAGATTATCATGCAAGCGGGCCTGTATCGTAAAATCTCACAAATGCCCGTCGTTCTCATACCCGTGCACTTTGATCGTGATCCCATAAATCGCACGCCATCCTGCAGAAGATCGGTGGTGCTGCGACCCTTCATAACGAACGATTTTATGACTGGAGTGCCAGCTGTGCCCGGTTCCGTTCAACTGCCATTGCAAGTGAGTATGATTAGTTAATACGATGAATTTAACTTTATTAATACATAATTCCCGTTTGCAGGTTCTAAATCAAATTGTGCGCGAAATATCCAAAATGCGTGGAATCTCGAGGGTATTGTACGATTTGACCGCCAAGCCGCCTGGCACCACCGAGTGGGAATGATGCGTTCAAACCAAAACATACAACAGCCATTTCATAGAAATAGAGATATGTAGAAACAATAAACTACTGCAACATGGTAAACACAACAGAGACAGACACAGAGACAGACGCCGAGACGCATGGGACAATAGCAGGAGCCGCCGCCGACGCTTCAGCTGCAGCAGCAGCACCAACACCACCACCACCACCACAACCACATCTGGCCTTGGAGCGAAGCTGAGAGCAGTGAATACTACAATTAGAGTGCCGCCAACGCTTTCAAAAGAATTAACATAAAAAAAACAATTCAGGTTTATATTATCGATGAGCATGTGTGTGCGTGTGTGTGTGTGTGTGTGTGTGTGTGCGCGCGTGCCTGTATGCGTATTTGTTTGTAATGAAAAATAACGCGATGATAACGATGATAACCAATAGCAAACAAAGAGAAATAACACCATTAAAGAGAGAGAAAATAGAGAGAAAGAGAGAGGGAGAGAGAAAGGAGGAGGGAAACACGTGGCATGTTCGATTTGTTCCTTTTATGAAAAGGAAAATCTATACAAACCTACAAAAACAAGAGAGAAGAAACAATTTATTTACGCATTTTTTAGTTATATATATATATACATATGCATAACTATATATACATATATATATATAAAAAATAAATATATATATATCTATATTATGTACGCATATAAAAACGGTATATATGTATATGTATACACAGATATTAAATCGATGCAAAAAACCATGTTCTGAACGTTGTATATTTGCATGAAAACTGTTTTTTCGGAGAAATCGTGTTTGCAAAACAGAAAATTGTAAGAAGTACGAAACAAAACAAAACAAAAGAGAAACTATTGTAAGCTAAAATTATGAATTGTTATATAAAAAAACGTTTTACTATTTAAATGGCAAAAAAGCAGCAAAACCAATTATTATGATTACAACAACAACAACAACAAAAAAGCATAAAACCTAAAACAAAATCAAACAACCAGCGAAAAAAAAGGAAATGTAATAAATTCGAAAAAACAAAGGCTATATGTAAATATATATTGTCGAATCTTATGAAGCGTATGTGGCGGCGGCACACCATCGTGATGTTATTTTTACAATTTTCTTGCCAGCTCGCTGTAGGCCTCGGGCGTCAGGATGAGCATGCCGCGCCGCCGATTCCTGAGTGTCTCCAGTGCCTGCAGTTTGCGCGAGAAGGAGACGCCATGTCGCGCCTTGTCGCGACCCAATCGCATGCACCTGGTGGCCAGACTCTCCGAGGTTTTAACTCCTGCTTTCGACTGTCGATGGATGCATATGCCATTACTATTTGTGAGCTTAATTTCTACGTATGGCAGGACGTACGGGTTTCGCCTCCACGCTGTGACTCCTTCGATCGAACCTATGCTTGAAGATGAACTGCAGCTTGTCCGAGTACCACAGCTTGGGCGGCAGCTCCTCCTTCATTAGCTGCAGATGCCGGGCCTCGTGTTCGTGCAGCTGCTGCATGTGTACATTGTAGAACAGTTTGTGTATCTTCCGCTTCCATTTATCGGGATCCGGCTCCGGGCGTTGACTTGTTGCCATCGTCTCGGCGATCTGCAGCCAGACGCTCTCCTTCAGCTGAAAGTTGCAGAAATTCTCGTGGTTCTCCATCCAGAGGCATTCGTGTTCCCTGTACAAGTTGATCAGCTTCAGATACATTTGCAGCCTATGCCTGGCGCGCGCCGATCTTATCGAGCCGATGAATGTCTCCATGCTATTGGACTGCGTCAGCGCATTCTTCTCGGACATTTTTCTCTTGAAAAATTTTGTGCTGCTATTAGAATTTTGAACGTTGTTGCTCGAAAGGCATGAAATTCGGAGTATTGAGTTTCGAAACTTTATACTTGAAATTTGCATTTATTTTTATAGTTTTTGTTTATTTGTTTATAATTGATACAATTCATAATTAATCAAAGGCTAACCATCAGTTGGACGGGGGGGCGTTGTGTGCTCGTGTTGCCACTTATTGTCCGCTTCAAATTAAGTAAAAGAACTAAGATTTTTTTTTTTTTTTTTTTTTTTGATTTTTTTTCGTTCATACATATTACTATAGATTTTATTCGCATAGGCAGCAAACAAATTCGCAGAAACAAGAGTCAACTTATCAGAAGGAAATAACAGAAGCTTGTAGTATATAATGTATGTATAATTGTTGTATATAAAACTGTTTCGCAATTTCTCGATTAGCATAATTTTTACTATTAGCACTTTGACACAGAATAAAATCATTAAAAGCAATTCGAAAAAAAACTAAGTAAAAACAATACCATAATTTGATTGCTTGCGTTTTTCAAGTCGTTTGTTATATGAGTAACTATCTCTGTGTGTCTGTGTGTTTGTGTGTGTGTGTGTGTGTGAGGGACAGGTTGGTAGTAGGTAGTAGCTTATTGGGCCAACTCCTTCATGCGGTTGAGAGCACTGCCAGCCTTGAACCATCCAATCTGCAGGTCGTTGAGCGTGTGGTTCAGCTTAATCTTCTCGACTTTGTCGCCGTTCTTGATCTCGCAGTCGACGGGCTTGCCGGGCGCCAGGCTGTTCAGGTTGAGCAGCGAAATCTTGCTCGTGGGTTGAATCTACAAATAGAGCGTGTGATTAGCCAACTACTAATACTATAATGCTATTGTTCTTACCTTGTCGTAATCGGCGGCATTGGCAAAGGTCAGTGGCAGCAGGCCCTGCTTCTTGAGGTTCGTCTCGTGGATGCGAGCAAACGACTTCACAATGATGGCGCGTCCGCCCAAGTGACGTGGCTCCAGGGCGGCATGCTCGCGGGACGAGCCCTCGCCGTAGTTCTCATCGCCGACGGCGACCCACTTAATGTTGTTGGCCTTGTAGTCGCGGGCAACCTCGGGCACATTGCCCCAGCTGCCGGTGCGCTGGTTCTTGATGTTGTTCATCTCGTCGTTCTCGGAGTTGGTGGCACCAATGAACATGTTGTTGGAGATGTTGTCCAAGTGACCGCGGTACTTCAGCCATGGGCCGGCAGCCGAGATGTGATCGGTGGTGCACTTGCCCTTGACCTTGATCAACACGGTCAGATCCTTCAGGTCCTGGCCGTTCCATTTGTCGAAGGGCTCCAGCAGCTGCAGGCGCTGCGACTTGGGATCCACAGCAACCTTAACACTGTCGCCGCTCTGTAAAATACAAATTAATTATAATAATTTCTAATAATTACCATTTATTATAATTAACTTACGGATGGGGGAGCAGTGTAGGTGTCCTGTCCGGGATCGAATCCCTTGGCGGGCAGCTCATCGCCGAACGGAGCCTTCAGCTTGAACTTCTTGCCATCGGCGCCAGTGAGCTCGTCCGTCAACGGATTGAAGTCCAGGCGTCCGGCAATGGAGAGAGCCGTCACCAGCTCGGGGCTGGTCACAAAGCAGTGAGTCGCCGGATTGGCGTCGTTGCGACCGGTGAAGTTGCGGTTGTACGAGGTGACAATGGTGTTCTTGTCGCCCTTCTTCACATCCTTGCGGTCCCACTGACCGATGCAGGGACCACAGGCGTTGGCCAGCACAGTGCCGCCGAACTTGTCGAAGACCTCGGAGATGCCATCACGCTCGATGGTGGCTCGAATCTGCTCGGATCCGGGAGTGACATTGAAGGGAATCTTTGACTTCAGGCCATGGCTCATAGCATCCTTGGCAATGCTGGCGCAACGACCCATATCCTCGTACGAGGAGTTCGTGCACGAGCCAATCAGACCGACTCTGATGTCCAGGGGGTAGCCGTTCTTCTTGGAGTTGGCGCCCAGCTTGCTGATGGGATGGCCCAGATCGGGAGTGAATGGGCCGTTGACATGTGGCTCCAGCGTATCCAGATTGATCTCAATCAGTTCGTCGTACTCGCAGTTGCTGTCGGCGGTCAGTACCTTGGACTGGTACTTCTGGGCCTCGCTGGCAATGCCGCCGCGACCGGTGGACTTCAGGTAATCGGCCATGCGCTGGTTGAAGGGGAACAGCGAGGTGGTGGCACCAATCTCAGCACCCATGTTGCAGATGGTGGCCATGCCGGTGCAGGAGATGGAATCCACACCCTTGCCGTGGTACTCAATGATGGCGCCAGTGCCGCCCTTGACGGTCAAAATGTCGGCTACCTTCAGGATGACATCCTTGGGCGAGGTCCAGCCGCTGATCTTGCCGGTGAGGTTCACACCAATCACCTTGGGGCACTTCAGCTCCCATGGGATGTCGGCCATGACATCGACGGCGTCGGCACCACCGACACCAATGCACAGACCACCCAGACCACCACCGTTGGGTGTGTGCGAGTCCGTACCGATCATCAGCAGACCGGGGAAGGCATAGTTCTCCAGGATGATCTGATGGATGATACCACTGCCTGGCTTCCAGAAGCCCAGGCCGTACTTGGCGCACGTCGAGGCCAAGAAGTCGTAGACCTCACGATTCAGATCCTTGGCACGGGCCAAATCCTTGGGTCCACCGATCTGCGCCTCAATCAAGTGATCGCAGTGCACGGTCGAGGGCACAGCCACCTTCTTCAGGCCGGACGAGATGAACTGCAGCAGGGCCATCTGAGCGGTGGCATCCTGCATGGCCACACGATCGGGACGCAGACGCAGGTACGAGGTACCACGCACAATATCCTGATTGGCCGGATCATCCAAATGGGAGTAGAGCACCTTCTCGGACAGCGTGAGGGGGCGGTTCAGGCGGCTGCGCACCACATCCAGACGCTTGCTCAGCTTGTCGTAGGGCAGGTAGACGTCCGAGTCGAACTTCGACAGCGCCACCTTGGAGGCGGTGTAGCAGGAAGCATGGAACTGGCGCACCATGGGGTCCACAACATGTTTGCCCAGCTTGCACACCTGCGGGGAACGGGTAGGTGTGAGATAATTAGCATGTTGTTGTGCACAGTGAGCAGCGTTTAAAGTCTATTTAAAGAGACTAGATCAAGTCGTCAGGTTTAAAAATAATTTTGTTACTGATAACAAGAAATTTAAGTGCAATAATATTTATTTTATAAATCTGTTAAAACTTGTTTGTGATAATTGTGTTGATAATAAAAAATTAAGAAGTGCAATTTATTTTTGTTTGCTTTTATTTGTGTTGTATTAGAGATAAAAGAAAAATTAAGAAGTGCAATAGTATTTTTACATAAATAAGTTTGTTTGTGGTAATTCTGTTGGAGACTAAAAAATTTAAGAAGTGCAATATTATTTTTTTTATAAAACAATTAATGTGTTTTTAAAAAAAATTTAAGAAGTGCAATTTATTTTTGTTTGCTTTTATTTGTGTTTTATTAGAGATAAAAAATTTAAGAAGTGCAATAATTTTTTTTTGTATAAATATGTTTACTTTTATTTATAATCATTGTGTTGTGAATAAAAAAATGTTAGAAGTGCAATTTATTTTTGTTTGCTTTTATTTTATTGTTTATTAAGAGAAAAAAATTTAAGAAGTGCAATAATATTTTTAATTTATAAACATGTTTACTCTTATTTGTGTTGGAGATTAAAAAATTTAAGAAGTGCAATAATATTTTTGTTTATGAATATGTTTACTGTCACTGCTAAAAATAAAAAACACAGATAATATTTTGATTGCAGTTGAAGTTATCTTTGAGCTGGCGAAAATAGCACGCAAATATCTAGCATAATAAATCTATTTCATCATATCCTCAGCTATTTACTCATCTCTAATTCGATGCGTAAACCTTGTGACGGTTTCGCAATTAGCAATAAACACTTGATTAACATATCACGGGCACTTATAGTATTAATTTATGTGATTGATAGCGATAAGATTGCCGTGAAGAGAGGCTCGAAGTGGGCTCGTGGGTAACTATACTATATAAGGCAAGGCTATGTCGTAATCGTTTGGGGAATTTCCCCAAAACAAATAAAATATTTCAGAAAATGAATTTTTTTTATATAATAAATAAATTTAATTACATACATATACATATACATATTTATTATATATTTATATTTATATTTTTTATATATATATAGTATTTACATATCTTTAATTATTTTATATATTTATTTATATATATATATTTATTTATTATATATTTAAAAAAAATTCAATTTTTTATTTGTTTTGGGGTAATCCCCAAATGTATATATATATAGCTTGCACGCACGTGATCGATAAATAGCAACAAAATAAAACAAACAATAAAGCAGGGCGAAGTGAACTGCGTCAAAGGGTCAATAACTTCTGGCAATGCCTGGCAATTGCGCGAAGGTTTTGCCTCCCACAGTGCAGCCAGCATATACTATATATATATACTATACTATACTATACTATATATATATATTTTTTTTTCTTTTTTATATGTATATATATAATTTTTTTTTTTTTTTGGAAATTCCCCACTTGATATTGAAGTGGAAAAATATGCGAAGAGTGCGTGCCACTCGTTTCGAAGTACAAAGTATTACGAATATTTTATATAAGTATTAACTAAATGCGCTATCAAAGTGTCACAAGATAAGAACTAGCAAGATATATAGCGGGCAGTTTCCCAAGTTCCCGGTTGAATAACGCTGCTTATGTAAATAGCTTGCTAAATTGTTGCAATTGTTAACAATAATAATATTCTTACTGCTGCAGTGACCTGCTTACACACATACTCACACGCACGCACACGCACACAGTTAATTATCCACTACTGTTTAATCGGAGCAGCATATACTCTCGGTCTCGGGTTAGGTAACAACTTTTGATTGGGTTTTTAGGTTAGAAAAGCGCAACGCGAAAATTTGCCAATTTAAAATTCAATTATTTGGCATAATTGCATATGAAAATCGCGCATTTTGTTGATTGCACACTCTGGGAATATTGTTATTGGAGTTAAGTACTGTTATCAGTTCGAATTATCCGATTTTCAGCTGTACGCGTGTGTGTGTGTGCGTGTGCGTATATACGTTGTCTGTGTGAATGCACTGGAATTATCGGCATCTCGCAACACGTACCTGTGCCTGTGCATTCATTAATCTCGCTGCCATAATTACGCGCTTGGGACTCACAACAATATATGCAACTATTTATAAACACTCGGAATTTTGCGTGGAGTTCTATTCAAAGTAGAACCCAGTCGTACATCAAAATTTTCAGCCCTCTCAGCCGGAAGATTTTAACACAGACTGAGCGTAAATCGCGAAAACGGCTGGCGGCGAGGGTGACATGCTCTTAGAGATGAGCAGTAACAGTCGCTGTGACTGCCAATATTTTTCGATAACATGCAAATGGGCATTACAACTATTATTAGCTTTAAGTTATACAAAACACTCTATTAAAATCTGCTTTTAAAAAAACGTTCAACTAACTGCCATAAGGCAGTTAAACTAACTGTCAGCGTTTGAAAATTGCAACTAACTAAAGTCACCGTGACAGCTGCGCGCAGCACAGGCATCACAGACAATCGCTATCGATAACAGCCAAGGTGGCATTTTACAACACTGCCCGACTATGTTTTGTTTGCGTGGGAGTTGGGCGGGCGCAGTCATTTGCCACAACTGTGCGAATAATAGATCACTCGACACACAACCCGAACTGACTGGAAATGCACAGTCGTTGCGCTGCCGTCCACGAGTATGTCCTCCGATCGTCGTCAACGTGGCTGCATGCAGGAGGTGACCGTCGACTATCGAGCCGTGCCCACGCACAGCGATGCAGCCGAAAGCGACAGCAGAAGAGATTCAAACGCATGCTGCCGGCGTCCCATGGCCGCGGCAAATGAGCGCGAGGATGTGAGCAAGGTGCTGTGCTGCTGCGGCGGCCACGGCTACATCATACCCGTCTTCATACTCTTCGTGCTGGTGCTGATAGTGCTGCTGTTGCCCTGGGAGACGCTGAACGGCCACACGGCGGCGGGGGCGGGGGCGTCGAACCACCCCGTGGAGGCGCCGTTGCCCTGCCAACTGCAGCTGGTCGAGACGATTCCAATTGGGCTGGTCTACGCGCCGGATAGTCCCAAATTCCTCACCACATTCGAGGCATGGCAACTGCTGCTGGCCAAGGCCAAGGAGAGCATTGATATCGCCGCACCGTACTGGACGCTGCGCGGCCTCGACGTCAACGACAGCAGCACGCGGCTGGGCGAGCAGCTGTTCCAGCGCCTGCTCTCCAACGGGGATGCGGGCCATCGGCCCAAGCTGCGCATACGCATTGCGTTGAACAAGAGCCTGGAGAGCGCCTGGCATGCGGATGCACGCATCTTCGGCAACTATGGCGCCGCCCAGGTGGTAGCCGTCAAGCTGGCCAACGAGGGAGCACTGCACACGAAGCTCTGGATTGTGGACGGACAGCATTTCTATCTGGGCAGCGCCAACATGGACTGGCGCTCGCTGACGCAGGTCAAGGAGCTGGGTGTGCTGGCGCAGAATTGCCCGCAGCTGACGGCGGATCTGGCCAAGATCTTCAAGGCCTACTGGCAGCTGGGCAGCGATCGGGCTGCAGCCGTGCCCCAGTCATGGTCCTGGCTCTTCCACTCGCACTACAATCTGCGGCAGCCCATGCTGCTGCGCATCAATCGCAATTACACCATGCGGGCGTACATCTCGAGTGCGCCGCCGCCGCTGGTGGCCACTGGACGCACGCACGATCTGGACGCCGTGCTGCACTGCATCGATACGGCCAGGGAGTATGTGAACATCGCTGTCATGGATTACTATCCGCTGATTGTGCAGGCAGGCGGCGTGCAGTATTGGCCGCCCATTGATAATGCGCTGCGGCGGGCGGCTGTGGAGCGTGGCGTGGCCGTCAAGCTGCTGATCTCCTGGTGGAAGCACTCGGATCCCAACGAGGACAACTATCTGCGCTCGCTGCAGGAGTTGTCCACACTCAGTCACCACCAAGTGGACATACAAATCGTGCGTACTCTCTCTCCCACTCTCCCTCCCTCTCTCTCTCTCCCTCTCTTTCATTATTGATTTTCTACGCAGCGCCGCTTCGTTGTGCCTTCGGACGAGCAACAGCTGAAAATCCCCTTCGGGCGGGTCAATCATAATGCTTATATGGTCACCGAGCGTGTCGCCTACATCGGCACCTCCAACTGGTCGGGCGAGTACTTCACCTACACCGCTGGCGTCGGTCTGGTGCTGGCCGACGTCGAGTTCGAGAACGGTACGCAGGACACGTTGCGTGCGGATGTTTTCAGTGTGTTCGCACGCGATTGGCATAGTCCTTATGCCCTGCCACTGAAGCATAATTTACAGCTTTGAAAGTTTTACGTTTCGCGCGCTTACACGTTTTACAACACTGCCACCTTACAGCTGCTGAGTGTCTTAATAGTAAATCGATTCCAACCTCAATAGAACATATTTATGCTAGTCAGAGTTATAAAAATGTTGTAACAATTTATATAAACCAAATATATTGAATATAGAATCTTGCATTCGATTTTATTAAATTTTTTATTATTTTTTTACAATTTAAACTTTAGCGCTATTATTATTTTTCTCCACGTTGCATAGCACTGGCTTAACAGCTGTTGCGTGTCTTAGCAAATAATTAGTAACAACTTCAATAATAAACGTTTAAATAGTTCACATTTTTATTTATTTGGCAAGTATATGCTAGTCAGAGTTATAAAAATGTTGTAACAATTGATATAAGCCAAATATATAAAATATAAAATCAAGAATTTTGGAATATTTTGATTTTTCACTTGTCTCTCATTTTACCACACTCTAATTTAAACTTTAGCGCCAATATTATATGTTTTAACGTTGTAAAGCACTGCCTTAACAGCTGTCGAATTTCTAAGCAAATAATTAATAACTAATTCAACAATAGACGTTTAAATAGTTCAACTATTTATTTATTTGGCAAATATATGAATTTTAGCACAATGGCATAATCATATTTACCAAAAACAATTTTTTAAAGCTTTTGGTTTCCTTTGCTTGACTTTTCGGTTTTCAACACTGCTGTCTTTTGGTTTCCTTTGCCTTTGAACTTTTCGTTTTGCAACACTACTGTCTACAGCTGCAGTATTTCTTTTTCCTGACTCAATTTTAATCTCACTGGAATTATTTTAAATATTGCAGCCTGTCAGTTTTTTGAGAATTATTTAAACTAATAAAATTTGTAGTCTTTTTAAAGCTTTCGTTGTTTCGCGCTCACTCGTCATACTTCTGCTCGTTTTACAACACTACCCGCGACAGCTGCTCAGTGTCATAACAAACGTTCGATTTTAACCTCTTGCAAATAATAAACAAAAGCTGAAATTATGGCTAACAAGCCGACGCGTGATCTTGTCGGAATCATTTGGCAGAACTTCTGGCGTTCGCTGAAGCCGCGCCAGATTCGCGGCAATCTGATTGGCGAGGATTACTTTGGCAACAAGTACTACGAGATACCGCCGAATCCATCGATCGGCAAGCGCAAGCCCTCGCGCTGGTTCGAGCCCGCCGACAAGGAGGCCTTCGATCAGGAGCTGACCGCCGAGTGGGAGGCTTGGCTGCGTGGTCGACGCGAGGAGCCGCCCACACGCGAGGAGCTGGCCAAGAATCTGCAAATCATGGATATGAAGAAACGTAATGCGGCCCAGCTGGAGGCACAATATGCCAAGGGCCAGGATGCGGGCGCGCTGCCCAAGCAGGTGGAGGGAGAGACCATTGGCACGTATCCGAAGTACAAGGACTACGAGCTGATACCGGGCAAGCACGGGAAGGACAACTAGCTGCTTGTATAGCGTTATGTATTGAATTAAATTGATATTTGTAAATAGATTTACGTACTTCTAGTGGAGCTGGCGAGGCAACGATTGCTGTGTATATCGATATATTGAAGTTTACTTTTGAAAAGCAGCGATGTATCGAATTGTTTGCGTTTTCTGTTCTTTGTGGCATTAGTTTGGTAAAAAGCTTTGATAATAACAAAAAAAAAAATAACTTTCTTTGATCTTGAGTTAAAACTTTGATATCTTTAGCAAGTTGTTTTAATTTGCTTTATTTACTCAATAATGCGAATGTATGCTAAAGAAAACAAATATCGAACATCGCACAAGCATCGATGCTCGATGTATCGACGCCGCTTCCATCTCTAAACTTTAATCTATGTTTACACTAGAACAAACAGCTGCAGCCTGCATTTTCGCTTTGTTCACCAATCATTCAGATCCAAATCCTTGACAATGTCCACAGCTGCCGCCGACTCGTCATAGTCATCTGCAGGCTCCACGGGCACGGCTGCCGCTTGCTGTTTCTCCTTCTTCTTGTCCTGCTTCTGCTTGGGCTTCTTGGCCTGCGGCTGCTCCTCCTCGGAGTTCTGCTCATCCAAGTCATGGTTGTCCTCATCATCATCATCGTCGTCGTCGTAGGGTATGCCTGCTGCCTCGTCCTCCGAATCGGATGGGAAGAGCTCCAGTTCGCCGTCCTCGTTGCGCACAGAGACCGCCGCCTTTGCCGCCGGGCGCTTCAGCTTGGGCAGATCGTAGTCCGCATTGATGTCGTCCGTCTGTGCCGCTTGACGGCGCTTCTTCGTCTCGTGCGTCTTCAGCCAGCTGGCGTAGTAGATGTCGAGGGGTGTGCGCTTGTTGCGCACCTGCTGCTCCCAGGCCTGCACCGCCTGCGCGTCCTTCAGCTCGAAGGTGACGCTGCTCTTGCTGCGCTGCTGCTCGATGAAGCGTCCGCTCTCCTGAATCTTCTCCAGCAGCTGCTTCAGCTTGCGCGCATAGTTGGCATTGCGGCAGTCCTTGAGGTATGCCTTGATGGCCATGACCACGGGCACCACGAGATCACTGAACGCCAGCGTGGCGGACTCGTGCGCCAGATACTCCAGTAGCAGGCCGCAGACCTGCTCCACCACCTCGTCGCGGAATCCGTTCTCTGCCAGCTGGCCCTTGTTGAGGCGCAGTATGCAGGTGAACTGCAGCGGCTTCATGGACACCGCCGTGTGCTTGCGATTGAAGGTGTTGCTGCGCAGCACCTCCACGATTAGCGGCAGGACGGGCACATACGTATGCGTCTCCTTGGACAGCGTGATAAGCGACTGCAGGCAGTGGAAGCGCAGCGGAAAATACTGCGCCGTCGGTATTAGCCGGATGACGCCCGTGGTGATGGTCACCAGTGGATAGATGAGCGGCTGCAGCTGCGGCTTGTTCGCACTGGCGCCCAGCAGATCCGCCCAGAGGCGCAGCGAGTTGATGTACTGCCAGTTGTAGACGGCCTGGAAGCTGTCCTTCTTCTTGAGGATGACCGCGTTGCGCAGATGTATGGCCAGCTGGCGGATGTAGAGGAAGGCGTGCTGGTAGCTCACGTTCAGATCCAGCGCGAACATCTCCACCAGCGAGCGGCGCATGAAATTGATGCTCGGCAAGGTGCTGGGCGAGACGAACTTGGAGTTGCGCACGTAGGCCAGGTACATGGCCTTCAGCACGTGGTTCAGCATGGTGGCCTGGTGGTAGAATAGAGGATGAGTCAAGAGATCGAAGCCATGTCATGGTATACTCACCTGCTGCTTGCGCGTAATCTTCAGTATGCAGAGGAAGGCGAGCACACGCACCGTCTCATCGCCCGTGGCCCAGAGCACAATCAGGCGCTTCAGTATGGTCTTGCCCAGGGCGCTGAAGGGTGCCACCATGCCGGCCATCTGATGCAGATGCTTGAGCAGCACGTTCAGTATATTGGAGCTGGACACCTGCTCGACCAGGCGTATCAGATCGGTGAGGTAGTAGCGCAGGCAGCCGCGCACCTTCACCCACTTCTTGTGCTTGTGCAGCGGCAGGCTGCTGTTCGGTTTCACGCCCAGCACACGTATGATCGCAGGCTGCAGATGCAGCACGCACAGCTGGATGACGCCATTGAAGGCGGCGGCGCCTACCACTTTGTAGGCGGTGGCATTCGCCTGTTCGCCCTCGACACCGTCGGCGCTAATGCTGGCCAGTGCCGAGTTGAAGGCCTGAATCACCTGACGCACTGTCTCAATGGACACATTCGGTTTGCCCAGCTGCAGCTCCCACTGGCGCAGCAGATTCAGTGTTATTTTCTGCACGCCACCCGCAGCGACTTCCTCCTCATCGTCGTCGGCCTCGAAGTCACTCTCATCGCTGGCCACGGCCAGGTCATCGCTGGGCTTGTGGTATTTGCCCTCGTTCTCCTCGTCGTCGTCGTCGGAGGCGTCAGCCTCGCCGCCATTTTCTTTTGCTGCAGCTCCGTTTTCCTGCTCCTCTTCATCCTCCTCATCGTCGTCGTCGCTGTCCAGCAGATTAAACTCGAGCAGCTCCTTGTCGTTCTTCTTGAGAAAGTCATAGAACTCGGGATCGATATCCTTGAGTCCCTCCAGATCCTTTTTGTGCGTCGTCTTCTTTGACTTCTTCTTCGTCTGCTTCTTGTCGCTCTCTTTGCCTTTGCCTGCTTCTGCTGTGCTGACGCTCTTTTGTTTCACTGTTTTCTTTGCTGCCTTGACCGCTTTTGGCTTGTCCAGCTGCTTCTTTTTCTTGATCACATCCTTTTTGGGCTTTATTTTGTCCAGCGACTTGGCTTTTTTAGTTGCTACCTTCATTTTATTACAATAAAATTAAACAAAATCAAACGTGCAACTAAAAAACTCGATACCCGCTCAACACGTGCGGTTTAACAGCAGTACTCGTTGGCTAACAGAACATGTACATTAACAGTATCGATAAGTGTGGCGGCGTGTCAATGCATTTTCGATAAGCTTGGCGGTTGCTTAAATGCAGTTGCATTGCAAGCGACTTAAAGAAATAACAAATACTAAAATAAAACTGCAAGTAGAAGCTAAAACAATGCAGTATTTTATTGAGTAGGAACCATTTGTAGTTTTTCGAGAAGTTGATAGAATAATTAAGGCCTCAGCTGCCGTAACATGTACATTAACAGTATCGATAAATGTGGCGGAGTGTTAAGTAAGCTTGGCGGTTGATTAAATGTATTTGGGCATTGTAAGCGACTTTAAATAATAACAAATACTAAAATAAAACTACAAGTAATATCTAAAATAATGCAGTAAGCTATTGAGTAGGAATAATTTGTAGCTTTTAGAGCAGTTGTTAAAACGATTTAGGAGCGTTCACAAGGCCTGCACAAACATTTCTCAGCTGCAGTAACATGCACATTAACAGTGCGTTATCGATAGCAGTGGCGGCGTGCTGATAAGTTCCCAACGAGTTTGGCGGTTGTTTAAAAACATTTTTGAGCGCTGCCAGTGACTTTACGAATTAACAAATATAATTAGAAACTGCAATTAAAAGCTACAGTTTATTGAACGCAAATCAGCTGCAGCTTTTGAAACCCTCTAAGTACATGGCCATTAATCAGTTTGTTGAGCGTCGATCAGTTGATGGAATGATTAAGGGGCGTTCACCAGGCCTGCACTATCATTTCTCAGCTGCAGCTACGCCTGCCTGTTTGCCTGCCTGACTGGCCCACACATCTGGCCAGCAAAATTGTTGGCTGAAATCGAGAGTTCGGCTTAAGTGGAGCAGGGGGTTGTTTGCCTTGATCGCCGCGGCACTGCCGCAATTATTAATAGAAAAATGCACGACTGCCAAAGTAAACTCGATATGGACAGCTTAGGTAATTGCAGGCCAGCACAAGAGAGAGAGCGAAATAGTGTGAGAGCGAGAGCGAGCTTGATCCTGCGCGCATTACGCAAGTGCAGTGCGAAGTGATAAGCGCGAAATACTCGAAATATTTGCCGCTTCAATAAAAGTGTCGCGGCCACCGCCCACAGCTGCAGCGACAGCCAACGTCGAGGGGAGGGACAGAGCCGGGGGTCCAAGCAGCAGTAGCAGCTACAATAGTCGGCGCCGATGTTGTTAGCGTGTCATGTTGGCAGCCAAGCCCCATAGCAATTGGCCATAAATCTCGTCGGGCCAGTTGCCATTCACTTTTTTCTATGCGGCCGCCTGCTGCAAGCGCGCCGCGTACAACTTCAATTGCGACTCGCATGTGCGCTACGCACTGAGAACCCAATGATTTCCTCCTGCTGCCGACGCAAGTTCAAGTTTACGCACCGCACGCGCCAAGCTTCCTGCTTCGCGGTTCGTTGAACGCACTGCAAACGCACTCTACAGGTTTTTGGAGCCAAGTTCGCACGCAGTTGGCCCACTAAATGCATTGACTGGTAGAGGGGGGTAAGAAGGGGTGCAGCATTAGCCAAGGCCGTCAAGGCGCTGCGTTTGGGCCAACGCACCACGCGCTGGCTGCCTGCCTGCCTGCCGGTTTCTCGCCGATCTTGTTTGGGCCACAATGCAGTCGCTGTCGCAGTTCCAGTTGTAGTTTCTGGCCGCAACGCCGCGTGGGCGACACTAGGCTGAATTACCGAACGAGGTTAATGGACTAAACGATCGAGACAAAGAACTGAACGTTACATACGACACACTGAGAGGGTCTTACGGCAATTAGTTCGAATTTATTGCGGCCACTTAATTGTAAAGCAATACGGCTCAAGTGCGGTTCGTATTATGCGAGTGGATAATGCTTCAATTGGGCGAACTGCAGCACATTCCATTCGATTGCACCCAAATACTTGTGGAGTTTCTTTAATTCGACGTTGAATAGAATTTATAGAAAGTGAAGGTTTGCCATAAAAACAATGGATTTACTCTACTATATATGCCGTCTGTAACTATTGTGTAGTTTAGCTTTGTCATAATGCTATAGCTTATAGGTATAATAATATGAGCACTACTTAAGATTTGAAGGGAACTGGAAAATAATCTACGGAGTTTTTTTCTATAAATAAAAATACAAAAGTTCAGCTTAACTATAAAGATAACTACAACTAACTATAATTATATTGATAGGTATAAAAAACTTTAGTTGCAGCTTGTGATTTGAAGAAAATTGCAAAGAAAAATCTTATATAATATAAAATATTTAATAGACTATATAGAAAGTATAGTATATATATAGTATAGTTAAATCATGAGTAAACTAATATATAATTATTGCCTAAATAAAAATAAATTTTTAATACGTAAAACATGACTACAAGTATGACTATATAGTGCTTTGAGTCGACTATAAATTGAGAAAGTGAAATAGCGAAGGTATACTATAAAAACAAAAAATAATCCAAGTGTAATTCTACGTAAATGTGTGGTTTAGCTGCTTAATCATAATATTATACTATATGAGAACTTTATAGATAATTGAGATCAGAGTGGAATTGTTCTATGGCTTTAAACAGTACATTACTTATTGAATAGACTGTATATAGAAAATGATTTAGTGCGCAAAAAATTGTATATACAAATATAAACAAGAGTTTTTTGATTTTAGACTAGATAATATTGTATATAAAGAATAATAGAAAATCAAAAATAATTATTAATAATCGATGTCCAAAAAGTTATTTTTTATTTTTTTATTTTATACTTAATAATATTGTATATAAAATAATATAAAGTAACAAAATATTGTAAATTTGAAAGATTACACAAAACAATTTAATGTAGACCTTATTTGATATAGAATAAAGTTTCTTGATGGTCTAATAAATAATATTGTATATAAGCTTGTAGAAAATGACAAATATTTAGATTATTTATAATTATTTGTGATTTTTTATTAGTTTATATGTAATATTATTTATAAAACGTTTACACAGTTATATAGTATTTATTTCTTTTATACTAAATAATGTTGTAAACGCTCTATGTCTATAAGAAAAATACGTAATAAAGTAGAATAAAGAAAGTAGAATATATATAATAAAATTAATAAACTACGAAAATAAAAAAAAAAAAATAAATCTAATACATAATTTAAAATATACATAAACACCTGTAATTCTTTCTAAAAAATACTTTTTAAAAACGGAACAGATCTGCAATATAATAGAAACATTTACAGCTTACGGATAATGGCCAGTCGTAAGAATATAAAACTCCATGCTAAACATATGCATAGACTCTTTCAGACAATAAACATTTTAAGCGCCCGCCATAAAGCGAAAAGTGAGTTTTCTCGGACCGAAAAGTATTCAGGTTTTAACTGTGGCCCGACTTCCTGCACAGCGCACGCTCCTGGCGCAGCTAAGCCGCGTCTAACTCGACTGCAGCCACCTGTGGATCGGGCCGTAAATGCGAATGGGCTGATAGACAGCAGCAAATGGTAACTTGTTGCAGCCACCCCCGGCGAGGGGCGGGCAAGCAGTTGCCAGTCGTCGCCGTCGTCGTCGTCAACTGGGCGCAATTGGCATCCCAGCGATCCAATCCGATCCGATCGGAATGGCACTTGAGAACCAGCGGAGCGAATGCACTTCAGACATGCCATAAGCACTGCCATTCGATTCGCTTCGTATAGAACGCGTTGGTCGTTAGATCCGTCGTAATGCTCCCGGTTGTGACAGTTGTCAAGTGGGCCGACCGGCAAAAGTGGCTAATTATTGTGTTCAGCTAATGGCCATTAGGCGAGCTGAGCGTGCTAATTATAATTGGATTAATTACGACAACTTATGGATTGCATCGATTGTAAAACAGTTTCAATCTGCATTCATCGACGAAAAACAAAAACCAAAGAATTCAAAACGATTGCAAATTCGAACTGCGATTGCGGCAACCACTCGCAGTCGCAGTCGCAGACGGAGGCCACCCACTTGAATTCCTTAATTTAATTAAGTCGAGTGTATTTTAATTTAAGCAATTGTAAACAATTGAATCGGATATGAGGTAGATCGAAGCGTAGCATACTGCTTAGATGGGAGTTTTCCTATTTTTAGAATATAAATTCAACGATTTTTGCATAACTTTTGTAAAAAATATTGGAGCAATATTCTATTTAAATATATAATACAAATAATATTATATATAATACAAATAATATTAATTCTAAGCTATAGAAGATTCTTAAGATTCTAGAAAATAGGTGGATTATTCGAACTTAGGTTCATACTCTATGTTCACTTTGTAGAGTTCTTATTAAACTAAAGCTTAACCTATGAAAAGGTTTTACAATTCTAGATTAAAATTAATTAAATTTGTAAATTAAATTAAAGTAAATTAAATGAAAGATTTTTTCAAAAAGTTTCAGACTTGAAAGTGAGTTTTTTTCTTAGACAATTTACTTAATTTCGCCTAATCCAAAGCTAAACCTTTGAAAACTTCTTAAATTTTGAGATTAAAATTGCAATTAAAAATGAAATTAGGTAGAAAAGTTTTGAAATTTAAATTGAAAAAGTTTGTATAAATATTCTTTAGCATGTCTGGATAATTCTTAAATTATAGTTCAAGTCCGAATAAGCTAATGCTTAAAATAGTATTCCAGAACAAATTTTAAGAGGCCTTGACTTCCTTCACTTTCTTTTGAATCTTAGTTACAAAATCGCAAAAGCTAAAGCTTAAAAGACATGCTATTTTATACTAGAATATAAAATATTCCTCAATTATAATATTTCTGGAAGTCTATTTTATCCTAGAACTTTAATATTTCTCAATTCTCAAACTCTCTTTACTTTATAATATTTCTGCAAGTCTATTTTATACTAGAACATAGTTTTTTGCTTGATACTTCTACACTTTTAGTCTATAATAATTCTTAAAAAGTCAGTATAAGCTTAAAATAATATTATAAAAGTATGACTAACTTACAGGCTCTATGAAAAAGTCTTAAGCTAGAGAAGTCTCTAATTTATCTATCTATTCTAGTATGATAGTATAGTAGACGATCCTTAACTTTTACTTCCACTTTAGTCTGACATATTAATACAAATAATAGAAGATAAAACACTTTAAAACATTTTGTATGATATTCCAGAAGAAATTTGGATTATACTTGAATTCTTCTATGGTCTACAAAAATATGTTAGCTTAAAGATTAATTCAAATTTTTATAAGCTAAAGCTAAAGCTACTTAAAACAATCAGCAAATAATTCTACAGCTTGTAAAGCTTCTATAAAATCGATTCTAGCAAAAAACTAGATAATGCTTAGCCTAACTATAGTCTTATCTGTACAGTCTAAGCTGCTTATCAGAAATGCCAGCTAAAGCTAATACAATAAATAAATCCACCCTGTAAAGCGATTTCGCGCAGTCAGGGTATCACATAGTAATGAGTTACATGGCAAGGTGTCGGCGGCGTGGGTGCAGCGGGCCGGGGATGGTGGGTCGCTCGGGCGTTGCGCCAACTTGCCCCACTGGCAAGTCGTACACTGCCAATGGTCTTGTTGCCACATGGTGGCAAGTTGCAACAATCAGCGAGCAAAGCGCGATCGCGCCGGGCCAAATTGAATTGAAGCGTGGCCAGCATTGATTATGCCAGTTGCACTGTACTCTGCGCTGCACAGTTCCGCCCTCAGCAGCCATAATTAGGCTTAGATTCACTTTATGCGAATTTAATGTGGAATTTGCATTTATCTGCCATGCGAGTGGGCGTTTCCATTGGGCTTTGATAAGGACTGCGCGCCAACTGCTTTTTGGCATGATGCAATCGAGGCGCGAGATTGCGCGCGCGCGCGCTCGAGCTGCGCTAACCAGCTTTGGGTTTGGGTGGTGCGCTGGCTTTTGTTATTAAAATGCCATAAAAATTGGGCCAACCTCCGTGTGTGTCTATGTGTGTGTGTATCTGTGCATTGTTGTGCATTATGCAATTGGCCCGGTGTCAGGCTGATTTATGCCGCTCGACTGCGCTAACGCCTCGCCGCTTGGACGCCTCCTGCCGCCCATGTCACGTAGCATTTGACCAGTGCGCAGCCGCCGGAGCCGTGTCCAAGATCAATGCCAGCGCGCTGCAGATTTGCATGGAATGCGCGGGGTGCGCCCGGTAGAAAAATCAATGGGGCGGCATAATATGCACTTATGATCCGTGAATGCTGCAGCTTTATTTATCTGTGTGCGTCTGCTTATAAGTATGTGTGTGTGTGTGTGTCTGTATATATGAGGGTAAGCGTATGTATGTAAGTGTGTGTGTGTCTGTAAATACGTCTGTATATATGAGTGGTTGCGTCTGTCTGTGTGTATGTGTCTGTATATATATGTGCATGCGTCTTTAAATTAGTATGTGTGTGTGTCTGTATATATGAGTGTATGCGTCTCTATATAAGTGTGTGTGCGTCTGTGTCTACGAGTGCATCTTAATGTATGTGTGTGTGTGTCTGTGTATATGAGTGTATGCGTCTCTGTCTGTAAGCGTGTGCTTAGACATGCGTGTGTGTGTGCGTGTGCTTAGACATGCGTGTGTGTGTGCGTGTGCTTAGACATGCGTGTGTGTGCGTGTGCTTAGACATGCGTGTGTGTGTGCGTGTGCTTCGACATGCGTGTGTGTGTGCGTGTGCTTAGACATGCGTGTGTGTGCGTGTGCTTAGACATGCGTGTGTGTGTGCGTGTGCTTAGACATGCGTGTGTGTGTGCGTGTGCTTAGACATGCGTGTGTGTGTGCGTGTGCTTAGACATGCGTGTGTGTGTGCGTGTGCTTAGACATGCGTGTGTGTGCGTGTGTTTAGACATGCGTGTGTGAGTGCCTGAGCTTAGACATGCGTGTGTGTCTTCGTGTTTATGTGTCTACCTCTATGTCTGTCTGTCTGTGTGTGTATGCGTCTTGCCTTGCTCTGTACCTCCGTTTAGACCTTGTAGCCGACCAGATGACGGCGCCCGATGACTTCGCCCATGTAGAACCACGTGATTACCTCGATGAAGACGAGCGTATTGAGCCAGGCCTCGGCGACGGTCACCTGACCGAAGCGCTTGGTCGTCGATTTCACATCCTTTTTGGCCGTCTTGGCCTTCTTGGCGGTCTCCTCGGCCGTTCTGCGCAAATGCTTGAAGTCCGCCGGTGTCGGCGGCGAGAGTTCGACGCGTGCGTAGCACATGAATTCGTCGTACAGCGGACGCGCCTCGGTCGCAAGTTCTGCAATGCGCGTATACTTAATAATGGGCATGGCAGCTTGCCATTGACTTACTGTTCGCCAGCGTCTTGAGCTTTGCCACGTAGTTTGCCATCGTTGCCGTTTATTCGTCTAGGAAAATTAGAAAATAATTTGTGTTTTCCTGCGCGTCTGTCAAGTTAAATTCTGTCTTGTCACATTCAAAGGAAGCTGCTGTCAAGGTAGCAGCACGTTATAGCGTTGGCATGCTTGGTATTAAACAGTAAAAATGTTTTTTAAGTTGTTACTTATTTTCTGGTATTTTTAAACTATTTGAAAAATAAAATACTAAAATTGTTGCACTATTTTTATGCAAACAATAAACAAAAAGCCAGCAACAAAATAACTTGTTTAGGCCCGTCGCCAAGCAAAAGAATCAGTCGAGAGCTGCAATCAATGCAAATTCGCTTGAAATTTGCATAATCGTACACGCTGTCCGCTTGCTTCGTGAAAAGCTGCGCCAATTAGTTGATTTCGGGGCGATAACTGACCGATCATTACAATGCAGACAAGATAGTTATTAGCCAAAGCGCTTGATGCACAAAATCAACGCCCACTTTTCAAAAAAAAAAAAAATAATAACAAAAAAGAGCCACAACTCGGGCCAATCGCAGCATAAAACAATGGAAAATATGCGCATGTATAGGGCAAAATGACTTGATAGCTATAATGGACCGCCAGGAGTGTTTCATCATTGACTTGTTGGGGCAAATAAGAACTACAGAATTGCCTACGCTGAAAGTGCCGGCCATGATATATGCACTCCAGACTAATTTTACATTCCTCGACAATTTACGTTGAGTTTCCATTTGCCAGCGTAATGAATATTAAAATTGATATGGAATTTGCGGTAATAGCGCATGTTTATGACATTTCGCGAAACCCGTTGTGGCCCTCTTGGGTTCGTGTTTTTTCTAATTTTGAGCATGCAGCTGTCCGTGAATGGTTCTAGCCTTATAATAGCATTGGCCATTTATTTGCGGCTTGGAATTGCTGTTGACTCTTTGACCCTCGTTAAGAAACCCGGCGTCCGCGTTAAATTTGATTTGCATCTTATGTCAATTTCGAGCTGAAGTTGCAATTGGCCGTCGCGTATTGCCCGTCGTCGATGCCTACTACTAAGTGTCCAAATATGGAAATGTAGTTCACCAATTTGATTTGCCGTTTTGCATTTTTATTGTTTGCCAATGCGCTCTGACAGCGTTTGATTATATTTATTTTTGGGCGTTGGCCGCGCACAACATGCCTTCCTACTTTGGAGCTAGCGAAGTGCGCGTTGTAAATGCAATTGTTCAATGCGCACACTGAGAAAAAATTAAGAATGAGAATAATAAATGTATTTGCAGTCTGTACGAGTTCTAAATATTTTTCAATTATTAATATAATAATATTATTTAAAAAATGATATAGAGCATGGTTTTTTTTTTTTTAATTTTTCCTTTTATATTATAAGCATAAAGCAAATTCTAAGAATATTTTTGAGATTTTTTATATATTATGAAGTCAAATGCAAAAATGTTATAAACATAAAGCAAATTCTCAGCATATTTTTTAAGATATTATTATAATATGAAGTCAAGTGAATAAATATGTATACATCTTAATAAATAAATCAAATTGTACCCAAAAGCTTAGCCGCTTACTTGACGCGCCATGTTTACGCTAACTTGACATTGAAAGCTGCGTGCGTCGATCCTTGCAGCGTAGCAGTTATCGTGAATCGATAACACTGGCGAGCTTGTTCTAACTGCCGTTACAAAATCTGCCGAATTATGTTTGCAGTGCAAGCACGCGACTATTTTCGCATTTATATCTAACTACATATATACGCGCATATGCAATCGAGTGATATATAATTAAAAACATTCTGACAAACACAATAGCAGCACTTTGTATGCAGGCAGCGTCGAGGTGAACACTTTGGGCGGCTGCGGCCAGGAGCGGATTTGCGGGTCGAGGGGCGCCCAATCTTATGGCGTTCAAATGTGTTTGCGGCTTTATCAATATATAATTTGGATTCAAACTCTTGTTGTTGTTGTTGCAGTTTTCGTGTTTTCGATTGGCTTTGCCGATAGTTTTGAGTGTTTGTATGTGTGTGTGAGTCGAAATTCTTGCTTATTGCAATTTGCGCAACAATGCGGCGTTGCCGGCGCCCGCACACCGCCAGATGCTCCAGAGACGCCGACACCACCCAGCAGATCTCTGCCGGACGATTTGCCGCTGCGACTGCGCAGCTGGGCAGTGAAAGGCCAAGCACTTGCCTAGATCTGCTCCAATTCTGCAGCGACTGCGACGCTGACTGCGACGCCGTGCAGCGGCTGCCTGCGCCTTCGGCTGGGCGTCGTCGACGTCTGCGTCAATGTTTTGAGTCTAGTTTTTGTGTGTTTACGCGAATTTGATATATATTTTTTCTTGAGTGCAGTTGTTGTTGTCTTGCCGTGGGGCAGGTTTTGTTGCTGTGCGGCGAGCGAAGTCCGCGCCAATTTTTTAGTATAAATGTGGCCACAATTTGGTAGTCGAAATCAGAATCAACTCGTTCGCTGAGCACTGAACAAGTCTTCCTTCTTCTCCTTCAGCTTCTTTCAACCAACCAAGAACCAAGCCAACATGAAGGTAAGAACGCGCAGCTCCAGCTCCTGCTTGCCTCTCTTTCTACTCGATCTCCTCTCTCTCTCTCGCTCTCTCTTGCAGTTCGCCGTCGCCGTAGTCATGTTCGTGTGCGCCCTTGCCGGCGCCCAGGCCTCGTGGGCAGCCATCGCACCGGGTGTCTCCTATGTCAACTCGGTTGCCCATGGCCCGGCTGGTCTGTGGAACGGCGCCTGGAATGGTGCCTGGAACGGTGCCTGGAATGGCGGCTGGAACGGTGCCTGGGGTGCACCTGCTGCCGTCGCTGTGCACGCTAGCGCTGGCGCTCCCTGGGGCCTGACCGCTCCCGGCTGGCACGGCGGCGCCATTCCCGGCATTGCCCTCGCTCAGGGTCCTGGCGCTGGCGCTCTCGGCCCCCATGGCCATGAGGGTGTCTATGTGGCCAAGACTCGCGGTGCCATCCACACCGCCCCGCTGGCCGGTCACATCAACTCGGCCACGTCTGTGAATGTTGCCCCCGCTCCGGGCACTCTGTAAATGCAGCCAAAGCCGCATGCCAAATGGATGTGTGGAGCAGGCGGGGCATCGCCCACTCTACTCTGCGCTTCTGCCCAACGATTTCAACGACTCTACTTGGATATACTCTACCAGAACCTGGAACCACCCGCAACCACTTGCAACCACCCACAACCGACCACAACTATTGTTAAGCACACCGCTCTCTTAGTCCCGTTACGAGGATTGCGGAGGATCTTCAGTGCCGGATCGGAGTCCCCTTCTATCTGCCAACCTGGCGATTCTCATACGCAAGAAAAAAAAAATAGAAACACGCACACACACACAAAACACTCAAACGCTCACTCACGCTCAGCACTGAGTTAGTTGTTAGTTAGTTCTGTGTTCAGCAAATAAGTCCAACAACAACAACCACAACAACAACAACAGCAACAACAACATCAACAACAATTACAACAACTACAACCAACAAATAACAGCATGTTAATTTCTTCTTACTTGAGAACTTTCAAACTGTCAACAGCTTTTCCCTTTACCAATCTCAAACTATCGAACTATCGAGCTATCGATCTTGCTGTCTATCCAGCTATCGATCTTTCTGTCTATCGAACTATCGATCTTTCCATCTATCTACTACTATCTCTCTGTGCAACAATATACACCTTTCCTCTATGCATATCTTTCAACTCTATCTGCTATCTCTATCTCTATTCCTCTTCCGAACTGTACATAATCGGTGTATATATATATATACATATAGTATGTACATACAGGTACAATACATACATACATATATCCTTAGTTATTTGCAACAATTGTAAGATTGACGAAAAGCGTTTTAAATAAACTCATGCAGCGTTTTTATTTATGCGAATATATCTGGACTTTATTACTCTAGTAACTGGGGAACTGATAGAACTACTACAACTTCGGATTATAAACTGAAACTTGAATTTTACTCTATGTATTTGGCATCGAAGTAAACTTCGCTTATTAATCTTTGAGTCTGAAATTTTAAGCATATTTAGAGTGAGTTTTGCGAAATTTTAGTTCTGATGTGATATAATGTAATATAATGTGATACGTTATCTAAGGATATCTGTATCATAAATTAGAATATTTAAATGAAGCTTTTAGAAGCGTCCTGGTATAGTTTCTGCTGTGATGTGGTACGGTATAAGACGAATTTTTTGAATTATAAGAACACTGGAAAAGCTAGAAACACCAAATTTGGTATAAAGATTTCTGGTAACATTACACAGAATGCGGATTTTCAAATTTTGGATGCCACGCCCACCGTCCCAAGAAATCGAGTTTGAAAATCGATAGATCGAATTAAAGGAAAAGTATAAAAGTTACAGAAGTTTTTTTTTGGTATTATAGTAGATACTAATAATATTGACTAAACCTATAAATTTAAATTCGATCAGACAATAAACACACATGTTATAGACGCGAGCAGTTTCCCTTACAGCAGCAGAGGCCCGACACCAATGCTTGCGCCGACTGCGCACACACAGTCGTCGTGCAGTCGGCATAATATATATGGAAAAAGGAATTTTTGTAGAAGTTCTCAGAAGCTTCCTAGTAAAAATTACTATTTGCTAAAATATGCTATAATATAATATCATATATATTACAATAAGACATTATTAAACATGGTAAAGTATAATGCGATTAGATATAACTGGTAGTTACGATTGTATTTAAGCAAAAGATATGGATAAGTAGTAGGTATATTGAGCAATTGCAACTTTTAGTGCAAAAAGCATTATCACGGAGAGATCTCCGTCTGGGGAAACGACCTTCAGCGCGCTACACATAAGATCTGCGACCTTGAGCGCATTATAGATAGAAAACATAGCTTAATTGATTTCATGCGGTAACGAAAAGAATGTCTAGATTCGATGTGTCTTTGTGTCTCTGGTTTAAGTGATTGGCGATCGATTAGATCGACCATACAGCGCAGATCGCATAGCGTACACTTAGCAGTTAATGCTAGACGATCTCTGGGTGCTTGGGCTAATATGTTTGGACGTTTTTACGGCCACTGAACGGTAGTCGACGGGCATGGGGAGCGAGGTTTAATTGGCCGCGAGGCGTTGTTCGGTCTCGATTTAGACTGAGCGCACACAGGGCGTATGCTTGATTATGCAAACGCTCCTAGCTAATTGCAGCCCAGCAACAGTCTCAGTCTCTGGCGGTCACCACCTGCACAGCGATCGAACTATATGGCCATAATTGAGCTATATAGTCGGCTATATAATTAATGGCAGTAGCTAATTGCAGATCGAAATCATCCCAGAGAATTCAACTTGAACTCTTAAAAATCGCAGCGCGAAATGCAAATGGAAATCAATGGAAATCTGCATTTGGTGCAACGACACCTGACGGGTTTTTCGCTCTACTATTATTTTTTTTGTAATGTTTTTTGTTTTGCTTTTGGGCACCGCCCCGAAACTGGTTCAGGTCCATTTGCATAATTGAATTGTTTGCGCTCGGTTTCCTTTTCGAATGCGAATGCGAATGCGGGTGTCTTTGCGCCGCGGCGTGATTTAATTGTTTCGCCCGATTTCTGCCCACACTCGGGAACCAATCCGAGACCGTATGTTGCAGACGCCCACGCGCCTGCGCCCAGGGAACACACTCTGGCAGTACTTCATGGGGTATTATGTAAAAGCACTCGAATCGCAGACAAAGTAATTACAAATACAACGGGGAAACGCTTGACACTTTTACAAATGAGTGCAGCGAGATCTTAGGCTAAATATAGTTTTCTTGGGTTTATTTATAGATTTGTTGTGGCTAAGAAGATTTTGAAGTTAGTTTACTCTTTCCTCTTGTTCTCGACAAATTTAAAAAGCAGGCAAAAAATTTAATAATACAATTTAATTTAATTGTAATCATAGAGCAAGAGTAAAAATTACGTTAAGTATGAGAAAATAGTAATAGTTTTTGTTAGTTAAAAAAAAGAGTTTTACTTTATTTTATCTGTCCAATTGAATGAATTCAAAAACAGCTTTTAAAAAAAAATTTTTTAAGTTGATAAAGCTGATAATTTTTAAATTTATTTAATGCATATCATATCATTTGCAGAAAAGTCTTGGTATAAAAAAAACTTAATATAGAAGTATAGTATACCAAGTCTGTCTGGAAAGTATCCGACCTGTAATTATTTCTAGGCGTCAGCGTTAGCTTTAAAAAGTCTCAAGCTATAGATTTTGGTATTCCAAGATTTAAAATCAAAATCGGAGACTTTTTGGACAGACCTCGAATATTATATAAAATTATTTTTTTAATAAAAATATTTGTAGCTAGTCTATTTTTTATATATTTCTGATAATTTGACTCTATTTCAACTTAACTTTCTATAGAGCATCTGACATGCCTAATCAATGAAAATAAATTACTAAAATTTTAAAAGCTTAAAATGTTAAAAATATATTTTAAATTAGAATGTGAGTAACTGTTTCAGAATCAAGCAAAAGTCAAAACTATAACTGAATAAACAATCCAAGCAAAAATTAAATAAGTTTTGATAAATTAACAATTTTTGAAATATTATTTTAAAATAAAGAAGATAAATCGATTTAAATGAAATATAATTAGAATTCCTAGTAATTTAGGGCCAAGCCATGAAAAAGAAGTTAAATGAACTATACAAAGTAAATATTATAGCTTATTATATTGCCATACTTCTCTTTGCTACAGTAAAAGTGATTTCTAAAGTGTCAAGACTACTGTAGCTGGCAGCTGACGCCTGACTTGACGACTTGTCGCTTGGCAACGGATTCAGGATATGAACGGCACCATAAATGGATCGATCGAGCCGGTTGCATTAGGTATATGCAAATGGTGGGCAACAACAATTAAGCAATTAAAGCAGCCAACGCGCCGCGCTGACGCAGTGGAAAGCGAGTTTCCGGAACTGCAGCTGAAAAGTGGGTTGGGCCGAACGGCGGCGACCCAGCGCGACTCACTGATCGATCGATCGGTAGATCGGTAGATCGCTCGACATGGCACTGCTGGGCGAGTGTGAATATGAGTAGTACCCGTTTGCGGTCGCGTTCGCGGCATGTCATTAGTTGTAATCACATGTATGCAAAAGATATGTGCAATAGAAGTATATATGCGATATTTATACATATATTTATAATAGATAGATATATGCATATTTATGTGCGCGAACTCGAACTCTCACTTGGGCTGAACTTTTGTTGACCGTTCCGTTGCGCTGGGCCGGCGCTTGGCTGACTATAAATGTGGCCACAGAACCGCCAAGAGATCAGTTCAGAACAAGAGTTCAATCAGAGCACAACAATCCACCAAAACAACAAACCAATCAAAATGAAAGTAAGTGTGATCGCAGCATCGAAGGATCTGTACAGAAATTCTAATACTAAACCTACTACTTAATCGACAACTGTTTTTGCGCCGACTTCTGCAACAGTTTACATCATACTAGAAAGTCTACAACTGCTACTACCTCATCTACTACTACTTCTAGTACTAAACCTACAACTGAATCTGCTCCTGATTCTACTACTATTACTACTACAACGACTTACACTATAATTTCCTTCTACTACTTCATCTACTACCATTGCTACTACCATTCATACAAGTTCTACTACCTCATCTACTACTACTCCTAGTACAACTGAATCTGCTCCTGACTCTACTACTATTACTACGACAACTTCTACACCGACAAAGTATAATTTCAATCTACTACTTTATCTACTACTATTTCTACTACCATTTCTACTACCATCTCTACTATTAAATCTACTACAGATTCTACTAGGGATTTCTACGACAACTTCTTCTACAACAATTCATATCTACTACTTCATTTACTACTATTTCCACTATTAAACTTGTGACTGAATCAACTACGGATTCTACAACTCTTCTTACGAGAACTTCCGCAACGCTTTACACTTTAAACTCTACAACTGCTCCTGCTACCTAATTTAATACAATTTCTACTACTTAATCTACTACCGAATTTGCTATTGATTCTACTACTATTTCTGCGACAGCTTCAAAAAAGATTTCAACTACTCCTACTCCTTCATCTACTACTATTTTGTACTATTGTTAAATTGGCTACAGATTCTACTACCATTTCTGCGACAATTTCTGTCTACAACTTCAAAAACAGTCTCTACTACTATTTCGACTACCATTTATAATATTAACTCTACTAATTTTAATTATACACTTATTTCCAATTCAATAGAATTTCAGTTTACGAGCTTTATACCTTTTTCTACTACTATTCTTACAATAATATCTACTACTTCTTCTACCGCTACTCTAACGACTATGTCTACTAATTTCTGTTTTTTCTGTTACTTTTTCTACAACTATTATAATTATTTCTACTACCTTACTATTCTTGAAATTATTTCTGCTCCTTTTTATACTACCATTTCTACTACTCTTTTTGCAGTTCGCCGTCGCAGTCGTCTTCACTCTGGCCCTCGCCATGGGCGTGCAGTCGTCGGTGATCCCGTTGGTCTCCCAACTGGCTGGTCACGGTCTCTCCTACACTGCCGTCTCCAATCCCGCTCTGATTGGTGCTCCCTGGGGCGTGCCTGCAGCCCATCTGCCCGCAGCCGTCTCCATTGGCGCTTGGCCACCAGCAGCTGCTCCTGCTCTTGTTGCCGCTGCTCCCGCCGTCGTGGCTGCCCATGCTCCTGCCGTCGTGGCTGCCCATGCTCCTGCCGTGGTTGCTGCTGCCCATGCTCCCGCTGTGGTTGTCGCTCCCGTTGCCCATGAGGGTGTCTACACCGCTCAGACTCGCGGCGCTGTGCACACCGCTCCCCTCTCCGGACACATCCAGTCGGTGGCCTCCATCAATGCTGCCCCCGCTCCCGGTACTCTGTAAATGGAAGACTCTACACTGCAATGCCACGACCTCCTCAACGACACGCCTTGATACTGCCAGAGCTGATCGGTGAACCGATCAGTTGTATATATAAAAATATAAATGAAATGAAACGATATAAAGAATGCTTATAAACAGGGTACTCGCACCACGCACCACTAAAAATTCCCTTTCGAGAAGTGTAACTCTATTTATTCAGAGTTCAAAAGAAGCCAAACACATTTTTGTAACAATTTCCAACTGTGTAAACGACTTTCTTCCTAGACCAATTAATCTTTGTAGAAAAGTTAAGACTTTGTCATGTCTATTCCTCTCAAGCGACAGTTCGAGTTTAATTACAGTACTAGTATATAGTACCTAGCACAAGGTTCCGTTCATTATGCATGTAATTTGCGAACTGGAACAACCTTTGTTCGAGTCGCAATCGGTTTGATTAGAGAGCAGGAATTTGTAGAGTCATCTAGTAGAACTACTACCAACGCTAGTGCTACTACTACTTTGTCAGCTGCTCCCAAGGTCGTTGCTCTAATTACGCGCTGCAACTGTAAACTCACAATTAGTCGAGCAGTTAGTATTGAACTTGTTGTGTTTCCAACTGAATTAAGTAATCATATATAGTTCTAATTGGTTGCAAATGGAGTTAAAATTGATCTGAAGGCAACTCAAACTAAAATTGTTTTTGTATATGTTATTTGGGTGTAATCTAAAATCAATTTATTTTTACACTGATTTTTAATTCCAGAAAAAAATCTTTTCCATCAAATTTATATAAAAATTTGTTTTATTATAATATGTTTTTTTTTTTTATTATAATATAAGAAATTTAGATTGAGATTATTTTCAAAAATCAGTTTGAGAGACTTGGAATTTTATTATTCTTTCTATTGATGATCTTTGAAGATTTTACAAGGATATTTTCATAACAGAAAACATTGGTTTTAATCTTAATAATATCTTCAAATATCTCAAGTAGTACTTTGCTTTAGTTTAAATATGGCTGTGATCAATATATCTGAAAATAATGAAATATTCTGAGATCATTTCCAAAATTATAGGAATTGTCTTCAATCTTAAATTTTAAATTTTTCGAAAAATCTGTGAAAAAATTATAATTTTTTTAATTTGCTTTCTGAGATCATTTCCAAAATTATAGGAGATCTGAGATCATTTCCAAAATTATAGAAATTTTCTTCGATCTTAAATTTTCAATTTTTTCGAATACAGTTGTGAAAAAATTAAAACTTTTTTAATTTGCTTTTTGAAATTTACTGAGTTTTTACGCATATTTATGTTTATTTCCATTAATAAATTAAAAATTGTTTAAAATTTGTAAATGTCATTCAAAACGCCTTAAATTTGTTGCCAATCTTCGCAGCTTTGTCTGGATTATTTACTAATATCTAAGTAATAAAAGTTTTTGTGAGAAATCCTTGAACTTTCAATCGTAAATCATAAATTATCGTAAGTTATGGCCATAAGAAAAACCTGCAATTAAAGCCAAGTTAAGTGCCAAGTTCATGCGGAGCGTTGGCCGGAATGCAACTGCAGCGGCCCCAGTGGAGACACCTAACCTCCCCGCCGGCTGCTCTCACGACCCACCAACAACAACAACAACACAACAACAACAATAATAACAAGTGTTCGCAGTCTGTTTGAACTGTTGCTGCGAAACACTCGCGGCTTTTGTGACTGACGCGTGATGTGGAGTCGCGTTTGTTTGCTTCTCTCTTGCTGCGGCTGCTGCTGTTGTTACATTTGCCGCATTTGGTTGTTGAGTGATACCCCGGGGGCAACAACAGCCACAGCAATAGCTATAAAAACAGTAACAGCAACAACACTGTAGTCTCTATGCCACTGCAATGATTTATAGCACGCCCCCAGCAGAGTCGCAGTCGATCGGCGTCGAGCGCGGCAAATATGGTTCGATACTGCAACTGACGGCGATGACGATGCCGATAGTGAGACTCTCTCTCTCTTAGCCTCTCCATCTCTCTCTCCCCTTATTGGGAGTTTGCCTGAAATTGGGCAGCGAATCTCCGGCGGCATTTTCGCTGGCCAAATTGTTAACAAAGTGAAAATTGACGGTTCCGAATTAAGGCTAGGAATTTGCCGTGGGAAAAGATAGTAAGAGCAGCTGTGATAAGTAGTAGCTATAGTAAAATAGTAGCAAGTAATGCTAGTTCTATTAAATAATATTAAAAGAGTAGAAAAAATGTTTGTAAGAGAAATAGAAAATATAACAAACTAGTAGAAGCGTTTAATGGCAGTAGCAACAAATAGTAGCATAGTATTATTAACAGAAAGTAGCTGCTACGAATACTACTATAGCTGCTATTTCAAAGGAATTTTATTATTATTTTAATTTATCTACTATTTACTACTATTACTTTTTCAGTGCAATGCAATTATGTGTAAACTATCTTGGTACTATTTAAAAATAGTTTCAAATAATTACAATCATGGCACAAAAAAATAGCATAAAATATAATAATTACATTTTAATTAAAATAAATAAAATTATATTTAAATGGTAGTAACAAATAAAAGTATTTGTATATAAAATAATTACAATTACAGTTTAAAATAGTTTTAAATAATTACAATAATAGCTAAAAATATTAGCAAACAATAGTTAAGTTTTTATCAAAATAAATTTAATTTAATTGAAATAGTAGTAACAAATAAAAGTATTTGTATTTAAATAAATTAAAATTATAGCTCAAATTAGTTGCAAATATTTACAATCATAGCTCAAATAGTAGCAAAAAATAGTTTAATTGTTTATTAAAGTAAATAAAATTTAATTTAGATAGTAGTAACAAATAAAAGTATTTGTATCAAAAATAATTACATTTACAAAGCAGTAGCAAATAATAATTAAATTTAAAAAAAAAACTAAATTAAAATAGTAGTGAGAAATAAAAGTATTTGTGTATAAAATAATTATTCAATTAAAAAAATGAAATCAAAATAGTAGTTATAAATAAAGATATTTGCATATTTTAGTCAATTAAAAAAATTAAATCAAAAGAGTAGTTATAAATTATTCAACAAAAAAAAATGAAATCAAAATAGTAGTCATAAATAAAGAAATTTGCATGTATGTAGTAGTGAGAATAGTTTTAGTAGTAGGAGTAGGTAGCAAAAGCAGAAGATCACTGCAGCGGCAGGTGTATTGAACTCTCTTGTTATCCTGCTCTCTTCCACGCTCTACCTTACGTGACACTCACCCTCTCTCTCTCTCGCTCTCAGTGAAATTCGCAGCCAGTGCAGAGCAGTCTAATTGTGCGGATGACACCAATACCAATACCAAAGCACTCGTCGGCATTTGGCTGCCGTGTGCTCGGCTTGAGTTTCGGCTTCGCGCCGACGGCGATGGCGACGGCGACGGCGACTCTCTGGCTGCGCTGCTGCGGACAGTTCGCTGACTCTGCGCTGGCTGCTCGCCACGACAGTCAGTCAGTCGTCGCTGAAGACGCGCCGGCAGCGCTCGTTGCAACTGACGGCAGTCGGACGTCAATCGATACGGCAGATTCACGTCTAACGGATAGAGCGAGAGAGAGAGCGAGGGAGAGAGGGAGGCAGCGACAGAGGCGGTTCGTGTCGTTCGCATTGCAATTGCAATTACAGTGCGTCGTTGTTGTTGTTGTTGTTGTTGTTATTGCTGTGGCGTGTGCAAATGAAAGTGTGAGTGCCGTTTGGAGACTGATGATGATAATGATAGCTGCGAGCCAAGTGCCGGGAGCTGCTGCTGTTGGCACCATTATGATTATCGCTGCCCGCGCAGCGACTTGGCAGACACTCGTGACGCCAAGTTGTTATTGTTGTTGTTGCTGCTTTAGCTGTTTTTTCTCTATATATATATATGCATGTATTTGCGCACATTCTTGGGCGTTCTATCGTTCAGCGTTCTTTGTTGTCTGCGTATTTCTTCTGCAAATTTATTGCGCACTCCCCACAATGTTTATAAACAAAAAGCGGGCGAATTGATTTGCAGCCAATTTGCCAAATATGCACTTGAATACAAGCACAATTATTTCACACACACACCTTTGCATAATTTGCACTCACTTCGCAGCTAATTGACGTCATCGTCCAACGTTCGATGACACGATTTACACGTGTGTGCACTCCTCCCACACATGCACGCACAAGCGCACGCACACATGCACATTGTGTGGAACCATAACCATTCAAATTACACAACGCGCTGTTCAAAACAAAAAACAGCTGATAGGCGCCGTTTAATGTAGTGAAACCACCACCGCGAGAGTGAGAGAGTGAGAACGAAAAAATACTACTCTCTCAGCGCTCTCCTGCTCTGCTTTTTGTTGTTACAATTTAACTTGTTGAAACGGTTTGTGTGTGTGTGTGGCGAAGAGAGAGAGCGTAATATGGCTGCCTTCGCTCACTGCTTTAATGGTGTGTGTGTGTGTGCAAATGTCAAGTGTAGTGGGAGAGAGAAAGAGCGCGCGAGAATGAGAGCAAGTGCATCAGCTGGCCGCTGTTTCGTCGCTCGTCCATTGCCCCCGTTGGTCACCATCAGATTATAAATACACACATACACGCATACATACATACGCTTTGTTTGCAATTGATTTGCATCTTTGTTTTTCGCCTCAATAGCATTGTGCATTGTTGCTTTGAGGTGTCGTGTATACGTACACGTATTTGTATAGGTATGTGTGCTTGTATTTACTTTGTATTTATTTATTTACATTTTTGCGGTCGGCTGTAAGCATGAGCTTTTGTCGTTGCATTTACATACGTACACAAGCGTGTGTGTGTGTGTTTATGTATGCGTGCTTGCTTAGACTTTAGACGCTTCATTACTCATACAGACACACACACTGAAAAAATTAATGAAGAAGCACTGAATGCTGGCTGCAACAAAAAAGTCTATTATCGACATTGCACAGTGGTGTGAATGTGATTTGTTTTGCTTGAATGTAAACAAAGCGCTGGCATGACATTGCAAAAGTAGAGACAGCACTAACAACGTAAAAAAAACAAAAGCAATATATATAAATATTTTCTATAATCAGGTGTCGTTCTATAAGGTCAAGTCAGGGGTAAATCCTTTTATTTTTGACTGTCATTTTTTTTTTTACATTGCTTCTTGTTTTTACGTTATCGCCATTTTAAATTATTTTTTATTTTATTTTTTTATATATATTTTTTTATTTGTAAATTATACTTCGACTCACAGTCCCATTGTATACGCATTGAACGCACACACACGCACAGATATTTAATGAAATCTATTTTTTTTTTTTCAAATTACTCCGACGGCAGCAGCGACGTCGGCAGCACAGGCAATCGTACAAATCGCGCAGAGAATCACAGCATTTGCCGTCGAGCATCGCAGTCGTTTGGGTGCTTTTACTCGCTGCTTACGCTGTACCCAAAGGGGGGAGCACATTTGTTACCCCACCTCGCCGCACCTAACGTAACAAAACACTGCACTTCGCACATCTCACCTCAACTCGCGCGAATCTTGTCGTGAATTCAATTAAAAAAGCGACATTAAATGCTTATTAAAGTTAAGTGAGAAAAGCAGCAGCAGCAGCAGCAGCAACAACAATAAGCAGCGCATCGTTTACGTTACGTTCAGCCCGTTCAGAGGTCGTGCGTGCCGGGCGCGTTCTCGCATTCGGGGCTGACCCAAAAGCGCCGAACTGGGTCAGCAGTTTGTGTTTGTGAACTTGACGTGAAACCGAAATCCAACAAAAAAAGAAAACAACGCAGTGCATTTCCCACATTTTGGGTTCCCATGACGCTAGCAACTGCTACACATGATTAGCTACGATCGCAAGGGCAGCGGCAGCAGCATGACGCCAGGACCTTGGACCATTTTGGGCTGTGTGCGCCGAGTGCAGAGCGTGGCGATACGCGGCGGCGGCCATACGAGCGCCTATGACAGCATGGAGCGACCCTTTCGGGCGGACAATCGTCGCGGTCATTGGGCCAAGTCGATTGATTTCTACTTCGCCAGCTCGAGCTATGCCTTCAGCACGCTGGCCTTCTCGGATGCCACTGTCTGGGCACTGATGATAGGCGGCTGGAGTAAGTACACACACTGGACTGGACTCCAGGCTGCGAGTCATAAGTTCATACAGCTGTTTAGAAACTCAATTAATCGCCGTCAATTCGGACGAATTGGTGTCGGCTTTATGCCAGCAAGTGCTCGTTAAGGCTCTTATCAAATTGAATTCAATTAGAGGCGAGCACGTTATCACTGCCAAGCCAGCAAGTCAAAGTGATTTCAAGCTAATTAAAATTACTGTTTACCCCTAGGAAATGAAATTAGTAAAATTCTGCGCATTAAAATAAATTTCATTTCTTTTAGTTTAGAAGAACCACAAAATAATGCAATGATTAATTTTAATTTTTTTTTGAAATGTGCAATGCGGCGTATGAGTAATGCATTGATATGTCCGTGAGCTGTCGTTCAACAAAAAAGGCCTATTGAAGCTGAGCCTGCGACAAGCTGCAGCTGCTATTGATGCAGCTATATCTAGAATTTAAAGAGAGTATAGATATAGCATGTTTTTCCTTGCCACTATCGTTCAAGAATATATATATATATATATGCGTTATATTGTTATTTCCGGATAAAAATTTATACAAGTTTTTTTTTTGTGCAAATTTCTTATTTATATGGCATAGCCTATATAAATATTTATATTTATTATCGCTCTTACGCTTTATCACTTCCATGTATTTTCAGCATATTTTCTCACCGCTTATCTCATGGCGATTTGTTTCTATTCGCTGCCAATATTTCTAATACAAACATTTTTGGGGCAGTTCTCCTCATCGGGCGCAATATCAGCATTTCGAGTATCGCCCATATTTAAAGGTGAGCAGTAAACAAAATAAACTCCTTTATGTTTATCCAAACTTAATTGTAGCATTTTTTTTTTTAATATTATATTTTATATGACTGACTAACTTCAGGTGTCGGTTACTCGATATTATTACTGAACCTGGGCACACTCATCTACTATGGCGTCAATGCGGCTGTTCCGCTGATTTATGCCATCAACTCACTGCGCAATGTAATGCCCTGGATGAGTTGCAACAACACGTGGAATACGCCGAATTGCTCAACGCATGATACATACGATGAAAACGTGAGTGTGATAAGTATTTAAATGTCATGGCGATATATAAAATGCATTAAAAGGATATATTTGCTTTATGGTAATGTATTAAACAGACTCGATGTGGTCTTGTCCGTTTGTTTGTCCGTCTAGCTACGTGAGAACATATAGCTCAGCTATTACAAGAGCTAGAGACACCAAATTTGGCATGAAGATTGCTGTAGACCATACGCAGATTAGGTTTATTTTTAACTTTGTATGCCACGCCTAACGCCTTAAATAATCAATATAAAATAAGGAGTCGTGTGTTCATTAAACAGTTTTGTCTATTGAAAATAATTTTGTTACGCCCAAAGTGGATAAATGATATCTTATCGTCGGGTGCGCTCTACTATAGCTTTTATGACATATTAAACCTATTTTCTTTTTTCTTTAAAGGAGGAACAAAATCCTCATTCTAGCGTGGAATTTTTCCAGTAAGTTTTAAAGACGCTTCTCGCCCGGTTTTTTCGATATTTTAATAAAAGTTTTGTTTTTTTCAGCTACGTTATTGGTTCCCGTGACGAGGACTCTCACTCGTTGTCACTTTCATGGCCCATGGTGCTGGCCATTGTGGGCATCTGGTTGGTGGTGCTAGTGCTTCTGTTGAACCGGGTTTCCATTGTGAGTATTGTGAGATTGTGTAACGAGGAGCCGAATTAAAATTCATATATCCTCGTTAGATTGGCAAAACACTGCGCTGTGTCTGTGTGCTGATGTTTGCCTCCTTCTTCGCTGTCTTCTGCTATCTGGTCATACACGAGCAGGTTGGCTGGCAGAGTTTTCTGGACTACTTGCATCCGTCGATCTTCAGTTGGCAGTCGATATCTTCAGTCGTCGCGACGGGTATACTCAATGCCAGCATGATGCTAGGTCCCGGCTGGGGCAGCATCATAACACTGGGAAGCTACAACAGATTTCACAGTGATGGCGATCGTCACAGCGGTTGGGTGTGCTTCACGCATGTCATTGTCACTGTGATGGCTGTGATCTGTGGCCATGTGGCCAACGATCATTTTGAACGTAAGTTCGTAGATGGACTCACTTTGCAGATGATCTATGGAGTTCTCTTTCTCGTGTGTTTCTAATTTTGCTTTCTCCCCTCGCAGTTCACGTGGCCATGTGGCATGTGGAGAAGCAGCACAGCATGCAGTTCCTTTATGTCGCCTTCCCATACCTTTTTGCTAGCTTCACAACATTGCCACATCTCTGGGCATTTCTCTTCTTCATGGTCATCTTTCTCGCAGAAATGAGTGCACTGGTAAGCTCCGCTAGCCCTATAGATAGCCTCGCAGCTAATAGCTTTTCTATACTCTATGCTCGACAGACAATTCTACTGCTCTCTGTGCTGACGACGCTCTTCGACGAGTTCGAGCAGCTGCGTCCATACAAGCAGCACATTAAAGTACTGCTCGTGCTGGCACTAATGGCTAGCTCCATATACTTTTGCACTCAGGTGAGTTGGGAGTGCCCTCTATTAACCTATTTGATCATTTATTTATTTTATTTTATTTAAATATTTTTTTAAATTTATTTTTGTAATTTATTCACATATTTATTTTATTGAATTATTTATTTATATGCATTTTTATTTATAGCTGGGCTTTAGCCAGGTGAGCGCCCTGTCCTACATGACGCTCTTCACGCAGATCATCATCTCGGCCATTTTGGTGCTGATGGGCACGTGGATCTATGGCCGTGTGCGCTTCCAGTGTGATCTGCAGTTCATGCTGGGCAAAACGATCTCAAGTTTGAAAATTTTCATCATACGCTTCATAACGCCCTTATTTATAGCGTTAGGCTTGGTAGGCAAACGATAATTTCCTTCTGATTTCGATATAACTATTGATTTTATTTCCCTTCTCTCTCGGAACAGTGGGAAGCCTGCTATATGTTGATAGTGAGTGGCGCCGGTAGTACTCTGATCTGGACCAGTCAGAGTTGCATCTATCTGCTGGCGCTGGGCTACATGGTCTATAAGGTGTGCCAGACGACGGGCACGGGGCATCAACGCGTACGCCAGTGTTTCGCACCGCACGATTGGCATCCTGTCGATGCGGACAATCGGCGATTCTATGAAGAGATCATGGGTACCTCGGAAATGCTCGTCATCGATAACGGCAACAACGCCTGAATACGAATACTGCTTAAATCCTAGTGCCTAATATACACATAAAACACACACACACACACACATATATATATATATATATATATAGACTTAGTCTTATGTAGATCTATTGCATTTTCGAAATGTACTTCTGTCGCGAGGACCTCAGGCTCAGGTCGAACTGAACTCAATGTGTGAATACTACCCCCACTTCTCCCCCCCCCCAAAAAAAAAAAAAAAAAACAAGAGCAAAAAGAAACAAATATTTAGATTTACAACTGTAGCGAGTGTTTTTCGAAATGTACTGATATTTTCCAAAACTAGATCTAGACAACAATAAACTGGTGATATTTGCAGTTGCATCTGAACAAAGAACAAGCGCTTTTGCAACATTTGATACAAGTATAAGAAACTAGTTATTAGACCCAATACTTTGAGGTTAAGTATCGTATATCGTGTATATCATATATGTATGTATTTTTTGTTTTAGTTGCACTTTAAGTCGAAGGTGAAAAGAACTTCCTATTGTTATGTGAGGTCGAATGTCATTTGAATATTCTATATTTATCTTATTAAATCTTAATTTTGATGCTGTTTCAAAAAAAAATTATTTTTCTCTTTTTGCTTAAGTCCAGCGATCTCTGCAGCTACTTGAGTATTAATTAAAAAGCTATAATTATATGGTATATATAGTATTTGACTTTTGATTATAGAACTGATAATTACTAGGTTGGCATGCATATTCAAATCGTATACATATATATTTTTGAGAGCGCATATTAAATTAATTTGCATACTTTTTGGCTTAGTTTTTGCCGGCAAACATAGGTTCATGGAGAAATAGATTTATTATGATTTATTATTCATACCGCCGCTTACGCAAATTCAATGAATTATTTCAGTGTAACTGATATAGCTGTTCGAGCAAATAATCGCGAACAACATTATGATAGCCCTAGTACTTGAGCTATGCTCTTCGCAAATCGCAAATGAGAATCTATGTATAACCCCTGTATATTTACCTTCGAGGCATGACACTGTCGCCGACTCTTGTGGTTTCTCATTGTACTCGATGCAATTTCAATATTTCAATGTGCACATAGATTGCTTTTCCTCGTTTTTCTCAATGTAAGTGCTGTGCATCTGTGTGTGTCAGTGTGTATTTTTTATATACACATAGAACAGAGATCGTTGATAATGAAAATCATCATCTATCCACGAAGCACGGATGCAAAGCTCTCGGCAGGCCTCGCATTCGGTTTCAGTCTGCCGGCATCGTTTCTTCTAATTAGAACGTCAATTTAAAGTAACGGGCGCGCGCGTATCTATAGCGAAAAAAAGCCAAAAACAACAGCAATTATATATACATATATATGCATTATATATATATATATATATATATATGTGGTATATAAAAATACATATCGGAAAGAATAATTAAATTTTTAGCTGCAGGCCGCGGCGCGTTGACATTGCGACGTCTGTTAATCGTCTCTGATATTTTTTTTTTTTTTGATCATTCTGTTTTATAAATACGAAAATAATTTAGTATATATAAAGTATATCGCGCATTTACATTGTTATTATTCGGCATGCTGCATTGATTGCACGATCACAATCTACGCTTTTCGCTCGATTCTTCAATATGGTATACGAGACGTCTTACGAGAGCGGCCGCAAGCCCTTCTCGCCCGACCTGAAGCGCGGAAAATGGGAAAAGCCCACGGATTATATTTTCGCCTGCTGCGGCCTTGCACTTAAGCTGGATCTGTTTGCGGTTTCCTATTGGTTTTTCTTCGACATGGGCTGTAAGTTCGACAGGTTCAGCTCGCGCTGATAAGAGAATCAATTTGCTTTGACATCGCCAATCTAGGTAGATTCATGGATGCAGTCAGTGCACACAGGGTGAAATATTGAGAATCGTTCGATTGTAAACAAAACCAATTTCAAGTTCAAGCATATAGGAACAAGCATCGTTGCCATTTACTATATGTAAGCTAGATTATAATCTTATAGACATTTCCATGACTTGAAACGCCCCGCGCACGTTGCCTTCGAAAACTTTCATTAAGCAAAGCGGCGCTCGTGCGATTTTCTATAGTGTCTAAATATATGTATATAAATAGTATATTTTGGGCTTAAATTTATTTGATAATATTATAGAATATTTATTATTATTTTTATATAATATACAAAATATTATATACCAGTTCCAGCTAGATTTAAAATATATATGGAAGGCAGCATCTGCATCTGCATTCAGCTATTCATAATTAGGGGCGTTTTTTTTCATTCGACCTCATTAGCTGATAAACAATGAAATATGATTATATGACACAATTTAATTGCAGTATTTGGTATATTGCCATACTATATCTATATGGTTATATACCTGGTGCCGATACTGGTCATACATTCCTTTATGGGGCAGTTCTCGAGCAGTGGTTTTATCTCCGCCTTTCGCATGTCGCCGTTCTTCAAAGGTAAAGTCGGAATTCCACAGATTTTCTACACACTATAGCATATACTATATATATTCTCGCAGGCATGGGCTATGTGAGCATCGTCTTGAGTCTGGCCAGTCTGCTGTACTATACCATTTTCGCAACTGTGCCCCTTGTCTATATATGGCACTCGCTACGCCCGACTCTACCCTGGAGCTGCGATGCGATGGCCAATACGACGAGTAATGTGACAACTGTGCGTATATAAAATACTATACTGTTATAGATATGTATATCGATTAAATTCTATCATAATGCAGATATGTAATATGACGAAATTGCAAAAAAATCATTCGGCCTTGAATGAAACGGACGAGGAGAGAGACGTATGGACGCTCATACATATACCATCAGTGCTGTTCTTTAGGTAAATATAAAAAGACATGTATACTACTGTGGGCAAAAAATAAGGTGAATATTTTTGTAAAGTCAAAATTCTTTATTTATTCTCCTAAATTAATTTCATCCCCTTCAAAGTAATCCCCTCCCGATAAAATACACTTATGCCAACGTTTTTTTAAATCTTCGAAACAAATGCACTCTTGATCGTTTGGTAAACAAAAGCGTAAATATAGTACTCATACTGACATTGACATGAAATTCCCGCCAAATGTCATCAACAGTCCTGCCAACTCGAGAAAAAAAGAACTAGTTCGCCATCTTAAAGCCGCGAATTTGAAATTAAAAATTCACCTTATTTTTTGCCCACAGTAGTATATATACAATTATATTCGAGTTGTCTATTTTTTAACGTTCAATCTACAGGAGTCACTTCGAGTCACTAACTAATGATGATTTCAATATTGAGGAAAATTTCGAATTGTCTTGGCATATTGTGGGCTTCTCCCTAACGATCTGGGCGATTATAACAGGTATTTTTTACAAGTTCCCGGAAACTGCGCAGGTTTGTGTTACTCCTTCTTTAGTATATATGGATATATGGTATATGTTTATATATGTATCTTTAACCTTAGTTTGGCAAGCTGCTACGCATTATGATACTGACTACTTTGGGCCTTATGGTTGTGTGCTTCGCGCGTGTAATATTTTTGCCGGGTGCCTTTAAGGGTCTTACGCGCTATCTAACGCCCAATGTGAGCTACATGCTGAACGGAGGTGCCGTAATGTGCATCATTGTGCTGCAGGCCTTCGGCTCCGGCTGGGGTACCGTCATGACGCTCTCCAGTTTCAATAGTTTCAAAACGGACATCATGAAATACAGCTGGATAATTGGTTTCGGCCAGACGCTCGTCTACATTCTCTTCGGCATGATCACCTTCATGATAGAGCATCATTTTAATGGTGAGTATTGTTTAGTTAATTGCTTGTAATATATTCACTCTTGATCGTTTGATCGTACTCATACTGACATTGACATGAAATTCCCGCCAAATGTCATCAACAGTCCTGCCAACAAAAAAAGAACTAGTTCGCCATCTTAAGCACGCGAATTTTAAATTGAAAATTCACCTTACTTTTTGCTCACAGTAGTCTTTATATATATATTTAAATATGCGTCTATAGAGATGAAGGCCGACACTTATGCATCGTACATGGAGGTAAATTGGCTACTCTACTTATCCAGTGCGAGCGCGCTGACCAACATAGAATTGGCCAATATGTGGATTATACTCTACTACACCATGTTGCTGTTGTCATCGCTGATCGTGATGGTGGGTAGCCTAGATATATGTGGCATGACTTAACATTTAAATTATTCATTTTCCATATAGATCACTCAAATATTTACGGTACTCACGAGCCTTTTCGATGAGTTCGAGTTGCTGCGACAGTTCAAACAGGAAGTTACCTTTGGCCTGCTGGGCGCATTAGCATTTTTCTCGCTAATCTTCAGCACGAATGTAAGAAATCAGCATACTATATATTTTATATACTCTATAAAATCTTGCTGTATTGTATTTTTTTTTTCGTCGACAGCACGGCGTAGTCTACTTCTCGGCTATGTCCATGGATTCGATAATTACGCACAGCTTGATGCATCTGCTGCTGTTGCTCGCGGTGCTCTGGATCTATGGACGGGAGCGTTTCCAGCGGGACATAGAGTTTATGCTAGGGCAACCGTTTGCCTCGTGGAAGATTTTCATATTGCGTTTCATTGCTCCGCTCTTTCTGCTCTATTCGCTGGTTTGTCTGCCGTATCCACTTCATTCTATATGGTAGTAGCTTGTATCATTGGTTTTCTCATTGCAGTTGATGGGCATCTTCATGTCCCTGATGGAGCACATGTACTCCTCGTCGGTGCTGCTAGTCATTAGTCTGACGCTAGTGCTGGTTCCCATGCTGTCCATTCCGGGCTATGGCGTCTACATCATGTTCCAGACTACTGGCGGCTTCTGTGATCGCCTACGACGCGCCTGTCGTCCGACCGATTGGTATCCCCTGGAAATGGAAGATCGCCAGCAGTACGAGGAGATTGTGGGCAACTCCGATATAACACATCAGCTGTACGAAGTCACCGAAGAAGTGAATTGATATATTGATCTATTGTTATTGTTTATCAACCGATATCGTAATGCAATAAAAGACATACTACTATTTAAGTGCAATTCGCTGTGATTTTTTTTAGTATTATACCCCAATTATTTCATTAGCTCCAAGGCCCGCATATGAAATTATGAATATAGTATGAGCATCATACCTAATCACTGCCGTGCACTTGTCCTCTCAGTTGCATTCTCTACTATATTAAACTATCTCATGCACTCAGAGTGGGAGAGAGAGAGCGGAAGAGTGAGAGAGAGAGACAGCAGATTATGATAATGAAATGCGCACGCGTCTTTTTCAATTGCAGTGCGAGTCTCGCATCAGATTCTTCTCTCGCAAAGCTTCAGTCTGCCGGCAACGTTTCTTCTAATAAGATCGTCCAATTTAAATCACTCGACGCGATGCGAAGAAAGACGCGATGAAAGCAAGGAACACAACAAAAACAAACACAAATTAAATTTCAGCTTGACATTGCGACGCTGTTAATCGTAGCTGATTTCTGGCTTTTGATCTCAGTGCTTTATAAATACCGCATTAAATTAGTCACATGTGTGCACGTTTGTCATTTGCATTTTTTTGAATAATCTGTAGTTTTCAGTACTATACCATAGTATGTTTTATGAGTCGTCGTACGAGAGTGGGCGCAAGCCATTCTCACCGGATCAGCGGCGCGGCAAATGGGAGAATCCCACGGATTATATTTTCGCCTGTTGCGGCCTGGCACTCAAATTGGATCTCTATCTGGTATCATATTGGTGGTTCTTCGACTTGGGCTGTGAGTACTATGCAGTAGTGCGTTGGTTCTTAAAAGCACATAGTTCAGTCTGCAGAAAAAGGGGCGTTTCCGCACGTTTTTCAGTTGTACTAGAGAAGAATAAATAAAGAATTTTGACTTTACAAAAAGATTCACCTTACTTTTTGCCCATTAAAATAGGGGAAATGCTGTACTAGCTTTGAGCAAATTTATGTAACAGGCACATCGTATAAATAACTATATATATTCTGGATTAGTTACAAGAGTCGAGACTATTGCGGCTTGTCCGTCTGGCTGTCCGTCTGTCTGTATAAAGCCATAGATCACAGCTATTGCAAGAGGTAGATAAAATATATATAGTTTGTGACCTATTTGTTTAAATTATTAACTGCCACGCCCACCACTTCCAAAAATGTATATTATTTTTTTAACTTTAAGAGTCAAGCTATATTTAATAAATATAATATTCAGAATTAATTTGTAACTTCCTAATTGGTTAAATGGTATCTTACTGTCGAGCCTACGCGACTGTAGCTTTACTTACTTGTATAATTCTAGTATACGGCATTGTACCATATTTTATTTATATGGTTATATATCTTGTGCCAATAATGGTCATGCACTCTTTTGTCGGGCAATTCTCAAGCAGTGGCTTTATCTCCGCCTTCCGCCTCTCGCCCATCTTCAAAGGTATGAGTTTTGAGTCCTTGAGCTTTCCAAAATTTCAAATCTCTTATTTTAGGCTTGGGCTATGTTAGTCTCATCTGGAGTCTTGCGAATCTCTTGTACTACAGCATCTTTGCCGTAGTGCCACTGATATTCGTCATAAACTCTCTACGTCCGACCATGCCCTGGAGTTGCACGGGAATGGAGCACTTTAACTTGACAACTGTTAGTACTAGATAGTGGTATATAATTTATATTTATAAATAACTTTCATCATCAAGTTCTGTAATGTCACAAGTGCAGAGTTGAAAGATTCCCTGCCGGATGAGGACTACGAAGACTGGGAACTACAGGAGATACATGTACCATCGGTGCTCTACTTCAGGTAAGTTCAATTATATATATCGTATATTTGTCTATATTAATGTGATTGCGTTTGTAGAACAAACTTTGAGAAGTGGTCCGAAGACACTTACGAATTGTCTTGGCGCATTGCAGGCTACACGATCTTAATCTGGACGATCATCATCTTCATTTTCTACAAATTCTCAGAAACTCCTAAGGTTTGTCCATATTTGTACATATCTTTATAAGTTCTATATCAGTTCTTTCCCAGTTCGGCAGATTACTGCGTCTTATGGTACTATTAACTTTAGGCCTTTTAGCTCTCTGCTTTGTTCGGATATTGTTTTTGCCCGGCGCCTTGGCGGGCCTCACACAGAATATGACGCCGAAATGGAAATATTTACTAGATGGTAGTGCTATGACGACCATTTGCGTACTGCAGTCCTTCGGTTCCGGTTGGGGCAGTGTCATAACCCTGTCCAGCTTCAACAGTTTCCGCACGAACGTTGTGAAGTACAACTGGATTATTGGTTCCGCTCAGTTGCTAGTCTACATCATGTTCGGCACGATTTCCTATATGATCAATCATCGCTTTCAATGTGAGTATTACTTCGCTATAAATATGCATACAGAGGTATTTGTAATCTATTTATTTAGTTGCTAGAACCAATAGCTTCGGCTCATATACGGAATTCAATTGGGTCTTGTATTTAGCCGGTGCCAGCCATTTTTCCTCCCTAGAGTTACCCCATATATGGACATTTCTTTACTATACAATGCTTCTGTTGGCTGCTCTAATCGTGATGGTGGGTATCGAACTGAAATTGAGTTATAGTTCAGATTTAACATGTATGCTTTTCTATAGATAACGCAAATCTTTACGGTACTCACGAGTCTTTTCGATGAGTTCGAGGTGCTGCGTCAGTTCAAACAGAAAGTTAAGTTCGGCCTGCTCGTCAGTTTGGCTCTTTGCTCCATCTTTTGCTGCATGAACGTGAGCAAATATTCACATATATAATTATATTGCTATTTCGTTATTTTTCTCCATTCAGCATGTAGATTCGTACTTCTCGACTTTATCCCTGGATGCGATTTTCTCAAATAGTGTCATGCACTTGGTAATGTTACTCGCTGTGCTCTGGGTCTATGGACGAGAGCGTTTCCAACGGGACATCGAATTCATGCTGGGACAGCCGTTTTCCTCGATCAAAGTGTTTATATTACGCTTTATAGCGCCGCTTTTTCTGCTCTGCTCGCTGGTTTGTATTCAATTATACCTTATAAATTACCTCTGTATAAACATTTAATGGATTTTGATAATTTAAATTTTTAGAATTTGTGCTTTATAAATTTTCATCAAAATTCATCTAAAGTTTACAGATATCAAAAATCTTTGCACACATATATATGATATTTACCTGACAAAAAAGTATTTAATAGACCATAATTACCATTTCTCAAAAAAAAACATAAGCTTTAGATTTCAAATTATTTCTGCATAACATTATATATTATATATTTGTAGAGATTCAAATTTCGTATATTGTATTTTCAAAATTCAATTTTTAAAAGTTTTTCCAGTCAAATGTTTGTGATTACCGAAAATAATTTTTTTTAAAATATGATTAAAAATTAAAGTTTTTTTTAGATTTCTAAACGCTTTTCAAAAATAAATAAATGTATATATAGGAATAGAAATAAAGGTCTTTTTCAGATTTGTAATGCTTTTTATCTAAATTCTTTATAGACAAGTGGTTTCCTCGTCTCTTCTTTCGAGCATACATTCTCCTCCTTTCTGGTATTCATTATCAGTTTTCTTCTGCTGCTGCTCCCGTTCCTGCTCCTGCCTGGCTACGGCGTATATGTTATGTTGCGGAATACTGGCGGATTCTGTGAACGTCTTCGACGAGCCTGTCGTCCGACCGATTGGTATCCCGTGGAAATGGAAAATCGACAGAAATACGAGGAGATGATGGGAAACTGCGAGATGACACACCAGTTGCATGAACTCTCGGAGCACGTCCATTGATGGAATATTTTTTACTATTTTGTAGTATTGAAGTAAGATAGACTATGGCATTAAATGTAGCTCGCACTTATACAAATTTATTAACTGGGTAATAATTTACAAAAATCTGGTTATCTGGTATTACTCTGTGTCCGACATGAATGCCGGCATTCTGCGCTGCCGCCTGAACTCTTCATACTCGGCACGATCATTTGGATCAGCTGGCGTCCAGTCCAGGGGTTTCAGCCGCCTTGCAATGCTCCTACGCATATTATCGCGCTTACTGACCATAATATACAAAATATATAGTGGTATACATATTACGGAGGATAAAAAACTACACCAGCCGATCCAAATGGCCCACTGTGGATACCCAACACCATTGTATGTGATTGTTCGGATAAAGAAAATACTCGTAAAAAGAATAAACTATCGCAGGGGGAATAGAAGAGAAAGTTAAGGGAATGATAATGTGCATAATGGCCACGCTTACGATCATGACTGCAGGCGTTACATATTTCCAAGTGATTTTCCAAAAAATTGACGGCCTTTTGCCCAACATGAACTCAATATCTGTCATAAAATTGTCAATGCCATAGATGTAGGCAACCATTATAATCTCGACTAGGCAGATAACGATGACCGATATGGCCGACGAGTACCAGTCGAACAACTGCAGTATATACATGCCAGCCTATGGATCAATGGATAAGGCAACATATAGAACATAGTACCTACAACTCTACAACTCACATTGGTACACATAATGCTGGAGGCGCCGAAAAAGAATGTGGCCAGTGCCAGCGTGAGCTTCCACTTGTGCTGGCGCAGAAAGAGAATCTCATCCAGCATGGAGGTTGTAATGGCCTCCAGCTGTACGAACTGCAAAACGAAAATGTCGATTTTATAGCCAGAAATCGCTGGTTCACTGGACTTATGTATCGCATACCTACCACACTGTCAATGCCTAAAATAAAAAGCATGATGAAGAACATAAGGCCCCAGAGTTGAGGCAAGGGTAGAAATGAAATCGCCTGGGGGTACGTTACGAATGCCAGACCAGCACCAGATGTGGCAACCGTAGCCACGGGAATGCCCGATTTCGCTAAGAAAGTGACAAATCAATAAGTTAGAAATTTAATACCAAAACCTCGCAACTTACCCGAAAGGAAGCCAAGCACTGAAAAGACTACAATGCCGGCAAAGATGCTGGTAAAAACGTTGATTGACACGACGAGTACGGAATCGATTTTGGCATTATTACGAAAGTTATTGAAACTGGCCATGTTCACAATGCCACCCCAGCCGGGTCCCAGGCCAAAGAACATCTGCACCGCTGCATCGGCCCAGACCTTGAGGTCGAGCAGGCGATGCCACTCGGGATACAGGAAAAACTTGACGCCCGTCATGGCGCCTGGCAGTGTGACTCCACGCACGAACAGTATGGCCAACAGCAAATAGGGAAATGGAACTGTAAAATACACGACCTTGCCAACCTATTTTTGGGATTATAATAGGGTTACTTCCTTATCACATAATCTGACAGACTGGTAAATACTCACCGACTTGATGCCCCGCACAACGCATAGATATATAATGATCCAAGTGATCAACAAGCTTATTAGCTGCTCCCACACCATGCCACCCACTTCGGATATGCTGCTCGAGATGCGCAATACTTCCAGACTGTCAAATATTGCATGAGAACATTTCGAACTGATATTTCAGTGCTACTTACTGAAAGAACTCGTCGGCTGAAGTTGAAAACTTGCTGCCCTCCACTGTTGACAACTGTGGAGTGTGTGCCAAGAATTATTGTATTATAATTATTATATAGAATCGTTAGTATTATAGTAATCACCTTATCGAGCGATGTGCAATTGGGCGAATTCCACGGATGATCGCATCCCATCCAGGGCACGGAGGTCCAGAAGCAATAGTAGAGCATGCGTATGGGATATGATATGATGACCGAATAGTAGCACACGCAGTAGGCGTTCACCACGACCATGCAGTACCCGGTACCCCGGAGAATGGGCACCAGGCGGAACATGCCGGTGCAGCCAGTGCCCGAGAACTGGCCAATTAGCACCTCCATGTAGAACAGTGGGATACCGCTGAATATTACCATCAGCATGTATATAACCAGAAAGGCACCTGGAAATACAAATGTGAATAAAATTGTAAGGCAAGTAAGGTAGCTTAATACACTCAGGTACAGTTGATAGCAAGATTTTATCGTTAGAAATTAATTTTTAATAATAAATACTTATATTTAACAAATATTTATATATATTTTATCTGTAAATGGCATACACCAATCTTCATACAAAATTTGGTATCTTTAGCTCTTGTAATAGCTGAAATATGTGCGTTCGCGCTGACAGACGGACAAACGTACGGGCAGACGGACAGATGTACAAATAGACGTACGGACAGATGTATGGACAGAAGTACGGACAGACGCTGGACGAACACAGACATGATAGAGAATATATATACTCCATGTGCTCTGTCACGCCTCCTTCTGTCCATTTCAGACATTTACTCAGTTACTATACCATTTTTTCCAATTTTTAATTGGCCAACAAAATAAAAAAAAAGTGTGTAAAAAATTTAAATCCTTCGAGCCGGATTTGAACCAGCGACCTATGGATTTCAACATATCACGATTCAATAAACTGATGGTACAAGAGCAAGCGCTGTCTAGTTCGGGTGTATTGTTTGATCTAGAGTCCTGCCACTGCTCGCAACACCAAGCCTCGAAGGAGAACTTCTACAGTCCATCGCTCTACCAACTGAGCTATCGAAGGCATTCGCTGGCCGCCGCCAGAGCGCCCAGAGAAGTCGCAAAAGTTTCCACGTGCAGCTTTCACTCGAAAGCTATAGCAGAGTCTGGCGCGAGCTTAAAATAGACTCGCACTCGTACAGCCCCACACAGACTGCACTCGGCCGTCCGGCAGAGCATGCGCTATTTTTGGCATATAGGGAGAGCTGGTGAGCGAGACGGAATATGGGAGGGCGAATGAGAGAGCAACAGAGACAATTGAGTTTAGTTGCTGAATTGAGCACAAACTCAATTAAGTGCACACTCATCAATTGCTGGCCGACAAGTGTAGGTTGTCTGCAATGAGCTGCGTAGTCGACTGCTAAATACCCTGTAGGCAGCTTAAGAAGTAAGTATTTTTGTGAACAATTCAGCACTTCGTGGTCTTTGAGGTGAATTTTAACTGGCTAAAACAGCCCAATTTTGATTGCCTAATTGTATTGTTTTCAGTTTCAATCGGCCAAAATGGCTTGAAATTCAATAAGGGTGACCATGCCATTCAGATATTTCAGCTCATGCATAGTTGCTTCAACTAATTCTAAAACAACTGCTTAGAAAAATGTATCCTCTTTTTAAACTGACTTACAGGGTATTCCGTAGCTTGGCAGAACGAGACTTACCACCGCCGCTGCGATAACAGAGATAGGGAAATCGCCAGACATTGCCAATTCCAATGGCATAGCCAATCAGCGAGAGCACAAATTCGGTCTTGTTGTTCCAATGTCCCCGATTCTCATCGCGGGATATCCTTTTCTCTTTACGTGGCGGACCCCTGTCCAAATTTGCTGGTTGCATTCCAAAGTTCCAGTCTATAAAATGTATGCAAAATAACCCTATAGCAATTTCTAAAAAAAAACAGTGAATTTATTAATCTCAAATTTAAATGATAAATAATGCCATGACATCTTTCGAAAATGATTTGAATACTCATCTATGACATAAAATGTTTACGTTCGATTATGCAATGCTAACTATACTACACCCTAAGTTATCTTTTTCAGGCAATCAGAAGGAATACCTTAGAAACTATCGCCCCACTATAGAATACCCAATAAAGACTGCCGTCAACTTTCTCCAAGTGTCATTAAATAAATTTCAGTTTTTGTTGAGTTTTAGTAAATGTTAAATTATTTTATTGGCAACTTTTAGCATCGTTAAAGTTAATTGTTCTGCTTGTTAACGCGATCACATTAGACTAACTTATTAATTATATGAGTGGTTTTTGTTAAAGCTTCGTTTCGATTTCTCCATTTCACAACTCCGTTGGGAATTCGGTTCCCCTCTGCTTCTCTAACAACTTAAGATGTATGTGAGAAGGAGTAGCCCCAGCAAGGGCATTATCCCCCGATATGCCGCAGAGTTATGTCCTGCAATGGCCGTATAATCGTCGGGTCGTCTGGATTCTCGTTTCTCTGCCTTTTCACAGATGTCACCGCAATTCGCGTGTTCGCAAATATCGCAGATATTCGACTTGGGTGCCCGGTAGAATTGTCGGGCGCGACGAGCTAAAGAAGTTAATGAAAACATATTTTAGATAGAAATTCGAGGCTTTCGCAACTTCCGAAACCTACCGTTATCATAGTAGTCATACATGACCACCGGCACCGGGCGATGTTTTGTGACCTTGACGGTCTTGTAGGCATGCAATGTGGGGCATACCTCACGTCTGTCCAGATAGTCGAAGTAGATGACAACCTTGGTGTCTCGCTGTTGTGTCTCGACCTTCTTAATACGCTCACTGGACTCCAGTGTGGGTAGTGTATCTGTATCGACCACGAAGCCGCTGGGCAGATACACCTCCATTATGGCCATGTTAGAGCGCTCGGCATCACCGGGCACGGACACGAAGCTGGCACAGGCCGACAGATGCAGATAGTCGGCATGGGAGTTGCGATTCACCGTCGGATCCAGCACGAATCGTGGCCAGGCACTCGTCACATTTGTGTTATATTTATAGCTAACCTGGGCCAGAGCCATGCCACGTCCCGTTGCCGATACGCTAACGTTCTTGATGTTGTTCGGGAGCTGCAATGCAAGATTTTTAAAGGATTAAAGACTAAATCTGGTCCTAAATACTTTGTATACCCTTGCAGAGCTGCCATAGAACCTATCGCATGTAACTGCAAGGGCAAGCAAACTAGGTCTCCCTACTCTATATTGATCTTACCTCAACGCTTTGCAGAGCCAGTGAATTCTCGGCATTCACGTTCAGTATAGTCTCAGCCCCTTCGCCGTATTGGAAACCGATTTGCACGTTATTCCCTTGACTGGAGAACCGTTCAGCGAACATGAGTAATGCCTGGAGACCCACGACAGTATCTTGAGAGCTGACAAAGCCACCGTGGGCATTTCGCTGATCCATCAACCAGTTGAGCACGGGCAACGCATCGCCCACCAGATTGTTCTCGAGCAACGCTAGAGCGGCATAGGCCGAGATCTCGATGTTGACACTGCGTGTGGCATTGTACCAGGGCGACTGCTGTTCGTTGACCGGCGCCGTTTTGTTCCACCACTTGCGTCCATCGCCATTAATGGCCTGAGCATCTAGACGCTGCAGAAACGCTGCCTTGGCATTGTGATTCGCACGGGAGAGCACATAGGTACCCAAAGCCATGGCATGTAGATTATTCGTGGTGTCCAATCCACGCGTGATGAAGTCCAGCGCCTTGTTGATATTGTTGCTATACTCCGAGTAGACATCCTGCAAGGCAGGTTCGTACTATTACCAATTCACACTTCAATTCCTTACCTACTTACCACATTTTCTATCATGGCGAGCGTCACAAACGCTGTCAAGCTGATGCCACCGTCGTCGAACTGCTCGAAGATGTCGCCGCGCTCCTCGTAGCCACCGTTGGCGGACTGCACGCTGGCCAAGTAGGCGAGAGCAGACTGTAGCACATGCTCATCCACTTGCGTGTAAGGTGCCGCCTGGCGCAGCGATCGTGCCACGTAGGCAGTCAGCCAAGTGGAGCTCTGCTTGGCCGACAGTCCGAAGGCACTGAAGGCACCGTTATCATGGCGATAGTATAGCAAACGCTGATAGCCCACAGCCAGATTTTTGGTGGCACTCAGTTCCACTTCAGGCGTTAGCTGACGTAGGCGCTGCAAGATCAGGGATCAGAGATTAGAGATAACTCGCGCGAAATTATCTATTAGGGGTTTCTCTCTATCACGTCAGGTTGAAAAGAATTTGTTTTGTGTAGCTGCATAATACTGTTACTTACTCCTAGATAACGCAGCACCAACAGGTTGGGTACGAACTTAACCATGGTCTGCTCGCCGCAGCCCGTGGGCAGGCTGATTAAGTGCTGTAGATTGCCCACAATACTGCCAACCAGATCGCCCACAGCCGACACCTCGATGCTGGTCGAGTCTGGAATGGCGTTGCGAGGCACCTTGATGCTGACGTTCTGTCTGCGTTGGGCATTAGAGTTCAGCTCGAAGAGGAAGCCACGATTCACACGTTCCGTTGCACCGGCATGCTCTACCAACAGTGTACGTTCCACTGTATCACCGGCCTGGGATGTGGCAGCGAGGGCCTTGACCGTCAGCGCGCCCACGCGACGAGGTGTGACAATGAACGAAATGGAGCGTGCGGACTTAGCAGGAACCTGAATCGTGCGACGGCTATACAGCTCCACCTCTGCAAAGGTTAGACATTTATAGAGAATCTTCTTATATTCAGTATCGTCTAACTAACTAGGTTTATTCGTCTGCTTGCTATCCAACTGCGGAAAGTCAAAGTCCTGTGCGGTATTATAGAAGGTAACATCCACGCTGAGATCACTCTCCCGATTATTGTGCACCACAAAAGGCAACGCGATGAGTTCATCTGAGGGAATCAAAAAGATTAGCAATGGTTTGCAAGTTATCTACCTGTCCCTACCCTTCCTTATGGAGTAGGGCAGCTCTGTGGCTATGTAGAACTCCTTGTAGGCTTCCAGTTTGCTATTAGGAGCATTCAGACCCAAACCATTGACCGGATCGAGCGAGAAAGCCGACAGCACCCACGAGGTCATATCACTGGGAATTCTTCTGTGTATCGAATTGCGACCATCGCTGCTGGCCGAAATGTTGAGGAAGAGCCAAGTATCTGCCGGATCGCGCATTACATACACGCGCGGATTGTGCCAATAGGGTTTGGGCGTATACGAGAAGGCGTAACGACCCTTGCCTGGCGGCAAGGTGTTCACCTCAATCTTGTGCGCCGGTCCAATGTCCGTTTTCCGCACAGCCGTCAGCTTGTCGTCCTCAATGGAGCTATCGCGATCTATGCTAGGCGTTGTCTCCGCTTCTGCAAAAGAGAAGATATCTCGATTGTGTGATTGAGCTTATATATATTTTCCGATTTCCTGCTTACCCTTTTCCACAAAGTAATCCGTATTGGACATGGTAATCACACCCGATTCCTTGCCCGGGGAGCCAACAGGTGTATTTACATCGCTTAGCTCGTAGGAGTGTAGAGCATCCATTAGTCGATCGTGCGTGATATCATGACCTGTGGAAAGGTTAAGTATTTATTGTAGCAATACTGTAAGTAGTTAACTGTAGGAGCAACGAACCGCTGTGTAGTGCCGCCGCATTCTGATCCACCACCATAAGACCCACGTAAGAGTAGGGTTTGGTGCTGATGCCTATGTCGATATCCTGACCAGGCGGCGCTCTAATGGGTGCCTCAATTTGTACCTAGAAATGGAGAAATCTTGTATATACATATTTTATATTTATGCTCTTGGGAAACTTACGGCATTGAGTAGATTCTCCTCGAAGTGAATGACCTGCTCGTCGTAGACAAATTCCCCATTGACAACCGTATAGAGCAGTAGTTTGGCGCGTGGCATCATGGCAAAGGAAGCAGGGAACTTGATGGTGTGGAAGGTATTATCGGCCACCTGAAGATGAAGATAAGAAGGTAAGAGCTGTACAATTTCTAAGCTCAATCTTAACTCACATCAACTGTACGTGAGAGTAGAATGTCGCCTCTGCCGACAATCTGGTACATAAAGTATTTCATGGGTTCATTCGCTGTGATCGCAACAGAAACTTCCTGGTTGACCATGGGCCTATACGATGATAGATTACTTAATGATAATTCTATAGATGTTTAAGTTGTACCATAACTCACTTGTCGTTCAGCACCTTGGCTGTAATGTAGTTCTTAGTGTGCAAGTGCTTGCGTGGCACCTTTCCCACATCGCTAATGTCCCCTAGATAGTCCACGATAATTGAATGATATTCATCGCGATCTCCCGTTGGCACTGTGAACTTCATCTTGATCTCGCTACGTGCGTCCAGTCTGTAGACGGTGCGATTATACATCTCACTGCTGCCATAGACATTCGTAAGATACGCTGTGATCTCAGGGTTAAAGTCTCTCAACGGACTGCCGTCGTTACGCAGAATGCGTGCCTATAGAAAGATATAAATTAATAAGTACTGAAACATACTTTCCGTATCTCTTAGGTCAGCTCACAGTCGCCTCAAAGGGCACGCCGGGTATATAGTAGCTGGGCAGCTTGACAGGCTCCACGCGGAAATGATTCAGGTACAGAGTGAGCACCGTGGAATAGTTCTGTACGGAGCCCGTGGAACGCTCCTCGACAAGCGCGTCTAGCAGGTACTGACGTTCGTAATCCTGCTTCAGATGTAGTTCCTGTTCGATTTCGAATTCGAAGTAGGCGCTACCATCGATGGGTACCACCTTACGAGTGATGAGATCATTGACGAACGGCTGCAGTGAGCCAAAGAAGGTGGGGTAGATCGAGAGCGTGGCCTCGCCCACAATGGGCTGACCGAAAGCGTAGCTGAAAACGGATGAAGCAAGGGCTTATTATTAGGATATCCCTCTCTCTGATACTTGGCCTATTGGACTTACTGTGCCCTCACTGTAGCCGCAATTCGGCCATCCTTATAGATAGCCTTGCGAGGCGTGTCAATGTCCACCACAAACTTGGGCAGTATATGATCGAGTATCTCGAAGGTTTGCCTATGCTGCTGTTCGGCCACATCGACGACGATCGACCAGTCGCCAAAGCGTGGATAATCCGAGAGTTGCAGTTCGTTCGAGTAAATCGCATTGGTTAAACGTATATCCTTATAGCTTCTAATGATATTATTGCCCGAGTCCCTGATCTCCAGATGAACACGTCCATAGCCGCGTGCAGGCTTCAGATTGGCATCCAGTAATAGCACACGATAATGCACCAGATCGCCAGGCTTATAGATACTCTTATCGGTTTGCACCAGCACCGTATGCTGTTTGGGCTCATAGTGCAGCTGTGTCTCATTTGTGAAGATAATGCCGCTAAGACCCTCTGCGGTCAGGCGATAACGATCGGCCTTCAGTGCTGGAATCTAGAGGGGAAAATTCAGCATCAAAACTGGGAACTCTATTGAATGATGTATGACTAACTAAATTTTGGAAAACTTCTGCATGCTAAGCCCTAATGCAAACTTACCTCAAAGTGCAGCAGCTGCGTGGAGAAGGGTCTCAGTTCGACGGTCTTGAAGTCTGTATAGCTACTGCCCAGGATGCCCACCTTAATGCGGGCCGACTCGACGGCGTTGTGTATGCTGACTGCCACATGGTACTGCGAGTTTGGTCGCACCGTATTCGGCGCAATAATGGAATACAAACTACGACAAAAAAGAAAAAAAAAAAAAAACACAGAAACACAAAAACAAACGAGAAAACAGTTAAAGTTGAGCAAAAAAGTGTGTACTTAATTCAGAAGCACAACGAAATCGAGACAATGTGCCGCAAGTAGTGGGATTTTTGTTGCTGCTGCTGTTTCTGGGTATTACACCTATGCCGGCTGACATGCTATCTGAATCTGTATTTCGTTTTCTATTCATTCACGCGCTTAACGGAAGATAAACAATACGTGCGACTTACTGGGCTGAGGTAAATGTACTTTACGCTCGCCTCGTTGGGGTCATACCCAAAGTCTTCTGCGGTCTCCGCGTCGTAGTGCGGCTCGATTCATGTCGGAAATGGCCAAAGCTGCGCGGAGCGTTGCGCTTTTGCGGTTTCCCCTAAACTACGTACTCTACGTACTACTCTACTGCATCGTTTGGCGAATTTGTAATAACAATTATGACAGACAATTGCAGGCGTCGTCCGCACGTCTGTCGGCTGAGTCAGACTTATGAAATTGAAATGAACTCGCGAACAGCAACAAGATTTGTGTGTTATTATTTTCAAGTTGAGGCGGTGGGAAAAATAGAATTATGAATGGAGTGTTGGAGCACCAGAAATCACAAAGTTTCCTCGTTTTGGATTGAAGATGGAAGCGAAGAAGTAGCAAACTAATAGTTTCCTAATTCTCACTGTCTTTTAGTTCAAGTTTCGAAAATTGGATTAACAAATTTCTACTTTCTAAAATATTGCAAAATTGTAAAAATTCTAAAAACTTAAATGTTATAATAATATAAATGTTGAAATGGGTGTTAAGTATGGAATTCAGAACTTGCTATAATTTTTAGCATTTTACAAAATTATTTTTTTTAAATATTTTAAAATTTTATTAGCTTTTTTAATCATTTCAAAACAGTTTGCTCAGGCTTCACATTGAGTTATTCATCCTTTTTGGTAAAAACTTTCGTTATTATAAAAATGCCCCTGTCCATGCCTTATGTGGAATAATTTCGCCAAACATGTCTTGAAAGCGTATTCGCTGCACGACTTGCATAATTTCGACTCAGACCGCTAACAATTTTGGAGTTAAGCTTCGTACTTGTCTTGGCTTTGATTCCCACTACGTTCGTAGTAGGAGGGGAGCAGTTGGGCCATACATTTCCTATAGACACGTTGCGAAATCCGTAGACGGGCCTAACTGTGCCGCCCAACTGTCCGTCTGTCCGCCTGTCCGCCTGTCTGTTATTGTACTTGTGGCCTGCCTGTTTGTCTGTCTGGCTTTAATGCACAGTTTCGGCTTGTTCTAATTCCAATTGCTGCCGCCCGTCTAACCTGTTCCCGCATTTTCTTTTGTGTTTATGTCACGTTTTGGCGTTTAGGCTGCGTTATGCCGTCAAACAGGTTCGCGACGTTGCTTGTGGATAAATGGCTAAAACGATTTCGCTTTTTCGTTTTTCGTTTTTCTTTTTTTTTGTTCAAATTGGCCAGAAAATGCAGTCGGAACTGAATGGAACGAATGGCGGGTTATACGCATGATTGCATCTGCTTAATGAAATATCGTATGTATGTGGCGCGCGTTGTCTTCTCGCCTTGAGATCTGGTTGCGCCATATATGGACAGCAGAATGAACCAGAATAACCATGACAGCACTCAGCTTAAGCCATGTACAGCTCAAGAGAGAGAAGGCAGAGTGAGAGAGAGAGACTGATCAGATCAATCAAATCTGGAACCGCCAACGTCTCCCTCGCAAGCACAAATCAATCAGAATTCTGCGAAAACATTCGCTTGGTCTGCTTCAAGGTGAACCATCGGAAATTGAAGTGCGATTTTATGTGTCATCAAGCAGTCAAGCATATACTTGAACTGCAGTTGTACCTTAAAGTTGACTCAGTAAGTCAACTAAAATGAGACGCCCGTAACAAAGTCACATATGGTCAACTCTGCTATGTTGCGTCATCTGGCAGAAACAGAGCGTTGATAGAGATAGGGGGAAATAGTGCCATATATCCGTGGGCTGATTGACATCTCGCTAGCCTCAGCTTCAAGTTATTTTATTAGATTTTGATGAGGTCTTTGCTATTTGTACCCTGTACAGCTATTGCAGTAGAGTCAGCGCAAAGGCAGTTTAAAATAGTTGGAAAATTATATTTTAATTGTTGTTTATTTTTTTTAATTATTTTTTTTATTATTATAAATATTTATAATTTATATTTATATATTTTTTATTATATTCGCTGAGTGTATGCCTATGTATACTGCGTTAATTAATAATATTTTTGTTTATTTTTTTGAATTATTTTTATATTATTATATATACTTTTTATTTATATTTATATTTTTTTTTATTATATTCGCAGAGTGCCTGCTATACGTTAGCCTATGTATACTCTGTTAATTTATAATATTTTTGTTTATTTTTTTTTTTTTTTTAATTATTTTTGTATTATTATATATATTTTATATATTTACCATATATTTATACTTTTCTTATTATATTCGCTGAGTGTCTGCTATCCGTCAGCCTATGTATACTCTGTAAATTTATAATATTTTTGTTTATTTTTTTTTAATTATTTTTGTATTATTATATATATTTTTTACGTCAGCTTATATTATAATGTTATTTATATTTTATAATGTTATTATTATTATTATATATATCATTATATTTTATATTATATATGTATATTTTTTTTATTATTATTATATAGAGCATTATTTTCGGTTGTTTATTTACAGGGTAACTGTCATGCGTTCAGCGGCACTTTGTGCCTTTGTTTTTTTGCTCACAACAAGTTGGAAGCTGTGTGTGGTTGTTGTTGCATGCTAATTTCTTGATTACACCTTGTAAATTATATGGCCTGGGATGGCTGGATAATGAGTGAGTGTTTCGAATGCTGCGAGTGTTTCATCTGCCGGCATTTGGCATGTGGCTGCCCAAATCCAATTGAGTTCGTTGCCTAAGTCTTTTGTTGTCTTCTAATTTCGACTCGCTTAACGGGCGTGATGTCATTTCATTTTATATACTTGTTAGATTTGACTGTTTGCTGCTTGTTGTTTTGGAATTATATATCTGCTGTTGTTGTTGTTGTATGCACATTTGTCACACTCATCTGGTTGCTTGTTCAGCAAATGTGCATGCAGTACGTCTCCATGTGTGTGTTATATTTACTTACCCCTGAGCAGCTGTATGCGTTGGCACTTGACAGAGTAAACAAGTCAGGATCGTGAGCACCACGTTGACTCCCATGTTGTTGCTGTTGTTTTTGTTGTTGTTTTTGGTAATGAAGTACAAACACGTTTCGCAATTAAATAGCCAAATTTTATAGTATTTTGTCAGCGCACATAATTCACAAGTTTTAATACGCGTTTGCTTTTGTCTTTCCGTGTGGGCTGAGAGTCGACAGTTTTGATCATGCGCTCTCGCTCGCGTACCCTGCACTCTCTGCAACTTGTTGTTGCTTCACTTGCTCGACCAGCACCAGCAACGCTTGAGATTGCGCCAATAACAGCGGCAGCAACAACAACATGCACAGACGCTGCGCGTTTTTGGAGCGTTTTGCTCACGCTTTTTCGTTGTTGTTGTTTTTTTTTTTCACTTTCGTTTTACGGCGCGTTCACCTGTTGTGCGATTCGCGCTGTTGCCCGTTTGTAAGCTCGCCGCCAACTGATTTCGCCTGCCTGTGCTTGGCTCTCGTTCAGGCTGCTGCCAGTCGAACCGGTAATTGCGAAGCTCAAGCTTTAGCGCGGTCACAGCTGTGCGCAGCTGGTTGTTGTCTTCGCTAATGCAGCTCAACAGCTTTCTCGGGGTTTTTTGAAGTTTGCTAGGGCAGCGGGTAATTAAAGGGGGTAAGTTTCATCTTGAAAATTAATTGTTTTTTGATTGAGAACATTTTAGGCTTTTATTGCTTGTACCGTTAGCACTTTATTTTGTATAAATGTTCTCCGCTTTTTGCAATTTCAATTGTATATAGCACACCGGCTAATTTGCTTTCAATTAATAAAAAATAGTTCAATTAAAAGATTCCGCTGTCGATATATGACGTACGTACACACAACATGTACATGCTTCTAGCCAAGCATCTTCCCTGGCGGGGAATTTCTCTATCTGTTTGCAAGTGTGTGTGTCTGTGACGTCTACTGTGAGTGTCAACCGTTTGCCCGTTTGCCCGATTGCCCGATTACCCGCTTACACGACTGCCTGTTCGTGTCGCATGGGAAACTCTACTTAAGCTCGCTGCGCATCGAAGCGAGCTCATTGTGGATCCGAGCGGCGATCGATACGCATCGACTGGTCTCTCGTGATCGCCCCCGTAGAAAAACCGAAGCTGGGCTTACTTCATTGTGTGTGCTGTGTGTATTCTTTATATATATTCGATTGTGTTGTGCAAAATACACAGTAAAACAATTTAGAATTAAACAAAAAGAGTGAATCACTCGGGAAGCTTTTGAAAAATTCAATATACTACTCTATTTACTACTATAGATCGATAGATCCAGTGTGCTTCGTGTTGAAAACAAAACGCGAGCATGGCGCGTTTTTACATTCTCTGTTTATGTATTCTTCAATTGGGACTACTCGCAAACGGCACCGGGTAAGTGATTTCTGACCTAGACCAGCCAAGGTTATCATAAAATTATAATATTTATAGCTTACCTATAGCTATGCTATGTATAAGCTAAGTATTTGCTAAGGCACCTTCTAGTCGAGCAGTAATTATAAAATAAGAATAGAAGATGCTGCTCGCTGATGCACTCTGCGACGAAGCGCGATAAGGTGCTAATTTCGACATGCCGGGGAGATAGGCATTTCTCCGCAGCTTGTTTTTCCCCAAACCGGTCCAATAGTCGTTAACTGAAGAGTGTATGCATATGTGATATCTCAGTTGTTATGTTACGTTCGCGTTATCGCACGCCCTGCTGCAGATACACTAAAAACCTCTTCTTTATGCTTATGCTGATTGGAAGCGAACGAACTCCCGGCATTGGGGCCTTTCGCCCAATTCGATGAGCCATTTTATGGACCCGTCAATTTCAATGAATACTCTTGTTGTGTAACATGATTATCTAGAAGCCGGGATGGGCTGTGAGAGATAATGATAGACTAATGATGTATGTGCCGTACCATTACACAAAATATTCATTAGCATCACACAATATGAGCTTCAGTAATTGATAAGCTTCAAGGAATCCGGTTCTGTTTTTTTTTTTTTTTTAAGTACTCAAAAAATCCCAACAATTAGCCATTTCTGCTAATAATAAAATGCTCATTTCATTTTGACAGGCAGTATTCGGTCGTCGGACCTGGCACTATACGCTCCAACTTTAAGTACAATGCGGTCGTATCGGTGCACAAGGCAGAGGGAAAGGCTATCATCAAAGTGGGCATCACTGGACCATCGTACAATGAGACCAAACAGATCGAGGTGGAGCCCATGACTACGACAAATGTGGAATTCGATGTGCCGAAATTGTCGAGTGGCGATTACAATCTGACAGCAATCGGTGTCGAGGGTATTGTCTTTGAGAACTCGACCAAGCTGAACTATGCCGACTACAAGCCATCGGTATTTATACAGACCGATAAGGCAACCTATAAACCTGCCGATCTGGTGCAGTACCGTGTGATCGTTCTGGATGAGAACATACGGCCGGCTGTTGTCGATGGCCCGATAAAGATTGAGATCAGTGATGGTGCCCAGAATCTGATCAAGCAGGTGTCCGATATAAAGCTGACCAAAGGTGTCTATGCCGGGGAGCTGCAGTTGTCGGATCAACCTGTGCTGGGTAAATGGAATCTGGTCGTCAAGTTGGGCGATGAAAGTGCCGAATCGAAGTCCTTTGAGGTGGCCAAGTATGTGTTGCCCAAATTTGAGGTGATCGTAGAGACCGACAAAGATGTTGCTGTAGGCGATGGCCTTATCAAAGCTACAATACGGGCCAAGTACACGTATGGCAAGCCGGTGCAAGGCAAGGCCACAGTCTCCCTGAAACGCATAAACGATTGGTATTCTGATAGTGGCTTCGAACAGAACAAAACCATCGATGTCGTCGGAAAAGGTCACGTGGAGTTCACATTTCAAAAACCGAGCAACAGACTGTACTTATCTCCTCTAAAATTATTTGCTGAAGTTACGGAAGAGCTTTCAGGCAACAAACAGAATGCATCGGCGACTATCAACCTGCATAGCGATAGGTATAAGCTGGAAGCTATAAGTCCTCCAAGCACTTATCATCCTGGCAAGGTGTTCACCTATAAAGTTGCTGTAAAACATCTTGATGGTTCGCCTGTGCGGGACACATCTAAAACAGTGAAAATCGGCTTCAATTCACCCTACACATGGAGTTATGACGCATCATTTGGAGGCCCTCGGTCAGTCTCGGATATGCCCACAAATGAAAAACGGTTCGAGGCTCCACTAGACGAGAATGGAATTGCTACCTTTAATGTGACGATACCGGTATTGGAGAGGTCGTACGTACATGTAGTTGGAACCTATGATGATGTCAACTCAAACCTTGGAACAATGAACAGATTCGAGCCGTCGAGGCATCCCGCCGAGCCTATTTCGATCAATGTGAATACCAAGAAGTGAGTTCTTACTATATAATATAAATATTATAAATATTTATATATTTTGTATATAATTCTTATTTTTTTTATTATATTATTATTAATTTTGCTTAGTCCCAAATTGAATGAAAATGTCTCTTTCGACGTGAAATCCAACGAACCTATTCCCTACTTCGTGTATGCGATTATCGCCCGAGGTAATATTGTGAAAGCCGAACATGTTGAAGTGCCGGAGGGCCGCATGAGCCACACAGTCAAATTCACCCCGACTTTTGAGATGATACCTAAGGCCTCAATTTACGTTTACTACGTCATCAAGAACGAGTTGCGCTTCGAGGAGAAGACCATTGACTTTGCAAGAGATTTCGAAAATTCAGTGGGTTAAATAATATTTGTACATCCAAATTCTTTATACTAATTCTCAATACATTTTCTCACAACAGATAGAAATTTCTGCTCCCGTCGACGTCAAACCCAGTGAAGAGGTCAAACTGAAGGTGAAAACCGATGCCGATTCGTATGTGGGTCTATTAGGGGTGGACCAAAGTGTTCTGCTGTTAAAGTCCGGCAACGATTTGGCTCGAGATGATGTCTTCAATAGCCTGGACAAATACAAGACCTCGACACCGTGGCAGCGCGGGTATGGCCGCTATCCAGGGCAGTCTTCCGGTTTGGTGACACTTACGAACATCAATTATCCCTACAATTTCGGTAAGTTTAAAGCTTAAGGATCGATCTGAAGAGAAGCTTAAAGTAAGAGTGCTAGCAAATTATTATAATAAGATATTGACATATTGAAGACAACGGGTTGGTGCATTCAGGACTTTCAGTTAGATTTGTAGGTGGAATGAACACGTTTTGATATCCGAATTTTAGCTCCTCGTTCATATGATGAGCTTGATAGCGAAATCAGTTACCTAGCAGGAGAGCTAGAAGAGGACATCGCCGAATTTGATGGTGAGAGTGAAACACATGCAGAACCAGCTAAAAATTCTCCATTGATACGTGAGAATTTTGCTGAGATCTGGATATGGCAGTCGAGCAATATGAGGTAGGTGCCCGGTTTGGTGGGAGGTCCTTGCATGATGCTCATCTAACCATATTAGTTTGAGATTGCACTGATAAATAAATATATATTGAAAGTCCTTGGAGCCACTAAGGTTGCGGTATTCTTCCTGCAGTCTTTCTAGACTAATTGTAGAATTTATGATTTGATTCTCATGCAGACAGATTACCCTATGTCTCGTATCTGTTAAATGAACCTATATATCATGCTGAGGCATTTGCTCTCGATCAGGCCATTCCGATCCGTGAGGACTTTTCTGAAGTCTGGATATTTGAATACCTTGCAAAGTATGACTTTTCGCCATTTTGGGTAATTAAACTGTACTAATTGTAACCTAAATAGCTTTGAATGCGTTAGTTAAACAAATATGTTTATTTATGTACTTTTATTAACCATTTGGGTTTAGGCCGTGGTTTGCGGGAAAGAAAACGGGGTAGGACGAAGTCAAGACAGATAATTTTTTCAAAGGTATCGATTGGATTCGCTATATCCGAATTAGTATATTACGAAGAAAGCAGGGAAAACTATTCCAGAACAGCATTAAAGCATGTTTATTCAATATATATACAGATTAGTTTAGTTTGACATGATTTGTATGCCCATGCTGTTCTCTAGCCTGCCTTCCCAATATCAAGAAAAAATCCCTTGAACGAATTATAGCTACCTTCTTGGTAAATATGGTTGTCTCTTATAACTTACAAATAATAACCTTTTATTTGTAGAGATTTATAAGTATATGGTGAAGCAGTATTTATTTTTAAACAATTTGTATGACTTTATAATTAGATGAATATGAAGCAATTACCACAACCTTACTTGAGGATAGAGGGTATATAGAGTACGTGACACATTTTCCCGGAACAGGTGACGAGATTGTCATATACGGACAAAATATGCAAATACGTAAAGAATTTCCCGAAGTCTGGATTTTTGTAGACTCCGAAAAGTATGAAGAAAAATGCAAACCATCCGTTTAAAATCAACATCAATATAACTTCACACATGTGTACACTCTCCATTCGATTTTCACTCAGAATAAACCTAAAACTTTTCAAGAGTTATTGCACCAATAATAGTTGTCTTTCAAAGTATAAACTTTCATTAATATCTGTTTAATACTAACTTGTACTTAGTTAAAATAAATCATGTGCCGATACACAGGAGTGGACATGGTCTTCCTTACCGAAAATGGAGACATCATGGTCGTTTCCGAACATCCAGTCATTCCAGTTATTCCAGTTCTTATTCAAGAAGTTCTTTAGAAAGTCATTCTTCCTGGACACCAGCTTCCCGACCTATTACTATAAAACCCATTACAGTCCCAAGACTTGCGCCCCAAATTCGAAAAGTGTTTCCAGAAACATGGATGTTTTTCAATAACTTAACGTAATTCTACAATATTTTCTGCTTTTGGGTTAACATTATCAAAAGTCTTTATGGAATAAGCGTTGAAAATGGCATGGAAAATATTTCGTGTTCGTGATATGAGAAAAGTTGTTTGCATTAATAATCATCCGAATTTGTATATTCACCAACCCATTTGGATAATATTTACGATGTTCGACGCAAATAATTTGTGAAAAATTTTTCAAATTAACTTAGCAAAAACTTTCTGCATGACAAGGGAGTGATCTTTAGTTCGGTTACATCGTGTAGACTTACACGAAAAAAGACAATAAAACTTGTTACTCGGGGGCTTTTTCTAGTCATATCATAGTTTGCGTAGTTGGATATTAAATGAATTTCTTGTTCATGTTTCAGGCTATTATAATCAAATAGGATTAGTGAGCATGGAATAGATTTAATAATTGGAAAAATTATTATGAATATTTATTTTATATTTCAATCATGTTTACTAATATTTCTTGGGTTCAATATATATTACTTGAAAATTTAGGTCGGCCAATTCACGAGCGAATATACCTTGGGCTAAGACCAATAGCATTAAGAACTAACGTGCGTATTTTAGCCAGCCAACCACCTGTTGTAGCTAAGTCGGAACATGTTGCATATTTAAAATCGACTTTGGTTCCTACAGCAGCTCCTCAAGTTCGAAAAGAGTTTCCTGAGACTTGGATGTTTCTCAACAATTTAACGTAATTGAAGAATTTAGATTATCAAAGAATATATGTGCTTTTGGTTTATCATCTTCATTCAAAAAGCATTAAAGTTCATATAATCTTCAAACTTCGAATTCATAAAATTTAAAAACTTCATTTCGTTATTTAAATTTAAAATACTTATGATATATTTAATAAGGAAAATATACTCTTTTAGATCTAGAGATAATACTGTACTCATCGCTTCCCCAGCCCATGCCTCTATTCAGACCCGATATTGTGCTATATTCCTTGGCATCTGGATTAGCTAAACCTGGTTTATCTTCTGGGTCGCAAGTTCCTGCTCCTTCTCAAATTCGTAAAGAATTTCCAGAGACCTGGATTTTCCAGAATAATATGATGTAATTTTCCAAATTTTGAAATTTTCAAAGGTATTTAAATATGGATTGCGAAATAACTATGGTATTAGGTTAAAACATTGCAGATTGTCATTAACTTTTTAGGAAAATAATCTGGTTTAATATTACTTTCGCGTTTCGGCCATTATTTAAAATTCATTTTGGTGTTGTATATTTATAACGTACAGGTAGATATTTTAGTGACGACTTATTGGAATATGATGAATTATTTGTGTCAAGATCTGGATTTTTTAAACTTCCACCTTTAACCTTAAAATCAAGTGATTTATTTGATTCGGTGATTTCTGGACGTGATACAGCTTTGCCTAAAGTTCGACAGATATTTCCAGAGAATTTTATATTCTCAAACCATATTACGTAAATACGCAAGCCTAATACTATTTTAATAATGTGTTTTTAAAAAAAAGTCATAATAATAACATATTTCCTATTCTTCATGAAATAAAAGCAGTTTGGAGAAACAATTTTAACTAAAGTATGATATTAATCGGAAGTTTCTCAAAATTTCATAAAATTTAAGATAGTGACTTTGGCCATTAGAAACTAATTTCGAATAATAACAACAATGTGCTGTAAAGCTCCGTTTCTCTGCCTCGTCGATCTCACGCATAGACCATTTTCCCATGCATATCCTGTTCTCACACATACCAGTTTATATCAGATTTGGTGTGGTCTTCGAGCGAGTTCCGCAAATATAATAGAAATTGAAAATGCTTCCATTAAAGGCGGTGGGCATGGCATCAAATTGGATTTATATAGTAATTTTGGTGTTTTCCGTATTTTAAGTTACCAAGAGCGAAGGGTTCGTAAAGACAGACTGACAGACAGACGTCGATGCCCAAACCAACTTGGCTATCAAAGAAATGTATACTTTGTATGGCCTGCCACGCCTCTTTCTGCCTGTTATAATCCAAAGCTAATAGCAAATGTTTTACAATTTTTAATGCTTGTAGCTTATAATTATATTTTACAATATATTTTTTAGTTTATCATAATATTAAAACTTGTATCTAGATGATATGACTTTCCGCTGGGATATTGGGATACCTGGAATGGCTGGAGTTGCAATGCCAATGTACGCAATGGCAATGCCAGATATGGTAGGGATGGCAATGCCTGGTATGCCGGTAATGGCTAGTTCCGCATTTTCCGGATCCATTTCGTTCCCAACTGTAGCCCCTAAAATTAGAAAGGAATTTCCTGAAACTTGGATGTTTTCTAGCGTTAATAGGTAGTTCTTATTTGTTTCAAATGTTTATTGATCTTCAATGTTTCTGTTCTGTCTTGTGTGTATACATTTATGGAGTAAACTCAAAGTAACATTAACTCATATTAAAATATAAAATAAATTAGGATACAATTGGCCCTAACAAAAGAAATGTATTCGCCTGAGTTCAATTTAATAGATATATTATATTTCTCCCTTAGAAATGAATTTCGCACAATTTCAAGAATCGATATTTATAACTGATCTTGATAATCGGTTCTCCAGCACCCCACAAAATATAAATATACGTAGAGAATTTCCTGAAAGTTGGATTTTCGAGAAAGTCGAGAAGTATGCAAAAATATTATTATTTAATGGGTATTCCCAGGTCCTTCTACGTCTACTCAAAAATGAATTTTTTCTTTTTAATCGAATCTAATTTTCTATGCTTTCAGTCGGGTCTTGGCAATTTGGTACTCGGTACTTTCTGCCTAGATTCAAATGACATACTTAATATAGTTAGAAACACTTTTAAGACTTTAACCTGTTTATTTGCTTATGAAACTTCTTATTATAACTAGGCTATTTATGGGATGATTTTATTGACATTCGTGAGGCTGTCCCACAGTTCGAGTATGCTATTGTCGGCTATGGTGGTCCCAATATTCCAGGGCCCCAAGGCCCTCCAGCGCTGGGATTCGGTGGATCATTTACTCCTTCCCTTGTAGTCCCTCCTCCAGTTCGTAAAGAGTTTCGAGAAACTTGGATATTCATAGATAATACTACGTAATTGTAAAAACCTTTTTAAAAAAAATTGCTTCTGGGCTAACAACTAACAGCTAAAAAGGTTTTTGAAAATATCATTGAAATTATTTGTCAAATGCATCCAATTTGTATGAACCTTTCCGCCTACCTGTAGAATCAGAATTTAGAATGTTTTCTTAAAAAACCCTAATAGAATGTTCAGCTTATATCTTCCGTTCTACAGTCATAGTGTTTTTTGCTTTACAATGCTTATTAAAACTTGTCGTCCGCGCTTAGACTCTCTATTCGACTATAGATATCGGCTACGTTTTCCTGCTCCCTCGTTGGCTGTATTAACCTCAACCTCAGCTGGTTTTGGGTCTACAGGACTTATGGCAAGTGCTCCTTCGTTTGTTGGTCCTTTTCTTTCTGATGCAAATCCACTTCAAATACGAAAAGAATTTCCAGAGACGTGGATTTTTCAAAATAATATTACGTAATTGCTGCTTTTTCCGAATTCAAATCATACTGGGCTTTTGGATATACTCGTATTTGCAAAAGGCTTCAAGTTAATAGGATGCACTAGCACTTAATCGGTTTACTTTACTCATACACACACATACACACACCCACACAACTTCATACACTAACTGCAAACTAATTAATTTCAAAATTTATTTACATTTTTTAAGTAAATAATATTAAGAAACTGGATTCGGGCTTAGTTCCCATAATGAAAGTCAGTGGGGACCGACATAATTCCAACAAAATTCGAAAGACAACAACACAGAAACCAATTGACTCTGAATACAAAATTGATGAGGAGATTAACCCAACGATTTCTGGCACACCACGCGAAATATTTATTGAAACTTGGATTTTTTACGGAAATTTTACGAAAAAGTACACGAACATTTTGGCTATAGAAAGTACAACACCTAACAAACAGTAATGCTTGCACATGGTATGATATGGTAAATGTAAAGTAATTCAGCTCAAATTGGTAATGGCTTCACTTCACCTGAAACCCACTCTAACTTATATCATAATCATAATTAAAAGGTCTTGTTTGTGTTTCTATGTGTCTATATGTGTTTGAATTTGTATTTAAATTTCATTTATAAAGAAAGTTAATCACATTACTCAATTTCCGTACGCAGTACTGATGCCGAGGGCTTTACCTTGACCAAGAAGATACCGGATACCATCACTTCATGGGTTGTCACTGGCTTTTCTTTGAGTCCCAACAAGGGCTTTGCCTTGACCGATAACCCAAGCAAGATTCGCGTCTTCCAGCCCTTCTTTGTGTCCACCAATCTTCCCTATTCCGTAAAGCGCGGTAAGATACCTACAACATTTATAATATGAACATATCTCTACGTAATATATGGTCTATATTTGCAGGTGAGGTCATTGCTATACCTGTGATTATTTTCAATTACATGGACAAGACCTTGGAGGCTGAAGTTACTATGGATAACTTGGATAAGGAGTACGAGTTCACTGAAGCTACCAACGAGGTTGAAGAGAAATCTATCGATGAGGTTAAGCGAGTTAAGCGTATCACCATTCCCTCCAACAATGGACAGAGTGTGTCGTTTATGATACGCCCCACCAAAGTGGGCTACATAACGCTCAAGATTACGGCGATAAGTCCCCTTGCAGGTGATACGATCCATCAGAAGTTGAAGGTCGAACCGGAGGGTGTTACCCAATTCCAGAACAGAGCCGTATTCATCAACCTGCAGAACAAAACTGATTTGAGCCAAGAACTCAAGGTCGATATACCCACCGAAGCGGTGACAGACTCCGAGTTTATTGAATTCTCTGTGGTTGGCGATCTGTTGGGTCCCACCATTAAGAATCTTGACAATCTGGTGCGCATGCCCTACGGTTGCGGTGAACAGAACATGGTGAACTTTGTGCCAAATATTCTGGTGGTCAAATATCTTGAAGTGACCAATCGCAAAATGCCAAATGTGGTGGAAAAGGCAAAGAAGTTCCTGGAAATCGGTTACCAGCGTGAATTGTCCTACAAACACGATGATGGCTCGTATAGTGCTTTCGGCAAGTCTGATGCTTCGGGTAGCACTTGGCTTACTGCATATGTTGTGAGATCTTTCCATCAAGCTGCCAAGTACACAGATGTGGATCCCAAGGTTATTGTGAAAGGCCTGGACTTCCTGGCCTCAAAGCAGAAGGAGAACGGCGAGTTCCCCGAAGTTGGCAAGCTGTTCGACAACGCCAATCAAAATGCTCTGGGACTCACTTCCTTTGTGTTGATTGCGTTCTTCGAAAATGAGGCAAGTACCTTCAAACACATACTTAGGACCTCGTTCCTAACGATGTTTTTATTTACAGGAGGTGATAGAGAATTATAAGCAAGCCGTTGCCAAAGCCGTTGAGTATGTCGCTCAAGAGGTGGACAAGACTGATGATCAATACTCGCTGTCGATTGCTGCTGTGGCTCTACACCTTGCCAAGCATCCGCAGGCCCAGAAGCTGTTGGTCAAAATGCAGACTATTGCCAAGCAGGAAAATGGTCGCAAATGGTGGTCTAAGAAAGCGAACACTGCCGAGGAGGGCGAACGCTTCTTCTGGCATCCCAAGAGCAAAGACGTCGAGATCACTTCATACATGTTGATGGTGCTGCTCGAGGAGGCACCAGCCGCCGAGTCGTTGCCCATCATCAAGTGGCTGATCGCGCAGCGCAACAGCAATGGCGGCTTCTCTTCCACACAGGACACAGTCATCGGTTTGCAGGCGCTGACCAAGTTCGCCTACAAGACTGGCTCTGGCACCGGCACCATTGACATTGATTTTGTCTCTTCGGGCGGCACTGATGCCGACAATAAGGACACAATTAATGTGAATCCTGAGAACTCATTGGTGCTGCAGAGTCACGTGCTGCCCAAGAGCACTCGCAAGGTTGACTTCACGGCCAAGGGTCAGGGCTCGGCAATGGTGCAACTCTCGTACCGCTACAATCTGGCCGAGAAGGATAAGAAGCCCAGTTTCAAGGTGACGCCCACGGTGAAGGACACACCCTCGCAGCAACTGGCTCTGGAGGTATGCGCCGAGTTCGTGCCCCTCGATTCCAGCGACGCCGGCAAGGATTCGAATATGGCTGTCATGGAGATAGCACTGCCCTCCGGCTATGTGGGCGATAAGGACAGCTTTGACAAGATCGAGTCGGTTGACCGCGTGAAGCGCATCGAGACAAAGAACTCCGACTCCACGGTCATCGTGTACTTTGACAGCCTGACGCCCGGAGACGTCAAGTGTCTGCCCGTTGAGGGCACTCGCGCCCATGCGGTGGCCAAGCAGAAGCCCGCTGCCGTCTCTCTCTACGACTACTACGAGACAGACCGTCGAGCCACCGAGTACTACCAGGTGAAGTCCTCGCTGTGCGACATCTGCGAGGGATCCGATTGCGGCGAGGGATGCAAGAAGGAGGCATAGATCACGCTCCGTTCCGGTGCAGCTCAATAAAGTAACAAGTGCATTCTATATGTGTATAAACTGCTTTTTATTATGCTTAGACCTTTCGCTCCCTATCAATAAGTCTGAAATAATACGAGTTTAATTTGGTATAATCTCTAGGGAATTTCCACTCACTCTTGCACATTCGCAATCAACAATTCTAGGGAAATTCCCTCCTCCCGTACGATTCTCTTGAAATTTTGCAGTTCTTGGGGATTTACCATAATGTGCATTTCGGAGCGCGCATTGTGCCACAGATTGTACTGGAAATTATTTAAACTTAGTTTAATGATAATGAGCTTAAGGTTGCTGTGCTCCGAAGTACTTCGAAATTATACAAAATTTTAAGGAAACACTTTCTGTGCGATTTACCTTGTCAGGATGATTCAACAAACTGTTGATCAAATGACGTTGTGCTGGATTTTCTATATGGACTTTATAGACGGCATAGTTGTCATAGCGTCGGGGTTGTCGCAGCGCAGTAGACTGTACGGTTACTGCAAGTGCCGTTATAATGGCTAGCACCAAGACAAGTTGCATTCTGAAGCCTAGTCTGATTTTAGTGGGAAACCCTTTATATATGTAGGTGCTCTATATAGCATTGTCTGTCCGCACAGCTGTCGTCAGTATTTACAGCACAGTCTCATTATTGACAGAAGAAAAAACGCGTTTTGTTTATGTGAAACTTTTTATTTTATTTCATTTTCATATATTTTGTTTTTTTTTGTTTGTTTGTTTTTTTTTTTTTTTGGTTTCTCTTTATGTTTAAATACTTATTAAAATTGTTTTTGTTGCGGTGTGTTAGCTTCTGCATTTTCTTGTTGTTGTTGTTCGTATGTGTGTGCTGGTGTGTGTGTCTATTTGTGTAGTTTTTTTTTTTTGTTTTTTTTTTTACTAAATGAAGTTTTTGCCATTTTTTTTCAATTTTTTTTCTGAATGCGACGGCAGCTAACTGTTATAAGTATCTATAATATAGATGTACGTAGGTCTATGTATGCAAGTGTGTGTATGCGTGTGTGTGTGAGAGTGTGGGCGCATGTTCGAGCGTTTCTATCATTTCATATCATATCATATCATTTCGTGTTGTTGCTTATCCTTTCGTCGAAGTTCTTAGGAATGGAAAAAATACAAGCAATAATCGAAAAGAAATTTACAAATTACATTTAAAGAGTACAAATAGATAGAGATAGATTGAGAGAGCGTATGAGCTATGTGTGTGTGAGAGAGATGGTAGATGATGAGAGAGCATGAAAGTTAGACAGAGAAAGCTTAAGAGTTGCATTTGGGGCGAGTGGGGGAGTTGGTGGGCCCGCCCACTTATTTACAAAAGTATTTATTCTCGAAACTCTGGCAGAAGTCACAGATGAGCTGACAGCAGCGCCCGTTGTTAAATCGGCAGCGACACTTCTCCATCTGCTTGAAGACGCTCATGGTGTAGCCACGCCCACAGCATAGGGTCGCACAGTTGTCGGGATGCAGACACTGGCGATCCTTGGTGACCGAGCAGTAGGTGGGCGAGGTCTCCAGATAATACAGTGTTGTGTACTGCGACTGTTGTTGTAGCTGCAAAAAAACGGAAACGGGAAAAATTGTTAACAATGGTATATAGTGGTATGCTAGACAACGAAACACTTATACACAGGTATAAGTACTCGCTTAGCGAGTATTCACACCATTGGGCATACTATTTGGTTTTAAACCGTCGACTCACTTTCTTGCGTCGTTGTTTTGGTTTTTTCATGCGACTCGCCGGAGCCTGCCGCATGGTGCGCTGGATGGGCGCCTTCCGTATGGCCTGGTTGTACTTCTGGCGCAGCAGTGTGGCCGTTGCATTGAAGTCAGCCATTTTCTTCCAGCAGGTCTTCATCGAACAGGAGCCAGAGACGCCGTGGCACTTGCACTTGTCCTTCATCAGCGTGGAGACAGCCTCGATGCCAACCTAGAAATGCCATAGAATAAGTCGAATGCCCTAATGAAACTGCCGTTTGCTCAGCTCACCTCAGAGTCATGTCGCAATATTTCGGTGACTTCGTCTCCATCGCCGCCGCGCAAGTCCAGAAAGCTGCGAGTCACGCGCTTGCCATGCTTCAGATTATCATTGCAGCCGCCCCACTGGAAGTCCTGATCCACGCGATTCTGTTTGCGCGGCCCACAGCTGCACTTGGTCATCTTGCCCTCGGCACAGGCGCGCGCTATCGAATGCGTCATGGCCGCCGCGGTCAGGGCGTGCACGAATGCCGTCTCCTTGTAGAGTTTCTTGAATATGTTGCGCTTGCCGCGCGTCTCAATCGAGCAGTTCCAGCGATCGTAGCGAAACTGATCCTCACAGTGCGTGGTGGCCAGGCGGCGTGCCTCCGACAGTGTGCCCGGCAAACCGGACTCCTTGCGGCACTGATGGTTCTGGCGACGCGTGGCGGGCATATAGCGGCAGGGGCCACCCACCTGGCCCTGCGATGTGAACACCGCCATGACGGTGTGCTCCGAAATGAAGTGTTCGCTGCAGCGAAAAGGAAGCAAAATTCGAAAGTTAATCCAAGGCTTAGGTTTGAGTCACGGCTTAAATGTAACCGCTTGCGCACTGTTTGCGTCTACGTTAAGCACGTACACAATCCAAGCGGGCTCAGGCGTCAAGCCAGCGAGCTTTTTGTCGTGTAAACATTAAATGAAAATTGTTAATAAACAATTTAATTTATTTATGATCATCAGTCAAGCTAAATACGTTTCTAAATACAATATAGGCACATAAGGAATTGCGAGATCGCTTCAAGAATTTTTACAACTGATAAGCGGCCGCACCTCAGTCCGCAGGTAACTGCTATTTCATGCTTGCGCCCAGCCCAGAAAATGCTTGCGCTTATCAGTTGACGCGTTAGTGCCGTTAGTTACCAAGAACTAACCGGAAAATTTACCCAGCGCTTTCCAGATTCTTCTAGTGAACTATTTACTTGGCATCTTCACGTCGTTTTTATGATGCCGCCTCCCTCCCCCCCTGCCATTGCCCTGCCGTGCTTCCTGTCCAGCTTCGTTTGGCGCTCCCACTACCCGCAGGAAATCTTAAATTCTCATAAAACTTAAGTGCACCGTAAATTGGCGTATGAGTAACGATCTCGCATCCCAGAGCATTGCCTGCCTATTTCCGTCTCTGCTGCGGCCGCAGCTGCTGATTGCCTCAGTTTGCCTACGGCTCTTCCCAATTCAATTACGATCGCCACGCCCTCACCTGCCTCCGCCTAGCTGCCAATTTTGATTTAAGCTTCTTGGCTGCTCGCACGTAATTCTCTGCTTGCGTGTGGGAAAATAGAAGCGCTCTTCTAATGCGAAATTAATTAACCAGATTTTTGCAATTAATTAATTAATCAAGTGGCCCGAATGTTTACATCGCACAGACACGCTCGAGATCTGTGTTTGTGTTTGTGCGCTCTGCCCGAATTTTTATCTATTTATCTCCCGCTGCTTTATTTCGATATTTGACGTAGTTTTTGACTTGATTAAATTATCATTTCCATCGGGCCGCAATCGAATCACTCTTGGCAGCTCTCGGCCTTTGCCCGAGCGGAAGCTCACCTCTTCGCCAGCTCATAAGCAGCGCGAGCGTTGCGCGTCGGTGCGAAAAACATTTGACAGCTGTCAAACGTGAACGTGCCACACTATGTTTGCCCAAAGCGGGGCAGCGCGACGAGTAGGGAAAGTCGTGAAAATGGCAAGAGAAAAGAAAAGAAAAACTGCAGTTCATTTAAGCTGGAGAATTTGCATAAATATACAACAGGATTCTGCTGGGGCAGCATTGCTTAATAAAAAAGATGCGCGCTGTATATGGTATATACTACTAAATATACAGATATACACATACAGCTTATTGTTGAATATGCCTTTTGTATATACTTTTCGAATTACTGATCGTTAAGTGCATGAATTATACTCATTTCGACTGGGAGCCCATTGATTGTATAAGCATGAAGCGAGCTGTGAGTGTTTCCCCGTATTTGGGAAATTATTTCTTAAATGGCCTGATGGACTCATGTATTAGCATCACATGCTAATTAGTCTGCTGATTGAAAGCGTGTAGGAGGATATAGCGGGATATGGGAGGCTAAGGATGTAGATGAATATAGCATATATAGAATATATATTCATTCATAAACATATCAGACGGCAAGACATAAATATGTAGTTAGTATATACCATAGATGGAAAGAGGTGGTTGTAGACAGTTATATATTTATATAGATGGATACTGTTTTATGTAGGTGAATTTTTCTATATTATATTAAATTATATTGTATAATATTTATTATATAAATTGAAGTGTAGATGTTTATACAATATATATTATATCTATACTCATTCATATTTATATATTTATATTTATATTTATATTCATATCACATAGATATGTTTGAATATGGAAGGGAACAGATAAATATGTTTGAATATGGAAGGGAACAGATAAATATGGTTAGGGTATACCATAGATGAAAAGATATGCTTGTAGACGGTTATATATTTATATAGATGGATATTGTTGTATGTAGGTGAATTGTATTATATTATGTTAAATTAAATTATATAATATTATATTATAAAACATTATATTATTTAATATTATATTATATATTTTATTAAATTAGATTATATAATATTATATTAATTTAATATTTTAATATGATATCTTTTTTATTATGTGTTATTAAATTAAATTTTTTTATATTGGTTCAAATTATAATATATTACATTACATTAATATTCTTAATGGATGGATAAAGCAGCATGCAGTTATATATACGAGGTCTGAAAAGTATTCGACCTGAATTTAATTTTCTTTATACCAAAATCTACAGTTTGGTAAATTTTAATACTAACGCTGGCGCCGAGAAATACAGTAATTGCAGGTCGGACACTTTCCGGACAGACCACATAGATAGGGCTTACCATAGATGTAAATGGATGGATATACTATATTTAAGTTTAGATGGATACATGTTAATGTTATTGCATATAAAAATTTATGTAGATTTATATAACTGTTTGTAGGTAATAATTAATAGAATTTGAATGTATATGTATATAGATGAAAGCTCGCTATATGGATATAGATTGACTCAAAATTACAACACGCGAGTGTTTAGGAAGAAAGGCTAAACACCACATAATCTGATGAAGTATTGGCTGCAATAGTACCATAACTATTATAGGCAGCTTATACTACGCCAACATCTCAATCAATCAACTGCTGGTATGTTCATCAATTGTATCAAGCCCACAAAAATGTGTTGCCCCAGCAACAACAACACACGGAGTGAGGACAACAAAGCAACAATCTTCAATTACAGCTTAAAGCTCATGTAAGTCGTTGTGTAAGCTTACACAATGTTGTTGCCAGCTCTGCTGTTACTGTTGTTGTTGCTGTTTTTAATGCTGTTGTCGTTGTTGTTGCAGCAAGTGCAAGGCAAAGCGCATTAGTCAAAGCCCACACATGAGAAGCTCCCCGCCCCGCCCGCTGCCCCCGACTACGCTCATGTTACCCACTTCAAGTTGGTTAATGTGTGTCGCCTTATAGCATGGAACATGTGGAATTACGAGCTCAGCTTCTACTCGGGGGCGGACACTGAGAGAGGGAGAGAGAGTGAGACAGAGACAGAGAGAGTAAGAGAGAGGGGCATAGAGAGTGGGAGTGGTCGCCTGCCCCCGCCTGCTTGTCACTTAATCCTTTTGACAAAACGTTTACATGCGAAATGAAAGACAATTAGCCAAGCAGGTGGGCGTGGCAACAAAGACAGAGACAGACAGACAGACAAAGAGAGAGACAGAGGGAGACGCTGGATTTGTGTGCACTTTAATTTTACAAATTTAGCTGGCAGCAATTTGTATCTCTAAGATACAAAGTAGTTGAAAGCTATTAAAACGGCCGCAGAGCAAAACAAACTGTAAAGAGCCGTTGCTGCTGTTGTTGCTGTTGCTGCTGCTGTTGTTTCTGAGGCAGGCCAAACAACAAATTGATAGGTAGCCAGACGGACGGACAGTCAGACAGACAGACGGATGTGTGCCAGCAAACACGAGCGTGCGAGAGGGACGAGCGCGCCATAAAACAAAAGTGTTGATGGATATTTTCCTCGTGCGCTGACTGACTGACTGACGACAACGGCATTGAAGTTGTACCTAGACTGCGGCTGCTGCTGCTGCCATTGCTGCTATTATTATACCCTGTAAAAACACGATTGGATCAAAAAATTCGCTCAAGCGAAATTGTGAAATGAAGTGAATGAATTTTATTCTACTCCTCAGCATTACAGGGTATTTTCTAGTCGAGCAAAGGCAGTCTAACTCAACTGGTACAGTGTTCACAATTAATAGAGTCTTACGAATGCTTAACTTGTGCATTACAGGGTATCTATGCTATATACTATATATACCATAAAATTCATTTATTTAGGTAGGTAAATTAGCAGAGCCTTCGGAATGTTTGTATTTTGCTTATATTTCACAGAAAAGTGTTTGCTCTGCATTACAGGGTATGTGTTAGTCAAGTTCATGCAGCTTAGATCAACTTTTTTAGTACAAAAATATTATTATTTTTTCTATGTAATTATTCCATATAAGTTATATAATTTATTCTGTATAAATTTATTCCCTGAACATTACAGAGTATTTCAAGTCGTGCACAGGCAATTTAGCTGCATTACAGAGTATTTCAAAGCAAGCACAGGCTGCTCAAATCAGTCAGAAAGTATTACTATTTTTTCTATATATTTATTCTATATAATTTATGTAATAAATAATAATATTCTGCATAAATGCATTCCCTCAGCATTACAGAGTATTTCAAAGTCGTGCACAGGCAGCTCAGTCAGAAATATTTTTTTTATTATTTTTATATTATATTTTTCTATTTTCCTTTATATTTATGCTATTTATACTGTATAAATGAGCATTACAGAGTATTTCAAAGTCGTGCACAGGCAGCTCAGCTCAACTCGGAAAGCAAATTAAAATGAAAGCAGTCTGCCAAAGTGCTGAGTATTTGCCTATACACTACAGGGCATATTTTAGTCGTGCATAGTCAGCTCTGTTAGTCATAGCGCTGTTGCTGTTGCTTTGAGTGCTTCGCATTTGTACAGATTCATCAAATTTTCAGAAACGTAAAATATTCAACACACGCACACACACACGTACATACTTGTATGTGTCAGTGTGTGTGTGGAAAAAATCCCTTTGTGCCGTGGCAAAAGCATTTTATGGACTTACAGTTTAAGTCGCCGCAGCAGCCAAAGAGCATAGCAAATGTGCAGCAGCAGCGGCGACCGCTGCAACAGCAACTGCTGCTGCTGCTGCCGCTGTTGCTGCTGCAACATCAGAAAGCGATTTGAAAGTAGTTCGAAATTGAAATCGACACAGGCCCATAAAATCTTTTTTAAGTAGCATAAGCATATGAACAGCCTCCCTCCCTCTCCCTCTCCCTCTCCTCCCTCTCTCTCTTTTTTATGGACTTTTTACCATTTGCATTTTATTGCCAAAACATAAATGCAGCTGATAGCAGTTGCCCCCGCGCTCCTTGGTAAAGTCTGCCCCGCGCTGCACTTTATTTATAAAACGTTGCACGCTGCACGTTGCACGAGCTGCCCGACTTGTGGCCGAGGCATGCGATGATGTGGCATGCTGCATGGCATCTCCTCGGTTTGTTTGCTGCCGCTTTGTTTGCTTTCCTTGGCCATTTGCCTGTCGCATAATTCAAATGCAAAATTTCAATTAAAACGCATTCGCAATCAATGAAACTCTCTGAAAATTGAAATCTAATCGCATTGTTTTGTAATGGAAAATCGCAAAATGCCTGCGAGGCGCAGTCGCTTTGCTTTTGTCTTGCTGTGGGAAATTGGCAGACAGGCAGACCCAAGAAACTGGCTGTCATGCATGCACATATAGAATATATACATATATATATATAGTATATATATACATATATATATAGTCAGCATAGTTGAGCGTCTTCGAGCTGCGTTGATTGTGAGTTTCGCTTGGGCTGCTTTAATTGATGGCAGCCCAGAGGCGAGGGCTATGGAGCTAGCGCTGGGTCTGGGTCTGACTCTGGGAATCCATTCATTTAGCAATGGCATCTAATGAGGCGCCCGCTGGTGCATTGGGCAATTTCTGTCACATTTTCCTAACGAATTTCCATATTTTTATAGATATTAATGAGACAGCAGAGTGTGCTGTAAACGGGGCTAATAGCTTCAATAGTTCGAACTTGTTTGCCTTTATCCTTGAATGGCAATTGAGAATTGGGAGCAAATGGAATTCTGGAAGTTCTGCTAGTGCTTTAGTTATGCTTATAAAGTATTTTAATATTTTTGTTATACGTTTTCGAATCTCGAATTTTACTAGAATTTATTGATACATTTTTTGATGAGATATAGTTTGCGTTACTTGAGCAAGATTGATAAAGAAAATATTTAAATATTTTTGGAATAGAAAAAAAGCACTAATTGTGCTATTTTTGAATATTTTTGCAATAGTTCTCATAAATCTATTATGTCTGTCTGTTTATAAAATATTAAAAATGCTTTGATAAAAATTAATTTCCTCAATACTTAAAGGTAATTTAAATTTCCTGAATGAAAATGTTTGAGGTCTATCCGAAAAGTATCCGACCTGCAATTTTTTCTCGTCGCCAATGTTAGTCTTAAAATCTCCCAAATTGTAGATTTTGGTAGACCAAGATTTTAAACCAGGTCGGATACTTTTCGGACAGACCGTGTATATTTAAAATTTCATATGTAAAATAAAAAACTTAATATTATTGCACCAAGATTTAAAAACAGACCTCGTATTTAGTATACATTGTTATGTTATCTCTTAACTAATTAATAATTAATTAATATTATTTTTCAAAGGCTTTATATTTTATATGTATATAATTTATATACATACATATATCTCTCTGTCTATTAAATTGTATTATTTCTCTACATTAATATACATGTAAATAGAAAAATAAAAACTTCTTTCCCAATAAATAAAGTTAGTTTTAATTTACTGAGTAAAACTTTTTGAAATTTAAATATTTCTCTATGTATAATTGTATTGTATTTCTTCCAGGAGTATCTCTCAGCTACTATCATAATAATATCTCTCAACCAAAATAATTTTTCAGCGTCTACCTTAATATCGACAGTTACTTCGGCTACCTTCTCTTGCTGCTCTCATTACCCAAAAGTAAGTTGAAATTCCCGGAATGCAACTCTTTGAACTTTCTCGGTCTGCGATTTGGAGCGACTGGGAACCTTTTTAAGTCGATTGAATTTTAAAAATAATTTTCGCTTCTGGCTTTATCATGCGATGCCCCCGTTAACGCTAATTGCCAGCGCGACTGTCGTTGCTCATACCAATGGCATTTGCCTTCAGTCGGCAGTCGGCAGTCGGCAGTCGGGCATATATGCATCACATATATCATCCGCTCTGGCCATCTGTTTTGGCAATCCCCCAAGCAGCTTAAGAGCAGCTTGGCTCCCAGCTGCCTGCTCCCAGTTGGCAGTTGTCAGTGCTCCCCTGGTTACCTTAGTCCGCTCCGAGGGTGCTCCTTTGCCAGTGAGTGCGATATTTTAAGGGCCAGTTGCGCGACACAGCGAAAAACACTCGAAAATGCGCTGTAAATATGCGCTTAAGCTGTTAAATTGCAAGCCGGCAGCAGCAACAGTCGCTGACAGGCCAAAAATTGCAAGCGCGAAACCGCAAGACAAACGTCCGTCCGTTCGTCGCCCGCCTTTGTTACACCCCCTCGAGACGACACAAGCGCCCCCTCACCTGGCTGCCCCGCCCACTGGCGGCAACAACAACCCCAGCGCGTCTATGAGGGAGGTTGCTGCTGCTGCTGCTGCTGCTAAATGCTGATGTATGAGCAACTGTTGTTGTTGCTGCTGCTGTTGTTACTGTTGCCCGATTTCGACAGCGTTAAAACATAAAATATGCTGCCGCTCATAGTCGTTTCCGCTGCCCCCTCTCTCTCTCTCGCAGCAGGCCCGCCTACGCAGCCCATGAATAATGTTGCTGCGGTGTGGGGGGCAGCAACAGTAGCAGCAGCAGCAGTCGGTGGTTGTTTGTGCTGCTGCTGCTGCAGCGGCGCTTCATCATAAAAAGCGCATCCTTGCCGGAGCGTCCAGAGAAGCTGCGCTCAAGATTATGGTCATCAATTTTGGCATCAAGCGACGACGACAAACAGTTGTAACCGTAAACATTGTCAGCTGCTGCTGCTGCTGTGTGCCCCCCTCGGCAGCAGCAACAACAACAAATGCGCCCCTCGGGAATTTGGCAAACGTTAAGGCATTTTTATGGGCTGCCTCATAAAATTTGTGCACGGGATTTGGTTGAGCAGTAAGTAGACAATAAAATGACGTCGCTGCTGCCTCTTGCGCTTTTCGCATTTTTAATAAAAGCCGCAGCAAATGATTAAAACCGGCAGCAGCAGCAGCAGAGGCAGGGACAGCAGCAGCAACAGCAGCAGCTTCGACTGCGCAGTAGCAACAGCAGCAATCAATTGATACGCCCACCCACAGTGGAGCGCGCGGCGAGCGAGGGTCGCTGCAGCACTTGCTCAGTTTACACAATGCTCGCTCTCTCTCTCTCTCTCTGTCTCTCTCTCTCTTTGAGTTCTGCTATTTTTGTTGTGTTTTCTCTTGGTTTTAAAGCATTTTACGGCTTACTTAGGCAACGTTGTTTTGCTATTCAGCATTGTTGTCGGTGTTGAAGCTGTTGCCGGTGTGTTGTTGTTGCTGTTGTTGTTGTTGCTGCTGCTGCGGTTGCCACCGCGTCGGTTTATTTACTCAAAACGCCTCTTGTGGCAAACAAATCGAAAATGCAGCGCAGCGTTAAAGTTTATCATCAAGCTGGCACGTCCAAAAATGCCATGTTGCTGCTGCTGCCGCTGCTGCTGCTGCTGCCTCAGCGATGTTGCGATTGCTGCCGCCGCTGCGTGTGCGCCATAAAAATGCAATAAAAATCTTTACGACATTTTTGTTGGCCCTGCAACCCTCGCACGGCATTCGTACACTTCACACCTTGCCAACGCATCTTGGGCGCTTCCTTCCTGCCCTCAAGTTGCTGACGTTGCTGTTGCTGCCGTGACTGCTGCTGATGTTGCTGCTGCTGTTGCTGCTAACAGCGGCGCATCTGGCGAGTGAATTTAATGCGACCACTGGCAGGCAGTCTCTGCTGTTGCCGCTGTGTTTAACGCCATTACCGTAGCTCATTTGCCACGCCCACGCTCGTGTTGCAGCTGCTGTTGCTGCTGTAGTGCTGCTGTAGTGCTGCTGCTGCTGCTGGCGGTCACCCGCTGCTTGTGTCATCAGCAACGTTTTGTTTGTGCCGCGTTGTTATGCTTTTTATTGGCTTTTCATGCATTTGACAGCTTCATTTTCATTGTGCATAAAAATTGAATTGCAATCGCCAGCAGCAACAGCAACAGCAGCAGCAGCAGCAGCAGCAACTGTTGCTGCCAGCTGCCAGTCATTGGCATTTGTCTGCAGCCCCCCTGGCTTAGCAGTTAGCTGCCTTGGGTCTTAGCTAACCATTTTCATTACTGCTTTTCGATTAATTTATGCGCATGTTGCTCGCGTGCAGCAGCAGCAGCAGCAGCAACATGTGTGCTGGACGTGCTGGCTGGCACAGTGGTACGATCACAACATTTATTTTTACAACTTCTCATTAGTTGTGATTGCCATCGATGATTGCTCGCCCGCCCAAGTTAGCACAGCGGCAACACTGCCATGGCACAGCAGCAACATTGCTGTCGCTCGGCAGCAACATTAGCCGTAGATTGCCAATCATGGGCCAGATGGTTAGTTCAAGGCGTAGCCTACTCCACTGCTAACGCCCATTCTAACAGTTTACGCCCCATTCCCGGTGCGTCTGCGATGTTGCAGTTACATTGTTTGCGCACAGCAGCAACATCATTCGATTGCCGTGCGGCGGGCCACTATTCTCAGCATTTGATGGTAAGGCTGGCAAGTTGGTAGTTGGCACGCCCAGCCCGGCTGCCCGAAAACAATTGCTATTCACTTAGTTTAGGGGTTTTTCGCCTCTTCCTTTCGACAGCTTCTCAAATGTGCTCGAAATGCCAACAATTAGTTCCATTATATAAGGCAGGCGAGCAGCAAGCAGCAAGCAGCGAGCTTCGTTCCACACTTTCGAATGGGTTTGCCCTTTGGTTATTTCAATGCTTCCGCTTGTTGTTGTTGTTGGCGTTGTTGTTATTGTTGTGCCAGCAGCAGCATCGGTAGCGTCAGCAGCAACATTCATTAGCCTTTATTGCCCGCCGCCGCTGCTGCTGTTGCTGCTGCTGCTGCTATTGTGGAAGATGTTGCTGCTGCATTGCCAAACTATTTTTCAGCTAATATTAGCTATTGTTAGAAGATGTTGCTGCTGTGTTGCCGCTGCTGCTGCTGCTGCTGTTGCTGCTGCGTACTCGTTTTTGTTTCTGCTTCAGCGGCATTCCGGCAATTTGTCTGCATTTCTTTTCCAGCAACCGCATTTCGTTTGCTGTTATATTCTTTCCTATAATTCTGTGGCGAGTTCCAGTCTCTGCCTCAGTCTCTACTAGGGATGGCACGATTAATCGAACGATTATTTACAATCGGTTTGTAGCTAAACATTCGCTTTAATTTTCTCATTAAATTATTGTTGAATTTTTTAAATATTTAAACAATTTTCTAAAATAATTGTGCAATTTTGATTGATACGATTGATTGGTTAGTTGTTTACAATCAATTGTCTGGCAAATTTAATTGAATTTATTCAAGTCTTTAAATATTTTTTCAAAAATAAAAGTGTGCAAGTTGAATGCTAAAATTATTTGTATATTTATTAATAATCGCTTGAAATTTATTCGAGCAAAATATATATTTTCTTTTCTGATATACAAGTAAAGAGAATAGATATTAAATCTAAATTATAGCTAGAAGTATATTCCAATAATATTATAATAAAAATTAAAAAAATTGAAAAAGTGTCAAAAACGTTATGGACATAATGCCGCGTTAATTATTCGACTAATCAGTTATTTGCTGACAATTAATCAGTAGCAATAATTATAGTTCAAATATATAAGTAGCTAGAGTATGTCCCAGAAATATTATAATAAGAAAAACATAATGTCGCTTTTGTTATTCGACTAATCGGTTATTTGCTGGCAATTAATCAGCAGCAATAATTATAGTTCAAATGAATAAGCAGCTAGAGTATTTCCCAATAATAAACAAAAAAAATTTTTAAAAATGCCAAAAACATTATTTAATGACAATTAATCAGTAGCAATAATTATAATTTAAATTAAAATGTTGTGTATTTATTTTTTATTTATGATTTGATTATGTTGAGAGATATATTTCAATTAATTGCCATATTAATCGCATAACTCTATCATCTCTAGTTTCTGTCGCTGCCGCCGCCTGCTGCTGCAACTATTTGTTGGCGGCAGAGCAGAGCAGCCACGCCCCAACACAGAAATTTATCAGGTAATTTCTGAATGAGGAAGTTCTTGTCAGTTCCCTAATAAGCAGAGACCTTTGATTTTGCTGCTGCTGTTGCTGCTGCTGCTGCTGCTCTCGTGATTTAATATTGCTCGAGCATTTCAGTTATTTATGAGAGCTTCCACTTGACATTCCCCCTACCCCCCCTCATCTGCTTGACTCGCGGCGTATTTATAGAAATGTCATAACATTTTCTTGGGCTGCGGCTGCGCTTTTACAAGCATAAGCAATTAAATTAAACTGCTGGAATTTGGAATGTCCCCGCGACCCTTAGATGCCTCCCTGCCTCCTTGGCTCCCCCTTCGCTCACTCATCAAAATTGACATCGCATTTAAATTCATTTTAATTTTCAGTGCGGGTTTTCTTTTTTTTTATTAATGATTAATTTCTCAGGGTTCGCGTGGCGACAAGGCACTTTGACGCAGGGGGGTAGGGGCTGGGGGAAGCTTAGATCCTGCGCGCATTAAAATTAAACAACAGCATCAACGGCAACATCAACATTAACATTAACGCAAAACGCAATCAACATTAAAACTTTTGCCCGGGTTTATGTCTGCTCCCGATTCCCATACGGGACGGGAGTACCGGGGAGTACAGTGGGAATTGCGGGGAAGGTATGTAAGTATTTTAAGCGCACTTTTATTTGCCTTCATAAAAAGCACGCGACTACGTTGTATGCTTGTATGGGTGTATGGGTGTGTGTGCGAGTGTGAGTGTGTGGCTGTATGGGCCAGCGATAAGAAGAGGGCCAAAATGCGTTTCGCATAAAATGCGTTTTTATGACCATGACGAAAATGCGAAACGCACCCAAAAATAAAGGCGATCCCAAAAGCCGAGCAAAGGGCCAACGCGATAAGCAGAGCGGGAGAAATGGAGAGCGAGAGAAGGAGAGAGAGAGAGAGAGAGAGAGAGTGTGTGGAAAAGAGAGGGAGATGAGGGAAGTCATCACTCCATTGTCGATACATCAGCAGCTCATTTGCCGGGGTCGGGCAATGATGTATTAATGGACGGTCACGTAGCGCACATAAGATTTCTCTAAAAGCAACCCTCGCAGAAAAGCTGCGACAGCAGCAGCGGCAGCAGGCACCGCAGCAGCAGGTCATAAAGCAACTGCTGCTGCTGCTGCTGCTGCGTCCTTGTCATTGGCATCGAGTACTTCTCTACTCTACTACTCTGCGCTCTACTACTCGTAGCTGGCTATGAATATGATATTGAGTACTCGTTGTCGCTCTCAGATGCATGATTGTACTCACACTCGTATAGTCATACTCAGACTCATACTCGTATTCAAAATTATACTCATTTTCATATTCATACTTGTACTCATTCCCAAACTTAAGCTCATATCCATATGAATACGTCAAAACATTCTTCCACTCATATTCATATTAATATTCATATTCACGCTTCAACTCAGCTAGCTATTCATACGTATACTCAAATTGCTATTCATATTTCTCGTATAGAAAGTCATACTCTTGTCTATACTCATACTCATTCTATAAAAATTATACTCATATTCATATATACTCATATTCAAATAAATAATAATAGCTTAAATAATAATAATTAATTACATTAGTAAAAAAACAAATTAAAAATAATAATTAAACAATTAAACTTTCACTCCAGCTCCTAGTCAATTAATTAATTAATAATATATTCAAAAACAATAATTAAATACTTAAACTCTTACTCGAAGTCTTAGTCGCATTAATATTCGTATTTAAAGTCATACTCTTATTCATACTCATATTCATACCTCCGCTCAAATAAATAATAATAGCTTAAATAATAAATAACAATAACCAACATATTATTTTAATTTATTAAAAAACAAAAATTAAATACTTAAATTCTTACTCGAAGTCCTAGTCATATTCATATTCGTATTCAAAATCATACTCTTCTTCATACTCATATTTCAAAATCATACTCTTATTCATACCTGCGCTCAAATAAATAATCAAAGCTTAATTAATAAATTCCAATAAATTAAATAATAATTATTTAAGTGATAGTAATATTAATTATGAATTAAGGAATAATAATATTAATTAATTCAATACTCAAACTAAAATTCATAGTCGAGTTCAATCCCATATTCATAGTCGTATTGAACATCACACTCCTTCCCACACGCACACCACATATGAAAACGTACCCATACTTGCAGCCATATTCACGCTTGTACTCATATTTATACTCTCACTTGCAATCATATTCATACTTGTACTCATATCCATACTTGTACTCGCACTCATGTAGCAGCACTCGTATTCGCCCTTGTGGCAGCTGTTGCAAGCTGAGCGCGCGAGCGGCCTCTTCAGCTGCTCATTGAGTGCTAATTAGGCAAATGCCCGCCCCACGAATTGGGGCCAAGTTGGCGCCACATGCACATAGCTACACCCACAAGTGCCTATGTGTGTGTGTGTGTGTGTGCTTGTGTGTTTGTATGTGCGAGTTTGAGTGCTTTATTTTCTAAACAAATCAAATGCTGGCAAGCGAGCAGAGCATTCAATCAGTCGAGTTGCCAAGTTGCCGAGGTGATAAAACAAGTTCACGTTGCTTGTGGCAGCTGCAGCTGCGAGTTGCCACTTACACACACACCTGCTTACACACACATACCCATCAGCTTTTCAGCTGCCGTTCGTCAAGTATACAAATCAAATTATTGGCTAATTAGTTGAAGACTCGACTCGACTTCACTCGCTTCGACTCGACTCGACTCGACTCGACTCTCATTAAATCGAAGAGCTTTTCCCTAATTATAGATCCGTAAACAATCGGAAACTTCAATGCCATGTTGTATTTGCTATATGCCGTGTATCTTCTATATCTGCCTGTAAACTTGTTGAATTTTCGAGAATTTATGGGTTTATTACTTTTTGAGCTTTGCCGCTTCTGCTTGTATCTTTTTGAAGTGCGCTGCAGATACTGCGTATTTGGTATATTTACCGATACTTGTGCAATATCATTACGGGCCTTTTCACTGTTTGCTTGGGCATTCCAAGCAATTTACGTTGTGGCTTCGAGAAGAGTTTCGGTATATCAAATTTCCCTTTTAAGATGAAAGAGAAACTAATTGCAGGTTTCTGCAGATCGATATATGTAAGTCTATACTGAACTTAAATTATTCGAGTATGTACGAGGAACTGTCTACATCTGACTTTGTATACTTAAACTTATTAATCAGTTTTAGTGGATATGTTATTTGGCAGGAAAAAAGCTGCTTATGACCGACTTTAGAGCACCCGGCACCTGTCTGTCAGCTTTAATATTTAATTTTCTTTTTTTATTTACCTATTATAAAAAGAAAATAAACTATTTTGAACTATTATTTTTTTTTTTTTGAGTAATAATAGTTGTTCTAGATTTTTTTTGGAAATTCTAGAAAGCTTTTAATACAATATAAGTACGACAAGCACATTAATCTTTCAGTCCAACAGAGCAAAAATTATATGAAGTAAAAAAAAAGTATAATCTTGAATAAAAACAATTTAATTTGGTAAATAATTTAAATAATAATACAATTTAAATTTTTTTTTTTTGAATATGAATAAAAGTTATATCTTTGAAGTTATATCATTAATCTTTCAATCCAACAGAGCAAAAATTATATGAAGTAAAAAAAAAGTATAATCTTGAATAAAAACAATTTAATTTGGTAAATAATTTAAATAATAATACAATTTAAATTTTTTTTTTGAATATGAATAAAAGTTGTATCTTTAATCATTTTGCTTTAATTAATCAGCCTGACAGTGGAGTATAAATTAATTATTATTCATATCAAAATATTATTATTTTTTCTAAAGATTCCATCGATTCTTATATTTTTTTGCATCCGACATAATAACATAACTGTATATAAGTAAACAATATCTAATCTTCATTCACCATTTGAAATTTGTTTCTCTTCTAGGTTCTCTTCCGCTCGAAGCATTCCCATTAACTCCGCCCATAAATATTGATATTGCAGTTCATCGAACTCTTCGCCACATTCAATATTTATTTTCATTATTGGGCAAGTTTTCGCTTAGCGCTCGGATCGGCGGATCAAACGCATGAGTATTGAATAACAGACATATTTTCATGGCGATCGCGCGAGCATCTGCTGGAGTCAGCGCGATGCACTGCGATGCTTCCGTTGTCCGGCAAGTCAATATCATAAGTTCATATTGAGTGCTTGCCACAGCTGGGGGACTGCATGTGTGTGTGCGTTGGCATCCCAAATCCGTTAGCAACTTCCGTTTGTTGTCTGCCGCATTTCGACACTCCAACACGAATTTAAGCCAAACAAATGGCCAAACAGCCGAAAAATGCAAGCATCATAGAGGGAGCGACTGGGTGAGGCAGGCGACTGCGCGTTTCATGCCACATTCTGTGGCCACACAGCCAGAGCCGCTGCGCCTGTCAACGCCAAGATGCGCTTAAGCATTATTAATTGTTTATGAAATGAACTGCGCCGGCCACTAAACAAATGATAATGAGCAGCGAAATATGCAAAAACGCTGCCTAAGCAAACGATGCCCCACGAGGAGCACGACGCAGGCAGCAGGCAGCGGGGAGCAGGGAGCAGGGAGTAGGCAGGCAGGCAGCCAGGCCCCAGCTGAATGCAGGCATTCATACATTCATACGAGTCGAGGCAGTCAGGCAATTTTGCATAATTTCCGAAACACATGTTGCCTTCAATCATGCGCGAAGCTGCCACAGCAAGAGGCACAGCCAGAGCCAGAGCCAGAGCAGGGGCAACAGCAACAGCTACTGCCACAGGGCCAGGCCAGAGACAGACGAAGATAGGGACGCAGGAGCTGTCCGCCTGTCCATCTGTCCGCCTGTCCGTCTGTCCATCTGTCCGACTACCCGTCAGTCGCCCTCGGGCCGCATAGACAAATTGACTAACTGCCTAGTTGCCAGCCAGACTGAGGCCCGCGACGACTGTGCGTTTTGGGAACGCTGAACGAGCAGCCTGCTCTGGGTTCGCCTGCAGCCTACTGGCTGTAAGAGTACAAGTACGAGTACGAGTAGGGTACTCAGCGCTCTCTCTTTCTCTTTAGATTCTACTGCCAGCCCAGAATCAAGTGAAAATGTAGCGGAAAACATTTTAATACTAATTACAAAGAATTTGTGCCGACGTCGTTCGACACTTTTGCTTTTTATTTTGCAAGCTCAACCATTCGCACTCTCTCTCTGTTGCTCACTGGCTTTCTCGGCTAATGCATACACTTCCACAGTGAGTATATTGATTTGATAAGAAAGCTTGGAACAGGCAAAGGATTTGAGGCTCACCTGATGCTGAGTAACTCATAGTTCTCATAGTTCTGAGTAGCTTATTGCTCTAAGTTCACATAGGATTAAGGTATAGCATACTAAAGAATAAAATACTGAGGGTGAAGGGTTCGAATTTTCATATATAGAAAATTGTATGCCCCATATACCTTTATATATATATATATATATATAAATTACTTTATATAATGACCTTCTTCATTTTATAAAATAATATATATTTAACTTAATATAATATAATTTATAACATAAATAATAAATAATACAATATTATACAATAATTATTTGATATAATATAAAAGTAGAAATATAAAACATAAGCAAAGATTCTGTCAGCTGTAATGTTTCCAATTTATATTTTTAAAAATATTGAAACCTTTAATAAAATTAAAAAAAAGTTAAAGGTTTTAATATGATCAACTTACTTATTCCTTAAATTTTAAAAATTAGAAACTTTTCAAATTTATATAAAAGGTTAAGAGTTTCAAAATGAAAATATTATTATTATTATTTTTAAATATTATTACTATATATTTATAGTATATTAAAAGTCTTAAAATTTCCCAAACTGTAGATTTTGGTATACCAAGATTTAAAATCAGATCGGAAACCTTTCGGACAGACTTCGTATGAAGGTATGGTATACTACGTAGTATAGTATAGTATAGTACGGTACAGCATCTTCTCTCTGTCACTGCAGGTGTAGTCCAATGGAAACTGCCAGCTCCATAGAGCATTCGAATTGCACTCAGTTTTCAATTTGTAAACATTTTATCTGCTGGTTCACTCTCACTTTCGGGCCCCACTACGAGCACTGTTTGCGGGCTTCCCTCCTCACGTATTTTTTTCGATTTCCGAAAATAAATGTTGGCGCAGGACGCCGACGTATGCCGATTTGTGCTCCGACTGCATTTTAATTGGAAAAGAGTTCGTCCAGGCTGGAGCTGGAGTTGTAAGAGGGGGGGAGCAGGGAGGGGAGGGGTTTACTAGTTTCGGACTCGCAGGCGGTGAACGACGCTGGCGGCGTTTTCGCTTTAATCAAATCGCTTTATGACAGCTCGAGATATGCCGACAAATGACACACAAGACACACAAACGTCATTAAGTAAACACACGACCCGACCGACGGGGCAGGGGAGAGGGGAGAGTCAATGGCTGAGCGAAGGGGGAGCCGGCGTAGGGAGTCCAGAGGCGCTGCAATGCGGGTGGCAGGTGAGCGACTCGCCTGACATTAAACGCGTGTTAATTTCAGTTAATTTGGGGCATGGTGAGTGCAGCGGGAAGGGAAAGCGAGGGGGGAGGGAGCGGAAAAAGGGAGCGGGACCGCAAGCCGTCGCGTCCATCCATCAACGGTCGCACGCTCGCGCCTTTGCCCCGACAGCGGACGACGCTTCACTGCATTTGTCAATCAGCAGCAGGCAGAAAGAGATAGAGAGAGGGGCGGGGCAGTGGGATAATGGCATCTTTGTGGCATTCTCATGCTCGTGCTGCTGCCTCAAGGTCCATTTCCATCACTTGTCTTTCGCTTTCAGACCGATCTTGTTCTTGTTCTTGTTCTTGTTCCTACTCTGGCGCCGTTGCGAGCAGCTCAGTTTCGCTCTTGAATTTCGCTCATCGAAGCAAGGGGAAAGGGCAGGGAGCGCAGGGATTGAGAGGGGCAAGTGCCTAGTCATGTCGCAGATGAGCTAGAAAGTTGCACTTGTGCTCAAGTGGGTGTGCGTTTGCGTTAGTGTGTGCCAGTGAGGCGGACAAGTGTGGGCGATCAATCGAGGAGAAGTCGGAAAATCAGAAAATTTATATATCTAGTTTATCAAGCATAAATTTCATGCGTTTATTATTAGATATGTATCTCTGGGAAAAGGAAGAAAATTTGTACAGTTTATGAAGACAAATTGGAATCTTAAGAGGCAATCAATTTGCTATGACTTTTTGGCTTGCTAGCAAAGGTGAGAAAGCTTTTTTTAGAACGTTCCGCAAGTAAAAGTGTTTGAAAATATCATTTACAAAAATACTTCTTCTTTTTATCATAATTAGCTTACTCGATCTCACAACATCTTTCCAAATTCAAGAAAAATAGAATCTTACTCAACTTTACTGTATAGATCACTAAATTCTACTCTTATATCATCAACGTACTTATATCTATGTCATATAAAATTTTAAAAAACCTTTAAATTTGCTTACAGCATCTTCCAAAATTATACACTATTTTCTTATTCTATATGCTTTTTCAATCAACTTTCTTCCGATTTGATGTCATGATCGTTTTTTAGAAAATACCTAAATAAAAGACTGTTTGTTCATACTTAAATTATACGTGATCATTTATGATTTTTAAAGTAATAGATCCTTTCTTCGGTTTTTTTTTTCAATTTTAAATTTCATGCCATTTTTCTGTAGACAAAAAACTCTTCAATCTTGTCAAATCTATATTAAATATTATATGATATATTTTTTAGACCGATCTTATGGCTGTTTAACTCTATATACTTATTCTCTATGCTCTTTTAAAAAACGTTCGTCCAATATCATATCATCATGATCTTTTTCTAGAAAATACCTAACTAAAAGACTGTTTGTTCATACCTTAATTATATGTGATTGTATATGATATTCATAAAAGTAATAGAGCCTTTCTGCGATTTTTTCAATTTTAATTTTCTGCGATCTTTCTGTAGATAAAAAAAAACTCTTTAATCTTATCAAATCCATACTGAATTTCATATGGCATATTTTTTTAGACGGATCTTATATGATCTTTCTGCTGTTCAACCTTATTCCCAGCTCATTTCGACTCAAAAGAATCCGAAACTCGTACTCTCCGCAATTGAATTCATGTATTTGCCGCGCTGTAACCAATTGCCGCATCCCATTAACCATTTACCATTTACCATCGACCATTCACCATTTCATCTTCCGACACGCAGGCTAATTGAATTAAAATACCAAACAACATGTTTTTCCTTCGTTTTCGGGATCGCGACGACATCTTCCGCCAGATTCTCCGACACTCCACAGCGTGTGTTTCTTTGCTTCTCTCTTCATTTCCATAATTGTTGTCTTCTTGTCGGATTTTTGTGCTGCTTTTCGGTTGCTTTTGCTTCATGTTGCCGCCGACGTGTGTGCATGTTGTTGCTGCAGTGTTGCTCGTAGTGTTGCTGCTGCTTGGCTTTTCAGGGTCAAATTGCCAATTTATATCGAACTGGCGACAGGTCTCGCCTGGCCACGCCCCGCAGCGAAATGCGCATTAACACCTACGCACGGCTGCAGACGCGGCACTTCAGTTGTCGCAGCGCAGAAGAGACATAGAGAGAGAAGGGAGTAGCTGGCAGAGCGGCCTGACTAACGCTTGGAGCATCAATTAGGCCTTAAAGATCTGTCGAATGCTGCGGCGCGTCTTGACTTCGGGCTCTTGTCGCTAATTTGCGCAAATTATGTGCGCGCCTCTTAAAGTACCGCAAGTGCTGCAGAGTCGCAGAGTCGCAGCGAGAACCATGCAGACAACGAGAGAAGTGAGTGGAGGGTAGAGCAGGCAACCCGGCCGAAAGTCCAATTATGTCAACAGCAACCGCAACAGGCGCAACATCAAAGCTTAGCCAGGTGCCAGCGCAGAGTTGTAGCTGAAGTTGTAGCTGGAGTTGGAGCTGGCGGCGAGTGCCGACAAAGCAACAGTTGCTCGAGTCGTTGTCGTCGTCGCCTCTTGAGCATCACCTGGCAGGCAGGCTTGCGCTTTTGTTTTTGTAGGTTAAACCGTTTAACAGGATGTGACTGCAATTTAACTGTTAACTGCGTGTGGCGAATCTCAGCTAAATGCCGAACTTCAGCGGCGCCCCTCGCCACACGCCGCACGCTGCACACTTTTCGCGCCCGCTTTGATCTCTTTGATGTGTGTGCGTGGAACGCCTCAAGGTCCGCAAGAACTTCAAGGTCCCAACGTAGTATGCCACATGTGCACACACACGTGTGTCTCTCTCTCTCTCTGTGTACGTGTGTTGTGGGGAAATGTTTGTCTTTGATGCAACTTCCTCAATGCGCTGCCAAAACAGACGCAACTTTGGGCCGGCAGCAAGACGTTGCACAAGATCAAAGGCAGCTCCAGCAGCAGCAACAACAACAACAACAGCAGCCAAAGCAGCTGAAGATGCAACCAAAGATACATCAGCTAAACTCCAATCTACACTGAGATAAACGACTTCAATTTACTCGAGAAGTCATAAATTTGTGCTATTTATAATTTACATGCAGGGTATACAAGAATTTGCTTGTATACGCTGCACTAATGGCAATGGGGTATGCTCGACTTGTATTACACCAGTACAAATAACTCAAGATGGCATAAAGATACACTATTTATAATTTGGTTTAGGGGAATGCAAGTACTTTGTGTCATATCCTAAACTAATAGTTATGGGGTATGCTCGACTTGTGTAAAGCGACTTAAATGTACAGCAGAATTCATCAAACTGAGTTAATTTTACTTAATTACTGCTTCGTTCTGTATTAAATTCGGACAAATATACTCGACTTAAGATACCCTGTAAATTACTGAAAACGTGACTTTTGTAACACAATCTAGATTTACTGCAGAAATAAATGTAAGCTATTTTTTTTAGTGCTTATAATTGCAACAAACTTGCTACAGGGTATGCTCGATATAGGATTATATTATATTTTAAAAGTATATATTATTACCATATATTAGTAAACATATTATAAATAATTTTAACAATCACTAGCAGCCAACTTGATTAGAATCATTAAAACTTTAACACATTTTGTTAACACTTTTTTCTTGCAGTGCACACCCCAGCGCAACGCCTACCACAGTTTGTTTTACTTTTGACACCTTCAAGGGTTTCTCCAGCGCGCCGAATGCTTGAATGCAACGCTTGAATTGCTCAGCTTCAATTTCCACCTCAGCTTGATTTTTACCCGAGATTTGTTTAAGTCATTTTTGGGTTTCACACAACCACACACACAGACAGGCAGACACTCACACACACACACACACTCACACATACAGATGCAGCGCATTAATTACATGAAAATGCATTTTATGTCATGGGAACAGACGAAGAGTTTTCCATCTCATCCATTGTTAGCGAGGACTGCCCGGACTGCAACCCTCGCTGCAGCCCCAGCTCCAGTCCCCGTACCGGGTACCCCTTGACGTTCCCTTACCCGTTCCAGTTTCAGCTGTAGCTCCAGCTCTGAGCTGCGTTTTATTAGATTCATCATCATAGCCAATTTATGATGCGATCTCTTTGGGCTTCCAGCTGCTTTCAGCAGTCTTCACTTTTCAGTTTTCAGTTTTCTGTTCTCGGTTTTTGTTTTTGTTTTCTGGTTTCTCGTTTCTCTATTTTATTTTCCTACTTTTATTTCGCCGTTTTATGGCACAGCTTTGGCCAAGCGACTCGCACAACAAAGGATGCTGCATAAAAGACCCGCAGTCCACGCTCCAAGTGGAAAATCTGAAAACCCCCAGTTTATCATTAAGACAAAAAACCTCGAGCAACGGAAACGTCTACGGGCAGCAATAGCAGCAGCAGCAGCAGCTGCTGAATGGAAGGCGCTGCTGTGCGGGGCGTGGCAGCAGTTAGAAATGAAGGCAACGACATCATAAAACGCAGCCATCAAAACGACAAAATTAAAAAGTTCAAATGGCAAATGGCAGGCAAATTGTTAGCGGGAAAACGGCTAGAAAAGCAAATCAGTCGCAGCAAATTGAGAAGACACCGAAAGGCAAATGCACTTCTTCTACCGCCTGCTCAATTGATTGAAATTGAATAAGAATTGATCAAGTTGTTGGAAACTTCAATAATAATTGTGGTGTTCCCATAAATTGTGTAGTTTATTAGGGGTAGTCCAAGCGGAAAAATAAAGTTGCAACTGACATATTCTGTATTTTGAAAATCTTGCAATTTACTTAGAAATATTAAATATTTTATAAATATTTTATACAAATTTTAAACGTCGATTTAAAACAAATAAATAGAGCTATGCCAAAACTGCAATAATAATTGCGAGAATTTATAAGGGGTAGTCCAAGCGAGAAGAGAAAGTCCAAACATTAAAATTCAGTATTTAGTATTAAATATGCTTAGAAATATTATAAAAAAAACTGAAACTTCAATAACAATTGTGAAATTCCTATAAATTTGGAAATTTTTAGAGAGAGTTTAAACAAGAAATGGAACCTCTTGTAAAACTTTGACTTATTTTCAAAACATGTAGAATTTTTTTAAGAATTATTTAATAAATTTAAATTTAATTTGCAGTTAGATTAAAAAAAGGAATACCCTCAATATGAGCAGCTTTCAGAGTTTCTCTAGTTGCCAGTGTAATTTTAGCAGCTTCTTTCATGCGTCACCAACCACTTGACCATGTCGCAATGCCCTCAATTGCTCAAGTACCACCAAAAAGGGAAACTGCTTGAGTGGAGATGAGAGAGATGAGGAATGGGATGGGGCATGGAGTTGTAAGGAAAACGTACCAAATTAAATATAAGACCACAATAATACAGAGAAAGGAAAAACTTTATGCCTGCAATTTCATTTTGCAAAGGGAATAGTCCAGCGTAGTCATATGCCAGGCTGGGCAGGGAGCTGGAGCCCCGTCTTCATTGTCGTCGCCGTCGTCGTATTGAGACAAATAAATTTTTTTTTTTTTGTTTTTTTTTGGTGGTGCCACATGGCGTTGACTGCAGCAGCCGCAAAAGATTTCCCGCATTTCTGCAGGGATATTTTTAATTTCGTGGCAAAACGAAATAAAGAAAAGCCAAACTGAAGAACAAAAACCCCTCGAAACTTTGCACATAATCGTTATCGTCAATTTGGGTGGAGTCGGGGATTATCTCGCAAGAGGCGAAACCCTCGAAACTGGAGCTGGGATCTGTCTTGGGCAACCGAAACACGTCATTTGCGGCCTGGGTGTATGCAACAAAAGCTGCAAATTAACATTTTTATGCTTCCTCCAGGACACAGACAGCACTTACTATATATATGTAAGCATATAGATATGAAGATATGCCGGCGACTTTTGTGCAGTTCACAGGCTCAAAGAACTCTCCTGCATAGTTCGGCTTCAAGTCGCTGTCTTTTGTTCCCAGTGGCAAAGGCTGCCCGGGCAACCCGGCAAGTAAGTAAGTTTTAATTACTGTTTGACAAATATTTAACATGCCAGCAGCAGGGTCGGGGGCAGAGCTAGCAACAGGGGAGGGTCACAAGAGAGAGAGAGAGAGCGACTTACGCACAATTAAGCAGATTTTTGCCGCTTGTAAGGCAAATGAAATCACAGCAGGCAAAAGGATTGTCTGAGGAGAGGCGGGGTGCGCGCACAAGCGAAAGGGGGGGGGGGGGGGGGCAGCGGGGTACGCAGCTCCTTTGGGGTGGCGTTGACTGGCTTTGCTTTGTTACCCTGTAACAACATCATTTTGCGCCGTATAATGTCATAAATGTCTGTTAACAAAACAACAGACGTCATAGAGCGTGGCAGTAGGAGAGAGCGGTCGAGCAGGGACGGGGACAGGGGCAGGGTAACTGGCGGAAGACTTTGTCAAACATTATTACATTATTTGCCTTTTGCTTCGGGCCGCCTTTCAAATGCTGAAATTGAAACCAACCCTGCCCAAAAAATCTCTAAGGTCCCCCTGCCTACCCTCTCCACTGTCCCGCCTCAGTCAAATTTTCCGTTCGCTTTTTTTTTTTTCGTATTTCTGCTTGTTTTTTGGTTTTATTTAACTTTGGCTGCTGGTTCTTCTTGTATTACAGGCGGCAGGCAACCCTGCCAGCGCCGGAGATTAATTGCGACTGCCGAGCGAAGAGATGGAAGAGAGCAGGAGGTGCACTCGTGGCTTTGGCCATTGAGTGCCCTTTCTGATGGCAATTATTAAATTTTCATTACATCCCCTAATCAGCTTTTCTGCATATTGATTCGTGTCAACAGGCTCTCATCCCTGCCTGCCCTGCACTGGCCTTCGCCTTGTTTAAGCAGGTGTTGAAGTGCACATATCCAACTGGGCAGCGCTGTGGCGGGTATGAGTTGACTGCAGATGCCGGTGAAGTGCAGCTCATGCTGTGGAGTAATGGATAAGTATGCGATCGGCTTCTGCAGGGTAAGTGAAAGCTGGAGAGTAGCATAGCTTGGTGCTTGGTAAGGGATACCCTCTAGTTTTATTACACATATAACTTTGTAGTAATGTTATTTTGTTTAAAAATATTCTTAGTTGGGAATATGGGTTTTTTGCTTCAGATAAAGGCTAAGACATTCACCTTACTTTTTGCCCACAGTATTAGTATGTCGTAGTCGTATTCAGTCGATAGCCCAGTCCATACTTGTTTGCCATTAAGTAATTTATAGTAATTAGCTTTACCTTATGAAACTAAATGCTTGAGTTTTTGCCTTAACTTATATTAGATTTAATTGTCTTGAATATTTGCTTGACCTTAGCTAATTGATTCCGGTAACATATCAATTCTAATGCATTTTGTAGACTTTGCGTTGACATTTGAAATCAATAAAGCCCCCTGCCTATTCGACTGTTCGACTGGACAACAATCCAGTCCAGTCCAGGAGCTCATCAGCCAGCAGGCAAATGGCAAATGGCAACTGGCAACTGGGCAAAAGGGCTCCGGTAAATAAGCCGATTAATTGTAATCAAGCAGGTCTAACCAAACGGACGGACAGACCGTGGACTGTGGACAAAGACGGTCTAATGGTCGGTCGTCTCTATCGATTTGTCTGGCCCGCTCGGTTGGGTCAATGTATGAGAGAAACTGAAACACTTTCTACCCCAATGCGACAACAAGAACAACAGCGAAATTAACAAGGAATCGAGCTAAAAAAAAAAGAATTGCAATCGCTTTTTACAGCAGGACGGGCGGGAGCTGGAGTCGTACGCCTCATGTGTACTATGAACTGGGAGCTGCACTCGGGTGGTTTTCTAATGACAAATAATAACCGTTGCCCTGCATGTGTGTTTATCGGTGTGTGTGTGTGTGTGTATGTGAGTCCGGGTCCGGGCACGCCCACTTTTGGCAGCCCTTTTCGCAATGGGGCAAATTAATGTGAAGTGTAAGTAAAATTTACGTGGCAGGCGACGCGGCTAATAATCATAAAAAACAACGCGGCGCGACGGCTCGCGCGATTTTCGACAACTGGCAGCACTTCAGCACTCGAGAGTGCCACGCCTCAACGCCTTAACGCCTGCAAGCACAATCCTTGCAACATGTTTCGGCCGGCTGACAGGCGCAAAAAGCGAAGCAAGTATAAATAATTGTAGTTTATTGTTTAAACGACGCGCCTGCGGGGCAAGCAAACGGTTGAAGCGGGCGAAACGGAAGAAACGGGTGAGCGGGCGAACGGTTGAGCGAGCGAACGGCTGAGCGGGCAAACGGGCAACCGGGCAACTGGGCAAACGGGTGAACGGGTGAACGGGTGAGTTGTCCGCTAGCCTCATCCGCTGCCTCGGGGATTTATCTTGCATTTGTCAGCGGGCATTTCGGGTGGTCCACAGACGTTTTTCCGAGTTATTTACTCAACTCGCCGAGATCAATCTGCCCGCGGGTCTCAGCGTCAGCGTCAGCTTCAGCTTCGCCTTCGACTTCAATTGTAAACAAAGATAATTGGCAACAAATTTGCAATAATTGCGACAAATGGGGGAGATTTCTATGGAAAGGCGTTTGCTGATTTGGCGATAAGCCGCGGCTGACAAATTTGGCGGAAGTCGAAATGGGCGGAAATCGGTTTGCTTTTCAAAGAAACAGATTAAGCAATTAAAAAGTTTTTGAACCGACGGAGTTTGAAAGCAAACAAAGTATGATTTTAGATCAGATAAGCATAGAAGTTAATTTTACTATTAAAATATATTTAAATTATATATAAAATTAAATTAAAATTTAATTAAAATTCAAATTTAAATATTATATAAAATTAATATGATGGAATAAGATGAAGTTTTGAATTTTTAAGAAATACAGCATTTTTTTTTCTTTTGTTTTAATTAGTATTAGTATATTATTTTATTAAGGTAAACGGAGTTACCTGGCCACCCCTTTTTGAGCTTTATATCTTAACAATTTTTTTTACAAAATATTTTAAATTGAAGTTTTTTTTTGGATTGTTTTGCAGATTTTTAATGTATTCAAATAAAAATATTATGAAGTAAATTAAAGTTTTCACATTTTTTAGTTGGATTTTCAACTTGTGAAACTATTTTTATTATTCTATTCTTGCTTATTTTTCCCAGCAAATTTTAATTTTATCTCCGACAAAATTGTCAATATGATAAAATTGTTATGTCCAGGAAGTGCTTTATGGAAATCTGAATTTAATTGCCATAATAAAGCTAAAACTGAGCAGCAAAAAAAAAATAAATAAATAAATTTAACGATTGCTACTTTATGTGAAGCAGGGTCAAAAGCGATTTGATGGGTCAGTCGCGGCAGTCGTGAGTGCGGAGCTAAGCGAAGCTCCCAGACCGGGCGAAGACCGAGATCTGTGCAGCTATAAAGACGCAGCTACAGGCGCTTTACAAGCGTCGAGTAAGAGTTTACTTGTGTATGGCTCAATCTGCAGTCCAGAGCAGAGTAGCTTCCCTGTAAGACCCCGTACGGCCTACCACCACCCTCCACCCATCGTGTCAGCGGCAATTGCCCTCGGCGCGTTGGGCGCGAGTTCTTCCCCCCTTTAATAGGACAAAAGAATTTGACGAGCGTCGTTGAAGTTGATGAAGATCTTCATCAATTGACGATAAGATTTCACTTCATCTGTGGCAACTCGCGGTCAATTAAGCGTACAATATAAACAGTTAAATTACTCACTACGGGCTCTGCATATCCATGCCATTGCCGGCTGCTCCACCGATGACCGCTCCTCCGCCGCCTGCTGTGGCGCCAGCGTTGTGCATGGTTCCTCCATAGCCCGACATGCCCGACATTCCCTGCATGCCCGGCAATCCCTTGTTGCCCATGATGAAGCCCAGATTGGCCAATCCCGCCACGGTGTGGCCATGCGAGTGTCCCTGGCCCTGACCATGCATGCCCATCCCCATGCCCAGGCCGTGCTGCAGGCCATGGCCCAGGCCCAGGCCCATGCCGTTGCCGGCTGCGGGTGCGCTGGCCGTGCTGCTGCCCAGGCCCGCCAGGCCGCCCAGCTGATTGATCATGGCACCGCCGCCGCCGCCACCGCTGGCTAGGGGCATGCCACCCGCTGCAGCCTGGCCAGCAGGACTGAGCAGCGTGTTGAGCAGCGTGCTGTTCAGGCTGGCATTGCCGCCGTGCAGCTGCTGCTGCTGCTGATGTTGCTGCTGCTGGTGTTGCTGCTGCTGCTGCTGTTGTTGGTGGTGCTGGTGTTGCTGCTGCTGCTGCTGGTGATTGTTGTTGTTGATGTTGATGTTGCTGCTGTGCGATTGCTGCACGCTTGGATTGCTCTCGATGCTCGGCAGCAACAGTTGCTGCTCCTGGCAGCGTCCCAGCCGGCAGAGCAGCTGCAGCAGCAGCAGAAAATTGATGAAGGTTGTCTGCATGTTGTTCTCTTTAGTTATCAAACTATTGGATTCTCTCTGTTATCGGTTATCGTTTATCGGTTATCGGTTATCGCTTATCGAATTCGGCTAAATGCGTTGTTTGGTTGCGGCTAAAGTCTACTTTTTGGCGTGTTTCGAATGCGTTCGCGTAAGTACGTTGTATTTGTAGTTAATAAATTACTAAGTGCTAAGTTCTAGTTAATAGAATATGTACTTGTTATCGATTATCGATTATTTTGTAAATTAGATTGTTGTATATTTTGTTATGATTTTTTCGGTTCTCTTTCTACTTGTTTGGTGTATCAAAAAAATGCTACGATTTACGTGAGATTATGTAAGTTCGATAGTCGTGATATATGTGTGTGTGTGTGTGTGGATATATGCAGCTGGTATATATAGCTCGCTTTCCCGATCTCTTCTTACTGCTGTTGTTTTTGGACTGCTTAATACTTTTCGTTTGATTTGCGCGCTTTTTGTTTTTTTTTTTGTTGTTGTTTTTGTTTTTCTTGGCTACATTTTCCGTTGCTTTTACAACATAATTTCCATAGATTTTCACGTGGGGCACTTCAAACGGATTCTCCCGATTTTTTCACGATTTTCCGATTAGACGTTTTTCTTTTTGACTGTTGTTGTTGTTGTTTTTTTTTTCTTGTTTCTTGCGTGTTTCACATTATCAATTCTTGTTGATTTTGGGTTTTTTGGTATTTGGTTTAACGCTTGAGCAGCAGCCGCTGCAGCCGCCGCTCGACCGCTGCGTTAGCCTTAGCCACAGCCTCCTGCTGGCCGATCCAGTTGGCTTCCTGGAAACGTTTAGGGCCGCTCGAGGCGAGGCGCAACATCAAAAGGCCAGACGGTTGAGCCTCCGACGACGATCGGCGTGTAGCAGCGAGAAACCCGTTTGAACGACGCGCCGCTGCCGCTGCCGCTGCTGCTGCTGCTCACGCCGCAACATCCATCTGAGCAGGCTTAAAAGGTTGGCGATGCGCTGCGGACTTGGCCTGCTCCTCAGGCAGATAAAAAGGCGCCGACAGCGCGAGCGAAACGAAGCGTCGAGGGAGCTGTAGTGGGCCGGCCGGCCGGCCACGTCTCTTGTATGCAACTGTCTTGCAGCTCGCCAGCTCGAGCACACGCGCCGGATAATGCAGAACGGATACGGATAGCGGATAACGATCACACGCAGTTGCGCTTCCGTTGCGAATTCGCTTTGAGTTTGTTTTTTTTTTTTTTGTTTCGGTTGAGTTTGCTTTTGATGCTGCTGCTGCTGCGTGCGACACACACGTGCGTTCGCCTGCTCGTTCGGAACTCGACTGACGCCCGACGACTGCGCTGGCGACGGCGACGGCAACAGCGACTGCGAATGCTTCGTGTGGCGCGCCTTCGTGTGCGCTCGGCTCGTGTGTCTTTTGGCCTGCACACACACACACGCACACACACACACACACGGTCGTCTCTGCCAGCCTCTGATAGGCACATAAAGTGCGCGCTGCTGTTGTTGCACTTCTGCTGCTTGTTGCTGTTGTTGTTCTTGTTCTGCTGCTGCGCAGCCAGCGCCCGTGGTAGGCCGTCGGCGTCGCAGCGCCAAACTGATTTGAGATACAAATGTATCTGCGAGCGGCTCATTCAGCGCAGTTCATTAATAATCACGACAACTTGTCAATGCAGCAGCAGCGGCAGCAGCAGCAGACTCTTTTGACAATCGTTTGACTAATCATTATTTATCAGCGCAAGCGACAAAATGAGGCTGTTAAATATAGACTGTTAGGCTTAACAGAATTATGTTAAGCGGCAGTACTTGGGCTTATTTGAGACTGTTAGTGCGTTTATAGACTATTTTTGGCTATAATTTCCAATTGCAAAAGCAGAAAGGCTTATAATAATTAAAGTTTAACCAAATTTAGTTTAATTTAATTTGGATTGTTAGCTTAGCAAATGTTAAATATAAAAAATTAAGCTTAGTAAATACATTTCTGGGCTTCTAATCTTTTAATAGTGGATCAATAATTTGTTAAAAATATTTAATACAATCTAGCTATAAAATTATTCAGTATTAGGTGTAAGTATTTAAGTGTTGCATAGACTGTAAGTCAATTGCTGTATCTTCTATCTATCTTTTCATCACACAGCTCAAAACTGGCTAAATAAAACTGTAAGCTTATCATATATAGAAGATATTTTACGTTAAGTATAACTAGTTGAGTTTATTGAAGAAGATAGCTCGTTTTCCTGGCTTTTGAGTGCTTATCCTGAGCACCCTTTTCGCATTAATCCCCAATTACATAGCGTATCAATCAATTACTCGCGCTTGTGTCGCTCAGCTGATCTGTATCTGTATCTGTATATGTATCTGTAACTCTTTGCAGGCGCAATCACAGCTCTATGCATGCTACTGCACATCCCTCGCTGCATTTGTTTATCCAAAGATAAACGCATAGTTTCGTTTTGTTGTTGTTTGCTCGCTTGGTTCATCCATCCAGCTATCCATCAGTCACTCAATCTGTTTGGCTGCACACACACACACACACACACTCGCAGGCAAACCCCATATTCCGTATATTCCCATATCCCACATATCCCCCAGAGCCCTGAGCCGAGCTGGGCAACTGCCTTTCCACTTGTTGTCTACAAAACTTGAGCTGTTTGCTGTTTACCTTCTTTCTACTCTCCTGTGCGTCTGTCCCACAGTGCCACAGGTCTCGCCGTCTGTCCGTCGGTCCGTTTGCTGCGTCAACACATTCCCAAAAGGGCAAGGCACTCTCAACACTCTCCGATAGGCCGAACTCTTCGGGTTTATGGGTCTGCAAATGAGGCAAAAATTGCAGTTACAACTTTTGACCCAAAACCGTAAACGCATTCCATATCCCGTTCAATATTTGCTCAAGGTAATTACAGAAACAACAAGCAGTTGGAGGGGGAGAAGGTGGAGTCGGAAGAGCCAGTGGAAAATCATAGTCGGGCCAGTCGATCATTCGGCTTGTTTATTTGTCCAAACATTTGTCAATTTCATTGAGCTCTGACCAGGCACATTTGCCCGATCGAGCGGCAAGCGCTTTGATCGAAGTTCCCGACTTCAGTTTTTTATTTTATTTTATTTCTTTTTTTTTTTGGTTCCAATTAAGATTCATTTTGGAGACTATATGGTGCGATTACTCGTACTCGCACACACAATACACGGCATGATTGTGCGCTCTGGCGTTTATCTAATTTACTTTTACTTACACTCACAACTACATGCATCGTCGCCGTCGTCGGCGGGGCGCCCGTTCGCCAGGCCCGATAAGTATCTGAAGATGGGCCGGCATGGGAATATAAGGAATGAGAGATATAATGCTCACACACACACACAGCAATACGAGTGCTGTGCTCGCTTTTATTGGCTTGACAATGGGCCCGTGTCTCTCATTCTGCCCGGCTTGAAGGTGAATTGTGAATGTGCTCCAGCGCGATTCAAGTGATTATTCGGGGTTTTTTCCCCTGTGCGCCCTGTGGCCATACACATACGCGTCTGCCTAATGATTTTCAATGAGTTCCGAACTGCTGATAGGCAAATGGAATGATCGCAGACATGGTAATAGTTCAAGTGCCAATAGCTCAGCGCGTAGATAGAACTTCGTCATCTTCAGCTCATCTCCAAACGATGATTTGTAGCTGTCTCTATTCCAGCTCTCATTTATTTAAAGAAACACTTTTACGATGCTATTTTAATGGCTGTAATTACGACTGTCTAATCTGTACATATTTGGTGTCATCCCTAATCAGATCTGACAAAGTGGAACTAACAATCGGAGCGAAGTTGGAAAAGATTTCCAAGCTTCTTTCCAAATTGAAACTTGTTGAAAAGTTTAATTAAAATAAGTGGGAATATTCTGTGAAAAGATTCTGGCAATATAAGCATTATTATTTCTCAAAAAGGGGCGAATTGGACAATCGGACACAAATGAGAAAAAAAGTTACGAACATGTGTAAACCTGAAGCTAAATGAAATGGACATAAAATATATAGTATAACAATAGTACAAATCATAAGATAGACTCCTAAATTCTTATAATATTAAAACATTTTTTTGTGGTATTAAAATAAGTTCTCAGGATCTGAAACAAAATAAGGAAAATTCTTTAAAGATCCATAATAGAAATTTAAATTTTTAATAAATGATATTGATTTAGGAAATTAAATTCTGATAATATCAACAAATTTTTTTTGGTATAGTGGTAGTTTTTCAGAATCAGAAAAAAAGTTAAGATAACTCTTTTAAGATTCCATAGCTATTTAGATAGTGTTCTAACAACGAACGAAATAACTGTCAAAAAAATAAAGAGATATAATAATACATACTTATATATTATAATAAATTTTAAACATATAGATACGTAATAATAATATAAAGATAAATATAATATATATAATAGAAATTATAATATATATAATAGAAATTATTTTGATTTCATAAAAACTAGATTAAATTTTAAAATTATATATTAATTATATGTCAATGATTTTACTGATCCTTCCAGTACACTGTCCTAAATAGCTTTCACGTTCCAACCCTTTTTCTCCCCCATGAAATTGCTTGCTAATTTGTAATTGGTAAGACCCCTGACTGCCCCACTATAAGGTCAGCGGTATTGACATTTGCCGAATGTTAAATGTAGCGTAAAATTGCAATGTCAAAAAGTTGTCATGCAAATCACACGCCGCTTGCAGCACACTCCCCATCCCTGCAGCCACTGCCGGCCCATTCCAGAGATCTCATCTAATGCGTCAATGGCATGACAGAGTCCGTTTAACTCCGACTCCAGTGCTTGTTCCCCACTTCGGGCTAATTGTCGCCAAGTGTCCGAGCGCTCTTTGAAGTGGAGTGCGGAGCTCCCCACTCGAAATGTGTCCACTCGCATTGAGAAATTCGAAAATGTTGTAGCGCATTTCCTGTATTTGCTGTGGCTCAAACGGACGGACGGACAGAGGGACAGTGGAACGGTCAGACGGTCGTTCGGTCTGTCACTCCATCGGGCTTTCGTTCGGTCGTCTTTCACTCGAAACTCAAAATGTTCGCTTTTCCAAACAGCAAGCAAACAGTCCGAATAGTTTTCCCCAGTTTCCCCATTGTTTATGAAAAAGCAATTTTTGGTTAAAAAACTGAAGAAGACTCGGGAGAGAGATGCTGAAAAAGTAACACAAATCAAACACGGGCCAAGTCTAAACATTTTTACAGACACCTGCCACTAATGACGTCTTGTTTTGCTGTCGGCTGTCGATTCGTATTATACCTCGCAGCAATTGAGGCGGAAAGCAGTATGCCAAACTTGTAGAAGTAGCTGAGAAAAAAAAAATAGAAAGTTTGGTGGGATATAATAGGCAAAATAAAAACTGAAAGCAGTTAGAATTGGCGATGGAAGGTGTAGAATGCTAGGGTAGGAATTGTGGTAGAGGGGTATGCGCAGTTTGTGAAAAGGTAGGGCATATTCAGATTTTTTTTGGGAAAGACAGTAATGGGAATGGAGGTTAAAAAGGGAATTAAAAGACAAGAGTAGCTTTGAGCTACTGTACTATAATATATAAATTCAAATAGAAAAGGATATACAAGATTTAAAGAAAAGTAGTTGAAAAGGGAGAAAAAAAGCTTAATAGTGGTTAAAACGGCAGGCATTGTTAATAATTTGACCTTGGCAATAAGTAAAGAGATTGGGAAAATTAGAAGGGAGATATAGTATAGAAAGAAATATGGCTTTAACGATGATCAAAGCTAAGAGATCTATAATTAAATCATTTATTTTTTAAACCAGGATATAAGTAAAGAGATAGGGAAAATTAGAAAAAATATACTATAAGAAAGTATATTGTATAGATAGTATAGAAAGAAGATGATTTAAGCTTCTCCTAGCTCTATAATGTAATTATTTATTTTTTAAACCAAGTTATAAGTAAAAAGAGGAGGAAAATTAGAAAATTATGATATAAAATATTAAATAATTTATTTTTAAAACAGGACAATGATTCCAATACATTCAAATTCTCTGCAGGGTATCTAGCTGTCGTTTATGATCACCAACTTCCGCTGTCTTGGCCGTTATTGCTGCTGCTGTTGTCAGCTCCTGTTGTTGGCCTGAATCGCTCAATCATGTGAAGTGGTCAACATCTATACTTAGCTCTCTTAATTGGCGACTAGGCGCCTCCTGATGCTCCCATTAGCCCCTGGTCGCCGCCGGCTAACTGCTGCCTGCGGGCCATGCCGCCTGCAACTGCCATCTTTTAATTTATATAGAGCGCAGTGAGATCGTAATATAACTTAAATGCTTATATGCTTTTTATTTTGTGGCACATCAAAGCACACGGAGCACGGGCACAACTTCAAAGGCAATGATGACTTGCGGCAGGTAGGCAAGTGAGTCGAGTGAGTGTCGAGTCGACTAATACCGAATAGTGAATAGTGTATAGTGAATAGTAGTTGTTGTTGTTGTTGTTGCTGCTTGAACTGTTGTTATATGCCACACACGTTGGACGTGGCACTGCTGCTGCTGGTTGCGGGTCGTCGCGTTGCATGCGACATTAACTTCAGTTGCTGATGCTGCGCCCGGCTCGGTTTGGTTTTTGCTCTCGAAATTAATTTCATAGCCAATTGCTTTGTGCGCCATAAAATGCCATTAAATGGCCGGCAGGTTCTTACGGCCTCCTCGCTGTGCGCGCTTTTATAGCCCCAGCTCAATTGGGCAGCCACATAAAGGCACCATTTTCAGGCATTCGCTGCAATTAGTGCGTCATTTATATTTTGCAATTCAAAACTATGTGGGAACACAGTGAGTGACCCGCCCCCCTCTTCCCCCTTGCCGCGCTTACAATGCGCCCGCATATGCACTGCGCCTGTCAAACTTATGACAAGTTATGAGCGCTGGCAGCATAAACAAAACCTCGAAACGCGCTCATCATTTGGGCATATGAAAATGATCTGCCACTGCTGCGGCAATTTAATTGTAGTAGAGTGAAGTAGCAGGGGGGAGGAGGACAGTGCTACTCATGCTTGCGTGTGCGTGTCTGCTAAGCAGGCGATAAGCGGCAGAGCCTTTTTCTTAAGCCGCTTAGGCTGAGCCTGCAAGCTATGCGCAGGAGTCGCACCTCTAAAATGGCAATGGAAAAATCGGAAAAATTTATTGAGTAACAAGCATTTAACTGGCATTTTTATTTATTTATTATAGCATATATTTTTCATAAAAATATGAATTTTTATTTAATAGCAGTGTAAAGGGTTTCTGTAGTAGCCCAAAAGTATGCTGCAATAATCTGCAGGAAGCAAAATGTCAAGTGCTGTGCGGGAGCTTAATCGGAAAAAAAAATTTATTTTTATTTAGAAGGGGTAAAAGGGTATACCTAAATACCGCTTTATGACCTAGCTTGAAATAAAAATTCTAGAAAAAATTCATTGAGGCAAAGTCGTTTTAACTGGAATTTGTAAAATAATTTTCTCTATAGCGACTTGAGTGGACGTTGATTTCGTCGAAGACGGTGCTCAATTTTAGATCTCTGTGGAGTGTTATTATATTATATTATTTCTGCAATTATAATGCAATTATATTATATTATTTCTCACATACCACTCGCAGCCAGTGATGGGTCTTGCAAGCCAACGAAAAGTTGTAAGAATAGACAAAACTATTCCCTACGGCTAGCAGGCGAGCCCAATAAGGATATAAAGGGCATTAATAATATTTATTTATATTTAATATTCTAAAAAAAAATAATAATAATTTTTATTTATTTTATTTTTATTTTCTGTTTTTATTGAGGTAAACGGCGCTACCTATTTACCCCTTATAACCTATTTATCAAACATTAATAATTTTCCTAACTTATCATATAACAAATTAATCCCTGCAAAGGATTTTTATTTTGCAGCAGCCTTAAAGTATGCTACATAAAGATTGACTCCTTTTACCCATAAGTTATGCGCAGCAAGTTAATCTATTTAAAGTTTGGCCAAGATTTTCGGAATATTTATGTAGTGTATAAAAGCATTTTATTTATATAGTATCTTTTCGTTCAGCCAAGTAATGTATATTAACAAAAGCTTGTACATATCCTTTAATGGTTGTAAAGGATTTTTTCAGCGCCCGAAAAGTATGCTTCAACTTCTTTTTTTCTAAGTTCCTGGCAAATTTGTTCATCTCCGATCTGCGACGCCCACACAGTCCACACACATCAAAGCCGAGCAAGTGCTATTCAATAAACGCAAGCATTTCTTAAAGCCTGCCCAACGCTTTGCGTTGGCCCGATGTGCCAGCCAGCGTGCCCGTTCCTAGGGTCAGCTTGTTTATGCGCCAAATATCCATAAATAGTTTTACGCTTTTACGAGTGGCTGCGCGTCGAGTAAGTGCGTCGGCAAGGATATAAGTACGAGCAAGGCGTGTGAGTGAAGGCGGGCATAAGACGGCAGGCAGGCAGGAGGCAGGCAGGCGCAGGTCCACTTAAGGTAACAACAAGCAGAGCAGGCAGCGGCTGGCGGCAGGAAGGCAGCTAGACACATTTGGGCAAAACTTTTGGCTGCTTACCTACCTCCTGCCACTCCCCTGCCCACACCCCCCTCTATCGATGCTTCTCGAATGGGAACAAAGGCAAGCAACAAAGGCGCCTGCCTGCCAGCTCGAGTGCTGCTCCTGTTTGGCAATTTAATCAGCTCAAGGGAGCGGGAGCGGGGGAGGCGGTTAAGAACTGCTGCCAATGATGTTGTCAAATGGCTGCCACCAGCGCCTTGCCCAGATTTTAGTGTTTAATGTGGCGCAAGCGAAAAATTTGCTCAGCTAAAATACTTGTGCCTCATTGCGCGACGCCAACAGAATTTGTAATGCGCCCTCGAAATATTGTTTAAATGTGCTCGAATTCTGATTCAATTAAAGCGGATTTCGAGTAGCGCGCGCTGCGCTTAATTAGCAGCAGGGGGGAGGGGGAGGGGGTCAGCCTGCGGCATGGGCAGGCGCGTGCAACACACTCCATTAGCGAAGGCTGCGAGCAGAAATGGCAGCAGTGGGCGTAGGGTCGGCTGCCAGAGCACAATGGACCAGCATTTAGCTGGCAAAAATTTAAAATAAAAAGTGTATATAAATTCTAATTAATTTAAAATAATTTTATAATTTAAAAATTATTTTCATATATTTCAAAATTCACTCAAAACCAGCAGCAACTCAAGCAGCTAAAACCATTGCATACTGCTTTGCGCCGGCAATAAAGCAAATTCTTGTAGCGTTTATAACTGCAGCATACTTTTGAGCTGCGCACTCAATTTAAGCAGCTTGCCTGGCTGTTGTATAGATGGCGCTGCCAGCTTAACAGCGCTGGTTTGTGTCTGCGCTATATATTTGGCTGTTAACAGCGTATTTGGCTGTTAACAGGCAGGCTTGCGTAGCTGCCTGCAATAGATGGCGCTAGTAAATATTGTGAACGTGTGTAGTTTAGACAAATTAAATAAAATAAAATAAATTATAAAGCATATACTAAATTAAAAAATTAAAAAAAAAATGGAGATAGTGACTGAATTTTAAGAATTTAAAAGCAAGACATTTGCTGCTGCATACGCAGTGTAAGCTCACTCCTGGCTGAGTGTGCAGGCATACAGTTGTTGCAACTTGCCAAGCACTGAACTTGCAACTGCAACGCGATGCAATTGCTGCTGCTGCAGCCGCAACCCGCTGCTCAGCGAGGCGAGGCCCATTTCAAGCGCACTTCGCACGATGACGACGACGTCGACGGCAGCTGAAGTTGAAGGATGCGTGCGCCATAATAAGCCGCAGCCACAACCAGCGCTATGTGTGTGCGGGTGTGTGTGTGTGTTGGTGTGCTGCTGCGTCCTTGTGGCTGCTGCATGCAAAATGCGAAATGCCTGCGGGCGCTGCCAATGCAGCAGAGAGCGAGGCTTACAGTCGCAGTCAATTCGGATGGGAGCAGCAGGAGTGATGGCAGCAGCGCTGGGGCAGGGACTGTGGCAGGGGCAGGGGCAGCGGGGCAGCGGGTAGCAAGTGCCCCGGTACACTTGACGCAATCTTAATAACCATGAAGCAGCGTGGCTAATTAGCACAAAAAGCTTGGCAATAACCATGCTCAATGAGGCAGGCTGGCGGCCGGGTGGGCGGGGCAGCAACTGGGAACTGGGTATAACAATGCCACGGCGAGGGTGTGCAACACGCGTCGTATGCTCAACGAGCACTGCCAGCAGGGGAGAGGGAAGTGGTGCAGGGGTGCAGGCAGTGCACTTGAGCGCAGGCATTCGCTGTGCCTCAGCGCTGCGTGTTGATTTTCGGTTCTGCTTTCGGTTTACATATCAAAACAATTATGTTTCTTTTTTTTTTTTTGCAGCGTGCAAGTGGCAGTAGAGGGGCAGGGGCAGGGGAGTGGCGTGTAGGCAAGGGAAAGGGCCTGCATTGCTGCGCTTGCCCTCAAGGCCGCGCGCTGGCGCTGATGAATTGTCCAGGTCGCTGCCTCGAATTGTTTGCGGGAGCACCAGGAGCACCCCCTCCCTTTCCCCCTTCCCGCTGCTGCTGCTCAATTGTTTACGTGATGTTTGAGCCAAATTAGAAACACGCCAGCCTTGGCGTCCAGTTAGATTGCGTATACGCCCAGGCGCACAACTTTTGCGCAGCTTCTGCAGTTTTCTGCCGCGCACGCCGCGCCGCGCCTCGAGCGTATGCCCTTTTGGGCCATTAATTGGCGCACATATTGCCAATTAGCTGGGCGCGTGGAAAACGGAAAATTAATTTGGATTCGATGCGGATTCGAAAACAAACTTCGACTCCGAGATTCAAATTCGAATTCCGTTTCAGCAGTCACTGCTGTGGGCTCTTCGTCGCGCCGCTCGATTGACGGGGTCGAGATGTGGTAATTGAAAACTGGGCCCATTCCGCAGGCAGCGCCATAAATTTTCTCAGCGAGCGAAGCGACGCAGCAGCAGTAGCAGCAGCAGTAGCAGCAGCAGCGCAGGCAGCAGCAGCGACGCAACGCAACGCAACGAAACGCTAATGGTAATGGCTGATTGGAAACTCGTTTCGAGCATTAACATAATCGCTTTAAAATTGAAACTGAAACTAAAATGCAGTTAACAACAACAACAACAACAACAACAAACACAAGAGACGCGCACACTGCGCACACATTTGTTTCAGCGATAGCGGAGCATTGTTTTAGTTTCTGCTGCTCGAGGGTTGCCTCTGCAGTTGCTGAACTTGCTGGCATTTCCATATTATATATTAGTATATATTCATAAATTATTTATATGCTAAAGTTGTTGAATTTTCTAATATTTTTATAGCTGCAAGAATATGCTTAAAATTCTTAAATATTTAAATATTTAAAATATATTTGAATAATTTTTTAATGCATTCACGCTGGTGATTATTATAAAATTAATTAAAATAAATACAATTAACTATTTAGGTAGTTTTTTGATGATTAAAATTTTCAATAAAAATAGCAATTGTAAAAATTTTTTCAGACAATTTATTAATGCATTCTCGCTGGCTGTGACAAGGTAAGTCTAATAAAAAATATAAAATGATATAATATTAACGACATTTAATTCTTTAGAGGGAAAAATAACACTCTCGCTGGCCGTGATAAGGTAGGTCTAATAAAAATAATTAAATGATATAAAGTTAATTAAATTTAATTCTTTACAGAGTTCCCGGATTCGCTGATGGAAGTTTTCACTGGAAAAAAAGATTCTAGCTGGCTGTGATAAGGTAAATACAATTCTTTAGAATCCCCGATGCGCTGATTAAAGTTTTCTGCCAATTTTTTATGCATTCTCGCTGACTGTGCCAAGGTAAGTCTAATAAAAATAATTAAAGGATATAAAATTAATTAAATTTAATTATTTACAATCGAAAATAAAATTATAGCTTGCTGTGACTAGGTATGATATATCTAATAAAAATTATTCAATAATTTAATTAATTAAGTATAAAGTATTATTAAATCCTTTTAGATTTTTATTATTTTATTTAATAAGATAGACGGGGATACCTAGACAACTTTTTGTTACACTCTCATTGTACTGCAAGTTGGCAAGCTAATTAAAACTTAAACAATTTTTTTTATACTTTTTACGTTTTTAAAAATAAATTTTGATCTATTTTTGCTTCCTGTGAGTTAGAAAACTTGGTGAAACTTATGTCAATACTTTAGGGAAACTGCTTTAAAGCTTAAATATATTTTAAATATTTAAATATATTATTTTTTAAGGCCACTTACAGTTAACAAATTCAGACCATTTTATTTAACACACAATCTTTCTTAACTTCTCAATTAACTCAAATTCTCAACAATAACTTCTGAAGCCACCCTCGCTTGCCCTCTCAGTTTTGCATGCATATTAACATATCAACATTTGTTAAATGACGTTTGACTTTTGTGTGACAACGCGATATTAATTCGAAGTGGCCCCTCGGTGGCTTCGGCATCGTCTTCGGCTGCCTCCGTTTTTGGCCAAATAATTTATTTAAATAACTCAATTAAGCATAAAACGCAACTGGTGGGCAACTCGCTGAACGCAGCGCTGAGCCCTGGAATTCCCAATGAAATGCCATGATATATGGCTAAATAACAATAACTGTCAAGCAACATTTTTTAATTAGCAGCGCCCATATGAAATAATAACAAATACGAATAGTCGAATAATCGAATAAAATATGCAACTCAACTAAATAAATAAACAAAGCCAAACAAAACGAAACCAATTATCGAACTTAAGAACTGAGAAATCTCCAAGGGGGAGAGGCCACTGCCAGTCGACGCGTTGCCTCAAGGTGTGCCCGAAACGGTTATTGCTTTTCTTGTTGTTGTTGTTGTTGTTCGATTTTGGAAACGCAACTGAGCAGAGCTTATCAGCATACAGAACAAATTATAGAATGATAATAATTAGGGTCATATGGTAAAGATATGGCGAAGGCTGACGAACGAACCAGAGTGTCATATAAATTATATTTCTGGAAGCTCAACTTGAGTGATTTTAAAAACTATTATTTCTTCGGAAAGGGGAAAAAATAAAATTTAATAGTAAATTGTAAGTTTTTATTAAATATATTATTTTTAAAAATATTTTTTAATTTTTGAAAATGATTATATTTCATAATAGATATGATATTAGTTTAAAAATATTTAAATGACAAATACATATTTAGAATTCTTGGAATGCTTTAAATATAGTTTTTATTATATTTAATTTTTCGATGCCATGTTCTTAATTGTTTTTAAAAATTAATGAAATTAAAAAAAACAAACTGAAAATTTTAAGAAACTTACATATTTTCAACGAATATTAAGAAGAAAATTAAATTAGTTGGAAAAGAGGCAACCCAATTAATTATATTAATTAAAAATTAATATTAATGATTAATACTTAATATTAATTATATATTATAATATACTTCAGTTACTTCAGTTTGCTTTACTGCAAGTTTTCCGATAGAATATAATTTTTCTCATAATATCCGCTAAATTACTATACTTGCCCTCTGCGATTTCTCATCACAAACGATTATGCCAAACAGTAGCGGCCCACAGTAGGGCATCATCGTATTTCAGCCAGCCGAGGCCTTATTTGTTAAGACCATTTTAAAGATATGCTAACGATTATGGTCCTAAAGGTAATCGTCAGCTTCATAACATTTCGAGCAGAGTTTAAAAAATTGCTTATTAATATGAAATAAATGCGTCGGGCCACCAACGATAGACGATAAACGCGACTAAAAGTTTTTGGCATTTACATCTGATGAATATGCAAAAAGTCAACAGAGTCTCTCCAGCACACACACACATACACTCACAAAAAATATATATGTGTATGTGTGGGCTCGTTAATATAAACGGTTTGCATACATTTCAATGCCCGAACGGATCGCAGCGGTCCGTCCCAGCCCTGCCCAATGCGGGCCCAAAATGAGCGTAGCTGTTGAAATAAAAACATTTGGCATTTTATTTGATCTCGGATTATTAAGTTGTATGCATTTCATTACCTTAGAGTAGCTGCTGCTGCTGGAGTCCAGCGATAGCTTCTCCATTTTATGAATCAATTTGTGTGGATTTTTACGACTCAATTTGGAGAGTTTGTTGTGAGTTGTGAGTGCTTTTGCCTCTTTGGAAATAGAATTTCGCCGTGGGCAACACAGTGCGGATGAGTAATTGCAGACGGTGAGGGAGAAATCTGAAAGATTGAGCAGGTCAAGGAACTTTCGGATACCTTATGACTTTTTAGGAAAACTTAAATATTTTATAAGACATACAATTGCTTTTTTTTGAGAAAATTTTGAATATGTTGAAAAATAAAAGTTGTTCAAAATATGTTCATATATTTAAAATACTAAAATATAGTAAAGTCTATCTTTAAATATTTTTAAATTTATATTTACATTATGAGATTTTTTAAAATTTTTTTTATTATTATATATATTATATTTTGTATTTCTTAGGTCACCTAAAAAAATAATTCATATATCAATTAATCCACAAATAACTTCAATATATCTTAAAATATTTAACAAGTAATTTAAAATTAACATAAAAATATTTTTAATACACATCTAGACCTCTCATAATTCTCTCATTGTTAAAACGGACTTCCTATACCCATATACCCATCCGTTTTATTGATGAGGATGAGCAATTAATGTTCTGCCGGGCCCCCCTCTCTCACTGAGTCTCTGCCGATAAGATCTTGCAGAAATTTACTCACAATCGCAGGAATTTCCAGCTGGAGTTTTAGCTGTATTTTTACATATTTGCGTCACCTCACCGAACCAAGTCCAGTTGCTGTTTGAGCTTAATTAAATTTATGGAGATTTCTCGACTCGACCGATTCCCACACACAGCGCCTGAACCGAGAGGGAGAGAGAGATCGAATGGACATTGAAACAAATAGCAAACGCATACTGAACGCGGGTCTAATCAAGTTATTAACTCGTGAAATATCAACACATACGGCGTAGACCCCAAAAGATTAAATTATAAATATTAAATGACACAAAAAAAAACAAGTAAGGAAAGCTACAGTCGAGCGCGCGCGACTGTAAGATACCATTTACCCTATTCGAAGAAATAATACAAAATAAAATAAATGGTATAAAAATTAAAAAAAAAAGCAATTCACATTAAGAAAAAAAAATCGCACCGCGCCAGATTCGACCCAAGAACTCTCACGATTTTTGTAACTTACGAGTCGGACCTCTAACCACTAGACCACACAAGTTTACGCCATGCGATCGGCAAATTAGGCTTTTATTGACGCGGGCCCTCTACTGCGTCGATTTAACTTCTTTGTTATTAAAAAATAAAAATTGAAGAAAGCTACAGTCGAGTGCACTCGACAGTAAGTTATAATTTACCTTTGGCTGTTAAAAATAATTCTTAATATTAATTACTTTTATTCGAATTAATAACAACGCATCGCATATTTCCGAAATTAAATACACATGCATTGACGCTAATGGCACATGCCGACTGCACGCCGATTGTGCGTGCGCAGTCGGCGCAAGCATTGAAGCCGAGCCTCTGCTCCGTCTCTGCTGCTGTATGCAAAACTTCTCGCGCTTAGGAACAGACCATGTGCTTCAGTGATTTGTTGTGAGAGTTGTCAGCTCTATAACTAAATGTCCCCGGTTCGAATCCCAGCGCAGTCTTCTTTTTTTTGTATTGCTTAGAAAAAGTTTTTGTTTTTATTTTTTTTTTTTTTGCATAATATACTTTTCATATAGCGCAAAATTATTAAAAAAAAAAAAAATTGCCCAGCGCAGGATTCGAACCCGCGACCTCACGCATCAGAAACTTGCGAGCCAACCATCAAGACCACACACAGTTACGCAGTGCGATCGGCAAAAAAAAAAAAAAATTGCCCGTGGCTGGATTCGAACCCGCGACCACACGCACCAGAATCTTGCATGCAACCATCTAGACCACACACAGTTACGCGGAGCGATCGGCAAATGAGACTTTTATTGATGCCGGCCTTCTGCTGCGTCAGTTCAACATTCTAGTTGGAATTCTAAGCGCCCACAACTTTATATGGGAGATTCAAACTCCTATAACTTCTTTGTTTATTGTCCGATCGGATTGAAATTTATAGGGTAGATCTGTACTATGGTAAGCTACAAGAGTGTTAAAAAAAATGTTTTGTTATTTCCCTACTTTTCTTAAAATTCAATAGTTTGGGGGCGGTGGGCGTGGCATCCAAAATTTGAAAATCAAACATTCTTCGTAATGTTACCAGGCACCTTACTTTCAAATTTGGCGCTTCTAGCTTTTCTAGTTTTCTTTTAAACTATAAAAATGTGTTTTTTAGAGGCGGTGGGCGTGGCATCCAAAATTCTAAAATCCAACTTCTGCATAATGTTGCAAGACACCCTCCTACCAAATTTGGTGCGTTTATCTCTTTTCGTTATTGAATTATTTGGAAAAAATCGAAATACGCATTTATCGATTTGCGGAGGCGGTGGGCGTGGCACATCAAGTTTGAAATAAACTTCTTGTGTGTATTGAATACACGCACACTCCCACCAAGTCTGGTGCCTCTAGCTCTTTTAATAGCTGAGATCTGTGTGTTCATACAGACGGACAGACGGACAGACGGACAGACGGACAGACGGACAGACGGACAGACGGACAGACGGACAGACAGACGGACATGACCAAATCGACTCGGCTATTGATGCTGATCAAGAATATATATACTTTGTATGGTCTGCCACGCCTCCTTCTGCCTGTTACATACATTTGCACAAAGTTAATATACCATTTTTTACCCATTTTCAATGGGTAAATGGTATAAAAAGAAAAGAAAAGAAAACGAAACCAAGTCGAGAGCGAGAGCGAGACAGACCAATCGACAGCAAATAAATACATACGATATGAAGATATTAAGACATGAATAATTAATTTCACTGATGAAAACTTAATGAAGAAATAGAAACAAGCTACAGCGACGCAGATGAAGATGGAGACAGGCAAATAAATAAAGAGCGGAATCTCCGCGTCGATTGGAAATATATTTGTCATAGTTTCAACGACGACGAATGCTAAAAACCAGAGGCCAGAGGTCTGGCCCGAGCTCGGGGTCGAGCTCGAGCTGCCGGCTGTCTGCTGTCTGCTCGTCTCTCCCCCAGCAGAGACCACACACACAGGCCGAGGCTGATCTTCGAGCAAGTTTTTGTTTGGCGTTCGAGCGATGGGCAATTATTTATTATTGGCAAGTTGAAAATTTATCGAAGCGGAGGAGAAAAAAACGCAGCGGCAATTTGTAGATCATAAAATGGCGTAGAAAGGTGGCGAGCAGAGAGGGAAGCCAACTCTAGGCTGTAACTTATACAAATTTGACATTTTTACAGCCCGACGAGGCGATAGCTGGAAGCGCCAGGCCGCAGGAGCTGCAGCCGGGACTGGCAACGGGGCTTGGCCGGGGGCATCCATTGATCAGCCGCAAAACAATTTGGATCCATTAAAAGGCGCAGAATGCCGGCAAAAACTGCCGGCTCTAATCAGCCCCGGCCAAATAACAACTTAATTAAAGACCCTAAAAGCCAACACACTGTGCATCACGGAGGCAGCTTGGCAGCGAGCTCTCTGCCTGCCTGCGTGTGTGTGGGGTGCACCAAAAAAGCATTTCCAATTTACACTTTGCTGCTAATTTGCGTTGACGCTTTTAGAATCGCCCGCAGCGCTCCACGACTTTGGCTTGGCCTCATCATCGCCGTCCGCTTGTCCCTTTCCCTACTGACTGCATTCCACAATGTTGTCCTCGCCAAGTGTCCAAGTGTCTGCCTGTCTATCTGTCTGTTCCGCCTGCAGCTCTGCCTCGCTCCAGCTGGCTGTGCGTCTGTCCCGCTGTCCGTCTGTCTGTGTGTGTTTTATTATTATGATGCATGCGACGTCGACGTCGCTGCGCCATTGACATGTACCTTGTGCTCGTGCCCCAAGCTCAGCTCAGCTCATCGTTGTTGTTGTTGTTGCCGTTCTGTTGTTGTCATTCGGCGTCATCGTCAGCGTCGAAATTGTTCATTTCGAAAATGCCTCAATAACAATAACAATTGTCGTAAAACTGCACAGGATACTCGGGCCAAGCAGAGCAAACACTCTGTCTGTCTGCGTCGTGTGTGTGTGTGTGTGAGTGTCTGGCTGTGTGTGTGTGTGTCTGAGATTGCGTGTGATTATCTATAAAAGGATTTTGAGCAGATTAATTGCGCGTGATTGAAGCGCGCTGCTTGTGTTGTTTCAACTGCTGCACAGTGGCACCAAACAGCAAACTAAAGCGCAAACTGACTGCTACGACACTCAAAGCTGCGAGTATTCTGTTTCTTAGCTGGTCTCTCTTGATTATACAGCTGACGCAGCTGTGCATATTTCTCGATATTAATTATGAAGCTGCCTGCTCTAACACTCCATTTGATTGAAGGTATCCTTAGTATTATTTGAGTTTAGCAGCGAAAGTATTCAACTTAAATATATCGCAACTCTATAGTATTTATAAGTGATATTTGCTTTGCCTAGCTGATTGCTATGACACTTCTTTAGACTTGCTCTTGAGCTAAACATATTATTTTTTATTTTAAGATTATTTCCTGATATGCATAATTATATTTTAGAGACACAACTCAAACATATTATATTTCGTATTAAGCTTATTTCTTGGTATGCATAAAAATGTGTTTTAGCCACGCAAGCTGACTGATATGGCACTTACACAATGGAGAAAGATTCACTATACGCAAATGACAGTGTTGGCAAGTCTATTAAACTGGTAATGCAATTTTTATTATTTTTTTAAATTTATTTATTATTTATTATCATTATTTATTTTTTTATTTTTATTTTATTTTTTATTATTCATAAATGCGAAAGATATTTAACTACGCAGGCCTGCTGCTACAACACTCAGAAAGGTATGTAGGACACTCCCAATTAAAAGTGTTGCTAAGGCCATTAAACTTTGTCTTGTTTCTTTATAATTTGTTATCAATTTTCTATTTCAGTAATTTATTATTATTAATAAAAATTAAAAAATCGTTATCTGTGCATGCTTGCTGCTATGACACTTGCAGTGTTACAGAAAGCTTTGGCATGCCCAATTGAAAGTGTTGCCAGGGCTGTTCAACTTTGTCTGTCTTGAGTTAGGCAAGACTTTATCTACTCTGAATCTTATCTACCGATAATTTACAGTTCCTCATGAATATTAAAATTTTTCTTATTTATTTATGCATAAAAAATAAACACGTAAATCACTGATAAGGGTTCGTTCGTTTGTACTCACATATTTACCCTGCAGTGATTCAGAGAGTAACCAAAATGACTTGCAATTCGAGTAATTCCAAAATTAGCCTGATTTCGCAATAGTTAAGCAAACGAAACTTAAGCCGAATAGTTGGTAAACAATTTAGAGTGCGCTATAGAAAGCAGAAACTGGAAGGGAATGGAAAATTCTTGGGCTCTTAGGCGACCAAGTTGCCAGGCTAATTTTACGGCGCTTTCTCATTTGATCAATTTGGCAACCACTGTGCCCCCTCCTATATCTCGTCATATCTCTATATAAACTCGCATCGCAGTGCCATATAAGTTGGTGGAGTGGTGGGAGGGGGTACGACTCTCTGTGAGCACGGCAGTAATATGAGCAGTAATAAAATTTGAATTTATGACGAGATTCCATTAAAGCTTCTTCACCACACTCAAGGAGCAGAGCAGAGCAGAGCAGCAGCAGCCGCAGGAGGGGAGTCGCAGCGATACAATATTTGCCTTTACTGCCTCCACAATGCGCGATAAACAACTCGCCAGCAGGGGGAACGGACTGGGCAGAGCGCTGTAGGGGGACTAAAACAAATTCAGCGAGCAAAAACAAAAATCAACAAAAGAAAACACGAAAAGAAAAGTAAAACGCAGAAGCAAAAACAATCAAATGCAAAGAAAAGAAGCTCGTAATAATGTGATTTGATGCGGAATATCTCTGCCCCAGCCCCCCCCCCCCCTGGGCCCAACTCCAGCCCTGCTCTGCCAGGCAGCCTCCCTTCGCTGAGCGTGCGGCTCACACGGCAGCTGGACAACAACTTTGTCTGGACGCGGACAAGTTGCCAGATATGCCAGAGATACGTATGTGTGCATGTGTATGCGTATATGTACTACCAATAACTGTTCCAGTCCTCGCCTGGGAAGGCCAAGAAGCGAGTGGGGAGCAGCTGTTTATATGACTTCCATTTCATTACGCGTAAACGAATTGAAATGAATTTTTATTACGCAACAACATTTCGCCCTGCTGCTGCTGCTGTTGCTGCTGCTGCTGCTCTTATCTTTTGTTTAATGTAAAAACTTTGTTCAATTGAGCTGCGAAATTAGTCGGCGATTAATAATTTTGCACGTTTCGCTTAAGCAGTCGACAAATTAAAAGCGAGTAAAGAAAGCTACAGAGAGAAAGAAAAAGAATTTACTCGGCTGCTGCGATACCTTTACGCAATTAGTGATTTTTGGGAGTTATAGGCGTGGCACACAAACTAAAAGCTAAAGTTGAGCTACGTAAGGCGTTGAGGCATCTTCATACCAAATTTGATGCGTCTAGCTCTTATAGTTGCTGAGTACAATGCGTTCATAGAGTCTAACGGACAGTCAAACGGACAGATAAATAAACAAACAGACGCACATACAGAGTGGCAGATGTTTAAACAGACAAAAGGCTAGACAGGCACAAGAAGAAATGAGTAAAATGAAAATCAAACGGACAGACAGAAGCTCAACTTGATAGACGGACAGACAGAAGGACAGACACACAAACGGACAGACAAGCAGACGAACAAGCTGTCAGATAGATGGAGACAGAGACAGAAAGTGTGCTGAATAGAATAAAAAGCATATGAACAGTTAGAAGCTCAAATAGATTAACGGACACACAGTTGGACAGATAAAGCGAGAGACGGACAGACCGAAGGACAGACAGACAGACATGCAGAGCAAATAGACTCCGTTAGTAATACTCATCAGGATATATCAGTATATATGGTATATTACCAGAGACAGAAGCAGACCCACATGCACCTCATACATATTTTCATAAGGCGAGTATACCATTATAATTAAATTCCAATGTGTGCAGGGTATAAATACGAGCCGACGATATTTCTACACGATGTTGTTTCGATTTTTATTTTGATTTAAAAATTTCTCTGCACTGCTATTGCCGTCTCTTTCTTTTAAACAATTAGCATGCGCTAATTAAATAATCACAGCCATAAATACCGCGCAGTCGACTCCCACGCTGCGATAAGAAGGAGGAGCAGGAGGAGGAAGAGGAAGAGCTGGACAGGCTGCCCTGGCTGCTCCCACGCTGCATGCTGATACCGGGTAATTGTCATTAAACATTGCCAGTTGAAACGATCGCTGTGGGTTTGCCGCTTTTCGCTTTTCCTGGAAAACGCAAAGCGTTGCGGGAAAAACGACGGAAAATAAGTCAACAGAGCATCGAATGTGGCTCCTTCGACGGAGCAAGCGCTCGCGTTCCCATCGACTACAAGCGCAGTCCAGCCAAAAGGTAGTGCGAGTGAGATGGCAGCACTTTAACAAACAATAAGAACAAATTGTTAAACAACTAAATATAAATCTTAATTGAATTGTGATACCTGTTAGACAGGTGTTGCCTGATAGCGCAACGGTATCCCAGTCGGAGCGAGGAGGCAGTTGCAGGGGAGCATTGCTGTTGCCGTGGCTGTCGTCGAAAAGTGGGTGTGTTCCCCATTTGCTTTTGTTTTTTGTTTGACATCGAAGTTATCTATCCCAACTGGAAGATACACGTCCGTGTCTGTGGTGTCTGCCGTATCGAAGTATCTGGGTATCTGAGTATCTGCTGCTATCGCAGTGTGTTTTATAGATGCTTGCATGCTCAGTCAGTTTTACGATGGCAGCACACATGTCTTTATTAAAAACCATTATGGCTCGATTGTTCAAATGTTGTTGCAAGTGGCATGGGGCATGACTAATTGCCCGGGAATTGTGCGAGTTTTTTTTGGTGAGAAAAGACAATATTGGTGCTGGGGCCAAGGTAAAGTTCTTCCACTCATGTGGGGAGTATTGTCCATGTCCATGTGACAGCTTTGTCTTTTCTTCAGAAGGATAGTATCAGGCAAGCTGCGTAATACTCTTACACTTTCAGTTTCTATGAAGTGCTGGTGTTTTTTTTTTATTACCAAAGCTCATCTTATAATCTAGTTTTTGGAATTCCTAGGGAAACTAATTTTTTGTACACCCTTTTACCCCTTATTTTTTTCAGCAATTTAATTTTTTAGTATTTCAAAAGTTCTTTTCCGTGATTTTTAAATATATTTTAAAAATTGTAGCTGTCCTTTCTTTTTGCAATTATGAAGCAGATCAAGCTATATATCAAAATTAACCCGTTACTAAATATTGTCGGATATTATACTAATACTCACTTGAATTGCACTTAAATAAAAATTTCTAAAATTCAAAATTTGCTAATAGATCACTCAATTTGCATGGTATTAGCTTTAAAATAAATAAACTACGAGTTGATCATTTAACTATGTATTAAAAATTTGAAGTTTCTTTATAAAATAAAAAATTAAAGTTTTTGATAAATTATAGCATGTAATATATCATAAGTGAAAATAATTTAAATGGTATAAGATTAATTGCGATTTGATCATTTGTAAACTACCATAATTTGAGCTGAAATTTGAAGCTTCTTGAAAAAAATTGCAAACTGAAATGTTTATCGAAGTTTAGTACGTAACTCAAACTAATTTTAAAATAATTAAAATGTGCATAATTTAAATAAGATTAACTACGGTTTGTTTATTTTTAAATTGAAGATTCTTTATACAAATTTTAAAGCTGAAATTTTGTGTATATAGAAATTCAGTATTTAACTCAAAATAATTTAAAAAAAATCTCAAATTATTTCCAATTATGATTTAAAAAAATTAAAAAAATATATTCAAATTTCATTTACCTAGCCTTTGCAAGCAATTACAGGGTGTGCGAATGAGCAGTACTCTCCGCACAATGCATTATATACGTATATGTGTGTTCATATTTGCATATATCCATTTCACATATTTGATTCAATAGTTAACAAACATTGCTCAGTTGTGCACTTACCTTTCACTCGGCTTTCCATTTGTGCGCTTGCTTGATTGTGTGTGTGTGTGTGCATGTGTGCGAAAGTAGAAAGGAAAATGTCAAGTATGCCATGGCCCGGCGCAATCATGACCTGCAAAACATTTCGAGAATCGCCTACGGATTACGTGCGTGCTTATGAAATAGTCCAATTTCGAGTGAGCGCAGAGCTCAAGCCCTGCGACGTACGACAAGGGACCGGGCCTAGGGCCAGGAGGCCAGGAGGCCCGACTAACAGTGCGAGAACAAAGCTAAATAGGGCGCACAATAGCGGGCTGAGGGGTGAGGACGGAGGGAAACTCGGAAACAAATACAGATTTGGATTTAAATTAAGCTAAATCCGCTCAAGCGCACAGATCGAGTGCGTGCGTGTGTGTATGTGTGTGTGTGTGGCACGCTAATAGACAACAAAAAGGTACAGATACAGATACAGATTCATGCGAGGCGAGATACAGCTACAGATACTGTTGATGCTGCTGAACGGGTACCGCTTAAGTGCCGCCGTACAAGTACCTACAACAACAGCATGAGCTACAGCTACAGCTACAAAACAGTTGCCGGACAGCTCGACAAGTGCCCGGGCAGGGCCAGGCCGAGCCGGGACCGGGGCCGGGGCCGGGGCCGGGGCTGCAGCTGAGGCTGAGCGATGACCATAAAGTAGGCTAAAACCCACTTGGATGCAGTTGATTCCCGCTGTCTCTTTCTCTCCTGCTGTCTCTCTCACTCTCTCTCTTGCGTTGCCTCACTTAATTTGCATAAAACTTAAGATACACGTTGCACGTTGCAAGTCGCAAGTCGCGTGAATGAGAGCTGGCAGCTGCGGCGCGCGCGCGCACCTAGGCGCAACTTCCTGGAAAAGGACCGCCAAAGTTGTTGCCAGAGTTGCCGTTGTTGTTGTTGTTGCTGCTGTTGTACCTGCCGCGTGTGAAAAAACTGAAACGACTGGCAAGCTGGCCAGGTCGACCAGTTTTGTGCCGCCGACTTTGTGCTGCGCTCGCCAAGTGCAATCGATACTTTTGCCTACTGCTGTCGATGATCACGAGATGATGATATACTTAGAAGACGATCTCGAACTCGAGCTCGAGCTCGAACTCGTTCCGTTTGTCATTGGCTAAACGGAGGCAGCTCGGAGAGTGATCCCAGCTCATTAAATCTAATATCTTCGCTTATCTTTATGCATCTCAAACTCCCTGTAGTTGAGCAACATTGTCAACTCTCTGCCGCTGGCCATTTTTATGAATGGGCCCGAAAACGCTAAGAAACAGAACGAAGAGCGATCGATCGAGCGGCGATCCACGCTTAGAGATAACCCAAAAGAGAGGGACAAGAGAGAGAGAGAGAGAGAGCGACAGCTCGGGCGTGTGTGTGTTCGGCTCTATCAATCTCCGCTCCGCTCGCATCTCTTTCATCAAAGTTAATCATTGGAAAATCACATCCTGCTCAGCGATCCTCATATGAGCGGAGATTAGTGCAAATTTCATTTGCCTTCGAGCGAGGATCTTCTTTAAGAATGGCAGAGAGAGAGAGAGGGAGCGGAATGTATCTTTCGAGTGCGCTCAGGCGTAATGCGAAAAGTATTTCGGGAAACATATTCCACTGTATTTGTTAGTCTTTCCTTATACTTATCTTCTTTATGCAAATATTTAAATATTAAACTAAATAAAATTAAATATACTAAGAGAATTTTGTATATTTTTAGTGATTTCAGATGTTGTTTTAAAAGGAACACAGAAAACTAACATATTTCATTAAAGTTCTAGAATTCTTTTCGAAAATGCATATTTGATAAAAATAAAAAAAACCGATTAATCTGAATTTTAATCCTATAAATACCTTATAGTATAATATACTTTTTAATAATAATATATTTTTTTTTTTATATTTAAAGCAAGTACTTTTTATTTCTTCTTTTTTGCACAGTTCCAGTTACTTTTATACAAACTGCATGTACAGGAATTTTGAGTTCGGGGTACATAAATAATTCTTTTAAAAATCTTTTAGAATATTTTTTCTTTACATACCATATTTTATATTTATATTTAATAACGTTGAAAAACATTTCAAATCGTCATTTAAGTTTAATAAATTTAATATTTATTTAAATATTTTTTTTATACATATACCAATATAAATGCAGTTGAGGAGACTTTTTTCTAAATTGTATGTATAGCCAATGCTGTTGGAAAATATATCTCATTTTGGTTTCAGAAGTCCTTCTGAGTAATTGATTAAAATACTTATTGTACATATAAGAAAATAAAATTTATTCTTTAATTAATATATTAAGTCACTGAGTATTTATGAAATATCCTTTTAAATACAGTGCAAGATACTTTGATTCAAGAAAATTTGTTTACCAACTTTGGTAATTTGAAAAGTAACTCGTACGCATTTCCTGGATCAACCGCACGCAAAGTGCTTGGGCAAATTTGCATAGGCAACTGCAGGGTATGTGCCCCGTCTTTCCCCCAAATTAAACGCTACGCTACGGTTGGCCACTTGACAGCTGTCAAAAGGCCAGGCAAATATTTTGAGATGTCCAGCGAGAGGGATGCCTAATTAAGCCATTCGACTTGTTGTTTCAAAAGATTCCAAACGAACAAAAAAAAAAAGAGAGTCTGGCGAAGAAAATGCCTGAGTTTTCAGCGTTTGTTTGTTTTCGTTTTCGGGGATGCGAGACTTTGTCGGGAAACTCACGAGCGCGCGCGCCACCTCACAGCTTAACCCTATACTCGTAGTACCAATATTCCATCGGGATGCCATGCCGACAGGTAAAAGGTTAAGAATGCGTTTTCGGCCCTTTGTTTGCGCACACTGCACGCGCGTCCATAAAACGCATCGGCGAATCGGAATTGGAATCGAGAAATGTGTACGGCAAACAAATCGCGGCTCGGCTCGGCTCGATTTCGAGACGGCAAACGACGCTAAAATCTCTCGATCTGTTTGCCCACATTCATGGGAACATGGCATAGCTGCGATCGCAGTCTCAGCCCATTGAGCGCGTCCCAAGTCGCAGATCCTCGGGCCGGCGCGACTCAATCCACTTGCCAGTTGCCAGTTGCCGGCTGCCGGCTGCCACTTGCCACCAACACAGCGCGCTGTGCACTTTACGATATTTGATTTCCTCATTTACGGATTTAATTTTCTTTCAAATTTACCGATCGCCCAGCTCTACCCGTTCCTCCTGCCTGGGGCAGCGTTGCTCTAGCCTCATACCTCATACCCTTGCCCTTTCCCAATCGCAGTCGCAGTCGCAGCGCATCTCCCTCTGTTTGCTTAGTTTTGGATGTTTTATCGCTTGATTGGTTCGGTTTGCTTTTGCTTTGGTTTGCTGCTTGGCTGCCGCGCTGCTGCCTCTGCCTCAGCCTCTGCTGCTGCTGCTGCTGCTGCATGTTGACCCAGGGCGCGCTGCCAGCTCGTGAATTGAGTTGTGCTAGTGGAGCACTTAGCTGACCATGAATTATGCACACAGACGTGAGCGGGAGGAGTAGCTGGAAATTGCTTCAAAAAGGTGGACTGTAGATGCTAGGCAGTTATAGTTATGTATCTGAGCATTACCTTTATGAATACTGTAGTTATTTCAGCCTTAAGAAATATGATCCTTAGGTGAATATGTTTCTTGCTAAACTATATCAATGTTATATATTTTTATATGCAAGGGACTTTCACTAAACTATTTGAAAAATAAATATATACAAAAATATATATACTGAACTTTCACTTGATTATTTGAAAACAATATAATAAATTAATTTAAAATATTATTTATTTATTTTATCTCTTTCTAAGAGCTTTCAAAGGATATATAGATTTAAAAATATATATGAATTTTCCTAAGCGATCTAATTTATGTTTATTAATATTAATTTTCATTTAATTAATTTTATTTCCCAATAATATTTTCTTTTAATACACAATATACATATAAAAAGTAAATATACATATAAATAAATAAATAAATTATAAAAGTTACTAAAATACTCTCAACACAATATAATATAAAGTGAAAATTTTTATATATTTATTATTTTAACCCGTTACTTTATTCCTATTTCAATTACCTTTTCTTCAATCCACCCTACAAGTTCAAAATCTGCAGCAAGTAAATTCCTCACACAAAACTTCCCAGCCAAGTTATTGACCTCTTCAATCTCGAGTCGAGTCTCTCACAAATTTCGGTACCCCTCCTTTTTCTCTCTCTCTCTCTGACGCGAAACTTACGCAACAATACGTTGCAAACTGATTAATTAACGGTCTGGTCTTTCGCTTGCTCCGTTGATCTGCACTCATCACCCAGCTGGAGATCGTTTGCCGGCTCCGCTTCCAGTGCCACAACTCCTGCCCATTCCCCCAGCTCATATACATAACCTCAATTTGTCGCCACATGTCACACCAGAGAAACGGAGACGAAGGCGTTTCGCTTTAGGCGCCACCAGCAGATGCGCATTCCCCTCTCCCTCGCTGTCATGTAAAACCCTGTTGATGACATCTCTGGACAGTGCCGCCTGGCGTTTCATTTAATTGAGTTCACAGCCCAAAGACAATAACAATAAAAATTAATTCAAAAGCAACAACAACAGCAACAATGAAATTTGGAACCTTTTAACCTTTTTCCAGGTTCGACTCGCTTTTAATAGCCATAGGCTCAGGTCGAGGCGCTGAAGACCGCAGCGAGGCCGCTCCTTGATCGAATCTCTCTCCCTCTCTCTCTCTCTTCCCCTTCGTGTTGCTGTTGTTGTTGGCGCTACGCCGACGCCAACGGCAGCTGCCGTTTTTCGACTTCTTTGGGTTGTCAATTCAATTAAAGCCTAGGGAATTCGATGGAGGCAAAGGCAAAGAAGCCGAAGAGCCCGAAGATCATCTCAATTAGAACCTCTTAGGAGCGTGCGCGATGCGAGCAAACAAATTAAGGGGAAATTTAACCGAAGAAATGTTACGAAATTAGCTCAAAAATTCTTGTGGTTTCTCTCGCCTCGACATGCTTTGAGTCTCTGATCTCCGATCTGCGCCGATCTCCGGGGATCTCTGTGGTCACCTAATGAAGCCAATCAACATCAACGCCCGCTGACTTGTTGATCTTTTGTCCATTCAGCGCTGCAATTAATGCATTTGTAGATTTATTAATACGGGGCTGCACTTCGTCGACCATCGGCATTCGTCGATCGTCGATCGCTGATCGCACGATGAAGATATTTCCTTTCTCACACTTTCCACCAAAAAAAAAAAAAGAAGAAGAAGTCGACGTGGTAGAAGACAAAGAAACAAAACAAAACACCAAGAGATGGAAAAAAGCGGCATGAAAAAGCATTCAGCATACAAAACATGACACGATGACAAGCAAAAAGAAGCGCCAGGCCAGGCGGTCAGCCCGAGATCTCGGTGATCAAGCGATCGAGCGAGATCGCGCGCCCGAGAGAGCATTAAAACTCAGCCAGCGTCTCAGACCGTTGCGATCGGTACGGTTCAGCTCGGATCGCATCGGATCGGCTCGGTTCTGTTCTGTTCGATACGATTCGGTGCGGTGCGGTTCGATTCGGGTACGGAGTTGGAGCTGCGAGCGAACAGGTAAGACGGGGTCAGAGCGACGATCGTGTGATCAGTTGTGAGATCGTGTGGAGTTAATGCGAGTATTAAAACCTTTTAATAAAAATCTTTAATGAATCAATGAAGCCAGCGTCCGCGTCAGCGCGTTCTCGAATGAATGGAGTCAGCTCGGTGTACGGGACAGATCCGAAGATGCCATGAAGATCGCTGCACAATGTTGCGTGGTCCGATCGTCGATGGAAGGTGCTGATTAGGCGCATTAATCGATTTAAGCCACAATCGTTTCCACAGCCTCCTCCTACTACTCCTCCTCCCCCCAAATCCCAAATGGAATGTGGGAGCCACATCCTCCTCAGCCTCAGCTGCAGTCCGAACTTATTTACTTAGTTGTAGCCTGTTGTTGTTGCTCTTCTTGGCGTCTGGGCTTATCAAAAGGCATTCTTTTTGAATAAAAATTAAATGAATTAAATTAAAGGCATGCAACTCGAACTCTGAGTTGGACTCTCACGGGGGCTGCAGCTCTACAGCTCTGCAGGCTGCCAACTGCCAACTAAAGAGCTGCAATAAAATTGTTTTTAATCTTATCGCGGACCAAGTGGACAGCCGAGAGCCTTTTAGTTGGGACTACGTGGCGGGAGTCCTCTCACTATCTCGCTCTCGCTCTCTCTCTCTCTCTCCTTCTTTCACCCCAAAAAATACATAAAACCCACTAAATATGCTCGACTTATGGCGCATTATTCGCTGTGGCCAGCGTTGGCAGCTGTCAACTGTTCCGCATTGCAAGCTGACTGCCTGCACTGGGAAAAAAGAAAGGAGTTTTTTTCAAAATGCATTTATCGATTTTTATTTTTATTTTCTTCATATATTTTTCATTTACTTAATATAAAAATATAAATATGGTAATTTGACTTTATGAATTGATGAAACCATAAGCCGCTTTTTTATAAGAATCATTCTTTGGGTATAATTAATTTTAAAAGAGAATACAGTTGTATACTATAAAACATGAAGTTAATTTAAATTTATACAATATTTTATATTTACGTGCTACTTTCAAGATCTGGAAAAAGCAAACTATATGTCATAAATATTTTTAATACAATTTCCTTATTAATTTTCTTTTTTAGAAATAAATCAGAAGCTTTTACTAAATAATATAATTTTCAAAATCCTTAAAATGTCTTTAAAAATAAAAATTAAAAAAGGAAAGTATAAAAGTATAGTATTTTCTTATAGATTATGCACATGATTCTTGTCTGATTTTATGATACATTTTCACTTCCTATCCTTGTATATCCTTCCGCCTTTCTCTCAGTGCAGCTATGTCACATACATAACGCATCGATATCAGTTTAAGTCGCAGTCATTTAGTTCTTAATACTTATGTGTTGGAATCGAATGCGTTTCCTTCATATCTTCTTCTTTCTTTTTTGTTTTTAGTGGCATATGCGGCGCCGGAACTTGGACACACACAAACGGAAGCATAATCGACCACTTGACGAGCAGCTGGCAATTTGCGATTGCCCCTCCGACTCTTCAACATCATAGTACCGGCCTCGTCGTCCTCATGTCGGTCCATTTATCTAGTCGGGGCGACGACAGCTCAAAGAATGCCATACACAACGGGCAGTCGCTTGGTCAGGTTTGGGTTCAGGTTCAGCTTCTGCTGCTGCTGCTGCTGGTTCGGAGCTGGGTGGTCGCCCAGTCGGTCGCTTCGACTGTCGGTCTGTTTGTTGGGCTGCTGTGCGGTTGGTCCGACATAGAGAGATACCCACATGCACATACGCATACGCATACGCATCCCATGGCCATGTTGATGACGAGCAACTGCTCACCGAAACGCTCTGGCTCTGACTCTGACTCGGGCTCTCGCTCTCAATCTCCGGCTATTGCCACACGCGGCATGCGGTCGTCAGCGGACGACGTCGGCCAAGTGCTGGTCAAATTGCAGCAGCAGCAGCAGCAGCAGCGACAGCAGCAGCAGCAGCAGCAAATGAAGTGATAAAGCTGCGCACGCCGGGGGATCCCAACTAGGGATGGGACGAGGTGCAGGTACTTTGCGTGTTTCACGACACGAGTGGCAGGTTCATATGCAGGTCAAAATGGAAAGCAGATATAAGTTAAGGTTTTTCTATTTAAAAAATATTATAAAATTAAATTAAATCAAATAAAATGTCAAAGTTAATAAAAAAAACGTATGTACAAAAAAAATGTCAGTAAAAATGTATTTAAATAAATAAACAAAAAATAGAAATTAATAACAACTTTAAAAATAAATAAAATAAAAATAAAAAAATATATTAAATTAAATAATAATAATAAAAAATAATGTATTAAAAAAAAGAACTATAAATCAATAACAATTTAAAAAGATTTAATGTCAATTTTGAAAATATGGTAACACACATTTTTAAAATCAATTTAGGCCGGGAACTTATTGAGCGGTATGAAATACATTGAAAAAAATATTAAATTGAATATATGCTTATAAATATTTTAATTATAAAGCTATAGAACTTATACAATGAAATAAATTTAATACAATTACATTTTCAAATAAAGGCAGTGAACATTTTATAAATAAACCTAAATTATACAATTAAATAAATAACAAAAAATTTAATTATAAAACAACAAATTTGATAATTTTGTACTTTATTTTAATATTCTTAACATTTCATTTATTTTACATTTTTTGCTACTAAGCAAAATAATATATATTTTTTTTAAGTAAATCTCTGCAGTTTCGTGTCACGCCACGCGCTCAGCTCTAGCTGCAACGAGCGTCGATCGGCGATCGCCGTCGTCTTGTGCGACATTCCCACAGTGGACCTTCGATAATGTTAATATGCCGCCTCATGTTGCGGCATTTGAATAAAAATTGTGTCATGTCAACGCAGCAGCAGCCGAGACAGAAGCAGCCCTTGCCTTATCAGAGGCCGAGACAATTGTGGTGCGACAACTGTGGATCGCTTTGGTGGGTCCACAGCGGAGAGCTGCCGTGGCAATTTTCAACGCTGTCTTCATCATCTTCCCCCGCTGCTGTTGCTGCTGCTTGGGCCCTGACTCCGACTCTGGGCCAGGCTAATATGTGTAAACCGTGTTAGTTACGCTTCAACAATAATGAAGACATTATTAACTTGTATTTTGGTCGAACTGTGAGACGATGCTCTCCCACTCTCTCCCACTCTCTCTCTCTCTCTCTAGCTCTTTCTCTCTGCTATTTCCTGTCGCAGCTGACAGGCCTTTTACTTACGACTTTTCCTACTTTCACACAGGGAGTTCCTTATCGAGACTGCGACCGAGGCGGAGGCTGCTTCTGTGCCCATTCTTTAGCTGTCAGTCGCTGTCTCTGCCCCTGGCCCAGCCCCTGCCTGCGGTCCTGTCTTCATCTTCAACGTGTGCGATGAACAGTTAGTTCCTTTGTCGGTGATTTGCGTCGGCACATCCTTTTCGCATGTGTGTGCCTGTGTGTGTGCGAGTGTGTGCGAGTGTGTGTTCCTTGCGATGAGGGTGGCCCGGTTCGCAATTGCAATTGTGAATGCAACTGCAACTGCCACTGCCACTGCCACTGCAACAATAACTGTTTTTTAAATGGTTTGCGCCACGAGTGGCTAAAAGATTCTTTTGCTTTCGGTTTCCTCTTGAGGCTCTTCTGCAGTTCCTTTGCTGTTATCTGGCCAACCATAACCTCACACAATTCCCATTTCGATGAGTTGTTTTGCATATCGTAGAACCCATTAGCCACGCCAGATGCCCATCTGGCCATCCACATGGCCCGCTGCCTTAGCTCTCGTTCTCGTTCTCGCACTCGCTTCTTACTCCATTTCAATGTCAATTTTCATTTTCATTTTCGTTTCCAAATGGAAATCGCATTTGCAGCAGGCAAATTGATTGCGGCAACTAATGGCGCGTGTGTCTGCCGCAATGTCTGCAATTTTCCGTAGCAGCTCTTTCCCCTCTTCCCCCTTTCCCATTAGCAGATCAATTGTGGGGTCGGTTGTTGACGTGGCCCACAGCGCAGATATTGGGGGGGAAGTATCATAATAGCGTCAAATGGGCCGAGTTACTTTGAGTTGCGAAAGAAGTTAATGAAATCAAATCGAGAGCGAAAGGTGCTTGCACTCTGCGCAATGAAGTTCAATGAGAAAGTTAATGGAATTGAGTATTATAATTTAATAAATAAAATATTACAATAAATGTTTTTAAAAATGGAATTGAATGTTCGAATAATTTAATAAATAAAATGTATAGAACAAAATAAATTAAGTATGGAAAGTAAATGTAATTGAATATTATAATAATTGAAAAAATAAAACATAGCAGTACAATTAAATAAAAATGGAGAGTTAAGGGAATTAAACATTTTAATAATTAAATAAAAAAATATAAGAATAATAAACATTTAAGTGGAGATTTGAAGGAATTGAATTTTATAATAATATTTGATTTGATAGAAAAACAGATGAATGGATGTCTGAATTAAATAGATGGTTATATAAACTGATATATGGAGTATGATATATGGATAGGATATATGTGTGGAAGTAAATTTATAATATATTTATAAAATAAATACAAATTTATAATAATAATGAACTGATAAATGGATGCACAGCCAGCTTATAAGTCTATCTACACTATTCTAAAATTATCTATAGCTCACCTTGGATTTTTGCAATAATAATAATTTTTTTGGGAAATTAAAAACCAATGAATATCATAAAAAACATGCAACTTAATAAACATTTGATTCAGATTCTGATGAAATTCCGTTCTTCATTCAAAAAAAATTAAACTAAATCCAAGATCAGACTTAGATCATTATAACATTTTTTGAAGAATTTTCTAAAATAAACAATGATATGAATAAATTCACTACCCTGCCGCAATTCTTCCACATATTTGGCAATTGAAACCCGACAAGTTCCCACTCTTTTCGCTCGCTCCGAACCTAATTGAAATTTGATTGAATTGATCGCGTAGTTGCTCCCAGGAGTGTCTTTCGGCGATCAGCGTCCGAAATCCATTAGATGAATCAAAAGCGATTTCGCGGCAAAAACCACAGCAGCAAACAGCAACAACAACAATAGAATGTCGCTGTAGAATGTGGTACCCTCGTTAAAAATGAATGAAAGCTTATTAAAAATATTTCTTTATTATTGCAAAAAAGCAACGAGTGGGAGCGAGGGAGCAAACCAAACTGGGAAGTCAGAAGAAAACCCCCGAAAAAAAAATGTTTATAAAAAATACGCGGAAAAAAGAGTAAAAAAAAACAGGCGTACAAATGTTAAACATTTGCCACGATGCCATGACGAGAGCTGACTGCAAAGATCGCTCCCGAAACATTGGATGACTGACAGTCCGGCAACCGGCCGATGATAATGACAATGACAATGACGATCAGGCTCGATCTGGTTCGTTCTCGGGGATCTGCAATGCAAAACTTCGAAACTGTCGAAATGCCAGCGACAGAAATCCTTAACGAAAGAAATAAATCTCGGAAAGCTTTCTAGTTTTTGCTCGCCTGTCTCCGGAGAATTGCACGCTGATCCGTCGCGATTGCGGCGACAAAAAACTATGCCCGATCGAGAAAAATGCCTCGAGCAAAACATTTTTTTTTTTTTTGTACCATTTTTCGTACATTTTTTTGCTGTACTTCAATCAGATTTTTTTCTGTCTGCCGCGAGGCTTGTGCAAACTGTCACAAGAGAGCAGAGATTTTTGGGCTTCGGTTTTTTGCGGACATCGCATATTTAAAATTATGGCCAACTCGGAGTCGCAGTCGCTTGAGTCGGTCTTGAACTTGAAGAAGTTGGGGCCGCGTCGTCTTAGCCATGGCCATTTAAAACGTCTTCGAAATTAATATTGGAAGCAAAAACTGTGAAATGCTGTGAAAAGAACGCCAAAGCGAATCCCAAACTGAGCGAACAGCGCAAAAAGCAATTTTTGCTAAGATCTCTCAAAAAACGAAAAAAAAAAAAAAAATACGAAACGAAGATGATGATGATCATGGTGATGGCGATGGCGATGACGATGAGGATCTTTGGGGCCTGCGAGCGAGAGCGCGCGCGAGACAAGCGAATGACGAATAGCCCATGGGCCGTCGGAACGAATGGGAAATTTACGGAATCCGCAACGTTCCACAATGCTGCAAGACGACAATTAAGCACGAACTTAGCCGAAGGGCCCAACAAGGAATTCGCCGACCGAAAAACCGAAACAAACAAGAAGTAAACGGGGAGGACTACGAGGAAACTCCCACGGGCCACCCAGTGCTACAATTTTCACTCTTTCCGACACTTTCCCAGCGCTGGACACACCCAGGCCGAAAACTCAATGGGAAAACAAAGAGACGCGGACAAAGCAAAGACAAAAGAGCGCCAGAGAAACTATAAAATTCTGTAGCCAAATGAAGCATTTTTATGTGCTTGTCCATCCGTCACAAATTATATAATTATCACCTGTATATACTATATATGGTATATATGGTAGGTATACTCGCATATTGGATAGGCCGCTTATCGTTCACGTCCCGCTGCCACGCTGCCTGCTCGAAATTTTCGATTTGTGACGCTTTATGTCTTAATTCTGTGTAGTGCAGGGTATCTCGAATGGGTTGGACTAGCAGAGTCAGCGGCCAGGTGCCCGGCCAAGCTGACCCAGTGACTTCGGGTACGAGTTCGGGCTCGAGTCGGCCTTATCTTTCCACGAAATGCCACCCAAAATGCTCATCTTTATAATGCGCCGACGCTGTCGATGGGGAGCTGCGAGCGGAGAGAAAGTGACGTCGCATAACTTTCATTCAAGAGAAAAGCAACAACAACAACAACATCAGCAGCAGCAGCAATTATGAATGCAGCTCGGAACTATCTGATACGGATATGCGTTTGAGATTGTTCTGAAGGATTTAACTGTCTTTTTGGGCTGGGAAATATAATTGAGGCATCTTTAAGAACCTTTTAGAAGAAGTTGACGTTGATAAGAATTTTTTTTAGGCATTTGTGGAATGAGTTTAACAGTTCTTGATTTAGTGGAATTTATCTAGATCTCATAAAAAATATAGAGCTCGTAAATACATTTTTAATACAACTTTACGCTTCATTTAATGTTTTTAAATTTTGTTTAATCGAATTATCTTTTTAGCGCATATAATACACTGCTATAAAGATGTAATTCTTTGATAAATATTTTATTATATTAGTAATCATAATATATAATTTATATTATTATTTATGATACATATATAAATATTATTTTAAATTTTATTTCTTTTTTTTTTTTAATTTGTTCTTATCGAATTTTTTTTGCATAAAATATACTGCTAAGATTTAACTCTTAACTCGTATTATATTACGCTGAAAATATATATTTATATTTGGGATATATTATTATTATATATTTTTTTCATTAAAAAAAATATTTAATACTAGAGTTTTACAATTTTTTTATTAAGATATATAAATACTATATATACAATAATTTTTAAACATTTCCTAAAACCTACATATACATTATATCCTCAATATAGCTTAGCTCATATAGAAAGCTCAACCGCTTGTTTCTTTTTCTTTGCCAAGCCTACTTAGTCATCCGCTAGTCGCTGCGCCTAGCCTAAAGTCACCAACTCTTTAGCACGGGCCACGCCCATGTCGTTTTTCATTGACTTTGATTGTTACCCCCCCCCCCCCCCACTGCCTACACGTGCAGATCTTGGACAAGGGCTTGGCATATGCCATCCGCTTTGGGCTAACAAACTGGGCGTGTCGCACACACTCGTCAGCGTCAGCCTCGTGTGTTTTTTTTCATATTGGCGCCATTTTGAAGGCAATTAATTTGAATTTTTCCGCGCGTTAATTGCACAATGACAAAGCTGTCGTCGCCACGGCAGACAGTAGCCCCCAGCAGCAACCACTGGCTGCCTCCTCTTCATTATTTGCTGATTAAACAACGGTTAAAGACAAGTTGCAAGCAGCGCTGCCGGCTGCCTTGGCACGCCGAAAGCACACACACAAACATAAACAAGTGATGTACCGCGAACGGGGGAGATCAGGGGAAGGGGAAAGGGCAGCCAAACAGCCGAGCTAGTAGCAGCATCCGAAAAACACAAGTTAAGACAGGGCAAAGTCTACCGTAGACCGAAGCTTAGATGCGCTAACTGAGCGAAATAGTTAAAGTATCTTTTCGTTACATTTTGTATCTAATAGATATCACTGCTCAGTGCAGCTGCACTAAAGGTTATCTTCAAGCTTCTCTTGTACTCAGAATGCTATCAGTGTTCAGCTGATATCATTGCAGAAGAATGTAAGACTTTGTGATAGACTCAACTAAATTTAGAAATATTTTGCAGTCAGAGAAAAATTTTATTTGGCGGAAATTCTTTGAAATAAAGCGCTAAATTTAAAATATATATATATTTTTTTTTTTCTTAATTGAGGAATACCGTACAATAAATTTAGTTTATATAATTATTAATTGAGGAATACTGTACAAGATATTTAGTTTATATAATTTTGACAAGCTAACAAGGAAATAAAAAGCCATATTAAAGCTTTAAAAAATTATAATTATTATAAAAATAATGCTAAGTAAAAAATAATACAAAATGCTGATATTATTATTAATAAATTCTAGTCACCTACAAATATTCACAAAAAATGCTAAGAATACATAAATTCAAATTTAAAGTCTTCTTAAACTAATAATAAGATTAATTAACAAAATAAAAAGATTATAAAAAAAGGTATCTTATAAAATAACAGCTATATATTCCATAACAAATCAAATTTCATTATTTCTCTATTTCACAACAATTAAAAAAATATATGAAACAAATTTAAAAAATATTAAAATTTATAAATAAGTCTATATAAAATTAGAAATAATTGAGCTGCTCAAAAGCTCGCACAACTCTGGGCACTTTGGCAGTGTGTCAAAACAGCAAAATGACAACGAAAATACTAACAACAACGGCAGCTGCTTTCTGGCGGTTTCTGCTGTTGTCCAAAAGCCACTCAGAGCTTCAACTTGGCCAGTCTGCCGCTGACTGTTTATCTATTTGTTTATGGCCTTAAGCCAAGCGGCCTGGCCACCTAGTCAATAAGTGTGGGAAAAGCCAACAAAAAGCTTGGCGAATGCCAAGCGGAAAAGTGAGGTACAGAGAGAGAGAGAGGGACAGGCAAAGAGAAATAGAGATACAGTGGATTGGGGGAGGTAGCTCACCCGATTGGGTAAGCCTCGATTCCCTCAGAGAATTAAGGGAGGGCTCGGAGAAGAAATCTAGAGAAGACTCAGGGGCTGTGAGAAAAACAGGGAGTTAGTCAGACAGAATGAGAACAAGCAAAATAGCGAGAAGCAGAAGAGGGAGAACTGTATGAAGAAAGAGAATTAGAGATAGAAAGCGAGTGAGAGCGAGAAAATGAGAAAAAGAGGTAGTAAAAATATTTAAAGACAGAATATTAAGCCTGGGAGAAAGAGAATTGAAAGCATGAGAAAGAGAAAAAAAGAAAGAGAAAAAGAATAGTAAGAGCAATTATGAGAGAGAGAAATGTGATAGAGAGAAAGGAAAAATATTTAGAGACGGAATATAAAGCCTGAGAGAAAAATAATAGAAAACTATGTAAAGAGAGGAAATAGTAAGAGAAAAAAATAATAATAAGAGCAAGCTGGAGAGAGAGAGAAGGAGGAGAAATATTTAGAGACGAAATAAAAAAGTCAGAGAGAGAAAGAATAGAAAGCCATGAAAAGAGAGGAAATAAAGAGAGAGAAAAATAATAATAAAAGCAAGAGGAGAGAGAGAATTGTGATAGAGAGGAGGAGGAGAAAAATTTATAGACGGATTATTAAGCCAGAGAGATAAAGAATAAAAATCCATAGAATTAAAGGAAATAAAGAGAGAGAAAAAGAATAAGCTGTTCTTAGAGGAGAGAGAGAAATGTGAGAGAGAGAGAGACAGAGAGAGGAGATAGAAGGATCCAGAGCTCTATTAAGAGAACTCTCAGCTCTCAGTTGGACCACCCAAAAGGGGCTTTCTGGCTTCCTGGAAACAGGATTCTCGCATCTCCCGATGCCACTCGATGGCCATGGCTAATTAATATGTGGCCGGCTTTTTGGCAACAATTGTTGCGCTACCGCACCGAGGGCAGTTCCAGGAAACACCCAAACACACACGCACACACACACACACACACGGCAAACGAATCAGAAATAATTAAGTTGTTTTAGGGGTCATTATTTTTCACGGCTTTTGTCGGCACAAGACACACAACAGCAACAACAACAACAAGGGGAACAACAACAATAACAAGAAGGGGAACAACGGGCTGGCGGGAGGAGCAGCTGTCCACTCGAAATCGATTTCAGGATCCTTCAGGCGCGACGAATGTGGCGTTTACACTGATTTTTGATCGAGCGTCGTGCTACGTGCCTCGCATTGTGTGTGCCTCGTGGTGTTGGCGGCGCGGGTCAAAGGTCGTGCCGCTGCCGGCGACAGCAAGACGCGTCGCTGCCGTTGGCGCCAAAAAGAGCAGACGAAATGGGGATGCGGGGTGCTGGTAGAATTATCCACAATTATACAAAATTTTTTTTTTTTTTTGGGTATCCGATTCGCACTTCATAAAGTGCAAGAGTTAATGGGGGCGGCAGCCCCACCCAAAGCAAACTAATAAGTGCTGGAAGTGTGTAAAATGCAGCACGCACCACACACGCAGTCGGCGTGGGGGGCGGGGCAGAAGAGTGGAGCTGGCGCCCGCTTTGTAGTTGTTGCTGTCTGACGCAATAATTAAGTCATTTAAATTATTAGAGGACAACAACAACAATAATAACAACAACAACGCGATCAAGTCGTACAAACAAACACACGCGCTCATTGATGACTTTGACTATTTTCGTCTCGCCAAATCCTCGAGAGAATTTCCTCAGTCTTTCGGCTTTTCGTGTTTGTTGTTGTTGCTGTTGTTATTTTTTTTAATTTCGTTTTTGGAAAAACTGCCACAGCACGTCGCAGGTTTTTCACACGTTCGCGTTTTTCCCCCCGCTGCACACGGCGACAACTTGACGCACACACACACACATACACACACAGATACTCGCAGCACAGTTAATAATTTTCCAGATTTTATGCAAGTGTCGTTAAAATGTTTTCATTACGCTTACACACACACACACACACACAGGGAAATTCTACACGCACTTAAGTGGGAAACTCACATTCATGGCATATCCCAATCCGATCCGATCCGATGCGACTTCGTTCCATTTCGATCCGGTTCCGGCGTGCATTGACTTTTGCCAGACACTGTTATGCTAAACAAGCACACAGTCGAGCAGTTTTAAGTAGGTCTCTTCACTAAGCCCCTGTTTGGTTACTTTACTCGCTGCGCTAGTCCTCTTCTTCCGGCAGCTCACTCTTCCTTTCCCTCTCTCTCTCACTTTTTCTCTACTCCCTCAAGTGGCGACGTGTGGCGAGTAAATCGCAGCTCGATTTGTTCTAAGTGCCATAGGAAATCAGCGGAGCGCGACTAAAGTAACTAATTTTGGTATTGAGTTTCGCAAGCACAGCGGAGAGTTTAGACTGAGATTGGTTTAGAAAATAGTTAAGTCGATTAAGGATATCAGAAAACTTCAATTAATACAAAATAGTTATAGTAAAAATTCTTGAGAAGCATAGAAATTTATTCAAGTCTTTTGAAAAATTATAATATTGTTGGTAAAATTAGGCGATCTAAACAGATGAAATCTGTTTGACTTCTCGATATTTATATACAAGTATATTGGAAAAATCGATTTAGGACTCAGGAAAACTTTTATATTGAGCTTCAGGGGCTAGTGAAGTTGGTTTTAAAAAAATAGATTTAAAATTATTAAAATCCTGGATTTCTTTTTAAACTTTGAAATAGAATTGTAACGATATTGCTTATTGTAATGTTGCAGTATTAAGGATATATCTATAATTGTATTGAGAACAAAATCTGCGAGAATTGTGGTTACTAATTTGGCTCAAATAGGCATAAGATTAAAAAAATGGAAACAATTATTGGGAAAATTTCCATTAAAGATGTGTGGACTTTTATATAGGTACAATACAATTAAATTATAGAGCACATAAAGCTTAGATGTATGTCTAGGTATAAATTAATTGACCATTGATAATTGATAATTGATTTAAATTTGCATATAATTCCTATCTCAATTATTTTATTTTTTATTTGCACAGATTTGTTTGAAACTAAGTGCTTCGCAAGCTTTAAATTAAAGGCATAAATAAATTATAAGTATATATTAAAAGTTAAATATTGAAATATAGCTTTAGTTAAACTTCAAGACAACTTTAATTTAAATTAAATATTTGCGTATTTTTATTTTTATTACTTTTACTTAAGATTTCAATAGTTTCTTAGTTCTTCTATAATTGAAAGAACCCACAGTTTCTGGCCAGATACCATTATTTTACCACCCAAAATGGCTCTCTATATAGGAATTTATTTCACTCTCTCCCCTCTCACGCTCTGCTGGCCTGCGACAACGCCATATTACCCTACCTTTCCCTAACCTCCGCCCTAGTTATGGCCGCTGCATTTTTCACTTCCGGAAGCATAAGTCGAGTCATATCTGGAGTCGTGGACCGCCGGCGTGGCTGGGGCTAATGATAATGCATTATGCATTGCTTCGGCAGCAAATGCGTTTTAATTATTATTAGTAGTAAAAAGTAAAAAGCAGCGAGAAAAGCGAGAAATGAAAGCACTTTGCAGCAGCAGCGGCAGCGGAGATAAAGAGAACTTTAACACCTACCTGTGTGCCACGGCCCCGCCTTAACCCTCGGTTGCCGGCAGCAGCCAAGCATGCAGCGATAATTTCAACATTTTAAAGGTACTTAAGGCAGCCAGAGAGAGAGAAAGAGAGAGACAGGGAGAGAGAGATAATAACTAAAACTAGCCAAAAAATGCGCGCTCATAATTTTTTGAAACATATTTGAACGCGCGATACTCTCTCTCTCTCTCTCCCTCTCTTTCTTTGGCTTTCTCCTGCTCACTCTCCCACTCGGCGGCACGGGAAATATAAATTGTGCTGCGGAGACAGGGCCAAGAAAAAAAATTCTACACTGTCATCAAAGCGTAACTAAACGCCCATTTTTCTCAGCTTCAGCTGCGCGCGATCCCAAATAACACAAAAAAAAAAAAAAAAGTTGGTAACGCTGTCGAGCTCGAACTCGGCTCGGGTTCGCGTCCATTTTCGGTAGTTATTAGTGGCATATTTTGGCCTAAAGTGCGTGAACCATGTCGAAAAAGTGGCCGGGCAAGAAAATTTATTGTTTAGCGCTGTGAAGTTAACAACAAAATGGACCTCCCCATGAGTTGCACAGAGCGATGGGTGCGCGGGGGAGCGGCAGCGGCAGCGGCAGAGGGAGACGGAGGCAAGCAGCACTCGCAACACGCAACACTCGGACGAGGCAGGCAACAGCACAAAATATTAACGCCTCGAGCGGGCAGCAGCAGCAGCAGCGGCAGCAGTGGTAACTGTTGTTTTGGTGGAAGCGGCAGAAGAGGCAGCCAAACCTCTTACCTTATTGGCCAAGTCGACCACCATCATCGACAGCGCAGAGCTGGAGTAGAGTGTAGCCCGGCCTGGCCTGATGATGATGGCGTTGATTATGGCTTATTTTCAAATCTCTTTTCATACCTTCTTTCTACTTCTTGGAAGTGGCCAGAGCAAATTATGTGGAGTCATCTCAATGGCAGCAGCGGCAGCAGAGGCAGCAGCAGATCTTGCGAAAGCATCGCAATCGGAATGGGAGCAGCAGCTGCTCGCACTGCCCGGTGGGTGTGGACTCCGGACAGCAGACTGTGTTGCAACAATTTTAGAGTCGCCTCAGTTTGTTGCAAGTAGGAAGTGCGCTCGGCAGCTTGCAACTTGTGGGGGTCACAGCGCTTAGCTAATGCCGGGCATTTTCCCCCCAAAAGTGGCATCTATAAAAATGAATTTTATTTGCCATAATTATAGCACACTCGGAGCTAAACATTACTTCCTCTGCTTAGATCATACATATTGCAAGAACTTTGCTTGATCGTCCAGAATTTCCGATAAGTAAGAACATGTATAATTTGAAGATGAAGTCGTATAGTCTGTTGGTGTTTAGTATGTTGGCTTTAAATTATATGTGCATAATTTCTTATAAAATAAATAATTTTAACAAAACTTTCGCGGTTTAAGTCATATTTATTGCATAGGTTTTCAAGAAATCGAGTTATATATTTTAAAACTAAGATTAGTTAGTTTTTTTAATGAGTAATGCTCTTAGAGTTTTCTAAAGAATTTAAAAATATATAATTGTTCCAAAAATGTCCTTTAGTCCCAATTCTGTAATAGAATTATGATAATTGGAATGAAATAAATAATAAATAATTTCAGATAAATATATATTTTATATATATACTAATATATTAAATTTTATATTATTTAATTCACCGTACAAACATATCTTTCTTTATGAAATATAAATATTATTTATAAATTTTTGAAATAGAAATAATACTTATACTGAATATACATTCTGTAGATATATATTAAATTTAATATTATTTAATATTTGTTTTATTCTGTACCTTTAGTAAATATGCATGCATTGAATATATTTTCTAACTCAAACTTTTAGCTATAAGAAACTCTGAGATATCAACGAAACTACCACATCCACCACGATGTTGGATTTCGAATTAAAATTATGTAGTTTTCATATTTTATTACTATATTTTAATTTCCAGTTCAAACTAATACTGTTTTTTTTAAGGAACTCTAGAATATCTTCAAATTTTCCATATATTTTCAAACAAATGCATTTTTTTCAATTTTTTGATAAATACCAAATTTGTAAGATATTTTTTTTAAACTAATAAATTTGTTTAAGAAACTCTGCGATATTTGCCAATTTTCCATGTACCCCACAAAGTAAGATTTTAATTTTATGAGTAAAAAGATCGTGTTTTTTATATATTATAAAATATATATGGTAGTAAAAAGTATATATGTAGAAAAAAAAAAATAGTTAATTTCCAGCTCGCAGAACAAACTCTACGCTCATTTCTTCACATGCTCCGATCAACGCACCGATCTTCGATCCGATCTGCAACGCATGAGAGCCATAAATTCCACGAAAGGCATATATATTAGCAACTGCAGCGTTTGCGGCCCTTGGCAAATGGAATTACCTGCAAAGATCGCCGAGATCATTGATCAGCAGATTAGCCATGATGAGATCATACGATGCGCTTATCTGGCCCAATGCAAGTGCTGATCTATGGAATAATCGAGCAAACATTTACAATGTGCCAGCGCCTAATCGCCTCATGTCATGCCCATTACAGCTGCTTCCTCCCACAGCAGCGAGCATCGCTCCAAGTGATCGCAGCGAGAGCGGATCGAAGCGTAAAATCGAGTGCAATAAAAATTGCCAGCTCTCTGCGCTCAGCAAGTGCCCAACTGTTTGGCAGCAACAAGCGGGAGACGGCAGACGGCAGAGGGGAGAGGTGAGAGGATCGCTTGGACGCGAGCTGCGCATGATCGCAGCGATGATCGGCGAGCGCAGCTTGAGGTTCGCTGCAGAACTTCGGGCTTGGGTACGGGCAGAGCGGAACTGGCTGCATTAGCAGAGGCTAACAACAACAGCTACAATCAAGCATAACAAACAGAGAGAGAGAGAGAGAGGGAGAGGGAGAGAGAGCGAGCGAGCGAGACAGCGCTGCTTGCCTCGAAGTGTTGCAAATTTTTATTTGGAAGCAATTTTCACACCCCGTGCGACATTCAGGCAGAACCGTACCCCTGGCCGACACGCAGTTGACCCCTGCCGAACGCCGGACCGGACCGAACTCGGACTTGGACTGCTGCTGGCAGCGCTGACAGGACGCAGCGTGGCAAATGCAACTGTTGACAACTTCATGGAGCGAGCGTTCCCAATGATGCCAAATGATTGCAGACCATATAAATTTCGATTGCAGGCTGATTAGGCAGGCGAGCTCTACCTGGCGAGCACAGTACCAGTACCAGTACAGCTGCCACGCCTACCCCCAGCCGAAGTCAGCATTTTAGTTGCGCTTACCCGGCGATTATTTGCAATTATGAGCCGAGATCCTGCAGCTTAGGGCGTATGATCTCCAGGCTTGGTACTGGAACGTTTTCGTCTGGCTTGGAACTCCCAGTAACTCCCCCCGACGCGACGGTGGCAAAGTGTCAACACTTGTGGCACATTTGACGGCTTGACTTTGCGACTCTTGCGACATAATCACCTTGACCTTGACCTTGAGCAGGAGAGAGCGCAGCAGCGGCAGCCTCGGGGGGTTTGGTTGTGGTCCGTACAGTGCTTTGGGCCATTGTGTGGCGTCGGTTTCAGTTCTGGTTTCGCTGCCGTTTCGCCTACGACCTTAGAGCTCAGTTTTGATGGATTGCTGCTGCCTCAACGACATTAGCTCAAGGTCATGAAATCGAATTCGCCACGTCTCGTTGCGGGCTCGCTGCGGCTAACCATATCGCATGGTAATACCAATTTATATAGCCGTTCATTATGGCCAAATTAAAACAGCTCATCGGCCATTACTCAGGCGCGCAAATAGCGCGCCTTTATGAGTTCCCGGCCGATCGACCGCCCGCCCGCCCGCTCCTACCTACAGCGGCTTTTATGATTTGTTTACTCGACATTCAGACTCAAACGCAGACTGAGACTGCGACTGGAACTGAGACTGCGACTGGAACTGAGGCTCGAGCTGAGACTCGTACTCGTACTCCGAGTCTCTCTCTCGGATTTTCCGCAGCCATAAAATTAATAAGAACGCGCTAATTTTGCAGCAGCCTCTGGCCCTGCGCCTAAGCAAACAGTGCAACTCTTTAGGCAACCTTCTCGCGCAAGACCTCTTCCTGCTGTCCCAGTGCCCGGCCCAGACTGTGCCAATATTTGCACAGGCTGTGCCACAGACCTCGGCCCAAACGTCGCCATTTTGTGTATGTATGTGTGTGTGTGCGTGTCCGGGCGCGCTTTAATGACATTTACGATCGCTCGTAGTATCGCTTCCTAAGTCCTCGAATAATGGCCCATTAATAGACTGACATAATCCCGAGCAAGCACACACTTAATTCATTCATTAGGCGTGCGCTAGAGTGCAACGGCAATAGCGACTGCCAGCAGCAGTGGCGCTGTGCCGGCAGCTGCCCGTGGGTGCAAGCGGGCGCGCGCATGCCCAAACTGCAAGCGACTCTTGTCCAATTAGTTGGCGCAGTCGAGGCAGAACGCCGCGCTGCGAGAGCGTGTGAGAGAGCGCGCGTGCATGTGTATGTGTCTGTATGCGCTCGTCTGCTAGCCAAGAGCGTGAGTGTTTGTTCTGCCAGAGTACATAAGCAGCGCACACGGCACTCCGAATAATCACACACACACACATGCGCACGCACACAGGTATTTACTCCGAATGCGCTCGCGCGCACAGGCGAGTGGAAAAATTTGTGAATGGAAAATGTAAATGAACTTTTAGGCACGAATTTTCTTATTATTTAATTTTATCTGAATAAAATTTAAAATAGAAAATATAAAAAAAGAGTAAAAATACAAATTGTAAAAAATAATCTTAATTAATTATTTTTATAAATAAAAATACAAACTATATAAAATATTCTCAATTAATTATTGTAATTATATCATAAAATGAGCGTAAAATTCAATAAAAAGAAAAATACTACATATATTTTTATTATTTTTTTTTATTGCAGCAGTTTTATAAATAATTTAATAAAAAATATATACAGCTAAAAAAACCGCAATAAAAGCAAACAATATTTTATAGAATTATATTAACATTAAAAAAACAATCTCTAAAAATATGTTTTCAAGTTAATAATTAAATTATCATTAAAAAAACACACACAAAAAAATACTTTGCAAGTTAATAAAAATTTAAATATATTTAAAAAACAACTTAAATAACTTTTTATAGGGTATTATATATTTACTGCCTACGTTATTTTCGAAATTATAAGTTTATCAAAATTTAAATATATTAAAAAAGCATTTTAAATAATTTTTATAGGGTATTATATATTTATTGCCCACGTTATTTTCAAAATAATAACATTCAGGCAAACCTTTTACGGGCGACATTACAAGGCTATTATTAACCTCTAATTATACAGTTTACTGGCCAAACGGTTGCGACTCTCCGCCTAAAGCTGTTGATATGGTAATAAACCGTTATTGAAATCTGTGTGAAATTGTGCAAAATGTGTGTAATTAAGTGCACTGTAAGTGCAGGCATAAATTACGTACCGAAATACAAATAAATTCCGTCAATCGAGCCGCAACGATCTCAACGTACACCGAAAACTGCAGGCGCAACGTTTACCAATATTTCCGCCATTTCTTATTGGGCGCAGGCCAGTCTATGTACCACACACACATATGCACCCACACACAAGCATACGCAGAGCGGAGAGTACATACACGCGCACACACTCACACGACAGCTGCTGCTCACAACGTTGCGTCTCTCACTGCGTGCGTCTCTCAAATAGCTAGTCGCACTCTTCTTGCGCACGCCGTTGCTGCGCAAGCGAGAGCGAGCGGCGAATTGCTCCACCTCCACGATCGCTAATCGTTCGCCAGGCAGCAGAGCGACGGCAATAGCAAAAGCGACACCAGCAGGAAACTAGTACGTGCTCAAGGCAGTGAAAAGCGCAGGGAAGAGCTGAAAATGAGTACGAAATGCAGTGAAATATGTAAGTTAATTATTTCTAAATAAATCAAAGTAAAATATTAAATTGTAAAAATAAAAAATTATAAATTAATGGTATATTAACTGCATTTTTATGACTGTACAGTATGTGCCAAAGGCAGGGTAGAGAAGAACTGAAAATGCGTTTGAAATGCAGCAAAGTAAGTGCCTTAATTATTTCTAAATAAATTTAAGTCATATACTAAATGGTAAATTCTGTTAACTATATTTTTATGGTTGTTGTTTGAGTTATTTAAAATGTTTTATCATATTAAAAAATTTTAAATAATGTTAAATACAGTTAATTTAGTAGCAACAATTTAACGTAATTTTTAAATACTTGAAAAATATGCTCAGCTCTCAAAATCATATATGCATGAGCTGCAACAAATTTTCTATGCTGCAAACATAGTCCCACTGGGTTATCAGCCTATGTGCATGGGCACACGAAGCAGCAATTCGGCATCTCGTGCGAAGACGACGACGGCGACGTCGACTGTCATGTCGAGGCTCGAGCCCCTAATCTGGGGACTCTGGTTGGTCGTCTGCGATCTGCTTGCTGGCAGCGACGCTCGCCCGACAGTCGCTCATTCGCCTCTCGTATTCGCTGTCGTCAACACACACGCGCACGCAGCAACAGCAACAGCAGCAGCAGCAGCGGCAGCGCAGCAGCTGAACAGGTTTAAATCTATTTTGTTGAGTCTCGAGTCTCGAGCGGGCCAGGTAAAAGAACGCGCCGTGTGTTTCAGTCAAGCGTTGGCACTGAACCGGGTAACAATCTTTCACTCCTCCGCTCCGGGACAAACGCAAGAGATCGCGTCGCGTTAAACACACAAAAACCCATGGAAAGTGTTTGACAAAAAAAAATAATAATAAGGAAAAATAAACGAAAAAACTGTTGCGAGTTTTTTACAAGTGCAAAACCAAATTCAGAATAAGAAATTGAAAAAAAAAAATCCAATTCAAAATCAAAATCGAACCGTGTGATCCATAAAAATGAAATCAATAACAGTGCGCATGCTAATGATGATTATGCCTCATTTAAAGTGCGCTAATTGAACGTGAAATTGCCGGACAAAAGCGCACAAAATATTTGGCCAGCGAGTTTTTCGGGGCCCAAAAGCAAACAGCAAACAAGCGAGCAAATAAACGCCCAGCCACTGGCTGACTAACTTGGTCAGCAACAACAACTAATACTATACTACTACAACAACAACAACAACAAATTGTGCGAAAATGGATTTCAGTTACATATTCATCGTCTGCCTGCTGGCGCTCTGCAGCGCCGACGCCGAAAGCAAACAGAAATCGGGCAGAGGCCGCGGCTCCATGTGGTGGTAAGTAGGCTGAGACGGAGACTGAGACTGTGGGGCTGGGGCTGGGGTGGTGCGCTTGCTGACATTTTCAATGTCATATTGCAGCGCCCACGCAACATTTGCATAAGTCAACAAACAACAGTTCAGGCAATTAGCGGGCGCGCGAGAAGAACAAGCGCAAACACAGCAGCAGGAGAGAAAGAGAGAGAGAGTGAGCGAGAGCGAGTCCAAAGTCAAAGCCAAAAGTCAAACAACAACAACATCGCGCTGGGAGGCACGCGCCAGCAAACCGTTAAGAAAGCCACGAAAATTAACGCAAGCAACTTTTTCCCCCCAGCTGCGGCTAAGGGTCAAGCGGGACTGCAGCACGCACGGAGCGGAAGCTGCAGCGGCCGCTTTAATGAACGCAATTAAAAATTCTAAGCATGCAGCAAGACAGAGACAGAGCAAGAGAGAGAGAGCAGCGAGCGAGGGGGCTAGCGCTGGCGCAGCTGCTGCAGCTCAAGTTCGTTGCCTAAGTCTTTTGTTTTGGCTCACTACAAACGAAAAAAAAAAAATCAAAGCTGCCTGCAATTAAAACTGAAAACGCACAAAAAAAAAACTCTGCCCTAATAACATTTTATAACGGCATAAATCTCGCGCGCTTAAGCCGCCTGGGAATCGACTGCGTTTGGTTTTTTTTTTCTTTCATTGCTGTCGACATTACGCAATTGGCAAATAATAATAAAAAAAGCAGCAGCAGCAAAAAAAAAAAACTGGCTGCAACTGGCTAAAAAATGATGAACTTTCCCACCGCAATCAACGGGCAATTCAATTCGCTTCGCTTCATTTGCATGCGCTAAACATTTGCTTAAGTGCCGCCGACGCCGCCGCTGCCGCTGCGTATTTATTTATGGCCGAACAATACGTACAATTTGTAAAACAATTAAAATACCAAATATACTAAATATACAGAGCGCAAGCGTTTGAAAGCGAAAACGTTGACAAGTGTCAACAAATATAACAAAAATACCAAAAAATACCGTATGGGTATTTTTGACAGCAACTGTAAGCGCATAACTAAACTGACAAAATACAACTAATTTACAATTTTATGTACTGTACTGACAATTACTAAATATACTAAAAAAACATACCAAATGCGCAAACTGTTGCTCTAAGCAACAAGATGACAGCAAATGGCAGCGAGTGCCGCCGACAAGTGTCATCAAATATTTGTCAGTGTAGGGGGCACCACACACACGTGGCTGTGTGCAAGTGTGTGTGCTGTGTGCGAGTGTGTGTGGTGTACGCATGAGTAACGCCGGGCAATTGACGTGCTCAACAAAAAGGAAAAGCCGCAAGTGAAAAACCAAAGAACAACAAACTCAACTCAAGTCAAGTGGAAATAAACATAATGCCAAAAAAAAAAAAAAAAAACAACAACACACTCTACAACAAGGGCTACAAATACACGCATACAAATAATGTGAAAATGTTGATCCGTCTTTTGGTCTGTGCGTGTCCAGCTGCCGGAGATTCCCTCTCCCCTCTCTCTCACTCACTTGCTCTCGCACTCTCTTGTAATTAGGCGCAAAAAGCAAGTGAAGCATTAAATAGTCTTGCCACGCCCCTCGCTCCAGTGCTCCCTATTAATTTCCTGTACTTTCTTTTAGGGGCATTGCCAAGGTCGGCGAACCGAACAACATCTCGCCCATCAGCACGGGCATCATGTACATGGATCCTGCCATACACTCCACGCTGCGCCGCAAGCAGCGGCGTCTCGTGCGCGATAATCCCGGTGTGCTGGGCGCCCTGGTCAAGGGCGCCAACATGGCCATTAGCGAGTGCCAGCATCAGTTCCGCAATCGCCGCTGGAACTGCTCGACGCGCAATTTTCTGCGCGGCAAGAATCTGTTTGGCAAAATCGTTGATCGAGGTGAGTTGAACGAGAAAATATATATATATAGAAGAAAGAAAAATATGTGCGGGTTTTAGCATGCTGTCGATAATTCTAGCTTTTTTTTTAGTAGGTAAAACATACAGAGTGCTTGTATATAGTCTTTTCTCAGCTTGTAATTGAAATCCTTCGACCTTCTAAAATTTTCGAAAAGTTGTAAAACTTACAGAGCGCTTGTCTTTTCTCAGTTTAAAATCGATATCCATTTAAATCTGCAGAATCTTTTGATTTTTAAAAATTGTGCACATTTTTAAATATTTTTCTTAATTGTAAGAAAATATTTAATATGATATACCTGCAAATTTTTTCTTTATAAGTTAAAAATGTACAAAATTTGGTTTTTTTCAATATCCCATCAGCTTCTAACTAAACAATACAATTTTTTCTTCAATATACAATCAGTTACACTTTGAACTAGGCAATTTCTTAATTTTTAAAAATGTCCGAAAAAACATTATGGCAAATTTTCGAGTACTTCTGTTGCTTTTTCAACAATTTCCAAAATTCATTTTTATGAGTAATTTAAATGCATACAAAATTCATTTGCGCTTCAGTTTTATAATTTTTTAAAATACGCGTAATTAAATACCATAGCCATCTTTTTCAAAACTAGATTTTTTCTTGTTTTAAAAAATTTCCAAAAAAATGCGATACATATTTTTGAACTATTTTTTTATATTTCAACAGTTTTTGAAAATGATACTATCACAGCTTTCGCTTTTTTATTGCTATTTCAACAGTTCCAAAAATTATGTTCTATGCTTTTTTATTGATATTTCTACAGTTTATAAATTATCATCGCTTTCGCTTCTTTTTTATTGATTTTTCAACTGTGCTCTAAATTTATGTTATCATCATTTTTGCTGCAATTTTATATATTTTAAAATCTTCAAAAATATGTAGTAATATTTTTCAAAACTTTCCCCAACCCTTTTCCAAATTCCCCTTGACATTTCATCATTTTATTATATATTTTATGCGCCGCTCTCAATTGGCCTACCTCTTCTTGCTCTGCTGCTGCTTGAAATATGATCTCCGATCCGTGATCGCTTCATGACGAGTCCAAAATATTGTTGTGCACGCCTACTTCGCCGGGGGCAGACCGAGTTGTTGTTGTTGTAGCCTGTTGTTGTCTCTTATTTATGTTGTGAAATGTCACTCGGGCTGTTGTTGTTTTTGCTGTAATATGAGCGGGCGCAGCCTCCAATGCACTTCAAACTTTGCCACATGTTGGCCACTTTCGCTGCCTGTCAACGAGTTGCGCTAGTGTCTCAGTGTGTGTGTGTGCAACAATGCCTGCGCCTTGTTGCTGCTGCACTGACTGCACTTGCTCCACTTCCACTTGCCTTTCAGCATGCTTATGCTAATTGCTGCAGTCGACGTCGCTGCCAGCGTCGCAGTCGCCGCTGCACATTCAAATCAATCAAAAGTGCTCGTTGTTCGCCCGCTGTGACAGTCGCTGTTGCAGTTGCAGTCGCAGTCGCAGTCCCTGGCGACCAACACTTTTTGCTCCCCGGTGACAGACGTCAGGCTCAGCCTCAGGCTCAGGCTCTTTCTATATTTCTCTATTGTACAGCTTCATTTTCATATAAATGTAAACAGCAGCGCGTTGTCCCGCTGCGCCTTCGCCAAAAATTGTCCTGCCGTTTTTATTAGCTACTGTCCACTGTGCGGCCTGCCGCTACCTGACTCTAGCCATGGCTATAGCTATAGCCGCCTCTGGGCGTGCGCAGCAGCGTGTGACGCGTGCGCGGGGGAACCTTTCACTCGCCAGCTCGCAGTTTTATAGCCCTAGTCGACGGGCTCTTGACCTTATCAACATCCTTTTTACGAGTTCTCAATGCAATTCCTTTACACTCTCCCACTCTCTTGCTCTCTGCTGCTCGCTCCTTTTTTACAGCTCGTTGACAGCTTTTTATCGCCGCACTTTCATCGCATTGAGTATTTTTTTTTTTTTTTTTTTAATTTTATTATTTTCCGACTTTAATGCCCTTGGACCCTTGCCTAATTAACACCTCACGCATTAACACTTTGGGGGTTGCGCAGTGGCTATCAAACTGTACAGCACAGCAGGCCACTGCTGCAGGCAGGGGCTACTAACGTGTCTTCTAATTGGTGACACCTACTCAATTTGCCATGCTCGATCGCATTTTTTTTTTTTTTGCGCAGTATGACGAATGGCAGCCGTACCGCCTGTGGTTTTTATATCACAATTGTCTAAACTATTCCGGGAAGTGTACGGGCCGCAGGGGGAACACACGCTCTAAGCAGCTTAGCCTGCCGCTCAGCCGCTCTGCTGCTGCTTCAGGCTACCTGCGCAGCAGCATCCTTGCTGCTCTCGATTTCAGCGGCAACTGCCACGCCCAGCAGCAGCGGAAATCCGTTTAGCAATTAGCCAAAAAAAAAAAAAAAAAAAAAAACAGCGTAGGGAGCCGCAGTGGCGGAGGGGCAGCGGGGGTAGCGCAGCTACTCAGATTACATGCGCAAACAGTTTTGGTGGGCGTTGTTCCTGTGTTTGCCCGGCCAAATTAAAGGGCAACTGCGACACACCCAGTTCCCCCCTCTCTCTCTCTCCCTGCTCTCTCTCTCTCTTTGAGTCCACTCACTTCTGCTGTTGCGCCACTTGATTGTTCGCCGTTTTTATTGTCTTTTGTCGTTTTCTGCGAAGCATTTGCCAAGCTGCGATATTTACACACACTCGCACACACACACTCGCCGGCACAACACTTGCCACGCAATGTAACGCGAATTCTTGCTAAGCTAATCACCAAAAGTCAGAGTCAAATTGTTGTTGTAGTTGCTGTTGTTGTTGTTGTAGTTGTTGCTGTTGCCTTTGCGCATGCGCCGCCGTCGACCGCCTTCGCTTATCACAGATTAAACAGAGCGCAGCGCGCGCGTATTTACCTTTTACGTGAAATTATTTAAAGACAACAAAAATGAAAACGAAACCAACAATCACACACACCCGCACACACACACACACTTACACGCACACACTCACGCGACTAACAAACAAACATTAAACGTGAATTGAACTGAACAATTCCGGGAAATCGGGAAAACTAGGCGGAAGTCCCCCACCCCAAGCACCGAACGAACGCGTCAATCGTCAACTGCTCGACAGTCAATCACAGCGGCATCAATCGTCAACGCTCAGCCAAAGCGTGCGACTTTAATGGGTATCTTTAGGCTGGCAAGAGACATAGCATTTTGTTCTATTTTTTTTTATAATTTATTTTCTATAAAATCTGTATGGAAATTTATACAATAAAAAATGTATAAAAGCAGTTAATCAAGCCTGCACTGGTTACAGTTATTTTGGATTGAGTTAGAATCTAAAATTTAAAGAAATATATATATAAATAAAAAAAAAGTTGCTACACAACTTTTCTCATGTATTGATAAAAAGAATATTGTTTTTTATAAATATATTTTATATATTTTTATAATAATAAATATAAAAGCTAAAAATAACTTTAAATATATAAATATATTTTATATATTATTAAAAAAATAAATATAATAGCTAAAAATAACTTTCAATAATTTCAACATATTCTAAATTGTCTACATTAAAAATTATATCCAGTAAATTTCTGTAAATTCTTTGACAAATTTTAAAAAGTAAACTTTGATAATGCTGGTAAAATATCTATAGAGTTTTCTACAGATTTAGAGCGAGTTACTGAAGGAAGAACAAATTTTTAAAACCTTCAATAAAAAATAAAAAATATCTGATCAGATGGAAATCTACTTTTCTAAGCAACTTTTCACTAGATAATTACATACTTTTAAAAAGCAACGATAGTATATTTAGATATATTTGCTTTTTTATTAATTTCACACCGTAACTTGATCCAGAGTGCCTTCAAAATTCCAATTTTAAAGTTTTTAAAAATTATTGTAGAATATGAATATTTTATTTTTATTAATTTTCTGCAAAAACTTGTTTTTTTAGTAGCATGAAAATTAAATTATTATATAGTATTTTTAAATTGTTATACAATTGTTATATTATTACATGTAGTCAAATATCACTGAAGTCAAGTTTGAGTATGTCACAAAAACTAACACTTGGGGAAATTCCCAGCCCATTGTCATATTCATATGCCGGCACTCATAGCTGAACAAACTAGCACTCGTTCCACTCGGGCTACCTGAATGCGCTACGCTCGTGTGTCATTTAGATATTCCTTCCCCTGCTGCTGCTGCTGCTCCTACCTCTTGCCCTGCACATATTTGAGCTCATGTAGCTGCAACTGTTGCTGTGACGCTTGAGTGTTCAGTCCCTGGGCCTGTGCCCGGGTCTGGGCACTTGAAAAATTATCTGCAACATGTAAATTCAATTTTCATTGTTCTTTATCTGCGATGCTCGCGCGCGCGCTCGCTCGATGCGCAAACGGAGGCAGTTACTAAAAATAAAAATAAGAATAAAAAAATAATAAAAATAAAAATAATGAAATGCTGATAAAAATGAAAATCGACTAGAGCAAGGGGCCACTCGACTGGCCAACTAGACGTGGCTCTGGCTGTAGTGTTAAGTTGGAATTTATAGTGGAGCGTTTAATCTGTGTCAGTTGATAGCTTGAAGTGTCATAATTGACCAGAGTTTGGAGGACAAGTGCCATTATTCATGGGAATATGCTTGGGGAATTTCAGAATTTCAGTCGACTACTTTTGCCCACGTCGTGCGATCACTTCAGCTGAGATTGAGATTGAGATCTTTGCCGTTGGGGGGTCGCCAGCGCGTGGAACACCCAGAAGGCATAGCAGCTACCATAGCTATCTATCCATCTCACTCACTCACTCATTCTTCCTCTCTCTCTTTCTCTTCAGGCTGCCGGGAGACGGGCTTCATCTATGCGATCACCAGCGCCGCAGTGACCCATTCGATAGCGCGAGCCTGCAGCGAGGGCACCATCGAGTCCTGCACCTGCGACTACAGCCACCAGACGCGCTCGCCACAGGCCAATCATCAGGCGGGCAGCGTGGCCGGCGTACGCGATTGGGAATGGGGCGGCTGCTCCGACAACATCGGATTCGGCTTCAAGTTCTCGCGCGAATTCGTCGACACCGGCGAGCGTGGACGCAATCTGCGCGAGAAGATGAATCTGCACAACAATGAGGCGGGCCGAGCGGTAAGTAAACCAATCGAGTCAGAGACTCATACTATATATATATAGCTATACATGCGATATATCTAATGCCCGTCGTCGCTTTGGTTGGCCCGCAATTTACGACTTGCCTAATAAAAATCAACGAGTCGCCGATTTCCGCCCCAATTGGCGACTTGCTAACTTGCAGCAGGGGGCAGCATAGGGGCAAGGAGCAGCACTGTCTCCCATGCACTCGTTTGCGCCCGTGTAGCTCGTATATTAAAATCGCTGACAGCTTGCAGCTCTCCTCCTGCGGCAGCTGCTGCCTGCGCACAGTGGAAGAAATTAACGATTGGCATGATCATTTATCAATCAAGTGGGCGATGGTCAAGCTGGAGAAATGGCCGTAGCCATTTGTTAGCTGCGAGCGTTATTATAACAAAAAAAAATGCATTGATTATTGATAATCGGCTATCGATTTCTTAAACATAGAAAAATCACACATGCTTTAGCAGTTAAATATTGCCTATATCCTTAGTGCTTTTCAATTAATTTCAACATTATCGATAGTTTTTATTTTTTGCAAGCATTTTCTATAGAGTTTGTAGCTTTGATATTTAATTTAATGATTTAGCTTTTATTAGAAAAATAAAAATCAATGCTAGATTTTATTTATGGCAATGTATCGATATTTCATTTAATAATTTAGATGTTAATAAAAAAAATATCAATCAGTTTTATTTATTGATATTTAAATTTAATGATTTTGTTTTTAATAGAAAAAATATCAATCATTGCTAGTTTTAATTTATTGCAAGAATTTCCTTTAAAATTTCTGCTATTAAATATAATAATTTAGCTTTGAATAGAAAAAAACGATCATTTATTGCTAGTTCGTATTTATGCAAACATTTTATATAGCATTTTTAGCTTAAATATTTAATTTAATGATTTAATTTATAGTTTTTATTTAACGCAAGCATTTCCCATAGAATTTATAGCTCTGCTATTTAATACAATGACTTAGCTATCATTTACTTAGTGTTTTATTCATTTTTGACAAATCGATAATTAGCTGAAAACCTTTTAAAGCGTTTAAAAAAGATCAAATGCTGAGCATCAATATTAATTTTCGCCATAAAAGCTTTTTCTCTTAAGGAAAACTCCACACTTATTACCAGTTTATCCATAATTTCATTCACTTAATTTTATTTTTGTGGCAAAAATCGCAATTACTAGCAATTTATCGAAAAACTGCATTTATCGATTTGTTTGCTGCGTAAAAATTCCCAGCATAAATCTTCATTTAGTTGCCACAACTCACACACACTTAACGCCGACTGCAACCCACTGTGCGGGATGACTTCCCCACTCCCCTTGCTAGCCTCATCGTGCGGCATAGAAAGTAGCACACGGCGTCTCCATCAGCTCAGCTCAGCTAGTCGCAGGCTGCACAGCTCCAGCTCCGACGCTGGCGCGGCTCCTGCGCCAGATCTTTGGGGGCCACCATCTGTGTTATTATTTTATTACTTGTTATGGGCTCCAGCCTCGAAGACGGCGATGATCATCATCGCATCGCATCGCATTGCATTGCAGCGCGCGGCGCGGCGCGCTGGGCCCCCAACTGCGTTGATTTCTTACTTTTGGTCAGGCCAATTACAACAACAGCAGCAATAACATGCAACATGCGCACAGCAAGTTGCAGCAACATTTATTGATTTTTAATAACTGCAACAACGTGGCAGGCGGGCCGCCAATCGTCGGCCGGGGCAAAAAAACGGCAAAATAATTAAGTGAAAAAGATATTGCAGCAGCCTAATAAAGTCATACTAATGAACCCCTTTCCCCCCTCTCTCTCTCGCTCTCTCTCACTTGCAGCACGTTCAGGCGGAGATGCGGCAGGAGTGCAAATGCCACGGCATGTCCGGCTCGTGCACCGTGAAGACCTGCTGGATGCGTCTGGCCAATTTCCGTGTCATAGGCGACAATCTGAAGGCGCGCTTCGATGGCGCCACACGCGTCCAGGTCAGCAACAGTCTGCGGCAGTCGAGCAACGCCGTCGCCGTTGCCTCCAGTCCCAATGCGGCCAGCTCCGGCAATGTCGTGGGCGGTGTCAACTCTGGCAGCGGCAGCAGCTCTGGCGTCGGCAATGGACTGCCCGCGCTGGGCAACGGCTATGAGGATGAGGAGCGCATGCTCAACGATCACATGCCCGATCTGCTGCTGGACAACAGTCATCCGAGCAGTAAGCAGCATCATCCCAACATGCCATCGCCCAACAGTCTGCCCGTCGCGGGCACAAGGTCACGGGGTCATGGACGCGGCCGGCAGGGACGCAAGCACAATAGGTAAGTGGCAGGAATGAGAAGAAAAAACCGTTTAACTAAGGCTTAGACAAGATCGACAAGTTTTCAGTATTTAGCTGGGAGTTTTTCCTAAAGTCTCCAAGTTTGATAGTTATATATAGCAGTATTTTATAATATTTATAAATTAATGACATATTTCTAGAGTCCTTAAGCAGCTCACAGTTTCAAAATTCGATTAATTATATAGTTTAAAATATCAGCTAGAATTTTTCTAAGTAGTTATATAATACTATAATATTTATATAGTTTTAATATATATATCAAACTACTTAGAATCTAGAAATTTTGAGTTTTGAAATTATTAATTAATTATTTAAGTGATTTTTCATCAGCTTCTGGCTCATAATATTTAATTAGGCTCAAACAAGATATACAAGCTTTCAGTATTTTTTCTAGAGATACCATATTATAAAGTATATTCCCTGAATATTTAGAAGTTTACTTAGATATTATATATATATTATATATTATATTATATATATTATGAATTATATTTAATTTTATTGCGGCGATCTTCACAAGTTGCTCAACTGCTCAGAAAGATCACTTCAGATTAGAAGCTAAAAATATATTTATACTGTATAATTTAACAGTAAGCTATAAAATCAGCTCCAAAGAAATAATATATATATCAATATATATAAATTTAAATTTTACAAATAGCTTCTAAATATGATCTTTGTGATCTTCACTAGCGAGCGTGATCAGACTTACCTACAACTTTCCAAGCAGAGAGCACACTTTCCAAAAAGTTATATACCATATAAGCCACACATAATAATACCCAACTAATCAACCTCTTTCTATCTTCTTCTCTCTCCTGCAGATATCACTTCCAGCTCAACCCGCAAAACCCGGAACACAAACCGCCGGGTCCCAAGGACATTGTCTACCTGGAGCCCTCGCCCAGCTTCTGCGAGAAGAATCTGCGGCAGGGCATCTTGGGCACCCACGGGCGACAGTGCAACGACACATCGCTGGGCGTCGATGGCTGCGATCTGATGTGCTGTGGGCGTGGCTATCGCACACAGGAGGTGGTCGTCGTCGAGCGATGCGCCTGCACCTTCCACTGGTGCTGTGAGGTCAAGTGCAAGCTGTGTCGAACCAAGAAGATCATACACACGTGTCTGTAAGAGCACACAGACTGAGCCACACCCACACCCACTCCCACTCCCATTTCTTAGATTCCCCTCCCAAGCTAACCTCACTCTGTGTATGTGTTATATCTACGCTTAGACTTTTGTTATTAGACCTTAAGCAGCCTAGACTAAAGCCTAGTTAAAAGTACACGCACATGACATAGTTCCGCTCACCGACCATCCATCCGTCCCGCATCCGTGCCCCGTCGACCCACTCACTCTCTAGCAGTATTACGTACACACACCTATGGTATATATATATAGACAGTTATCGATATACATCGATATGCAGCATTCATCGCCACGACGCAAGTGTAAACTTCGTTTCGCCCAGTTTTTAGTTGTTTAAGCAGCAGAATTTTGTAAATTGCATTGCTGTGCGATAAGCCCAATACGAGTACTTAATCGTAGCCTAAGGTTTAGTTTAACTTAGTTCTTAGTTCTAGCATTTTTGAAAATTACTGGAGCACTTCACGCGCGGAAGGAAGAAAATGAAATGAACGAAAAACGAAAATCGACAAAAAAAAAAAATGAAACGAAAATATTGAAAACAAGACTGAAATTCAATTGCGCGCAACTTTCTCTCTCTCTCTCTCTCTCTCTCATACTATATCTCTCTCCCTCTCTCTCTCAATAGTAACTAAGTTTGCTAGTTACTATTGCTAGTGTTTAGTTAGCAGCGACGCTGGCAGCGCTGCTTGCGTTTCGCTTTGCCTGGCTGCAAAGCAAATGTTAAGCATACGCCGTGAAGGCCCGCGTGCATTTTTCCTTGCAGTGAACTAGTTCGCAGTTCAGTAAACAGTCTGAAAAAAGTTAAGCTTATCGTGAACTAGTTCTACTAAAGCACTATACACTTGTTCGCAAATGTTTGAAGGAAATCAAAGCCTGGCAACTATTTGGAACTAGTTCCGCGAGTCAGTTTTACAAATGAACTGTGAACTAGTTCGCAAATAACACCAAAAATTTGCTTTTTCATGCAAAATGCACACTTTTTCTTGTGCCGAACTAGTTCCAAAAGTGAACTACGAACTAGTTCACAAATGTTTCAATAGAAAAGTAAAGGTTTTTAACTATACTGGCAAGTCAAGTGAATGAACCCCGAACTAGTTCAACAACACTCGCTGTTTTTCTCTCCTCCCTCCCCCTTCTACTCAACAAATTCGTGTAAATAAATAAGTTAAATTTTAGATTTAGTAATGAGAATGTACTAAGCTAAGCAACAGCACGCTAGATGGCGCCACACACAAAACTATTCGCCTGGAAAAAATTCAAAAATTAATTTTTTTATTTTTTATGTGTATTAAAATTATTTGTAATAATTTATGTGTACCCGTGTGTGTGTGTGTGTGTTTTGCCTTAACGGTTGTGCGTAGGTTTTTTTGACTGTAGGTATTACTAATTATTACATATGATTATTAATTAATTACTTGACGTAATTAGCTGGTAATTAGAATTAGCACACGCACACTAATTCGCTTAGCTGGTAATTAATTTATATTAGCGCCTAGAGCAGAATATACAATAATTTTTGTAAAGTATTAAAAAAAAAAGAGTTGAACGGAAAGAAGGCGCGAGAGCGCACTGTGCGAGCAGATCAATAAAAAATAAAACGAAAACGAATATGAGAAACAAAAATACTGTGGAATTCATTTTTGAGTTGAGCAATTATTTGGTTCAAGTGTGCGCGGCAATTAGCCGGGCGGCGGGTCAAGGGGTCAGGGCTGCGGTCAGGTATTTCAATATTTGATTTAAGCAGCGCGCGCTGGCAGTTTCCCAAGCGCATTTTTTGCCGCTGACAGCAACAACAACAACAGCAACAACAAGTACAACAGCAACAAGTAACGAGCGACAGTTGCATCTTTTGTATATCGTCGCCGTCGTGCCCCCCGCACTCGCCCCCTCGCGCCTACACGCTCTCGCTCTCACTCGTTGACAATGCGAACGACAATTCCGCGCTGTCAGCGCGTCCAGCCTCGAACGGCTTTCAACTTTCAGCGACAATCAGCCGCAGCAGCAGCCACAGAGTAGTGAGGAGCGTAAGGGGGACGGCAGGCAACTGCAACTGCAGCTCTTGGACATGCAATTGCCTTGGCAACTATGCAACTGACAGGCGACAGATCTAGACGAGGCTGCCCCGCGATCAGGCAAAGATCGGCAGGCAGCGCAGGCAAGCAAGGGAAGGGAAGGGAAGGGAAGTAGGCTGCCCCCGGCTTACATTGATCCTGATGCCAGCTACTGATCTGCCTGCCTGCCAGCCTGCCTGCGTAGTGCCTCGGCCAGCAAAAAGTGATCGTGCTACATGTGTCCGCCTCAGTTGACAGTTTTGTTTCGCTCTTCGCTCTGCCAGCCGCAATTCCGTATCATTAAATTGCTGGGAAACCAAAGCAAAGATTCGCCACCGAAACAGAGAACTCGAGAACTTGAGAACTGTGTGCGTCTCTCCCATACGCGAAACAGAAACATCCGGAATGCGAGGAAGTCGTCGGCAGATTTGTAAGCGCTGATTAGCCGTCGCTGAGGCGCTGAGAGCGGGAGCGCATATCTTGATATATGTATGGTCTATTTTGGCAGCGATCGGGAGATGTGGAAAACGTAATTAAAAGCAGAAGATTAAAAAAAAAAGATTTGTCACAAGGTAGATCTAAGAAGAGGTAACCAAAAGCAGAAGATTGAAAAAAGATAATTTGTTTTTATTAATATTTGATTAGAATATTTATTTAGTTTTTTCAATATTAAAAAAATTTTGAAATTTGATTCAGTTACATTTTGAGAGACTGACCGATCGGCAGATCATTAAAAATATTCATACATATTCCACTTTCATAATGAATAAACTGTAAAATCGTGATGTTATAATAAGATGAAACTAAGGATTTTGCAGCAATTTTTCAATTTGTATAACTTAATAATTTAGTAAATTTATCTGTTCGATCGTAAGCGGATCGGTGTTTAAAATATCAATTGTGTTGTCGAAACAGTATATAATAATATATATTAATTCTAAAAATATAGACTTCGATTTAACTGCAATTTTTATTAAAATTTAAATTATGATGTAAATATATTTATATAATTACTAGAAATATAGTCTTGGATTTAACTGCAATTTCTATTAAAATTTAATTAATAATGTAAATATATTAAATGTAATAATGAGTCTTCGATTTAACTAAAACTTCTATGTATTTCATTAAAAATGTAATTATATTTATATTTTTATTAAATATATAGTCTTAGATTTAACTGTAACTTCTTTTCAAACTTAATTAATAATGTAAATATATTTATATATATACTAGACTTTAATTATATTTAAATTTGTTAATTTCTAAAAAGTATAGATTAATTATATTTATTGAAATCAAAGTTAAAAAAAAAATGATCTCGACTTATCAGTATACGAATAAAAATTTTAATTTATATACTTTGAAAAAACTACACAAATTTTATTCTAAATAAAATAATACTAACTTTTTTTTAGCACATTACAATGTAACATGTTATGCACTGTTACAATCATGTAAATTAATACATAAAAATAATTTTTTTATCTAAAAAATCTGCAATAAATGTTACCAATTAGTAATGAATAAAATTTTAAAATTTCAGAATTTATAAAATATTTCAAAATTTGCTGAAGCTGCCAGTTTCACTCTCACTCGCTTCTCCTGCTGCTCCACTTCCCAGTGCGCTCATTATGTCAAGTCTAATTAGAGCGCCGCAGCGAAAACTTTGGCAAATGATGCACATCCTGAGGAGTGGCCCCGAGCAGGGCGGAAGAGCAAGAACACTATCGCTAGAGAGACGTCTGTCTTGGTGGTGTGCTGGGCCATTACCCATTATCCACTAGCCATTACCCATTACCCATTACCCAATGCCCATTTGCCCACTTGCCTGGTCGTCGGGTTGCCCATTACGCGTCGCATGCGCCCCACGGGGCACACGGTGAGTGAGGCGAGCAGTGTACGCCGTAGTTGGACGGGGCATTGTCTCTGCGCTCTGGCCTGCCAGCCTGACGACGGATGCCGCAAATATGGCACAGCGAGGCGACAATTGTTGTGTCCGAAGAGTCGTCGTCGTCGTCGTCGTCGCGGCCCGACGACATTGCTCCTAATCAATAAAACTAACGAGCGGATTAAGATTATGTTGGAGCGTCGCGGCGCGCAGAAGGTGCCCGCTGAGGCGGCCAAAAGCGGCGCACGCGCATCCCAAAATGGTCTGGCGGCCTAATGAATTGCAAGCGGGCAAGCGGGCAACCTGTGGCAGCAACCTGGCAGCGTGCAGCGTGCAACGTGCAGCATACGAAATCAAAATGCGCAGCTCAGCTCCCTCCTCCTCTCACCTCATCTCTCTCTCTCTCTCTCTGTCTGCTGGATGTGACAATGACAGTTGTTGTTCGTCATGTTTGCTGCATGTTGCGACTGCGACTGCGACTGCGACTGGAGGCGACTCTCGACTCGCCTCGTTGCGCCTCTTTGTGTTGTAATTGCAGACGCCACACGTTTCGCTCGGCTGTTTGATTTGGCAAATGCAACGGTTCGACATGGATATCGCAGCATTGGGGCATGCTGCAAGCTCCCTGCTCTCCCCCTCCACTCTCTCTCTCTCGCTTCCAATCTCTCTGCCTCCGTTGATCTGCCACAATCACTTGTCATGCGGCTCACGCGCCAGCGCTGGCATGACAAAACTTTCAGCATTGCGTTGCCACTGCCACTCTACTACCTCTCCCCTCCCTCCCTTACTACCACCCTTCTCCTCCTGCTGCTGCTGCTGTTGCTCCGTTTGCCTCACCAGCAAAAGGGCCGAAATATTTTCGACACATTGGCCCCGGAGTTGGCGTTGGAGCTCGTGTTAATTAAGTGGCAATTGTTGTGCTCGAGGCGTGAACCGTGAGAATTTAATGGATTAGACAAATATCTGTAGGAGTGCACTGAGCGAAATTGTCGAGTGACTATGCGGTACAGCTGAACGGACTCCAGCGAGAGCCTAATTTACTTAATACTAGCATATAGCAAACTATATTTAAATATTTTATATATTATAATAAATTAATCATATTAAATAATAATTTAATTTCTTTATATGTATTTAATTAATTTATTTTTTATTTTTCAGTATATTTTTGTAAAATTTAATACTTAAGTATTTCTACAGCATTTGTTTGTCCGATACTTTTTCTGTATTTTAAAGAATTATACAATTTTTATGATCGGTTTTGTTCTGAGTTTGGTATCTTGTATTTTGCAGTATTTATTAATTGGTTTTTTTTTCAGTTTTATTTTGTATTTTGCCGTATTTATTTATTGGCCTTGTTCAGTTTTATGAAAAATATATTTGCTTTAATTTGGTATAATTTGTTTATAACTTTTGTATTAATTATATATTATTTCAATATAAACTTAATATTATTTTGGTATTTTAAACATTTTAGCACCTGTACAATATTTTTCTATTATTTTTTTATGTATATACGTTCAGTTTTGCTTTTGTTTGTATTTTTTTTATATTTTTAATATTTAACGTACTTTAGTATTTATTTATGTATGCAGTGCGGGCTATATTTAATGCTTATTTTAAAATATAAATATATATATTTTTTATATTTTAACTTTATTTACATATAGCTTTGATATAACTTCAATATTATTTCGGTCTTATTTCACTTTTATTTTAGTATTATTTTCATTATTACGGATCTGCAATACCTTAACGTCCAAATTTAAACTTAGTTATAGCTTTTCGCGCAGTGTAACCCGTAGCTATGCCTACGCTTTCGCGCAGCAGCTCCATGGCTTTGGCTATCAATCATCTGCGTCGTAGCTGCTGCCGCTGTTAACTGTTTACAACTGGCGACAAGTCGAACTACCAGGAAGCAATGACCAAGCAGAGACCACCAGGCGAGAGACGACGACGACGACGACGACGACGACGACGCGGAGACCCTCAGAGACCGCAGAGTCTAGTCGACTCCAAGTCGCACTCTCTCTCCCTTCCACCGGCTCCTCGCGCAGCCTTGTGCCTTGGCCATGTAATTAACAGCACGCAAAAAGTGTTGCCAACGCATACATGGACATTGGCACATCCAATGGGGGCACACAACACACATCTGCGATGCATGCCACATTGTGCCACACTGCTTGCCACAGTGCGACACGCATGTAAACATTACCATTTTTGGCTAAAGACGCGACAGCTGTCCAGCTGCAGAGCTGCAGAGGGGAGTCAGAGCGGGTGCAGGCGGGTGCCCACTCGCTGGGTGGCCAGTGATCATAATTGAGTTACAATCGGGTTCAAAGTCAAATCGAACGAGTGCTCCACATACGTATTTTTTTTTTTTTTTTTTTTTTTTTTTTTGCCTAATTAGTTTTAGTTTTTTCTCTGGCTCTGCTTCTGCTCGTTTCTTGTGGCCGCCAGAGCGCAAAAGGTTTCCCATCATTTGGCTGCCATTATGCAGCGTTCGCGGCCACCGAATTCCAGAGGTGCGCGCAATGGGCGTCAGGTTTGCTCATGTCAGCGGCGGCGCGAAGAGGGGGAGCAGCAGCGAAGTTATGGTATGCCTGCGCCTGGGTGCCCACTACGAATTCACAACGGATGCGAAACAACTTGCTGTGCGTTCAGAGGCGGAGGAGGAGACGGAGGAGTAGGAGGAAGAGGAGACAGAGGAGGAGGAGGAAGAGGAGACAGAGGAGGAGGACGAAGAGGAAACGGAGGAGGAGGAGAAAAAGAAGACAGAGGAGGAGGAAGAGGAGACAGAGGAGGAGGAGGAAGAGGAGACAGAGGAGGAGGAGAAAAGGGAGACAGAGGAGGAGGAGGAAGAGGATGAAGAGGAGGAGGAGGAGGAGACGGAGGAGTAGGAGGAAGAGGAGACAGAGGAGGAGGAAACAGAGGCAGAGTTTGAAGCAGGCGCAGAGAGGGGGCGATAAGCAGGAGGCTGAAACTGATTCAGAGGATGAGGCAGAGGATTGATGATGAGATGGACGGGGAGTAGGAAGGAGTAGGAGTAGTGGAGACAGAGGAGAAGCATGTTGAAGAGCAGGCTGCATGGGAGAAGGCAAAGGTGTAGGCAGAGGAGCAGGCACTGGAGAAGGCAGAGAAGGAGCCAGAGGTGGAGGAGTAGGTACAGTAGAAGGCAGAGGGGGTAGTTGCAGCAGCGGCGCAGGCTAAGGCAGCAGAGCAGATTGTAGCTGAGAAGCTGAGAGGAGGCCCAAGCATGAGGATGAGGCTGAGACTGCGGCTTTGACTGCTCAGCGATCATCTCCTCATCGGGGCGCTTTTGTGTCCACTGTGCGCTCTGCGCTGTCCTCCTGTTACCCCCCGCCCCTCCCTGCCTCTTCTCTCATCATTCGACATCAACGCCGTCCTTTGTTTGCTGGCCCTTTGAGTCGTTGCCACTTCCCACTTTTCCCCTCTGCAGCCATTGTCCTCGGCCTGTGCGCCAACTTTGTTTAACTTTGCTTTATTGTCTGTTGTTGCTTTTGTTGTGCAACTCGTTGCTGCTGTTGTTGTTGTTGTTGTTGTTGCATTTTGTTGGTTTTTGTGGCCTTGCCAAAAAAGAAAACAACAAGCAGAGCAGACAGGAAAAATTGATGCCCAGGGGTCATTATGGTTTCATAATGAAATTTGTTACGCTCGCAGTGCAGGGGAAGAGCAAGAAGGTTTTTATCACACGCGTAGAGCGTGTTTTTTGAGTGCTACAGAAAATGTACTTAATAGTTTTTATAATTTACAGAATTTTTAAAAAATTGTTTCCAGTTTTGAATTTTAAGAAATAGAATATTTTTTAAATTTATTTTCAATAAATGTAAATAGTTAATAAATATTCTGTAGTTCTTGGTTTTGAATTTTAAGAAAATATTTTTTTTTGTAATAAATTTACAATAATTGTAAATATTGCATATTTGTAAGTTTTAAATTTTAAGAAATACAATAGTGTTCTTAATTTCCTTAACAATAATTGTAAACATTTAATATATATTCTGTATTTTTTGGTTTTGAATTTTAAGAAA